>OX155960.1:24915671-25615671 GCA_944548615.1 Micropterix aruncella | reverse complement strand
CAAAATAGTAGTCCATAAGTCATTAATGAGCCGAAATACGCAAACTACACTGATTTGGCTGCCGCGAAGCCACAAAGACTTCTGTTTTTTTTTATTGAGTATATAGAACTACATAACTTACTGGCTAATTCATCAATATGGGTATTTCATTTTAATTTGCTGTCAATTCTTAAACCTAAAAAATTATATGTTCTGTGATGTCAATTTTGAAATAGTCATATAATTCATTTAAATAGTCGAAATTGGTCGGTCTTAAGCGAATGGGAATTATTTTTGACTTTGTAATATTTAGACGTAATTCATTAGCATTAAACCAAATTAAGAGTTGTTCAATTGTATATCTAATTCTACTTACTAATGATTTCTTATTCTTGTCACAGAAGATAAGGGATGTGTCATCTGCAAACAGTGTAATGTCATCATTCTCGAATGACACACATCCTGGCAAGTCATTGGTGTACACTAAAAATAAAAATGGACCTAATATGGAGCCTTGAGGTACACCCTTTGATACAAGAATCGGTTTGCTTCTTGTTCCCACGTGTTGCTTCCTCATCTGAAATCTGTATAGAATCGGCATCTACCATACACTACAATACAGACACCTAACCACTCCAATAGGGCGCACTGAATATAAGTTTTTACACGACTGCCCAACAAAAAAGGAGTGTAATGTGTTCAGGATTCATTTATGTATGTTTTCCGTTTCTTTATTCCACCATAACTACCAAACGCTCAAACCGATTTTGAGGTATGTGGTATTGTTGGAATCGTTATGTCATCCCGAGTGTCATAGGATAGAATTATTGAATAAAGTTAACATTAAATTTTAAAAGGAATATACCTATTGTGGGGTATATTGACTTTATTTCGTAAAAAAGTATTAAACGGTGGTAAGACACCTTGTGAAAATATAATGTTTAATATTTTTAAAGTAGGTAGGCAGGTTCATTTATTACATGACTGCCCAACAAAAAAAGAGTGTAATGTATTCAGGGTTCATCTATGCATGTTTTCAGGTTTTTTATTTCATACTAACTTCTAGACTCTCGAACCGATTTAGAAGTATGTGATATTGTTAGAATCATTATGTCATCCCTGATTGTCATAGGGTACCTTATCTCTCCAAATATCAAGTAAATAGTTATCTAAATGTCCAAATCTCCAAATGTCAATAAATTTACATAAATATATCGTGTTTAGTGTAAAATGAAATGTCTGATTGAGTACATTCCAAAAATATAAATGTATCTATATGGGTAAATACAAAAGCCACAAATATTTTCATAAAAAATCGTATTAAAAATAATTATAAATACAGTACTTAACTTTCCGTATCGGCAGTCGTGTTTTTTATTCCTTTTAATATATTTACTTGTTGACTGAGTGCGTTCTCTATGAATATTATCTTTGCGTATCCGCCAAACCCCTTATGGGTTTTTTCCCTTTTCTATACCATGCATTATTAAAGAATGAAATTATTTTCTTTAACCAGCATATGCAACTTTGGCTCTTTCTCACGAGTAAAGCGTTATTATATTATATTATTACATATGACTGAAGGCCATTTTGTTTATATTTGTTACATAACAAAAAATGGCCTACTGTGTACTGGCGGATATGTTGATCTTGTGAATCAAGATCAGATCCACATCCACGTAAACTAGAGGATAATGGGATAAATGTATGGGCGCTGGGCCCATCTCCCCAATAACAATAACGTATTTACCATTGGAAAGATCTATTTATCTACACTATTTATGACTACTACAATTTACCCAATTTATGAGCCGTTTCGAAGTTCGGAATTTTCTTAAATATGGCTAATTACACGAAAACCGCCATTTCCAACTATTTATTTAAAAAATATATATTTGCAGTGAATATCCATAAAACTATATTATGATGTACATACGGTCTCTAGGCACATCATGTTGGACAGCTGACCTTAGAATATTACATACGTCAGGGAACAGAGCCGAAATGTAATCATGAGACACATTACAGAGTTCAACTAACATATCCCAGTATTTCCCCTCCATATACTGCTGACAAACTTGATCATTCTTAGTACTCTGCAATTGTATTTTGCGGCGGTTTTCGTTTAAAAAGTTATTAAAAATACAATGCCTGGATGTGTTAGGTGGCCTAGGGGATATAGGTAATTTGGCAATTTAATAGGATATAACTCAGAAATGGCTCATAATTGAGATCAGTCGTCATAGTATTAATTTTTCTACATAAAGTCCTATTCTCTTTTGTCCTATTCTCAAAATGTCCATTCTCTTTAGAATCCACATAACCTAAATTTTGAAAATAGATCCGATTACTTAGAGTTACATTCTTATGTTTTTTTCTTAGGTATTTGCATTCCTTGTAATAAATTACCCGTTTTATATTATTAAGCAGCAGGTATTAGTTTTACAACTTGAATGTTAAATCTTGTCTTTTCTCATACGTTTGCAAATTAAGATATATGTTGAGTGTGTAAGAATATGTCGAGGATGTAATAACTAAATCAAATGTTGACTAGTAAAATAAACTTTGTAGAGTATTTAACATAAATTTGGATATCTTCATTTAAATAATGCTATTATAGTTTTATTTTAATTTTAAGACCACATATTAGAACTTCCAATCTGTACAACTACCCATAATCATCAGTAAATGAATTCTCATTTTTCATAATCATCAAAAGCAGTAACTTTTTTTTACATATTAATATAAAATATTAAATTCAAAACACAAAAATTGAAAGAAATAGTGACTAAAAAATAAAAACAGTATTTCTGACTGTATATCTGACTTTGTAACGTTTTTCATTATTTCTCTGTATTTTCTTGGAATTATTAATTATTTTTTAATCTTTTCTAATGTATCCTAAATTTTCATGTTATATTGCGACGATATTTTTTCTCCTTGCTTTTCTGTTTTATATATTAAAACGTCACGCTAATGAAATATATTCGAATCCCAATCTGAAGCTATACATTTCGGAGTTAGTCGTCTCTACAAATAAAAATTGTGCGCGTCAGCTCCGACGCGCGACTGGAGTTTACTCTTCAAGTGCGATTGTCATTGAATATACTATAGGCAAAGAGGGTAAATTGTTTGATTGATCTATCGATCGATCAATCATTCAATCAATCAATCATCAATCATCAACTATCAATCATAAACCATCAATCAATCAATCATTCAGCTATGATCAATTAATTATCAATCATTAATCAATCAATCAAATATTTAAGAATTAGTAACTGTAAAAAATGATTTTGCTTACAAAAATAATAGGAACCGAATGGCAAAACCTTAACCTTATGCTTATTTGATGCTGTCACCCAACTGGGCCTAGCTCGTCCTAAGGTGGACAGGGAATCATCAGGGAAGGACATTATCAATCATCATAAATCAATCATCATCAATCAAACAATATCAATCAATCATCATCAATCAATCATCATCACTCAATCATCATCACTCAATCGTCATCACTCAATCATCATCAATCAATCTTCCACAATCAATCATCGTCAATGAATCATCATCAATCCATCATGAACCAATCTTCAATCAATCAATCATTAATCAATCAATTACTTCTAATATACGTTAATTAGATTATAATTAGGCATTTTTGGTAAATATAAAAAAAATGTGTGTTTCACCTCCGACGCGCGACTGGAGTGTGATTCTCTCATATTGCAATCCGTTGATTTGATATCTTTTTTATTTCATCATTCGACAAATAAATGGTCAGTCATAGGTTGGCTCGGAAGCTGGAAAATTTCATCGAAGTTATGTTCTCCTGTTATGGTCTCCTTTTCAATTTTCGAACTTTACTGATATTAAACATAAAGCATTTTGTTAACGTTTTAACGACCGATTTTACTATCCATCAAATTCTCATACCGGGGGCTTTAAATAAAAACGATTCTTAAAGAGTAAACTCCAAAAAGCGTGAGCCACTGCCGACTATACCACCCTATCTTACTTCAGAGATGTTTTAGTCTGAAAAGGCGAGAAACTGGCTGCGTAAATTAAATGATCTATTTTATTATAGATACTGGATAATGAAAATTTAGCGGGGGTCGCTCCGACGATTTTTAGACATCCTGTGTTTCCTGGCACCGAACCGCGGGGTGACAAAGGCTTTGATTACACTTCGTTCCCTTTTGCTATTAAATGGAATATCGTGCTATTGGGAGATGCTTTATTATCGCCAACTTAGCGGGGGGTTGAAATTAATTATTTAACAACGGGAGCGAAAGCCCGTTGGCAGTTTAATGTAGTCATCGAACATTCGAAAATATCTGCTGTGTGATTTTTTTTGTAATATCTTCAGCTCGTTACAGCATTTGGAGTAAAAAAGATACGCGTGTATGTTTTTGTTTCTTTATTCCATCATGACTTCTAAACGCTTCAACTGATTTAGAAGTGTGTGGTATTGTTAGCATCGTTATGTCATTCCAGGTGTAAAAGGGTACCTAAACTGTCTAATAATTGTCCAAATGTCCAAATGTCAATAAGTTAAGATAAATACATCGTATTCATTGTCAAATGAAAGGTCTGATTCAGTAGATTATGGACAATATGATTATCACAGAGTGCACAAACGTCTTTAACCACTGGATGTTTACAGAGGTAACACGCGTCAATGGGGCCGTAACGGAGCATCCGTGAATTTAATTTTGTTTCAACGAATATCTTTTCAATGAAGAAATTAATTCCCTAAAAACGTGCTTGTCTGCGCAAACAAATTGTTTGTAATAATTACAAAAAGAAAAGGTTTTTTATTGACGTGACAACGTCTTATAATTCGATGTAGACGGCTGCACGCGCGAAAAACATGACTCATGCGGCGCTACCTCGCTCTGAGGCGTTCCATTTATTATATTTATTATTCAATATAAATGCTGCCATCTACCGGTTGTGACAAGAATTATTTGCTAACCTCAGTCTAAAATAGTACGAATGAAAATCACTAGATTGATTTAAATTCTTGACATAATTTTATATGTATTCTTGATATACGGAATGTTATTACTGAACGGACAATTTTTTTGTGGGTACAACGAAGTGCAACGAAGTAAGTAACTCTTATATATATATATATATATATATATATATATATATAAAAAAAGAAGTATGAAAAGCTATCATTACGATGCGCTATCTAGCGGTTGGTAAAATTTATTTTATTTATTTATTTATTTATTTATTTATTTAATATAAAACGCATAAAAATGGTCATAACAAGTAATGGTGCGAAGAAACAACGGCCCACATTCACATGACCATGCTCAGCGTATACCCAACTAGGCCAAATATAGCCTGTGTCTGGGCATACGACAAATGTCGCTGATATTGTTTATTTACGACGTATTACCTACCGCTAGATGGCGCAGCGTGCTCAAACGCTTCTCAAACCGTTATTTAACAGTTTGAGATTTCAAACTTTCAAATTGAAAAAACAATAAACTTTAAACAATAAACAATTATACAATTATACTGCTATACAATAATACATATACGTGTTGTAGTCAAATCGGTGAGTATAAAAGCATCTATTTTTGGGTGTTTGTAATAAACAATATCAGAATCTTAAATGAAACTGCTCCAAATGCAACCATTCCATCAGTATTTTCTTATGACGTTGTCACGTTCAACTATCGTCAGTAAACCGACTTTACAGACAACCGATTTTGTTTTTTTAATTATAGTGTTTGTTAACAACTATTTTGTTTTTAGTAAAAGTGTCAGTGCAAAGCATTTATCAATGCTTAAAAAAGAGTTAATTTCTAGGCAATAGTAAGTCAATCGGTCAAGGCCTGTTTGGAGGCAAACTGTTCAACGGACTTGAAAACAATTGATTGTATATTGGTAATAATAATCAATAGTACCAAAAGCTTGTGGCCATCTGGTTTTCTTTAAAGGTTTCGAGCACATAGAATTGTCGTGAAATGTGAGTTGCATTTTAGTTGGGTACAAACACTAAGAAAAACATTGGAATGATTCTTACATTACCATTTTGTTATTATGATTTTATACAGAATAACGATGATTTAATCGTAATGTCGTTAAACTACGAAACAAATATGTAGAAACTCTAATAGTTGATAATATATCAACATTTTCTTTACGGTCAATACGGAAATAACAGTACACTGTAGTTTCAACATTATTCATGTGTCCAACTATAACCGTACGTATACCAATACATGCTGTCATGTTAGAAGCGAGATCCCAAAGTTGCGACGCAATGAAATACCATTATGTTTTAACATTACAACATAATATAATAGCTGAGTTTTTATAAGCTTACCGATTTTAGCGATGCTGGCGAAGAATATCCAGATGCCGATGAGGAACGGCGTCTCAACCCTGTGGAACTCCACGGTCGCCACTTCGAACCTCTTGCTCTGCTTGGTGGACGGAGTAGTGGACAACGTCGGATCCCCTTGTGGAGAGTCTAGGTTCTGCACTTGTTTTGCCAGATTGTGGCGGATCTGCAAAAGTCATATTTTTTATTTAACAGTTGTGCCTTAAACAGGTTATAATGCCTGTACACTGTTTTCCAAATACTGAAAATGTAGCCTATTTTATATATAAAAAAAAACTATAGAGCGATAAAATTATATTAAATTGATAATTAATTTAATAGCGTTTTTATGCTTGGAGAACAAATAATGTAATTATACTTATTTGTGAAAGAGGCCTTAAGGTCCGTTTACATCTACAGACACAGTAGGGCATTGTTGACTACAACGGGAAAACCCATCACCCCAGGCTGGTATAACGATATATAATCATTCTTTCAGCCGTGGGATGAGCGTAGAAGATTTGGGGATAAGACAATCTACTGTCTAGTTCACCAGCAACCCGTTAGAGACCGACGCCTTAAGGCGAGGCACCAGGAAAGGTGCAACGGGCAGCCTCGCCCCCTAACTGCCAGTTTTGGCAGGATATCTCCGTCTGTAATTAACTTTCAGGATACCTCCGTCCTCACGACTGGTTACGAGTCCGAAGCCGCTTACGCAGCCTCTACTTGTTGTAATACAGCGGTAATTCAATTAGACTTTATCGCGGACCTGAGCGTTCTTTGTCCGTAGTGCCACACGGGATCGAAGGGCCCAAGGTCATTTCAAGAGTGGCATGACAACAGGTCAATATCCACCCCCGCCGCTTAGGAAACAGTATATTTCCATAGTCTCCAGACTCCTTCAGCAATTAGTCAGAATGCACAACCGATTGGCTTCGCCGAACGGTGCGCAAACCGTCCAGTGGCGCCGGAATGCAATCCCGCCGGGAGAAACCGGTCTACCAGCTTTGAGGCCTGAGACACGGGAGTCTTACCCGGGGTAATCTTCCACTCGAGAAGAAATCGTGAGTTGAGCCGATCCGAGAACGAAGTGGATCTTGTGGCCCAAGCTGCACAAAACCGTTCGCCACCAAATCTACCAAACCGTTCGCCGCCAAAACATCTACAGACACAGTGCGTTTTAGACAAGTATCGTCTCAGACAAAATAATATTCTTCTATACAGTGTGTATTGACGTATTTATATCTATCGTAACACATCCGTGCAGACGCCAACATGTAAATACACGAGCCGTGCCAGGCCAGTATTCGCGGAAAGAATATTTCGTCTGCGTGATTCATGTCTGTACGTGTCTGTGAGTACCTGCCGGAAAGTGTGAATATAGCATCGTAACCGTGCAGAGGTTTTTTGTTTTCTTCTTTGAGACAGCAGCCGCATCCGACGCCGATGACGGTGCCGGTCGATGTCTGACACGGCAAACTTCTGGCACTCTAGATGTAAATATACGGTGTCTGTCGGTGTCTGCCACGGTACTTGTCTGAAACGCACTGTGCCGGTAGATGTAAATGGACCTTTATACGTCTCTCAACCGCGTTATAAAAAGAACGCGGCAAAATAGTGTACTGCGCCCCCCCCCCCCCCCCCACCTATTACCCCTGGGTCGCGGGTGGAGATTTTACCTTTTTACGGTGGCGCAGGTGTATGGAGTTTTCCCAGCACTCGCGCTTCTTGTATTTGGTCAACATATGCACATTTTTTTTGAAAATGCTGCTTTTTGATTTTCGCGAATTTGGTGATATGTTAATGTTGGATGGAGAGAGTCGTGAACATGCTATTATCGTATTACGTATATACCGTGAACGTTTTCCGAGAGTACGAATACGACAAGTATTTGATAAGGTAGAGTGACTCAATAAGACCACCTACATTTTGAAATTCTATAAATCCTAAATCATTGAACTCCTAATCATTGCTCAGACCCTTGTTTTTACCTGCGTCGTATGCCACGACCGCCCGATAGAGACGAGGGCTCCCAAAAATCTATATATCTGGATGCGGGTGCGTCTATACGCTCAAACAATTTTATAATCCAACGATGAAACAGCCACGGTTGCTACGAAAGTGTTGCTCAGACCCTTATTTTTACCTGCGTCGTAAGCGACGAACGCCCGATAGAGACAAGGGCTCCCAAAAATCTATATATCTGGATGCGGGTGCGTCTATACGCGCATACAATTTTTTAATCCAATAATGAAACAGCCACGGTTGCTACGAAAGTGTTGCTCAGACCCTTATTTTTACCTGCGTCATATGCCACGACCGCCCGATAGAGACGACGGCACCAAAAAATCTATATCTGGATGCGGGTGCGTCTATATGCGCATACAATTTTATAAGCCAGCAGTGAAACAGCGCCAGTTGCTACGAAAGTGTTGCTCAGACCCTTATTTTTACCTGCGTCGTATGCCACGACCGCCTGATAGAGACGAGGGCTCCCAAAAACTATATAGCTGGATGCTGGTGCGATTATACGCGCATACAATTTTATTATCCTACGATGAAACAGACACGGTTGCTACGAAAATGTTGCTCAGACCCTTATTTTTCCTGCGTCGTATGCCACGACCGCCCTATAGAGACGAGTCTCTAGTCTTTAGATTTTCCTAATGAGAAATATCTTTAGAAGATCTGAGAGAAATATCTGAGAAATATCTTTTCCTGACAACATTAGAGGAACGTAGGCAGCGAGGAGACTTAATAGAAAGCTACAAAATGCTTCACGGTTATTACAGTGTGCCAAACCTCGAGAGCATGTATACCCTGAACACCAATAAGCAACTGCGTGGACACTCGTTGAAGCTAAATAAGACAATTGCAGCATCGAATCCCAGGAAATATTTTTTGACAAATCGTGTAGTGGATGCTTGGAATGCGTTGCCAGAGGATGTGATCAGTGCTATCTCTGTCAATAGCTTTAAAAACAAACTGGACATTTTTCTTAGTGCAAAACAGTCACAAGTTTAAAAACAAGTGCATGTGATATACACGCATCAGCCTTAAGCTGCTAGTGTATAATATAATAATAATAATAATAGAAAATGACAATTTAATATCTTTAGAAAATCCGATCTCCAGTCTCCAAACAGATCTCCGACTGTGCCTCCAGCGATTCTACTGAGCGATCGATTTTCAGACCAACTCACTTTAAAAAAGGTCTATATCCTGTGTTGGATCAGCCAACAAACTAAAATTAAAGACTAGCTCCATTTATAGCAATGAGCACATTATGAACCTGCTGTTTTGTATTGCACAAATAAGGGAATATTTACCGAATCAAGCGACTCCCCAGGAGGCGGTACGACTGGCCCCATTGGACCAAAGTTAACGCCCGGAAAAGGCTTTGCCATATCAGGAATTTCATTCTGTGGTCCTCCCTGTGTAGAGGTTTGTGGACCTTTTGGTAGTGCCTGAAAAAAGAATAGAAAATATTTGTTATGCGTACAATATACTACAAGCTTCGAGATGATTGGTGGATAAGAAAGACTTTTCAGGCAGGTAAGCAAGGACTGATTTCATCTGAATAATACTTTCAATACTTAATTTCTTGGTCAATTTAGTTATTTATTTATCTATATATGTATTTATTTTTCTTATCTATAAACTTATTTTTTTCATTTTCTTTATTAAATATTAGTTCTTTATACACATTTATATATTATATTAACCTTATATAAATACACATTTATAGAAGGCATAATATATAAATACACATTTATATACTATATTAACTTAGAAGTTAGAATGAGCAATCGGAATAAATGAATGAAAAAAAAAGAGTGAAGTCACTATGTATTAAATACTATCACCACAGAACAGATATACAATCTAGTGGGGTGATAAAATTCACACAAATATAATCTTATCTGCTTCGCAAAAAAAAAAAAAAAAATATTATTATTCATACTTTTGTAATTTGTTTTTGCCAAAATAAATTGAATTGTATTTGATAATTTTTATAAAATATTTTTTTTTTAATAAAAATAAAAATAAATAAAATCGACGAGCGCCCACAACGATACACAACCGCCTCAAGCGGCGCTGATCGTTTCTCGGATAACCTGGGCGGCTCAGCTTTACTATTTGATTAAATGTATGGCAGCGTTTAAATATTGTTAGTGCAGGCTGTACATGATCAAAATTTCACAACGTGATTTCGGCCAAACACGGCATTTTGTACTTAATTTCAAGTATCTAAGTCCAATATTTCAACGATGATGTATGACTAGTCCGCCCCCTGGTGGACCGATTTCAACCGCATTTATAAAACAAGTAAATATATTTTTAAAAACATTTAACTGGACTACCGTTACAAAAAGTGAACTATTGTATTTAAAACTAGCTGACCCGTGCCCACTTCGTTGGGAGGTAAAACTTTTTACCTGTGATGAAATTATGAGTGTGGTTCGGTTAGTACTGAGTGCTATGATTTATTTCCTGACAGCCAAAAGAAGGGTTATATTTTTACTGCATATGTATGTATGTATTTGCATGCCAATTTGACTATAATACCGTTATTTGTGAGTGTCTTCTTGTGACAGTCTTATTTGTGAGCGTATTATCACTTTAACTATTTATGCAGTAAAAGGGAAATTATATGCAGTAAAAGGGAAAAGTCTTTTGTTTTAAACGCTTGAGACGATAAATTTACTTATTTTGATAAGAATTCATAATTGTTGATAATATGACCAATAAACATGACCTAACGATTTAAATTATTTTTTTAATATAAAATACTATTTTTTGTGACTTAAATATAAAAGTTAGACGTATGCTGTCGCTGACTTTTTTGTAGGCATTATCAAGCTCTACAACTTTTTTCTAGAACTTAATAATATATCTCTCATCGTTAAGGCAGCGTTAGTTAAAAACCTTTTCGTTCGACCGCTTATTCTCCGACTTACTTTGCAAATCCGACTACCACAAAAGTCTTTTTATTTTTCGGATTCATATATAGCCTACGACACTCACAAGTAACGTGGCTTTCTATTGGCAAAAGAATTTTCAAAATCGGTTCAGTAGATCCAGAGATTATAAATAGGATAGAAAACGAATTTACCGCGTGAAATTTGTAGGACCCGACGTTTCGGTGACGTTGCAGCCGCCGTTGTCTAGGGTAGACTGGAGAGTTGTCAGTCCGTTGTTTTGCGGGTAGGCCGCAAACCGCTGCCGCCACTGCGTAGGTTATAACGGTGGTGGGGGGCCGGGCTCGGAGCGCGGGAATTTTTAAAATCCGTCTTGCACACAACACTCACTGTATCCTGTTTTACGTCTTTGCGTTCGGCGTTCGGCGGCGGGAACATTTTAAGAAGAGGGTTCCACGTAGAAGAGAGTTTGTAGCCGTCATCTCTATTGAAGTTCGGAGTTCTTCTTATTTCAATGGCTTCCCGGATCATGCGAGGAAAGTAGAATTGTTCCTTGGATAGAACAATGGGATTTTGAAACTGCATCCATGCTATTTATAATGTCAAACAACCGCGATAGTCTTCGATTTTATATCCAGAGATTACTTCCTACAACGTCAAAAACTTTACCTCTTTATAATATTAGTATAGGTTATTGTTATTACGTTTTTTTTAGAAGTATTTGTGGTTTATCTATATCCATATAGATACATGCATATTTTCAGAATGTTCTCAATCAGACCTTTCATTTGACACTAAACACGATATACTAATATTAATTTATTGACATTTGGACATTTAAACAACTAAGTACCTAATATTTGGACAGTTAAGTTAATATTTAGACTTGATAGTTGCACAGACACTAAGGATGACATAACGATTCTAACAATACCACACAGATCTAAATCGGTTTAAGCATTTAGAAGTTATAGTGGAATAAAGAAACGAAAAACATACATAGATGAACCATGAACATATTACACTCCTTTTTTGGTTGGGCAGTCTTGTAAAAACACATACCTACAAAGTTATAATGCTAACGTTTTTTTCCTTTAAGGCTGGTATGCGAAGATTCACGAAGTTTTATTCTTCCGTTTTTCGTCTTTGATAGCAATCTTTGATAGCTGCTGCACATAATATGGTGTTTTTGGAAGAGTTATATTTACAGCATAATAATATAATGGGTCAGTAGTATGCGTAACAACATACATGTGTCAGATGTCATCGTAACACTGAGGGGGAAAATTTCTTATCTTATATCGACATATATGAGGGTCGACATACGCACGCGGCAGAGCCTGTGTTTGAGTGACGTCATTGCGCCTGTGACGTCATTACTCACGTGGGACCGCCGCCACATTATTATTATTATGGAAGCATAGCCGCTCATTACCCATCTGTCAAATGAGAACATCAAGGGAAATCATACATGTGGATGTAAATAATATTCTTATATGATATAATTTGTATACCTACCTACCTACCTAAACAGAATGAGTTTTTAATTAGTGCCATCCTTGAAATGGGTGAATCAGTACAAAGATATAAGGAAACTTTTGTTATTTTTTTTTGAAAAAAAAAACAGAAAAACAATTGAAAAATTTAATGCTTTGAAAAATAGTCCAAAAAAGGTGATCGCATTTCGCTATCAAACATTTCCTAATATACAGGGATAGTTTTTAGTTTATTAGCGATATTTTACCTGTTGCTAGATGGCGTAGCGCGCTCAACACTTGTCAAACTTTTATGTATTACCTAGTTTAAAAAAAATTATTTATAAGATTTCTTCGATACGATATTTGCCAAAAAGTACTCATTGAGTAAAAGTATCGATTTAAAAAGCATCGAAACAAAAGTACTCGAGACCAAAAAGTATCGAAAAAAAGCTGTTAATCCGCAAATTGGGGTGGCGGGGTCGGATCGCGCGAATTTTGAAAAACCGCAATGCACACTACACTCACTGTATCCTGTGTCACGTTCTTGCGCTCGGCTTTATTCGAACTGGCCCAAAATATATCTTGATGTCTGAGGCCTGTAAAGGATGTAATGCCACTGCAAACCCCCGGGTGTGTAAAAAATCGAGTGCAACTGTGGTTTAGCCTATGTTGGACAAACGAAACGGCCCATAGCCACTCGAATGATGGAACACATCTAAGCTGTTAAAAACGTTTAGAGAGAAAAATCGGTGATATGCGAACACATATTGGATATCGGAATTAACCACTGGATGCAGTTTTAAAATCCCATTGTGCTCTCCAAAGAACAGTTTTACTTTCGTCGCATGATTCGAGAAGCCAATGAAATAAGAAGAACCCTAAACATCAATTGAGACGACTGTTACAAACTCTCTACTACGTGGAACCCTCTTTTTAAAATGCCCTTCTTCAGTGCCTATCGCCGAGCGCAAGGATGTGACATAGGATAAAGTGAGTGTAGTGTGCACAGCGGTTTTTCAAAATTCGCGCGCGCCGAATCCGCTGCCCCACCACCGTTATAATTTGCGGAGTAACAGAAGCAGTTTGCCGCTTACCCGCAGAACAATGGATGACGTTTGACCGTACTTTAGTCTACCTATTGTACACGCTGTATTTTTGAACTAAACGGATTGCCTTTGCGTTCGAAACTTCGTACCATTATTGTATCGCCACTGTGTTGCAGTGAGATGTGTCCTGCTATATAATTTTGAATGCCACAATGGGATGTGACGCCAATCTACTTATGAATTAAAGAAAGAAGCTTATTTACTAGGTTTGCGTCATTGGTGCTGATTAAACTTTAGGGATTTCGTGGACTTGTCAGCATTATTGTAACTACGTAGCACCTCTGCGATATACTACCAGGCAATCCATCAGGCTGCTATACACGCTACCATTTATGTTATTATACAGTACTATTACTGCAATATCGTATCACCGTGCAATTTCATGCAATTTATGTAATAATTTCTCCATTGCCAGCCAACTAAGGTGATCGTTTCGTAAATTTTCAGCCAATGTCAAAAGTAAGGACATTTTTCGCGCTCGATCGATAGATATTACGCTTTAAATCGACTACCGCGCCATCTATTAACACATCACAAAACTTCACTCATACATAGAAGTCGTGACCATTTTGTAGTTATGAATAATCTAACTGCCATCCGTCTGTTGAAATACAGCCGCGTCCACTGTATATATGTAAAACCGATTGTATGAAGCGCTCTTGCAAGTTGCTGTTGTTATTGGTACGCTAACTGTCAGCCTTTTGTTTATTACTATTGAAATACAGCCGTGTCCATTGTATATAAAACCGATTGTATGGAGGGCTATGAATGATTACAGTATCGTCTTATAGCACGAGAACTTAATGCAACGAATAAAACCGCGTTATTTCGGAACCACTGGTAGACGACTCATAGATTTCTGCCTCTCAACGTGATAATGTGTAAAGATCCATTACAATGGTATTACTGTCGTATCACTGCATAGATTTGTGTTATGTCTAATCTAAAAATTGACTATACGTTGCATTCTGACGTAATCGAGGCGCAGAATACAAATTTCAGTGAATATTACAATTATTCTGGCATTATCGGATCCATCACTGCGATTGCTGGAAGTATTTTATCAATATAGAATATTGGAAAATGTACGCAATTTTAAAAATATCTCTAAATATTTGTAATGTGTCAATATATGTAAATTCATTAATCATTGCCATCGATATTATAATACATGTAAAATCCTTAGAATTTCGAGAAGTACATTAAAAACAGCATAATATCATTTAATTTTATTATTATTCATTAAATGTATTATAATGATTATTCATTAAATTTAAAATAAAAAAAACAAGAAGGAATCAATTAAATATAAATAAATTGGATTAAAAGACGATTCGACAATACATTTTGATATATTTTTCATATTAAAAATCGACTATTTGCGACCATGAAAAGGAATTGATTAATGCAAGTTCTTGAAGATTGGAAAATAAATATTTCAATTGCACCCCGATCGATCATCGTTAATGCTGGTGCTTAAGTCAGTTTTATACATAATAGTTTTGTCATATTTAACTGGGACCCAATTATATTGACTACTAAGATCAAAATATTTTTTGGTAATATTGTCGTTAGCCAGTTCTGGTAATTATTGCTAGAGGTATCTAATTCAGGCATTGCCATTAACAATGTACTGTGATTTTAGTCGGGGAGGTAGTGAATATTTTAAGACTTATGTTCCCAGTTTGTTTGATCAAGGCCATCAACACAATTACAACATCTAAAAAATCTGTTACGTCTTGGTTGAAGGAGGAAGGGAGGATTAAAATAGATAATTTAAAAAATTGGAAAATTAACAAAAAAATTAAATAAAAGAAAAAACATACTCCCATACAAAATGTTCATGGGTTTCGTAGCTGACGAAACATTCAATGTTGATCCCGTCAGAATGGTAAACTCTCCCCTCAAATTAAAGAAAGTATTTAAATAAAGGTTTCTAATCGACAAGATATATCCACAATATTCGGACCACAATTATTACATAGCTTAATTCAATCATGTCATGCTGACACGCGATTGATATACTTAATTTTTGTACTTTTATATTTCTTTTTGTGCTATTATCTTAATAAAGTAGTGAACTTAATATTTATTTTGTATTCACTTCCATAAAATCATAAATTAAGTTCAGCTAATCTGTAACACGGCATTAATTGACCGTTAGGCGGTACGAATTTCGCCGGGTCAGCTAGTAATATATAAATTTGTCAAAAAACCGGTTTTATATTATTTATAATCTCATGATATTATTGGTTTTTATTATATCTTTTAGCCTTGCGAAGCTTTCTTTTATTTTAATGATTATTTTAATACTTCTATGTGTTTCATTTATATGATCTTTTAAAATGTTTTTTTTTATATAATGAGGTTTGATTATATTACTGTGTTTTTAACCAATTATGGTAACTTACAAAATTTTTATTTGTACATCATTTTTTATTATGATTATGCTATGGTTAGCAATTAACCCTCCTCTTGTATTTTAATTACCATTTTATTTAATTTTTTTACTAATGATTAATTTTTATAATTAGGTTTGATTATCTCACTTTATTCTTAAGCAATTATGATCATCTAAATACTATGTAATTTTCATATTTTTTTATGATTATGTTAAGGTTAACAATTTTATATTATCAATTTCATTTTTATATTATCAATTGTATATTTAATTTTCCAGTTTGTAAGAATTTCTTTCATCTATATTACTACATTTTTTTTATATTGGCTCATAATATATTTAAAACAATTTAAATTTCGGCATTAGAACAGGCTATTGCCTAGTTAGGCGACATTAAAATAGGATCACTGGCAACAGTTTCTAGCATAACCTGTTATCGGTTTTTTGCTACTGGATTCTTGGCTATGAGATTATAATTTTATATGTCCATTTATTGTATGTAGACAATTGTAAATTACCAAATAAATAAATTAAAAAAAAACTGGTCTATTATTGATGCTAATCAAGAAATTCCAAGTCTGACGAGTGGTATGCAATAGATGCATTTGAATTGTACCTATTTTCCCAGTTATAAATCTTATTCATTCCTTAGAGTCGATCACTAAATGCACAAAAAAAACAATCTGGCATATTTACAACTGAACGAAGCTAGGCAGTAACATTACAAATACGGAAAAAATCGATGGGATTTTTGGATAATTCGCCCTCATTATTACAGGTTTAAACCTTAACACAAAGTGATATTTTCATAAATTACAATTTTAAAGTAGTCTGGCTACTTAAAAAAAGTCGCTGAATGCGTCTGGCGGGATTTAGAAATTAGACAAAAATAAATACCTATTGCTCTCATTTTAACAGTGTCAAAAATTTGGACGGGATAATTGATCCTATGAAAAATACACATCTGGCAAAAATACACATCATAATAGCTAAAGCCTCGCCAGACTCCACTATAATTTATGGCTGTGCGCATTGTTTTATGCGTGCAATTCGTTTAATACGCGTCATCATCGTTTAATTCATGTCACGAGAATAAAGCGAGTCTGGCAAGCCTTTGGCAATCGCAAATCACAGCCAGATGTTATTCTAAGCTATCGTTATAATGTTAGGTATACTCAATTCAGGTCTAGGGAAAAAGGGCCACCATTTTGTTAGGTTTATCAGGTGCTAGACGCCTTTGCCATAACTATAGCTCAGCCAGATTATTTTCATATAATCAATGTTGGATTCGACTTGACAGTAAAACTAGTGCTAAAAAAAGTGCAGTACATTTCTATAATCAAAAGCATTTTCTAGCTTAACCAACAGGAAAACCACCCTTACAAAATACATGTCCGCTACTTAGAATTAATCACTGAATATTGCTATCGACGTTTAGTGACTGGTCTGTTCCGAAAAAAATCACTAGCTCCACAACTATTATTTCCTGTTTATCGAATATAGGTACGTTTACTTATTATCGACGTTTTTCTTAACAGTAAAATACCTAATATTAAACATTATAGTGTCTTAGATGTGGATGAATATATTTTAAATGAAAAAATAATGCCTTACCCAATAATAAATTCAACAAGCTGAGGATATAATGATCGATATGTACAAGTATGTATGTTTAAGTAAAATTAATATTTAAAAAATCTTTCTCACCTGCTCAATCGGCGAAGCAGACACTATGGTCGCCCCTACGAACGTAAACGCTAGTAGGGCAAAGAGCGCTTGCCTGCAAGCGCGACGCGACAGACAGACGCCGTGCTTCAGTGACGTCATAGCACCCGGCGCGTGCTTGAGTGACGTCACAGCGTCCGGCGCGTGCGACGCGCCACACCGCCCCCGACGCATCATCGCACAGTCACCGCACCATCACCCCGCACTCACCCCGAAGTATCCAGCGCCGCCCGCCACCACGCACACACATATCACCGTATCCATTACGCGCACATCGTTTACGCGAAACTACTAAACGTCGCGAAGAGGACGTTGAAGAATAAAAACAACAAATAGAAGTGAACGAATGTATAACTAGAAACGTCAACGATTACATACTAAACAAAAAGATAACAATCAGAATCGTCGAATCAGTCATTTCGTTGCATTGCAAAACATCCCAGGTACGCGCTTCACTTATTGTCGTATTTCGGATGGTATGCGCATTGAAGAAGGGGTCTCCTCATTGTCCAAATGCTGAAACAAAGAAAAATATTACATTATTATAAGAACAGTAGGTTTACCCCGCCGGTTCTATATCTACACGATCAATAACTACACAATTGATAACTACCGGTCGATAACTACACGACTTGTAAAAGATAGCCATGTGGGTTCGTCCCTCATTGGTTTCAATAAATGCCACCTGCTCGTCGGACTACGGGCAGGTGGCGTAGCTAGACTGTGGTTTTTTTTTTCCTCCCAAGTCATCTGCGCTCACCTCACGGGAGACAGAACGATAAATTTCTTTAAATCCTAATGGTAGCTTATTCAATGACAGGCAACTTTTACCGCAGTGGTGGGAGAAATAGAGCCGATAATTGTATAAATACGGAGTTCGCTCGCCGCGTATTGACACATCAGAAAAACCACAAAATGGTGGTATTGGCGTCTCAGAGCTTAATACACCGCTTCCGTCCCCTGAGATATGAATCAGGTCGCATAGACTAGTCTACCGTTGTCTAACCTTGGCGTGCGCTGGAATACTTTCTTGTTGACCTTTCTCATATATGATAACTGTAAGTAGTAGAGACCATTTGTTTTGTATTTCGTGTCGGTTGTTATATTAGGTATGGTAATTTATTGACCCATAAAATGCCATTTCCAACTTTCGTGCGTTGCGAACGTGACGCGGTTCTGAAGGTTTTTTTATGCGACACGAGTAAAAGTTTATTTTTCGTCGTTTGGGTGTGACTTTGTTTACTTCTTCTATGTGTGGTTATGTCTGTTTTTTCTTTTTCCTTTATTGTAATATTAATGTGTCATCTCTTTCTATTTTTACTACAATATTTTTTTTTTTGATAATCGGAGATGGTTTATGATATTAAAATTGTTGGTAATATTTCTACTTTGTAAATTTTATGTTGGTAATATTTCTACTTTGACTTATAACTGACTATTCGTTTTTATATTTTGAATATTTGTATTTTTCATTTATGTATTTTTCATTGACGTATTTCAGTAGCTTAAAATATTTTAAAAAGATTTTATATTTTTTTATAAATTTAATTATAAATTGTTTTTACAGTTTAAGAAAATTGTCAATCTATATAATAATGAATTAAACCATATAAGGTATGCCATATAATCACGTAAAATGATTTTGAATATATCAAGAGAGGGACACAGTAAATATAATATATTTACTGTGGTAGGGATTTCTACCAACTGGCGTATTTTATTAATAAAAAATATATGCGATAGTAATATATGGCATTACAATATTAACAATATTTATAATAATAATAAAACGCTTTATTTTTAAGAAAAGGCGAGCTTATTGCTTGCAGGCAATATTTTAGAGCTAACCTATATTATTGTATGAACATTATTTGCGAGTAGACTACATAACTTAACCTATATAAAGACTATGACAAATAAACTGAAAGAGGATAGAAAGAAATATATACTTAACTCTTTGTGGGCACAGGATGTGCCACACCAAAATAATCGAACACCTATAAAGAGGCTAAAGTTTAAAAAGGAGGGCAATGGGAGGGGAAAGTTATGCTTGGCACGGTTCTCACATTTTTCGGCAAAGCATTCCAAAGACGGTCTCCATGCACGGTGAAAGAGAATGAGAAGAAGTCAGTGCTGTGACTAGGGATAGAGAGTAGCAGGTTGTCTTTCGATCTCAAAGGGCGTCCATGAGCCGATAGTGTAGTAAATCTGCCGGTAAGATAATAAGAAGCGACGCCATCCAAGATTTTGAAAGTATACAAATAACTCTCACTTCTCCTTTCTCCCGGGTCGACAGCCAGTGAAGCTTCTCTCTGTACTTCGTGATGTGGTCAAATTTTCTGAGGTCATGGATATAACGAATGGAAACATTTTGGAGACGCTCAACTTTGGTGGATAACTCCTCTGTGAGGTCGAGAAATGCGACATCTCCATAATCCAGAAGGGGAAAGAGAGCAGACTGACAAATCGTAATCTTGCTCTTCTCCGGGAGGATATTTTTCAGCCTATGCAGCGAATAAAATCAGCCGAAGAGTTTGCGTAGTATTTCTCGAATATGTGGCCGCCATGAGGGATTGTCGTCCATATGGACACCGAGGTTTTTAACCTCGAAACTGAAAGAGACCTATAATAATGCGATAGAAATTATAATATCTATCCTATTGAATGAGCAGGATGGGTGTTTTTTTACTGCAACAAAACTCGATTGTACTTGAAAGAATCATTAAAAAATCGATGGTAATCATCTAAAATTTATTAGATTTTTTTCAAAATTACCTATTACCCATTATGTACATCGTGAAGTTCTCTTTTTAACATAAAGACGCCCGTGGACGCTAGAAAGAGATACATATATTGTGTTTCATATGCTGCGTCCGGGTTATTAACATTGCCAGTTGGAATTTTCAGCGTTTAATCTGTAGGTATAATGTCTCTGCGCTCACCAGGTCGCGAACATTTGCAATAAAAACTACCTACTTTGTCGGAATGCTCTTCAAGGTAAAACGTATGAAATAATTTACTGCGGCGATCCACATTTTATAGCTGACAACGTTCTTGAATTCTACGGTTGGGACGTATTCTCTTTCTAGCTTAATAGGTTCATGAAAGAGACAAATAGATTTTATGGATACGCTGCAGCACAGCGATTATAACTTAAAAAGCGTTTTACAGCAAAAAAAAAAACGAAAATAAGGAAAGTCAACATTAGTTGGCTTTCGTCCATTCCTGTGGGCGAGGCCTACGGACTACCTGACGTTTACCTATGTATTTCAGTCAGTTTAGTATCACCTACTGGTTGGACGTAGTAGAGTCCATTAAACCCTCAAATATTTTTACCTGCTATAGATATCTGCTGTAGGTTTAGATTTCTGAGCGCCGATTTTTCGCACTTCAAAATGGTTCTATTTGGATTTAGCCAATAAACTTAAACCAAAAACCGTCACTTATGCATAGCAAACAGCATGTAAGGAACGGGCTTATATTCTATGATAGTAACTGACATATCTAGGTAGTGTTTTCACATGCGAATGAACTCAATGAGTCTTGCAAAAGCTATTTCTTAAATTGTCTGTGCTATTATTATTAATATTGTTGTATTTTCGTCTAGCCTATAGACGTAATTAAAAGGGCAGGATTCGATAATATATCTACATGCCAAGAGATATTTCAGTTTGTCGATGACACCGGCGAACCAGCCCCGGGATTCTGAAGTGGCGATATGATACGTCAACGCGAGACGACATTGAATTCGATATCTTCCTTGATCCGACGACTTGACTGATTCTGTTTCAGAATCCTCGGCTAATCTCGGAACTCGATACTTCCCACGTGATTCCCACCCCGATATCGTGTTCTGATTGGCTGGGGTCGGCCGTTTAGCTGTGAGCGATGTATGCTCAATTCAAACCGGGCTCTGAGCGTGCTTAGTGCTTTCAGATAAGGGCGATTCGGATCACGTCCTTTATTTATTAAATGTACAATTTTTATTCCTCGGCATTATTTTCAAATTTCAATCGTCTTGGGTGGGAATAGTTGGTAATAATTTCTGAATGGGGATTTCCATTCAGTAATTATTACCAACTTTTCCTAGAGCAACGACATGTAGACGACACCTCATGTGCTCTTGTCTATCCTAACCTCACTTCTGACAATTGAAGGGCTGTCAAATCGCTTCTAGAATTGCAAATATCGACAATCGTGTATCGTATCGTCGGTTCAGAATCCGGGGACCACCTTCTCATTGCAGGAAGTTTTAACGATCGTTGTCGTCTTAGACCGGTCTTGTAGCCCTGTCATTAGCCCGTACCGGAACAGCGATTCCAGTAGAGTTATGTGTACCATCAACACCGTATTCATCTCTAGTTACTTCATACTCCGAAAAATTGCCCAAGGGAAAGGCAAAGTTGGTCGCACAATAGTTTGATATACTGTATCCAATTGAATCGCTGATCGACCACAGGCCACAAGCTCGAACTCCTGGCAAGGAAAGGGTTGCAGGTCCGATACTGCGCAATCGGAGTTAAGACAACCAGAGCTGTCAACTACAACGGGCGAAAACGTCATTTCAGGAAGTTTTAACGATATTAGATCGTTATGTCTCCCGTGAAATGAGCGTAGAAGATTTGGGACGAAAACAGTGCACTGTCTAGTTACGCCACTCGCCCATACGAAGCCAAAGCCTTACCGCGAGATAACCAGGTTAATATACAGCACACCGACACTCACGCTCTTACTTCCAGTTGCTACGAGATTACTCCGGTCTCTCTAATGGTTAGATGTTCAAGGTCGCCTGCGCGGGCCTCTCTCTTATGTAGTGGTGATTCGGTGTCTACCGAATACATCGCGGGCCACGGCATCTTTTGCACGGCTGTTCACCCGTGTAACAGGTTTCAAGAGCAGTTGCCGTAAGGTTAATAACTACCCCCGCTCTATAGGAAACAAGGCCGTTTCCAGACTCCTCCGGCTATCAGTCCGAATGCACAATCGATTGGCTTACGCCGCACTGTGCGCAAACCGTCCAGCAACGCCCAAAGGTTGATTCCTAGGGGAAACTGGCCCGCAGGCCAGAGTCCAACCCGGGCTCGTACTTCTGCGTGGGGGTTGTCGGATGGGTGTTGACCCGTGAGTTTGGCCGACTCTAAACACATGTCTCAGTGGCCAAACTGCAACAGGTCCCATTAGCTCTCTTCACAGAATGAGCAGAGCGATCTGTCAGTCAGGTATCAGCAGCGTCGCGAAGCAGTCAGGCAGCCTCATACAGCCAGTCACCAGTAGGTCGCAACGTGCCGCGCTGACGCGGTTACCTGATAAGTGGCGTCGACAAGCACACAATAAGCTCTGACGAAGCCGTCGGCGCTTAGAAACGACATTATTATCAAAAAACATACAGCCTTTCGAACATACTGATTTTAGAGATTTACTAAAATATTGTATTTTTTTTATTTTATTTTATTTAAACACATGGGTCTTAGTGGCCTAACTGCAACAAGGCCCATTAGCTCCCTCGGAGTTCGGAGTTCAGACAGTCGAGTGAGTGTCTCTTGATTTTTGTAACACTCACTGGTATGCTTAGTTGTAAGGCGTGGCGTAAACGAAAATATCTAGACAGTCCGTGGGATTAAATTAATGTCCTTAGTGCAAAGGTTCTTTTTTGTTTAACGCAGCCGAAAGTTGCTAATTGAGGTTATCTTTCCTAAACCACGTTGGTGCAAGTCACCTTTAGACAACGTAAACGCAGTTTCTTGTATTATATTGGTTCACTGTTAACAATTTAGTTCTTTATCTTAAGAGAACAATTTTACAAAAAAAAATATGAACAATAAAATTTACAGCAGAAGAGCTACTATATACAATAAACATTATTATAAATCGTACAGGATAAACAAATGAAACCGATAGTTATTGGTCCATCGCATACTTAACTGAGCAAAAACGCCCGTACCTAGGGATGCTGATATTTTACTTAAGATATTGCATTTTCGCTAGCTGACTGTTATTACGTTCGTAATACGCAGCGAATGGTTTCGTACGATAACGAACGGTTTCGCGCAGCTTGGGACATATTATCCACTGTGTTTCCGGGTCAGTTCAAGCAATTCAGCTCCTATTTAGTAGCTTCCTCGTGTGGAGGACCACTACAGGAAGGATTCTCACGTCTTATGCCTCGCGGCTGGCGGATAGGTTTCCCCTGGAGGAACGCCTCCCAGCGCTACTAGATGGTTTGCGCACCGTGCGGCGATAGCCGATCGCTTTGTGCGCTCTTATTACTGAAGATGTGCACTCTATATACTCTATATACTTTGTGCACTCTATATTATTCAGTATTCAGTATTCAATTTATTCATTCAGAATATACAATAAAAGCATGAATTATGAATTAAAGCTAATTATCCCATATTAGAATTCGACAGTTTCTAGTAATATATTAATATATGTAGATATAAAACTATTAAAGCATAAATATTAATTCGACAATAGCGTTGACTAAAGTCGGCTTTACACGGCAGACAAATAAATAAAAAAAAATAGAGTTGAATCCATGTACATGAGTATACATATAAAATAGATAATTATTATAAGAATATTATTAGTCATATTAGGCACTTTATACAAAAAATAATCACATAATAGAAAGTATCAAAACAAAATACTGTTTCCTAAGCAGCGGGGGTGGATGTAAACCTGTGCTCAACCACTCTTGAAATGACCAGTTGGCTACCTGATCCCTAATTCAAAGCCGTGCAAAAGATGCTATTGGTCCGCGATAGATTCAAACTGAACCGCCGCTGAATATACGGCAGGTAGAGGTCGCGCAAGCGACTTCTGACTCGTAACCAATCGGGAGGTTGTAGATATTCTGATGGTTAATTCCAGACGTAGATATCCTTCTAAAACTGGTAGTCAAGGGGCAAGTCTCCCCGCTGGTTAACTTTCCCGGGTTCGAACTTTCTGAGGTGACGGGTTCGCGAGTTGTAGTTGACAACCCAATTTGGTATTACGTTTGGTTATAGATAAAAAACGTTTTAACTTATGTATAACATATAAAACACTTGTATAATACTAACATACTGAATTATTCAGTATGTTCACTAATACACTCACTATTAATAGTATATCTTTTATTTAAGTATATTTTATAATATCTTTCCCTGATGAATTCTATGATCCACTGGTAACAACCATCATAGAAAAACCCGATAGCATTTTTTGGTATTATGTGTAATAGTCAGAATTTAAACTAATTTTAGAGTCTTTTAAACGCATGACACATCAATCATCATCAATCAATCAAAATGTTCTTTATTCATATAGACACAATTAAATATTAATTTTAATTTATGTTCTTATGATGCGTCCAAGCCTTACTCCCAAGCCGTTTTGTCATTTACATAATCAGATATTGTATAGTATGCTTTTTTATACAATTTTGCGTTGATGGTAGCTTTAAACTTATTTACAGATAGTTCTCTAATAGTATGAGGAAGTTTGTTATAGAAGCGTATACATTGTCCCAAAAAAGAATTGCTTATTTTATGGAGACGAGTAGCACGTACAACAAGGTTATGCTTATGCCTAGTATTAAAATTATGAGTGTCGCTTTTTATTTTAAACTTGTGGACATACAACAGATTTTCGTATATATATATATTGTGATGCAACAGTAAGAATATTTATCTCTTTGAATTTTTCTCTAAGTGAAACTCGAGGACCAAGTTTATATATAGCTCTTACAGCAGAAAGAAAAGATTGAGAAAATAGCAGACAAATAAGTAAGGTGCTTGTAATAGTTAAAACGTGGCTTTCTCATCATATTCGACGTATTTACGTTGAATAAAAACTGTAGGATTTTGATTTTTACATTGCCTTAATTTTCACTGCCCTCTAAGTTGATATTTGGAAATGTGAAGGGTAATCTCAAGCGGTTGATCGTGCGATTTCCGACCTAAAACTCCATGAAAGTGGCGCTTAACGCCTGCCAACACAATTTCGTTAAACAACGTACAATTTGATGATTCACGGGTAAACACGCGTGTAAAATTTCCAATGGAGTTTGTGTCGAGTATATTACTCAGGTATGTGCTTTATACCGACTCTTGTTATTAAGGTCGGGTGGATTTTAATTACGTTCGCTCCCACGTGTCTGGCTAAATGAAACAAACATTTTTTAATAAGGAAAACTCGCAGCCAAAAAGATTGTAAAGGCTGCCATTTTGTTTCAAAATGGCGGGTATCTCTCATTATTTAAATCTCAGCATTAGATAAACTATTTTTGTACATATTTTGATCCTAATTAGTCGGAAAGATCCTTTTTTAGATTTGCAGGATCCGGTTCGTTTGTTCGTTAACGTGTCCGGGCCAATTTAGGACACGTCTCTTAAAAAATATAAGGATCCGGTCCAAACTTAACATATATGTATATACATTTTACCCAAAAACAAGACATTCACTATTAAAAAAAAAAATACTACACGCCCAAAGGGCAGGTTGTGCAGCACTGAATAATTGTAAAACATCATGTCACTACATCACAATCAGAATCAAATAAATTGAATAAATTGAATTGAATACATTTACCTACTTTAAGTAACACGATGTAATTTGTTTTGGGAAGTAAAAAAATAGGTAAGAGTATGTAATCATTAATTAATTCGCTGACACTCGGGATTACATATCGGTTCTAACAATACCACATACTAGAAGTATGTGGTATTCGGTTTAAGTGTTTAGCAGTTATGGCGAAATAAAGAAACGGAAAACATACATAGATGAACCCTGAACATATTACACCTTTTTCGTTGAGCA
Organism: Micropterix aruncella; assembly: GCA_944548615.1. Taxonomy (NCBI): domain Eukaryota; kingdom Metazoa; phylum Arthropoda; class Insecta; order Lepidoptera; family Micropterigidae; genus Micropterix; species Micropterix aruncella. The sequence goes on along the minus strand of OX155960.1, from coordinate 25,588,915 downwards.
GTCGTGTAGAAAGATTTTACGTAAATTTTTAGTTAATTAGAGTTTACTAGTTAATTTGATCAGTAATGTAAGATTACATTATCATACTTCACCTAGTTTCCCCCAATGTCCGGCTTAGTAATTCAATACCCCTCCATGTAAGTATGTGCCTTTTGGCGTGACTAGTTATCTCTATGATCATTCTGTGTGTCTACGCCATTCATCAGAAATTTATGAAGTTGTGGTCGAAGTTAATATTGATGAAAAGAGTAATCAGTTGATTACAATTGGTTAAAATGATAAAGAAAAAAGGTTTGATATAGTTTTGGCGTACTTCAGAAATGGAAATCATCGCTATAAAATCTAAATCTGCAGTTATGTGAACTATGTGACTTAAGGCGTATTAAAACGATTAAAACGGACACCACATTGAAACAGAATAAAAAACAAAAATATTTAAATATACTACGTTTTTATTGAATTTAAAAAATATTCATATCAAATTCGAAAAAAATTGAACAACGCGTTTAGTCGTAGCTCCGTAACACTAAAATCTATAAACATACAGACGAAATGATAAACTGTCGATTTAAAACAGGAGCACGCTGCGTTCGCTAAATAAAAAGAAGCAATTGGAAGACTTTTTCGAAATCAAGAAAATAAGAGTATTTTTGAAAACTGAAAATCTAGTTTCTTCAAACCATTTTAACCAACTTCTACTAAGCAATTGCATGCCTAACGTTATTTTAATTCAATGCAATGCAATACCTTATTATGAAATCACACAGTGTTACAGAGTAATAACATTAAAACATTACGTATTAGATTTATAACAAATAAAATCGGTTAAACTACTTAATGAAACCTACTTAAACTACTTAATAAAACCAAAGTACCAAAATTTTTGTACTAATTAAGAGGTCTGTGTTGAGGTTATGGGTATGTGTGTGTGTGAGGGTGGGTGTGTGTGTGTGATTGTGTGTGGGAGTACGTTGAGCGTGTGTGTGTGGAGTGTGAGCGTATATAACAGTAAGAATAGCGTTTGTAAATTATAATAATAGTAATATTAATGAATAAAAATAGCTAAACGAATAGTCAGTTTCTTCTATCGGTTAGGGTTTGATTTGCGGAGTATTTTTAAGTGCCTATAGAAATACTAAAAATATCAATACTATTTAAATAGGTATTATAATGCTCACAGCAGCCTGTGAGTAGGTACTCCATTTCTTGATGGATTCGTTTTAAAACGCGGCAATCGAAACAGGTCAAATTGGCGCGTGGTCTTCATTGGGCCGTAATATTAATCCCATCCACAGGCCAGAGCAATCGAATATGCTATTCATTTCTTTAAAAGAATATGCCATTTCTTTAAAAGACAAGTATTATGTGTGTGAGAGGCCTTATGCGTCTCTCTAGCGTGCAATAATAAAATTTTAACAAAAAACAGATGTATTTTTATAATTGCAGCAGCCATGTCATGGTGAAACTTAGAACGGGCTATCATAATTGAATGCGTATACAAAATTTCGTGTCTGTGCTTTTGACCATTAAGAAGTTCTCTTATTTGAAGCCAACCCTGAGTGCCGCAGTCCTGTCTTGGTGAAACTTAGAACTGGCTGTCGTTATTGAATGCATATACAAAATTTCGTGTCTGTGCTGTTGACCATTGAGGAGTGCCCTCGTCGGGAGCCAACCCTGGGTGCAACAGCCATGTCATGGTGAGACTAAGAACGGGCTATAATAACTGAATGCGTATACAAAATTTCGTGTCTGTGCTGTTGACCGTTGAGAATTCCCCTCGTTGGGAGTTAACCCTGGGTGTAGAATCAGGTCATGCTTACCATAAAAATGCATTGTCATCGGAACTGAACCAACATGTAAATTTTCAAATTCATATGATAATATTTGAGCAGCTCCCTCAATTCCTCATGGATCCCATCATCAGAACTGCATTTTGATATAAATGGGACCAATCTGGAAGTATATACTTTCAAATAAAAAAATATTTTTCCAAATCGGTTCATAAATTACGGAGTTCTGAGGTAACAAAAATTAAAAAAAATACAACCGAATTCATAACCTTTTCTTTTTCTGAAGTCGATTAAAATGATAGCACTGCGCTCATCCCAATCTAGGTAGAGAAGTAATAGAGATATAACGTCATCTTGTATACGACAATTTCTCTATCGGCTCAAAAATCAAGTCCCTGGGGGTGCCAACGGTAAACACTAGTACGATCAACATATACAAACCTCTATCTTGGAAGTTACTGATAGGTATTGGAATCGCTATATTTTTCTAAGAAATTACGAAGCATCGCGATCGTACTGAAAAGTTTATTAGGACACCCTACGAGACGATGCGGAAAATGCCTAATTACATTAAAACGATTATGTAAGATTTCTATAAACACAATAATTAATTAATAGTTCCCTCAAATCTTACAAACTCAAATCTAGCAAACAAACACTAATTAAACTGGTGGTATAATAGAAACGTGGCATAACATATTAAACCTTTGAATTGCAGTACCGGGTCAAAATGACCTGAAAAGTTTGCGGAAAGCGCCTTATTGAAAGGGCAATTGTAATATATTTGGAATGTAGAGAGCCGTCTGCTACAACTTCGTTAATTTTTCTAGGTATATTATTCACTTCTATCCAGATCCACCATATGTAAATGATGTAAGCGATGTAATAGCAATAAACGTTGTAAACCGGCCACTTGCGATCTTGGCTAGTAATATAACTGTTTAATTAACACGTACAACGGCATTATATTGACAGTCCATGTTATCTTTAAACAAACTATTAAAAGAAACGCATTTTTAGTTTTGCTCTAACTATATTATATATTTTTCTTTTAAATTCAAATCATATTTTTATAGACAAGACACTTATTTTCTTGATTTAATTGCTTGGAAAAAAGTAAACTTTAATTTTGATGGGTAATTTTATGAAAACCTGAAAAATCGGGAAATTTCCGACATTAAACTTTAGCTTAGTAATCATTACACTGATGTGGATTGTCTCATGATTACCCAGGTACAACAGTGGGACGCATTTTAAATTGCATAAATAACTGAGTATTGCATTTCACCTTTCGCAATTCTTTTAATGCAATAGTGGGTTGTGTTTAAAATTGCATACAATACAATACAATCAACTACTTCAGTAGATAGGTATTCCTACACTTAGATGCGTCGCAAAATTAAATCCTCAAAATTTAATGATTAAAAACATAACTATCATGATAGTTGTCATGGCTGTAATATTATATTCAATATTACCTACATACAAATAATCAAAACATACTAATGTGATTTAAGAGACAGGGAGAATAATATATTAAAATAGAGATGCAAAATTCTATGTAGATTCTATGTACATTCTAATTCTATCAAAGAAAATTTATTTTATTGTCAATCCAGCAATATGCCTTCGTATTTTAAAAAAAATTAATAGATGTATGATTAATTATATGAAAATTAGAATGTCAGATACCATAATACCATTATGTTTAAAACTTTACACATTTCATGAAACATCAACATGGAAAATAAACTCAGAATTTCATATTCCTAATACCATAAATTGGGTTATACCATATATCATAAAACGCCATACCATAAATAACCCAGTTATGCATTATTTTTGAAGTTGATTTTTAACCACCCTACCAATTCTTGATTTTCTAGTATTAGATTTCTCAATAAAAATACTAGTTTAAAATAAACCACACAAAATATATAACGGTTTATATAAGCGGTATTTATATAGTTTCATATAAATTTGTATATATGTAATTTTAATATATTATTATGTACATTTTCTATATGATAATATAGCGGACGTATAACGTGCGTTTGTATAGGTAGGGCGGTTAAATGATAAAGTCGTTTCAATTATCTAGTTTTGACTTATGCAAGCTTAACAACAACACTATGATAAGGTGTGTATTTTTTTTCCAGAAAACCCACTGTTGTTTTGGATAGAGCTCGTGTTACTCGACATTTCTGTATAATACTAAACTCAAAACCGGCTTTTGATACACAGGATACATCGACTGAGGATTCAACTTGAATTGCAATACTTAGTTTTCAAAGAAAATGCATGTCACATATCCTTGTTGTACGCCACCCGATGTACCTCTCGATGTATTCTCGATGTACTCCATTCGATGTACACACCACTTGCCTTCTACTGCCTACAAAGTATTAAAGAGTCCCCGAAGACAAAGTCATGTTAACCCGACCACTCTGCTCATGTGTTGGCAATTTACCCCAATATTTAAGGGTTGATATTTCCTTGAACGAAAACGTAAACTGAGAATAATGAGCCTTTTAATAGGAGGCTGATGAGTCTCGGGTAGGAAATTGTATACATAATCAAGATACAGTTTCAGTATTTCAGTGAACGTGCCTGCCGCCAATCATCGGAAGACAATATTATTGTTACTTCCACCCACAATTGGAAATAAATGATATCAAATGACATAGGGAGACAAAATAATAAAATGTAGAAAGTAATTAGGCTTTTGTTGCTTATCTTTTCAGTTTCGATTATGAGTGGCAATGATCGGATACACACATTCTGTTTTAATTAATAAATAACTGGTCTGTTTTAGGTACAGAACTGTTTGTTACAATCTTATCTATCTACACTAATAATATAAAATAGTAATGTTAGTAAGTTCGTAAGTTTATAAATTTGTATGTAAGGGGTAATCTCAGAAACTACTCTTACGATTTCAAAAATTCTTTCACTAATGGAAAGATCCATTATCGATGAGTGCTATAGATTATATTTTATTGTGATTAATATTGGTTTTCAATTCGAAATCAAGATATTTGTCAATCAAGTCAGAGAAAAATGACTGGTGAGTTGTTTTATCGGCGTTTGCTGACGAAACGGTTTGATATAAGTGAAAACAATATATTACAAAAATATTGGCCTCAAAAGCTCTATAAAAAGTCTTGTATATTTATGACTCTCTTCTGTATTTAAGCTACATAAATTGCTTTTATGTCTCAAAAGAAAAAGGAAAAATAATAAGGCAGTGTTTGTTAAAATCCTTATCATAATAAATTAATCAATTATCACCGATTTTTTATAGAGATAAAATTAGCCGTTAATTGTAAGTTTTTAGGTGATATAGTTATAGAGATGACTTAAAATTAGTGACGCGTGCAAGCACCTCGAAATACCCAGATCAGCGTACAGTGAAAGGGGGCGCGGGTGACGAGGAACAAGACTCGTACGTCTACGAGATAGGTAGCTTGCGTCTGAAGGGCGACGTCTTGCACTATATATCTAAAGGTAACGTCTAAAAAGGCAAATAAACTTTACGCGAAACGAATCCGCGGGCAAAAGCTAGTTTGTAATAAAGACGAAAGATGTGTCGATCAGGAAGTGCATATCAGAGAATAAGCGATCTGTGTGCTGTATTCTTACAATACAATAATTTTCTGCATCATTCGTCACTAAGTCAACCACTGCAGGATTTATTCATTATTGCGAATTTGGAGAGCTGCCAATTCTAAACGACGGGCATGCATGACATAAAATAGAAAATAGGACTGAAGACGTAAATAATACATGAACTAGTTTTTTAAGTAAAGTAAACCATAAGGCGATCATAGAAACAAAACGCTTTTTGCAATATATTACAAGAGTTTTCCAAAATGCCAATTAGCAGGTTATACTTTTACCTACTAGATTTATCGATTCGTCAAGAAAAGTACCTACAAAGCTATTATAAATTCCTTAATTTTACTTCCACGGCTGACCACCTGAGGAGAAGGGAAAGTATTGTGAATGCGCATTTTTTTTTCGAGATGAAGATATATACATTATGACCTCCCCCCCCACCCGAGACGATTAAAATAATTTCTAGACTAAAGTCTGGCTGTGTGTATGTACGTGGGTCTATCTGTCTGTATGCGTGTATCACTCCACGATAGCGTCCAAACACTTAATCTGATTGTGCTGAAATTTGTCATGCAGGCATCATTTCGTCATGGTAAGAGTCGAAAAGATTGACTTTGAAATCTGTGCACCAGAGGGCGCGCTAGTCATACTTTAATCTCGCAATATTGTACTTAGAGTTTTGAAAGATAGACTCACAGGCATATTTCAATCTGGAAATGGTCCTTATCGTCTTAGGGGGTGTCAAATTGGATATTTCCATCCATCTCAATTTTTTTAGCGCGTTCGCAATACCTTCCCTAGTGCCTTGAAAGAAAAATTTTATATGGATTTATGTATCGTTTTCCAGAAATTTCTTCTTACTGATGTCTCCGGCTCCGAGAGAAGTACATAAAACCATAAGAAACTCAGTTTTGAAAATAAACCTGAAGTATCATTTTGAGAAAACAGTAATGCGATGCGAAATCAAGAATGCTGCGAATATATGCCTGTTTGTATGTTTCTTTATTTCTACTCTTGTGAAATTTCTTGTTTTTCTTTCTATAAATTTCTTTGTTTCTTCATTGTGAAATTTCACAATGGGCGGGTTTATTGTCATTATACGACAATCTCTTACAAACAACCCTACTATGAAGTGTTTATATGTATGTGTGTGTGTAACATGTGTGTAAGTGTTTGGCTTGTTATTGCGTTCGATCGACAGAGTTGAAATGCAATTCTGTTTATTTCATCCCAAAGGAAAATGGTGACCCAGCCGGGAATGGAACCCGGGACCTTACAATGTAAGATCAAACAACCTAACCACTGTCTGTTCTGGTTGTCGTAGTACTGTTAGACGGCTTGAAGTCTTTTGGGTATTCTCGGCAATTATTAAACCCGCCGCCCTACCACCGTTATGATTTGCGCAGTGGCAGCGGTTTGCCGCCTACCTGCGGAACAACGGACGCTTCAGTCTACACTGTACAACGGAGATTGCAACATCGCCGAAATATCGGGTGTTAAAAATTTCACGCGGTAAATTAGTTTTATCGAGCAGTGCTTATCGCCCCGAATTCTACTGCCTATTTGCACCCTAGCATCACATCAGACTCAACGGCTCCTATATAGTAAGAGTGTTTAATCTTATGTATTGCGTAATATTAATAAACGATGTATGTAATTCGTAGGCAGGTATGCGTGCGACGTATACCTATCTCAAATTTCAACAAGCATACAATAAGCTTGCGTTACGCAATCTGAGCAGGGTGAGGGCGGTGGAGGCGAAACAAAATATCGCCGAATGCCTTAATATATCATATATGCCCGTCATGCCGAATGTTTCAAAGGCTTCCAAATTGTACACGATGAAGCCATAAAATACAGTTGCCATTTGCGAATACACGCGAATTCGCTATACTGATTGGCAATATAGATATTTTAAATTTAGATACTTATTTTGAATGTGTAATATGGAAATGTCATGTTATACATTCCAAATAAGAGATTTTTATAGTAGCATGGATTATAAAGTTTTACACTTTATAATCAACTAGATAAAGCGGTGAACTTCGTACCACCTAAAATTGATTTGATTGTAACTTCTTCATAAGCGTTTATTGATCCTAATCAACCTTCCAAATCCAATTCATTGAAATCTATAATATGTACGGTTTGAGTTTCGTTTGGTGAATAAATGAAAGTCGTTTGTAATTAAAATAAATTCAATGTATTTAATTTACATGATGAAATATACATACTTTTTCCACTTTTCCGACTTTTTCGACTTTTTTCCATTTTTGGACTTTTCGGACTTTTTTGACTTTTTCGACTTTTTCGACTTCGACTTTTTGAAATTTTACACAACTGCACGGATTTAATAACAGTTATGGATGGCGCAGCTGTCAAACAATAGGATCGCCGCGAACGCCATCTATTGAAAGTGGCCCATTTCCCAAAATGACCAATTTCGAATTTTTCGATTTTCAGTTGTTTCTTTTAATTTTTCCTAAATATTATTTTTTGCAATCCACCCCTGAATCAAGACAAACAAAACAAAAAAATAATAATTCAAATCGGTCTAGTCATTTTCAAGATCTTGCCAGACTAACGCACGGCGATTAATTTTTATATATAAGAAAGAAGATGATAATAGGTTCTTGAAAACTAATTGGAACAAGTAAATATCCTAAAAAGAATAATAAACACGACTGCAGTTTCAGAAACATAACTATTGTATTTACAGTTATCTCCATTACGGTTTTCAAAGAAATATTGGTGGAATCCACATAGATAGAGATGTCTATTTCCAGAATGTACTCAACAGACCTTTCCTCTGATACTAAACACGATTTATTTATGTTCATTAATTGACATTTTGAACATTTGGACATTTAGACAACTACTTACTTAATATTTGAACAGTTAATGTACTATATGGCCATTAAGATGACATAACAATTCTAACAATAACACAGCTTTTAAAATCGGTTCAAGCGCTTAGAAGATATAGTGGAATAAAGAAACGGAAAACATACATAGATGAACCCTGAACACATTACACTCCTTTTTTGTTGGGCGAGCAGTCGCTTAAAAACTGTTGAACTTGATTATCGAAAAATAAACCATTGTGTATAATTTTACACTAAAATCAAAGCGATAATTTCAAATCTACTGAACCGATTATTATCGCGTATAGCCTATAACACCGAGAAGTGGTTAAGTATATCGAACTAAAAAAGAAAAAAAACAATGTTTTTTAATTCAATCATTTTTGGTCACAGGAAATTTTATACACGTAAAACTAACTTGAAAAAAATAATTATCTTAAAGATGGACTAAGGAGCTTTTTCCTCGGCAACCAATGCCAAAAAAAAAGTTGTAGATGATTTTCAACTCAGTTTGTAGTGTAGAATAATCTCTTATAAACAAACATTTCCTAATATACAGGATGAGTGTTTAGTTATCGGCATCCTTAAAGTGGGGTGAATCAGTACGAGCAAATAAGCAACTTTTGATAAATAATTGTGGAAAAACTTGTTTTTGTTTTTGAAATTTAGTTTTTTTTCCTAGAAAAATAATATTATAGCGTTGAGCACGATGCGCCATCTAGCGGTCGGTAAAATATCGCTAATATTATTTATTAGCGATATTATACCAACGCTAGTTGGCGCAGCGCGCTCAACGCTTCTTAATTTTTTTTTTCGATAGATAGCAGCTACAAATTTAATAAAACAATAATATTGTCCATTTTTTTAAAACTAAAAGTTGCTGTTTTGCTCGTACTGATTTACCCACTGCAAAAATGCCGGTAACCAAAAATTCAGCTGTTTTAAGCCTATACACATATTTGAAAAAAAAAGTTTTTTAAGTTTTTTTTTCACTTTTCTTGTTTAGTTTGCTGAGCTGAGTCACATGTGGTAAAAAATCATAACGGTTTCGGACACACAATAGATGTACCTACCTAAGGACATATGTAAGAAATTATCATCCAATGTTTTTAGAGTTTTTCAGTCTTAACCACTGATGTACAGGATAGCTAGTTTCGGATTATTTATTTTTCAATTTGGCGATGTAATCTTAAACTTGCTTTTACATGTATATTATTATATTAGGATCTTGCATTCAAAACTTCGATTTCCTAAGAAATACCGTAACTTATATTTCTAGTCATTTACCAAATTGCAAATTACTTCATGTCAAAGCGTCATAATTAGGCTTCAATTATTAGTCTGTGTCATTTGGTGGAAGTGTCAACAACTGTAATTTTTTTTAGCTTCGAAGATGTCGAGAAATTTGAGCCGACAAAACGTCATTTGTGGGAAGCAATGCTTTTCTGCTTTCATCTTAAGAAAACTGCCGCAGAATGTCATAGATTGCTGCTGGAGGCTTACAGGGAATTTGCTCCGACAGAAAGGACTGTTGACACTTGGTTTCTCCGATTCAAATGTGGTGATTTCGACGTGCAAGACAAAGAGCGCCCAGGCCAGGAGCAAAAATTTGAAGAAGCCGAATTGGAGTCCATACTCCATGAAGATTCGTGTCTGACGCTGGAAAAGATAAGTGAAGTGCTTAATGTTTATCTCTCAACCGTTTCGAGACGTTTAAAATCCACGGAAGTCATTCAAAAGGAAGAGCATTGGGTTCCTCACGAGTTGAAGCCAAGAGACATCGAAAGACATTTCATGACTTGTGAAATGCTCCTACGCTGTCAAAAACGAAAAGGTTTTTTCCACTGAATAATCACCGACGACGAAAAGTGGATCTTTTACGAGAACCTAAAACGCAAAAAATATCGCTCGTACCCCGGTGAATCACTTCCATCGACCTCAACATCCACGCCGAAGAGAGACATCCACGGATCCAAGGTAATGCTTTGCATTTGGTGGGACCAAAAGGGTGTCATCTATTACGAGCTGCTGAAACCGGGAGAATCCATCACGGGCGATCGCTATCAAGCGAAGCTCAAGATTTTGAGCGATGCTGTGAAGATAAAACGGCCGTAATACGCTAAAAGGCACGACAAGGTAATTTTCCAGCATGATCATGCTCGACCACACGTCGCGATGCAGGTCAAGAACTTCCTGGAAACGCTTCGCTGGGACATCCTACCTCACCCGCCGTACTCCCGGTCAATGGCCCATGCCTTTCCGAGCAGCGCTTGCAGACGTTCGAGGATATTGAAAAATGGCTGGATTCGTGGATAGCCTTCAAGGACGAAGACTTCTTCTGCCGGCGAATCTGTCTCTAAGTCTTGACAAAAAGATGGGAGAACATCATGGCTAGCGATGGACAATACATTGAATAAAATGCACTTTCCAATTTTCTTCGAAATAAATGTTCAATATCAGAAATAAATTGAAGTTTTCAATTTAATGACAATAATACAATAAACATTCCTTGTGCAGCCTTTAAAACGGTGGTGGTTTCTTTATGCGCCCTGTCTGCGGTGTTACTCAATTCGGTTAGTTTTTCCAGAGGCCATTCAGCATACTAAGTAGTATACCTTCTCAGTTTTCCGGCAGCGACGGGCGGTAGCGAGGCCGACACTGAGTGGGTGTCAAGGGCGAGTAAAGAAACTGCGGCGGGCAGGCGGGTATTTCTGTTAAACCCATTAAGGACCATGTGTCCTATTTATAGGACATGTGTGTCCTATAAATCATGGAATAAGAATATTTTATAAATTATATTTATCGTGTCATTGAGACGTCAGAATCCTAATATTGGATAAAAAATATTGTTTAAATATATATCGTAATTTTATTTTGAAAACATCGCAAATGACCAACGAACGGTATTTTCAAATATTTTCTTTTTTTTTGGAACCAAACAGAACTACAGACAATGCAATAAAAACGTATTTAAAAGTGACAAAAATCCATTAATGTGATTCCGAATATAAAGTATACAAAATGAACGCAATATAATTTTATATTGTTTCCGCTTGAGAATTGGGGGAAGCAGGATTGGAAGTGAGATGATAGGAAGAGACAAATAGATAAAAAAATAATATGTATGTATATAAATATAAATATATTTAATTTTAGGTATGATATGTAGGTATTATAATGAATATACTTTATAAATAAATATGTTTATACTTATACTTAAGCATTTACTATACTTAATAATAAATACTTAAAAATAATAAATAATAAATAAGTGAATATACTTAATAAATAAATAAAGTATTTATCGCATTTTTTTTTCAATATGAAACGTATTTTTTTAGTTCGTACTAGCCTATATTGAGTTAATAAAATCATATTTATTAATATACAAAATTTATTTGCATCTTTCATGGACTAGAGGGCACACATTATGTCTGATCAATTTATACAAAATATCTTCCACCAATCTTTACAAAACTTGACATACATGCTACTCGCGTCGACCTTTAACAGTTTTATGTATTAGGAATCTCCATACTCTACGGCAAAGCTTATGGTCCTCAAAGGGTTAAGCGTTGCTGAGATTTCGCATTGTGGCAACTCTGGCAAAGCGTAAGGTCGCTGTCATGTCATCTTGAAAGAAGTGGTCGTAATCGAAAAGGAAAAACTATTTAGATTTTGAGGTCAAAAAACATTATATTTGCTTTGTGAACAATGCTTGAGTACGAGAGATATCCACATGCGGAAGCGCCAAAAAAACACAACGCATAACCAAAAATAAAAGGGTTAACTGCAAATGTTTTTAACCGTAAACGTTATAAGAATAGTTAGACAAAGTTTCGTTTGTTAGGTTTTATTTGATAAATTCTATCTGTTATGAGTAATACGTGGAGAAATATCGATAAAAATTTGCCAAAATGGCTTTTTGACTATTAGATTACGATTTTTTAAAATAACTATGTCAATTTTTAAACTTTGTAACATAAAGAACCCTCTGAAAGAGTTAAAAACTTTTAGATTTTATTAGTTTTTAGGTAAAGTTAAGCAAAAAAAATTGCAAGGAATATAAATCACAAATAATAATAATATTAAATTTTGCTTTATTTCATTCAATACTTTTTTCGACATTTCTCAAATCTCTGAAATTAAATAGGTTACGTTTGTTGACCAATGTGGTGAAGGCAAACGCGTTACGAAATCTTTCCACTGATTTAGTAGTTAAAATGAATCTTAGCTTCAAAATGAGACGAAACAGAATGCATTTCCGACCTTTATTTATCTATTCCTATACAATGTTAAGCTACATATTTCGATATATCAGCAATTGTGATCCTACGAAATCATTTTTTTCGGGTTAATATGCCGACTGTTAATCTTACCCTATCCGCTTGTTAGAGAACAGTTTGTTAGACACAAAACGAATGACTAAAAGAAAAGCATTTGCATTATTAATTCTGTTACCACATAGGAAACATGAGTATGTCAAAAATAGTATCATCAGGGTGAAAAATCGCTTGGGTCACCCCAAGACTATCCCGGCAAGTAGACAAGCTCCCCTCGCCTTCCTCCTACCCTCAATTACCACCCCTCCTCCACCGCGCCAAACCCACCCCCTCTTCCACGCGCCAATCCCCCCGAAAGTGAATGTATTCGATTAAAATCGCGAATGAATTTCTATGATTTTTGTAGTCTTCTAGCAGTATTTTTGTAGTATTTTCATACTATATTTTTAGTATTTTCCGTTGCATTTAAATGGTATGTTTCCAATATGATATAGTATGTTCTTAAATATCTTTTTTTTTTCAGAAATTCAAAACCTCCCTAGACGTTCAGTCTGGCATCAGTTCAGTCCACGACCTTGGTCAGACTGACGGGAAACTGATCGTTTATCACGTTGACTGATGGACTTCAATGATGGATTTTCATACATTTTAATAATTTCTCATCAGTCCATCAGTCAGTTCGTGGATCAAGGTTGCTGACTGAACTGATGCCAGACTGAACGTGTAACCCCCGTCATACATTTTAATAATTTCTTATAGTCCATCAGTCATTTCATGATCCAAGGTCGCGGACTGAACTGATGCCAGACTGAACGTGTAACCTCCGTCATACGTGACCATTTATTTTTTTCGTCAAAGCTTTTTAGGAAAAAAACTTGAAAAAATGATAAACATGATAACTTGTTTACTAACAATAATTATATATCTACTCAGTTGTTTTATTTGTCGGAGGAGCAAATTTATCTCAAAATATCGGGTCTAGTTTTTAGTAAGAATAGAGCTGATTACATGATTTATTAATGTTAGTCTTGGTAATCAAAATGGCTTTCAAAATTGCGACACTTAACTGTGTTTTTTCGCTTGTCCATATTTTATTCATTAGAGGAAAAACTCTTTCGACAGGTGCGTTACTTCCAGGCAGACATAAAAAGAATTCAATATTTACACGAAAGTTAGTACAGTTAATATTGTTATAACGGAAGTGTTTGAGCAACTCCACCCAACGGTCTTCAGCAGCAACATTCTCAGAATTCCAGCTTGTGATTTTGTCATCTTTTGGGCTTAAATTATCTTTTGGCAGCGAAAGCGGAACATTTTTGCTCTCGCTGGGGACAGCGGGACAGACAGCCTGAAAGCGAAGCTATCCCGCAGAAAGCGGGACTTATGGTCACGTTATATATACATAGTTGAAGGGAAAAATAAAATAAAACCGCATTATTAAATTTTCCTTGGAATATCTCTTATACAAGCGACACATAAAAAATAGGTTTCGGACTAAAATATTATTCTTTCTTCTATATTTTTCTTCTTCAGTGGGTTCCTATCCTGCCTTATCTAGAGTGCTTTTTAAGAGATAACTAGGTATTAAGAATGTATGAAGTTTCGGACGAATATATTCGTTTTTTCCGACATTCTAATTCTTCCATGGATTCATATTCCGGTTTATCTAGAGTCTTATATAGTTACCTAAGTACTATTGAGATATCAAATTTCGAACGAAACGGAAGGGAGAGAGGGGTAATGTAATATTTTTTCAGATAAAACAGTCCTTGGCTACTTGCTGGGAAAGTCTTAGGGTGATACAACCGTTTTTTTATCCAAACAAGAGCGGTCTACCCTAATACGCACACATGTATATGTTTGTTTCTTCTTAAGACAGACGTACCTATAAAACCATTTTAAATGTAACAATCGCTTTGTAGATGGGCCCTAAATCTTCTGTGGAAAGATGAATTTGGCACGCTCGTACATGCGTCATTTTGTGGTTTCTCAGATATTTTGGCGAACCTTGAGCTGCTTTTGTTGTTGTTCGCCAAATGTTACATTTCGCAACTTTGTTAATTATCACGCATTTGCGAAGTTCTGGGCTATGAATTATTTGTACATATAGTAATTCCAATTTTCATAACGAGCTTCAGCTATAAAACTCATGCAATAATATTGAGGTTACGTAGCATTTAAAAATTCTGCGTTTGATTTATGATTTACAGGTGTCTTAAAACGGGCTCACTATTTTGAGAGTGTGTGAGACTATAACAAAGCGCAGGAGGGGGGGGGGGGGGGGGGGGAGGGGGGGGAATTTCCATCGGGGAAATAATGCTCATGCTACTTGGATACATATTTCGTGATCGATCCACAATGGTTTATTTCTAATTCCTGCCACATGCCGTGGATCTATCCCCACCTGATTTTATTCCTGTGGAATTATCTTCTTCGGCTACGTAACGACCAAATTTGGTTGCACATCAGAACACCATTGACTACTTAACTACCAATATTGGCGGCTCCTAAAATCCATACCAAATATCACATTATTACCATAGATACATAGACGGCCGCTAGAATAATTTCGCGGATCATTTCGAGGATATTTGTGATAAAATTCCATTGTCCAACATCATTTTTTTTTTAAGAAATCATCAAAATTTTTATTGGTATTTATGAGCTAATATCTAAATATTTTTGTATGTAAATAAGCAAAACGAAATATTACATTTGATAGACAATCTAATAAAGATCACGATAGTATTTACAATTTCTAAATAGGGTTCCGTATTTTTCCGTAATACAAGTTAGAAATGCCGAGTTTTTTTCACTTTTTCGATTTTCTCATATTTATTCATAATTATCTAATTGTTTTACAAAATGAAATTCGCGGCGGTATTGCAATAAATTCCAATAAATTGTCACGGTCTGCCATGAAAGTATGCCGCTACTCGAAGGGTTAAAAGTATTGTCAACGAATCAAGGAAACCTGGCAGATTTACAATGAAATATCGATAAAACAAATCAAGCTGATTTCCATACAACTTCTTGTGAAAGCTTTCATAAAAGAAATAAAGTAATTGCGTACCCACTTACAAAGTTTGTTGTAACACTTTGCCACATATGGCAAACGAAAGCTTATTACAAGTGCAACATTTCATTCTAAAGCAGCTAAGCTGAAATACGTGACAAAAAAAAATAGTGTTGAAATTGCAAAATATTTTTCATCCCATCTAATCGTAAAGGACGACTCGGTTCGCCTTTAAGTACTCCCAAAAGTGGTGTTTTCTACAAGAAACTTTATAAGTGCGCCGCAATTATCTTTGCGGCTCACTTTTTGAATAAGTGCGCCGCAATTTATCTTTGCGGCGCACTTTTTGAATTTCGAACATCTTAGTCTTCAGCGCCGAAGAAATCGAACGCAAATATTGTTTGAATAAAGACTGGCTGGTACGACGGCCCCTAGTCGCACCGCCGCGGCCGGCTGAATAAAAAAAAACAAATGAAATTAAAAACGCGCGAACGTCAATTGTTTTTATCGTTGTTATTTTCTCATAGAGGGTGATGAAAAGTAGAGTGTATCACTCGGGCGCAAAATATTTTTGGCTCGGGCGCTTTTTTGAATCCCTCGCTACGTTCAGGATTCTACTAAAGAATCCCTCGCTACGCTCGCGATTCTACTCTAGAATCCATCACTTCACTCTGGATTCAAAAAAGCGCCCTCGCCGTAAATCTACTATTGCTACTATTTGCTCCCTTGTGATACAATCTACTATTATGCAATAATTACACGTTTTAAGTAAAATTCTTTATTTACTTCGTTTTATTGCAGCATTACAGTTGTTTATATTATTAATCTATTAAAATATATAGAAAATATCACAAACTTTATAAACCTATATTCAATATCAACTATTAATAGCAAAAATAACTGCATATTACCGAGTGAGTACTTTTATCGTATCCCGAAACTGAAGTAGTAAATAAGTTTATAGATGAAAAAGAAACAGCCAATAAATAAAATAGAGATAGATGATAAGTGCGCGTGTGTCAGGTAAGATTTGGCGCCTGGCCCGTCGGCATTCTGTTGTTTTACCTTGGGGTTGTCTAAGCAAATTTTTGGATGAAGAGAAACAGTAAATAAACAAGACAGAGATAGATACGCAAGTGTGTGGGTGGCAGGTAAGATTTTGCGCCTGAACCGTTGTCATTCCTTTGGTTTACGTTGGGGTGTTCCGAGTGCTTTTGGTTTTCATGTGAATTACATTAAATTTTATTTTAACTACTTGTAATCTCTACTTCAACAATTAAAACCCTAGTTAAATAATTAAACCCTAGTTACATAATAACCCCTATTTAAATATATTAAATAACTAGTTTATTTCACAAAAATCGTCCATATATACAAAAGTTCGGACATGTATTAGTATAATTTCCATACTACATGGATTAATGAGTTAAACTTTGGTATTATAACTTCTTTCTAATTAATTGGTATAAGTCGCTAGTTGTTACACTCTCGGTACACATTTGATACAAAAATGCCCATTGTAGATGTAAAAGATTTAGTGCTCTAACGAAGTGGCCGTCATTTGAACGATATTATAAAAAAAGACTTTGTACTAGCAAAAATAAATTATAATTATAATAAATAAGTTTATTTATTTTGATTCACATCATTTGCAACGTTTCAAGACATCCTGTATTTCTCACGACCGATTTCACATCCAGGAGTAAGTATATTATTAGCTTTTCCAGCTATCTAACTCCAACGAGCGATAGTAAATAAATTAATTGCATTTCTGGCGGTCTGCCAACTTTGCTGGATCACATTCGATTGAACTGCATTCTAGGTCGAATGTCTAGGGATATCAAGGCCTCCAATGTTTTGATTTGGCTACCAATTCTATTCTTAATTTATTTAATTTCAGCTTAATTTGTTCAATTATTTATTTATTTCACTTTCACGAAGTATGTAATAGGGTGGTGCTATTTTCGAGTACAATTTAAAATTCGAGTGTGCATCGGAGCGTTTTGACTTTCTGGGAATCCAAAAAAAGTGATTTCTGAAAAGTATCTGTCTGCCAGAAAGCAATATGACAGAATTCTAAGGACATTGACTACAACTCTTGCTTACGTCACTTATTAACATCTTCAGCAAGTTCTCAATAAAAAGGTTATAATCTGAAAATGTAATATTTTATAACTTCGTTATTATCAATGCTAGAATGGATAACAAAATAATGCTTCTAATTTTGTCGAAAGTCATTTAAACCCTTCCTATGTGAGCTAACCATTTTTGGTTAGACGCTTTCCGCGCTGTGCTAACTGTAATATTTATTCATTATTATCTTAATTGTTTTACGAGATAATGTTGTAACGTTATAATATTTCAAATTTCAATGTGATCATTTTGCAGTTATTCTTTTTACGATCCGTATAGTAGTTAAAAAGTTATGCGCAAAACTATGCCGGGCTGAAATTTTACCCCGCCATAGGTGGGGTTAATATCCTTTAGTGATTTACGGTTTAATTTATTATAAAACAAATAATGGATAAAAAACGGAAAATGTAAAACTTAAAAATCGTGATTATTATTAGCATTATTAAGACGACATTTATGAAAGTATACAATGTTAAGTATGAATCAGATTATTTATTTTCTTTTAAGTTGTAAACTCGGTTTTTTGTTAGCTTACGATACCTCGAAATCTGGATTATGTTTTTAAAAGCCTCATAAATCCAGACCCTAGAAAATGATTATACTTATTACAGCTACCTCATAAAATTGCAATGAAACCGCTATAAACAATATTATTAGCCATTGATAGCCAACCTATAATTATACTATGGACACATTAATATTCTATTTTATTTAGGTAGTACATTTTAATCAGCATTGACCAGAATATCAAATTTCCCGCCAAACCTAGCATGCGCCAAACGACGTACTGAAAGGATCGGGTAGTTTTTTCAAGGCTTTTATTTACCCTGCAATGTATGTTAGTTAGTATGTACATATGTTTGTTTATGTCAAATCTTGCAAGCTGAATTAGAACCACTTCCTCTTATCCTATGAAGTTAAAATTTTACAAGTTGGTTCAGTTTCGACGACAATTCATTTTTATGGTGAGCATGACCTGATTCTACAATCAGCATCGGCTCCCGATGAGGCTACTCCTCCACGGTCAACAGCATAGACACACAATTTTGTATATGCATTCAATTATGATAGCCCGTTTTAAATTTCACTACGACATGGCTGCTGCGCGACGTTGGCTCCTGACGAGGGGAATCTTCAATGGTCAACAACACAGAAATGAAATTTTATACGCATTCAATTATGATAACCCGTTCTAAATGTCACCGCGACAGGGCTGCTGCACCCAGGGTTGGCTTCCAAAAGGGGACTCCTCAACGGTCGCCAGCACAGATACGAAATTTTGTATACGCATTCAATTATGATAGCACGTACTAAGTTTCACCCCGACAGGCATGCTGCATCCACGGTTGGCTTTCAACGAGGGGGCTCTAACGGTCGACAGCACAGACACGAAATTTATGATAGCCCGTTCTGTTTCACCGCGACTAGGCTACTGAACCCAGGGCTGGCTTCCGACGAGGGGCTCCTCAACGGTCAACAGCACAAACACGAAATCCTGTATAGCATTCAATTATGATAGCCTATTCTAAGTTCTATTATGACATGGCTGTTGCACCCAGGGTTGGCTCGGGACAGAGCATTTTAATAAAGGCTTGTTTTTAAAAATGTCTTTTGACTGTTATCTTGCTGCTACTCCTGATTATTTCAATATGCCACACGTATGAGCCATTGATATAGAACCTATATAATGGTACTGCCGACATTGATTATTCCTTTTTATTTAGTTAATAAATTTTAATCTGCGTTGACCTAAATAACAACCAGTCCGGGAAACCTAGTGCCGTCATTTCACGCTTTGCAATAACAATGAAATGGACTGTAATCGTTGCCGAAACACTTCCTTAATTAAATACACGGAAGGCTAGAGAGGCTATTATAACTTGCCTAAATATAGGGGGTTTGAAATGTTGATTATTATGTGATAATGTGAGAATACCCTTGGAAACCCTCCAAGGTCGGCAAGGAATTTAAATAAGTCCGAAGTTCAGTCGTTCAAAGAAAATTGGCAAAGCGGCAACGGACAGCGTACTTGGAGCGAATGTCACAATGGAGAAAATTTCTCCTGGCACACTTCCAAGTGAAGAGATCGTGCAGCTTCTGCTGAGAATAGTAAAACAGAATGAAACGCGGCGAAAGCGTTGTTTCTCATAACTTATAGCGTATTCGGCGACAAGGGGGAGGAGACGTGTTTTTACATGTATCCCTCACACCACCTCTCAGTAGTATCTTAAACCTTTGATTTTATAAAATCAATGCTTAAACATTCAGATGTTGCAAGGGTCTTTTAATTCAATTCGATTATTTGGAAAGCATACAACTTATAAAAGAAATGGGATTACCAATTAGAGCTCTTGTTTTGTTCTGCATGCTTTTGAATGTGTTCGTGTGAAAGCTATTCGATGAGCAAACATTGATGGCAGAGCAATCACCTAACAATACTAATTATCATTGGCATTTACTGACATTAAATATTTCAGTGTCACTGAATTTGCAGTAGATGTAGGTATTCGTAATGTGTAGTAGAATTTGTGACATTGCTTGTACTGCATCTGTTCATATAAAACTCTCGAGGTCGCCTCGCATGAAGCGATGGCCCCCATAGTGATACTCGCACTAATAACTCCGTGGAGTCCTGTTTACCATTCTCTATAGTGTGCGAGATAGCTATACAGTGGCGACCCGTCGCGTGAGCTAA
The DNA here is from genome assembly GCA_944548615.1 of Micropterix aruncella. Lineage (NCBI taxonomy): Eukaryota > Metazoa > Arthropoda > Insecta > Lepidoptera > Micropterigidae > Micropterix > Micropterix aruncella. Next base: position 25,568,516 of record OX155960.1, on the reverse strand, counting down.
GATATAAATTAATTAAAATACTCGTGCATATCCTAGTATGGGCCTTAAAAGGCCGAGTTTTTCAATAACTTCTATATTATTTCTTCCCGGCTATATTGAAAAACAAAAGTGCGCGACATACACTAGATGCAAATTCAGCCACACGAATATTCTGACGAATGCTAAAATAGCGTCTTATGGATTGAACATATTTGTATGTGAAAACGTTATTATTATCGAAATTAATCTACTCGCTGGACGATTTTTGTAATATGTTTGACTTGAAATAATTTTATAATATAACATAAATTTTAAATAACTATATAATAATTATAATATCACTGTGATACTATATATCGAATGTGACAAAGTATAATTTTAAATTTAATTTAATTATTTTTAACTTACTACTCTTGATTTAATTTGAATTTATACTAATATAAATCATTAAATTTTATTTATCATCCTTTTAACCTCTGATGTCATCTGTTTTAATTTTTGATAAAAAAAATCTGTTTTAAAAGGGTAATTAGTTTTTTTTTAATTTTATAAGTTTTTTTTACCTGTGTTTTAATACGTTTTTAAACCTATTAAGTCTTTAATTATATTATTCTTTTGATTTGGTTGAATTATTATAAATAAATACTGCAAATTATTAGACGATTGTCCAACAAAAAAGGAGTATAATATGTTCAGGGTTCATCTATGTCTGTTTTTCGTTTCTTTCTTCCTCCATAACTTCTAAACGCTCGCACCGATTTAAGTTTGCAGTAATGTTAGAATCGTTCATCCCAAGTGGCATAGGGTAACTTAAATGCCCAAATATCAAGTAAATAGCTGTCTAAATGTCAAACCTCCAAATGTCAATAAATTATTATTAATATATTGTGAATGGTGTAAGATGAAAGGTGTGATTGAGTACATCAAATATTTCCCCCCCTTCTTCTAAATTCTTCTCCTCGGGCAATCTTGAGGTCCCCTTAAACCATAGTGATGTTTTTGCGGTGCGAGATAATCGATACGGGCGCGATATAACGCAACGCGATAATCGCCCATGAGAATAGATAATGCATACGCCAACGCGGTAATATCGCAAACGGTACAAATAAAATTATTACTTTTAAAGAAATGCCGCAGTTCAATGAAAATATCGCACGAATAAGAAACTCGACTGTTAATATTATGTGCAGAGTTTGCAATAAATTACGTTTTATTAAATGTTATGTAAGCTACATAAGTAGGTACTGTTACCGAGGAAAAGCGTTTTATGTATACATATGTATATTGAAGTTTCGGATATCCAGATCTCAGTATCAAAGACCTTAGAAAATGTTCTTGATAACTTTAAACTCAATTTTTCAAGTAGAAGAAACTCCTTTACAGAAGTCTTTACGTACAGAGTTAACCCTTGAAAGGTTTGTAATACTATGGCAAACAGCGAGTATATTGATATTTTTTGTTTTACTGCATTTTTTGTGGTATTTCCGTGGTAATAAAATTGCTATTTTCTAATATGGTTCGTTTCTAGGTTAGAATCGGACAGCTCGACGTAGTCGTTTTTTTTGCGTCGCTTGTATAAGAGATATTGCAACCAAAATTTATTAATGTGGTTTTGACCCTACGACGTATCTGTGTAAGTTCAATATTTTGAGATTAAAGTATGACAAGCGCGGCCCGTGGTGGACCGATTTCAACCTCAACTTTTTTATCCCCTGCCATGACCAAATGATGCCTGCCTGCATGCCAAATTTCAGCTCAATCGCTTGGGCGCTATCGAGGAGAAATACACACAGATACACAGACAACTAGAGTTGTCAACTGCAACGGGCGAGCCCGTCACCCCAGGAAGTTTTAACAATTAGTCGTTCTGTCTCCCTGAAGTGAGCGCAGGAGACTTGGACAAAAACAGTCCACCGTCAAGCTCCGCCACATGCCTGTAAGAGGCCAACGCCTTAACCGCGAGATAGCCAGGAGTGTTACCCAGCGGGCTTACACTCACACCCTTACTTACAATTGCGACTAGATTACTCCAGTCTCTCGATTGGTTACGAGTTCAAGGTCGCTTGCGCGGTCCTCTCCCTTACGAAGCGGTGAAACGGTGTATACCGAATCAATCGCGCACCACGGCATCTTTTGCCTGGCTGTTCACCCAGGATCGGGTAGCCGATGGTCGTTTCAAGAGCAGTCGCCGTAAGGTCCGCAACCACCCCCGCTCTATAGGAAACAGTACTGCTTCCAGACTGCCTCGACTGTTAGTCAGAGTAGGGAGTTAATGGGCCCATGCTGGGTTGGCCACGAAGACCCATTCTGTTCAGGGTCGGTCACACTCACGGGTCAACACCCATCCGACGGCCTCCACGCATGAGGTGCGAACCTGGGTAGGACTCTGGCCTTGGTCAGTTTCCCCTGGGAATCAAACCTCTGGCGCTCCTGGACGGTCTGCGCACCGTGCGGTAAGCCAATCGATTGTGCGCCGCACGGTTCGCCGCACGCCGAACGGTGCGCAGACCGTCCAGACATACAGTCACACATAAGTGCGTTCACAATACTTTCAATTACCAGGAAATTCAAAATAACCAAGTTTAGTTAAACGCGTTTAACTTATTTTAACCGCTGCGTTGATGTAAGTCACCCTTACCATCTATAAACAATAGTTAACTAGTTTTCTAGGCTATTACAATCGAGGAGCGAATCGGAATCAAAGTTATGTGTTTGATGTTTGCTCGTTGCGACTACAATGCAGTCGTTTATGCTACTGACTGATTGCAGTGATGAACACGCGATAACAATTAGTTTCATATACCGTCGTATGCATGCAATCCATAATAATATCTGAATTAATGTTGATTGGAAACATGACTCTGGGAAATGACTTAAAGGTCGTAATAATTATATGATTGTTCATACGCCATTGATGCGTATACGGTAAGCCTAATTAAATTTCAGTGCAGGGGCTTGATTTATGAAATAATAGAGAAATGAAATGAGACGACTTATGAGGCGTGGATTTTTTAATATTAAGTTAACTTTAATTCTTTTTGTTCCATGCATTAAGTTAGTAATCTGTTTTACATTTTATAGACCCTTAGTGGATTCCATTAGGGCTACATTATTATAATCCCTAAAATCCTTCTTAGAAACCATGAAGTTAAGCCTCCTCGTAGCCATCAGCTTAATGAATAATCTGCGTTTCAATAGGTCTGTGTTGTTAGGATCCATTACAATTAAAATGACCCCGTTTTACCTATTATTAAAGGCACTTATTAAATCACAGTATTGTATATTTAACTACATCGGCAAATTATTACATTCCATTCATTACATTACGCCTCCCGACGTGTCATAATATACTATTGGTTTAGTAGTATTTAAAAACTACAAAAGATAATATTACCTAATTACCAACACGTTTTTGCATCATACTAATTTGAGTGTCTTAACAATTTTAAAAATAAATCGTAAATTATTAAAATCAGATGATAATCTGGATTATGTTACACATAATCGTAAATTATTAGAAATAGATCAAATATAGTCAAATAATGGTTATAATAACGTATAATATATTATGGTTATAATAACTAAAATAGTCAATAAGTAAACAAAGTAAATTAAATAGCAAAAATGACAGAACCAAGAAAATTGCTATTATAATAGCTAGCAAACTGTCGTTCAGCTGAAGAAATGGCGACTGCTGACTTTCGTCGCTCCGTACTTTCTAGATCTTGATGCAACATACATATATCCACTTTTTCGAAATTTAGTTTTTTTTTACATTGAAAAAATCAAGTCTTGATTCTACTGCTTCTTTGCAGAAGAAAGAAGCACTGCTACTTTACAAAATATGCTAGGGCTTCTTTACAGTTACAAGTTTGAGGGTCGCACTCCTGACGTGTGTCAGAAGTGCGAACCTAGAAATTGTACAGGAACATATTTACCTAAGGCAGAATAACCAGCCTTCTTCTAAGAAGTGTAAGCTTCGCCGTAGAGCCCGACAAAAGAATACGACTGCGGCGGCAGCATTTGGAAAACTCCGCAGAATCTCAAATTTGATATACCATAATGCCAGAAGACCAAGTTAATACAATGGATGCGTCTTGAGGAAACTTGAACCTTGACTGTGGGGGCTCGTCAACAAATTTAAAGCGTCGAATCTCTCTACGGAAAATGATCCGAAATGTAGAAATCCGCCAAAGAACCAAAGTGGTGGGGCTATGGCTCAGAGGGTAAGCATGTTGACTACAGTACTGAAGCTGTCAACTACAATGGGCGAACCCGGCACATCCTAAAGCCACGCCGTAAGGCGTTTTACTCTGGCGGGTTCGTTGATTTGCTGGGCGGTAGGTTTGTACCGTCCCAAAGACTTCTACGCTCCCGTCACGGGAGACAGAACGATCACATATCGTTAAAAACTTTCTGAGGTGTCTTTATACCCTCCTAGTTAATTCGCGTGGTAGAGGATTTCGGCTGTTCACTGTTAACATATACATACATATAATGAGATTAGCGATTATCATGTACATAGGCATAGGTCGACACAGGCCAGCCATTTAGCGCAATAGCACGGCACAAACCTTGACCGCTGCCTGCGGGCGAAGCTCGGAGGCAGGCACGATTAAAATACTCCGTCGCTCCTCGTATCCGTTAACGACTTCATTGTAATTCAAATAGTGTAATTCAGAGCAAGAAAAATGAGAATATAGCGGTTAAGCTCCGTGAAAATTAAGACTATCACCATAATAAGACAATAAAAACACACTCGGGATATCTCGTCACCTTATTGCCCCAGTTTTATTAATATTATTGTGATTAAGGTTATCATCTGGAGCAGTGTAAGTCAACCTTTTTTAGATCGCGACGCCCCTTTTCGGTAAAAAAAATAACCTTTACGCAACCCCCCCCTAAGACTTTTTTTCTCTTCCACAGCTGTAACTGCGAAAACCACATTTATTTGAACGGTTTTTTTTCACTTTCGAAGCTGTACCTAACTGTTTCCATTTTAGATCAATATAAAGTTTTGTAAAAGAAGTAGCAACATATAATAAATATATTTCCTTCCAATGTTTGCATTTTATAAATATAAATGGGAGCCCCAAGGAACTTTGCGACCCTACAGGAAGACGTGATCCACTAGTTGAAAATCACTGATATGGAGAATCTTTACGCCACGACTAACAGATAAATATTAAATATTTTTCTGTGTACTACTTATGTATGTATGTATGTCTTATCCTATTACCTATTATGAGCACATGAGAAAAGATGAAAATTTTATTAAAATATTATCTCCCACACCGAGAGCTTTGCTTATTTATTTTTATGGCTGTAATCGAAACATACCTATCCGTCGTATTTCAAATCAGATCAAATCAAATATTTTTTTTATAAAACCTAGACAGATTTTAGAATTATATTTTTAACACTTATACCTATCATTTAATATTTATTTAAGAAAATACCATTCTCAATTAAATAAACTCTTAAGAAATTTATGGATTGACTATAAAAAATGTGTTTGTTCCCAATTCCGAACGCCGAGCGCAAGGACGTAAGGCAAAATACAGTGTGTTGTGTGCACGACGGATTTTCGTAATTCGCGCTCGCCAAGCTTGCTCCCCCACCTTCGTTATAATCTACGCAGTTGCGACAGCCTATCCGCGGAGCAACGGATTGACAGCTCTTTCAGTCTACCCTAGACAACGGCGGTTCCAACATCGCCGAATCGTCGGGTCTTACAAACTTATATACTTATATTAAGATCTCTGATATAAAAAAATGTTTTGGCCAAGTTGTTTCAAATATTAAACAAATTAGGCAGATATTTTTTTTATTTTTTTTATTTTGTGGATATTTTTAATCTATATGATATAGAGTAAAGTATATCTGATATAGAGCAGAGTATTTATTTCCAATACAACCATTACAATTGTGTAGGTATGACATCAAAATAATTTTAAACTTGTTACTAAATTTACCAAAGAAATCATCTACAGTTAATTACTTTAAACTTTCCTATTTACAAAAACAAAGTCTAAAACATAATAATTTACAATTGACGGTAAAAATGTACAATAAATTATACTGGTAGGATGATAAGTATTTTCAGAAATTTTAAAAAGTCGTTATGTCGATACATGTAAATTTTGAGCAGATACGCCCGGATGGATATTTCTTGAATTTACTATGTTTTTTTTATAGAAGCTCCCCTTAAAATATTAGTCAAAAGGTTTGTTAAGCCTTATAGGTATAATAATACAGGTATTTGTTCATCCGTAAATGTAGACGCACATTTTACATTTTTGCATACAATGTATAATAACTTCGTGGTGACAAAAAAAATCGTTAATGAATTCTAGCATGCCACTTGTGTGAATCAGAAAACCTGTGCCACAGAACGACGCATATCACGGCAAAACGCTCAGTTTCCACAAATGTATATTTTATTTGGGTTTTCGTTGCGTTGGCAGCGACTGTCGAGGGAAATAACGTATTCTGTTTTATTTCTCGACTATTTTTAGAAGTCTATATTGAAACGGGAATGCCTCGTATACGGTACGAGTTTGTTGGTTCTAAAACTGTGAAATGAAGTGAGAATTTAAAAAAAATTAGATCGCGAGTGTTACTCACCCGCCGAGAGAACACTACGCCAGGCATTGATTATATAGCGTTTTAAATTGCTCAACCTTGCACTACGATTTGGCAACCAGGATTTTACATATAAACGCAATTCATATATCTTTGATTGATTTATCTTAAAAAAAACAGAGATCGCGAGTGTTACTCGCCCGCCGAGAGAATACTACGTCAGGCATTGATTATATAGCGCATTAAATTGCTCAACCTTGCACTACGATTTGGCAACCAGGATTTTACTAATAAACGCAACTCATATATCTTTGATTGATTTATCGTTAATTATTATTTTCAATACAGCGACTTTCGTGATATAATAGTATGGCGTCGCACCGTAGATGGCGCTTTAAACACGCCTATACGGTATAACATATTCATTATTATTTTAATAATATTTACATAAAAATGTATTTTTTTAATTTGGTATTAATTACAACGCACTTTAATTTTCAGATACACTAATAGATGGCCTTATATCTCTCCGGTTTAATTCTGTGATGTAATCACCTTATATGCATAATGAGATGACACTAATAATTGAATGTAATTATTGTTATTATTAATTATATTACCGGGGTTTTAAAATCAATCAGTTTTTTATTAAAAAAACAAATTATTATCAATGAATTGTTTAAAAGATAAAGAATTTCTATCTATATCTCTCTATCTCTATCTCTCTATCTCTCTAGCTAAAATCAAGTATTATAGCAACGGTTGCAGAATCGACATTTCTCAAAGCAGTGTTCGGAAACATGGGCAGGATGTCCTGCTGAATATGTTGTGTCCACGGAGTAAATGTTTCAGTGAAACCTCTCATTTTGTCTCTCATCCTCTCACTTCCCGCTATACAGGACACTTGCGGCACACCGGCGCGCGCGGCGTACCGCAGCACACCGTTTGAAAACCACTGGTTGAGCACAAGGAAGTTATAAACTTGTGGTATGAAGCAATTCCTAGAATGGTCGATTTCGAATATTTTGATATTTCCTGTGACCTTTCAAATAATATGTTCGTAATAAAAATGCAATCATACGCAATTCTACCATACGTTGGTGCTAGCATATATGTACATACTTCAAATAATTTGTAAATAAAATAGTTTGAAGAAAACATTGTTATAAATTCAACCCGCATTCAGATATGGCAAAAATCGCGCGGTTCCCGCGCGGTTCCCGCGCGGTTCTTAGGTATTTAAATGGGAGTAAAAATAATAGTTCAGACGTAATCGCGCGGTTCGGGCTAACCGCGCGATTACGTCTGAGCCACGTGATTACGCCAACTAGAATCGCGAACGCCTGCGCGATTTTGTTACTATGGAGCCGCAGGAGAGCGTTAGATGCGTTGCGGAAACCGCGCGGTTCTGACGTCACGAGACCACGAATTTGCAATGGATCGCTTCGACATTGGATTGTTCATTGATGAAGTGGATAAAATACCTGCAATAAGGGATCACACGCTTTTTTCCAAATATTCTTAATTTGGGATGTAAGGTTATATACGATTAGCCATATACGATTCGATCGCCTAATATTGAATACACCTAATACCGCCTTCTCTAATTTTGAGCAATATCAAACATAGTATTGCTTCTTCGACTTCCATCTTTAAACCAACGACGCCGATATCCGCATGCCAACCGCTTACTAACCACTCGCCGCTTGAACACAACAAAAATTTGCGGTTCAAATCGTACGGTTTGCAATCGCGCGGTTCTCGCGAGTCTGAACTAGCCCTAACACAATTTAAAATAGACGGAGATAGTTTTGTCGTTTTGATGTTCGCGAGGCGCGCAATTAATTTCTTAAATATTTCAATCGCCTAATTTTCTATTTCATTTTCGTCTCAGAATGTCTAATACAAAACCATAATCAGTTGTATTTATTAACAGGCTTATTAGCCTATTATAAATGGTATCAACTAGGGTTGTCGACTTCAGCGGGCGAGCCCGTCACCTAAGGAAGTTTTAACGATTAGTCGTTCTATCTCCCTGTAGTGAGCGCAAAAAAATTGAGGACAAAACAGTCCACCGTCTAGCTACGCCACAAACCCGTAAGAAGCCAACGCCTTAACCGCGAGATAGCCAGGAGTGTTACCCGGCGGGCCTACACTCACGCTCTTACTTCCGATTGTGACCAGATTACTCCGGTCTCTCGATTGGTTACGAGTTCGAGGTCGCTTGCGCGGTCCTCTCCCTTACGAAGCGGTGAAACGGTGTTTACCGAATCTATTGCGGACCACACCGCCCTTGCCCGGCTGTTCACCCAGGATCGGGTAGCCGATGGTCATTTCAAGAGCAGTCGCCGTAAGGTCCGCAACCACCCCCGCTCTATTTTATTTTATTTTATTTATTTTATTTTCTTAAGGATAACTTACAGCCAATAATTGTGTAGTGAACAAAAATAGGAAGCTTAGAGCCATTTACAAGTTACCACTGATAATGACAATAATAATAACGTGAATTTAGTACTGATATTAAGCATAAAGAAGATATTAAACAAGAAGATACTAAATTGTACAGTAGAAAACATGTTGACATAAACAAGACTGCAATAAAAGAAGAAAATGCTAAGCCTGGTCATCACAAAATCGCCCTACAACCTGCTTCCTTATAGTATCTATATTCGTGAAAAAGGGGTCAATATCAATGTCAGCATTCAGGGTGTTGAAAGTTTCGCATACCTTTATACAATAAGAGTTACGCCTGTATTTGGTTTTAAAGCCAGGTACAAGAAGGAGTGCCCTATTTCTAAGTGCCCGGCTAGGAGTGCGGAGAGATATTTTAGATAATAGTTCAGGACAATCAATCGAGCCATTTAAAATTCGTAGTAAAAGTGAGATGTCAGCTATGTTTCTTCGCAAAGCCAATGGCAGCAAATGATGCCAACGAGAATAGTAGTCTGGATCACGTATACGACATTTATATTCTATGTAGTGCAGAAATTTTCTTTGGATGGCCTCTATTCTCGATGCATACACCTCGTAACAAGGGTTCCATAACTGGGATGCATATTCAAGGTGACTGCGGACGTAACCACAATAGAGAATTTTTATGATTTTTATGTTATTGAAGTGTTCGCTAGATCGTATAATAAATCCTAGGGCTTTAAACGCTTTCGCAACAATACTGTCGATGTGGGCATCAAATAGCAGTTTAGAGTCGAGTGTAACACCCAGATCCTTAATCTTAGTTACCCTACTCAAAACAGAGTTATTGAGAAAATAAGAAGAGGAAGAAGGGTTATTTTTACGACTAAAAGTAATGGTAGAGCATTTGGCAACATTGAGGTCTAATTTGTTGGCAGTGCAATAGCTAGTCAAGCGCAACAAGTCCTCCTGCAGGAGGGAGACATCACCAGGAGTATTTATTGATAGAATCTTCATGTCATCAGCAAATAAAAGATAAACAGAATTCTTGAAACATGCGTCTATATCCTGGATAAATAAAATGAATAATAGAGGGCCTAATATGGAGCCCTGAGGGACTCCTGAAGGAATAGTAGAACAGCTAGAGGTAAACCCGTTGAGAACTACTGCTTGAGACCTATTAGAAATGTAAGAAGAGAACCATCTATACAAGTCGCCATGTATCTCGGCAGATAGGAGTTTTTCCAAAAGAAGAACATGGTCGATGCGATCGAATGCTTTACTATATCAGTCATAATTACGTCAACGTCCCTATTATTAGACATCCCTCTATAGGAGACAGTACTGCTTCCAGACTCCCCCGACTGTTAGTCAGAGTGCACAGTCGATTGGCTCACGCCGCACGGTGCGCAGACCGTCCAGGAGCGCCAGAAGGTTGATTCCCAGGGGAAACTAACCATAAGGCCAGAGTCCTACCCAGGCTCGCACTTCATGCGTGGAGGCCGTCGGATAGGTGTTGACCCGTGAGTGTGACCAACCCTGAACAGAATGGGTCTTCGTGGCCAACCCAGCAAGGGCCCATTAACTCCCATAAATAGTATCAATCTTTTTCTCGACGAGCGGGGTCCCAGTATATACGGCGACGCATTTAATGAAATGGCATATCACAGCGACCCACCTTGCTTCTGCCCTGCCCTGTCGATAACAAATCAGCTGTTTTTTAAACAATATTATTCTAAAAGTTATACGACCATAAAACGATTATAACCTTAGATTTACTCCCATTTTGCCCTCACCAAGCCCAATTACTTTTTAGTGCCCCATATTTCCCACTTTAAGATTGTAGAATAGTAGCTTAAGGGTTGTAAATTAATATTCAAATTTAAATACTCCACTTTCTGCATAGAAATATAATCGTATTTAATTTGTATGCATTATAAAAAATAGGTTTTTTATTTAATTTTTTAAATAAATTTTAATCCCACAGCGAGGGAATTGATTTTACATATCGGGTATTAGATTGCTCAATGACGTACTACTATTTGGCAGCTGGGATTTCACTATGAAACGCAACGTATAGATGGCACTTATAGTTTCAAACATTGATTATTCTACTCTTATTTCAGTAGTCTAATAGATGTCGTTCTAAAAATGCTTATACGGTATCTCAAAATAGAATAATAATATGATGAAAAACGATTTTTTAATTTTAATATTTAAATATATATCTTAATTATTAATTTAGTATTAATTATATAAAAATGGTAATTTTAAATTAGTATACAGTTTTATTACGTAATAATTACTTACTTTATTGTTCAAATAGACTAATTAGATGTCATTTTAATCTCTCCGTATTATTTCTGTTGTGTATGTACTTCCAATATAAAAATGCGATAATTGGCACTAATTGAATTTTATAATTATTATAATTGGTTAAAAAATGGGTTTTTATAATCAGTCAGTCCAAATAGGCTGATTGACTATAAGAACCCGATATATTTTAATGCGTAAATAAGTTTTATATTGTATAACTTAATTAATATTACGTAATAAAAAACATTACGTATCACGTATTTTTTTTATATTACAAAGCGTTTGTTTATCCATTCATTTTAATTCTTAAGGCCAAATAAATTGGTATTAGTATCGCCAGACAATGCTTTCAGCTTCACCTGCATGTCGCCGGTGGTGAACAACTTGGTTAACAACAACAAATCAACAACAAATGGTGGAACAACAAATCTAAGCAGCATTACCAAGTCTTTTTTGGAAAAGAAACTACGATCTTCTGATTATTTATTTGCTCATTTCCTATGATCAGTGCTTCACTGTTCAAGAATCTCTTTTATTTTATTTTTCCGCCTCCCTAATCAGTGTGTAGCGTCAAAAGTTGTAAAAGAAGCTCGCCTGTTTTATATCGCAAACAATTATTCGAAAAAATAACATTGGTGTTCGTATCGTAGCTCGTATATTTGGATACTATTGTTTATCCTGCTGTAAAAATGCCGGGCCATGGCTTTTATCTGTTCATTAGAAACATCTAAAGATAGTGGGTAATTCATTGGATTGTTTGGAAATGGTTCTTCTTCTTCTTTATGTGTCCTCTTTTGCTGCGAAATTTGACGATCTTACTGGAGAATGATTTTATACAAAAATATTTTTTACTACAAAACTAAGACCAAATGGCATATGGCCGACTTCCCCTAATACCTATACTGTTATCCCATGCAAAACTAATACATCTTTGTACATTACATTACATTACATTTTCGTAGTGACCAATTGGCGCCTAAAAGCCGCTCTTGGGCGTGTCAAAATATTTAGTAAGTCGCGTTGCTATTCTTTACCTAATATATATAGTTAGTTAACAATTTAACTATAATGTTGTCAAAAAATAGTATCTAAGAAAATTGCATCAATAATTAAAATAGTCAATTACCTACTTGGGACCTAATAAAATTCAAATTAAATTAATTGACTCTCTTTGAAATTGAAAGCAGCCAAGCAAAAGTAAGCGAATAAAAAAGCAATCCGTCAATAAGTAATGAGATAGAGTCGTTACGTGAATTTTTCCACACTTAACCGCGTTTATTTCCCGACCAACACCCCACCCATGTTCAAATTAAATTAGTGGGATGGTTTCAGCTACATTTCTATCTCATCGCGTATTCAGCATTTGTAAAGCGGGATAATGCTGAGCGACCGAAGATTAGGTTATCAGGTTATTTTTGTTGAAGCAGGAGCTGGCAGATTACATACAGACACCAAGTGGCTACCCCAGTTCGCTGTTGGGCTAGGAATACATAAATAAATCATGAGAGAAGAAAGGATCCTATCCATTCCGGGGGATGCGCGGTTTACGCGTCTTTCACTGATTGGTAACCCTTTTTTAAGGGAAGACTAAATTTAATCGTTTCTAATACGGAATCGAAGACAATCGCGATTGCTTATATACATACATTAAAGCACAAAACATAAATTAATGAAGAATTTCAAATAATCGTGTTTGAACCAGTAGTAGTATATTAAAAGGAATAACTACTGTATTTAAAAATATTTTTTTTACATTTTTTAATGAAATATTTATGTTTTATATATGTATCCATATAGATACATATATATTTTCAAAATGTTCTTAATCAGACCTGGCCAGCTGAAGATTTGAGACATTTGGAGTGAAATTACAGCAAGGAATCGCGCGAAAAATAGAAAGGTGCGTAAACTTTGATTCCTTCTCCTCTCCACAATGATGATTATAATTCTTTAAAATAACCAACTTTCCTTACAGTCCACTCTCTATATTATTAAACTTAAACCCAATAAGGCCTTTCATTTAACACTAAACACGATATATTTATGTTAATTTATTGACATTTGGAGATTTTGACATTTTCTTGACATTCGGACAGTTAAGGTACCATATGACACTCGGGATGACATAACGATTCTAATAATAGGTACAACACATTTTAAAATCGGTTCGAGAAGTTATGGTGGAATACAGAAACGGAAAACATACATAGATGAACCATGAACACATTACACTCCTTTTTTGTTGGGCAGTCGTGTAAAAAGAAAGCACTTCGCAACATCTTGATCACTAATTCGACGCTGCCTAACTAGGTTCAGAGCTGTACTGATGCAGTGGACCGAATCTTGTCTGTACATTCTATATCTAGATTTATAGTGTAAATTATAGTCATTATTTTATTGATATTACCCATAAATATTATTGTTTTTGAGTACCTACATGTTTCGTTAAATAAAAGCCCCCAGGGTTGAATGGCTGTGCAGGGCCACAGGGGTAGAAACATTTTGTCTGTTTTGCAAATTCCTAATCTTGGATAGGTATTTTAAAATACTCTCGTAATATTAATTATTTTAGTATTTTCTTTATTTATGTTTTTAATAATATTATATTTGTTTTTTTTATAATCATTATATCTAGTTTTAATAATTTATTATTTATGAGGCAATGAACATAAAAAGTAATATTTTTTGGTGTTTTTTGTTTCCCTTTCTTTATCTTCTTTCTTTCTGACATTCTTATTTTGCGGTAAAGTATGTATGTCTATATATTCGATTAAACAAATTAGATGTAAATTAGGCATCCGCCTAAACACAAGCTCCAGCCTAGCTAGTGGACCATTAGCACAACTTTGCCCCGATCGGTTATATCATCACATAAAGCATAATATTGTTTAAAACGGCAAAGTTATCGAATGACATTCGTAATTACGCATGTATATTATTAAATAAAGTAATAAAACAACTCATAATGTCCTTTTGTTACAGCTTTTCTTCTGTGAATATGGATTTTAAATTATAGCTGCTCTGTTTTCTTATTATTCCTGGATTTCTTATAGTAAAATACTTCAACTTCAAGTATTCTGCGATTAAGCTGATGATTTTCATCGATTCGATAATCAGCAAAGTAGTATAATACTTGTAATGAGGTTTGGTAATGAGGTGGACACATTATCGTTTAGGAGGGGGGTCTTCATAAGTATTCTTGCTGTACATGTATAATATATTCTGTTGTCGCTTGCAATAGCAACATCGTGTTGTATAGACCTTTTACCAGAATATGTCGCGTCTTTGATAAATCTTGTAAAGGATTAGATGTGTTTTATGATTCCATTAATTTAATTAAAGATTCGATCATACCTAGCCTATCTCCTACTTCTTAGGATTTCACTAACTGCCATCATAGTGTACTATATTATATACTATTATATTATAACATACTATTATATTATAACATACTATTATATTATATCATATTATGTATTATAGAAACGGAAAACATATTAGATGAAGTCTGAACACTTTTTTGACAGTAGTGTAAATGGTGGCGAGCTCACCTGGGATACGCGTACTAGGAGACCAGGTCATGTCGGTTGTTGAAAATGTACAACTTTTAGAACTAAAGTAGCTGCATGAAGTTCCCTGTATAATGTTAATTATATTCCTAATGGATGCCCTGGCAAGGAAGGGTGACATAAGATAGCGCAAGGGAAAGTTAATGCAAAAATGTGCCCAAGCATCGAGCGGTTTAAGAAAGAAATGAAGAAAGAAAGAAAAATAGCGTTATTGTACCCAAAACACTAACAATGATAAAGAAAACTTAAACTTTATTTTCAATTAGTACGAACGGCAGGCTTATCGCTTTACGATTTCTTGCAGCCAACAGTTTAGGTTTATTTTTACACGACTCCCCAATAAAAATGAGTGTTATGGATTCAGGGTTCATCTATGTATGTTTTCCGTTCCTTTATTCCACCATAACTTCTAATCGCTGGAACTGATTTGGAAGTACGTAGTATTGTCAGAATCGTCATATCATTCCGAGTGTCATAGGGTACCCTAACTATCCAAATATCGATTAAATAATTGTCTGATAATACAAACCTCCAAATGTCAATAAATTACCATAAATATATCTTGTTTAGTTTCAAATTAAAGACCTGATTGAGTATATTCCGAAAATACATATGTATCTATATTGATAAATACATAAACCATAAACATTTCTTAAATAAACCGTAATTAATTTTTTTTTAACAACAGTCGTGTTTTTTGAAACTTTTAATATATTTACTTTTTAGAAACAATACACACACACTTGACTTTAGTGCAGTATTGATTTTACGTACATAACAGCTGTTTGCAATACGTAGAACATCTAGAGTTGTGGTATTGCTGCTTATAAAAAACCATACCTGATTTATTGATGCTATTGCCTGTTTAGTATAGCGCCGGTTATATTTCTTTCGATTTGAAATGACGGAGTTAATAAATCGTAAACATAGCTTCTTTCTTCAAGGTTCCCATGTTAGTTCTTTTCAGCCTTGAGAAATATAATGATATGGTAGATGTATTAATGTATCTAGTAAAGATTTTCTAAAGTTTAACTTATGTAAGGCGGCTTGTAGGTATATATTGAGGGACAAGGGGTTTCGTTGTAGCGCATCGGCGGCAGGCTATCGATTTCTACTCACATTCTTCGGGTGGCCTGCGTTAGGGTATTGTGCTGGCGGCTGATACGGTTCCGGTGTGTGTTCATTTAGGGTTATGTAGCGGCGCGTTGTATCGATCGCGTCGGGGTGTGCACGGCGCACGGCGCGCGGAGTCACCGATATGGCGCCGGACTCTGTGGCGGCTGGAACCGCTCCAGACGACGTCAGCGCCGCGACTGCCCGCCCCCTCGACGGCCCCGGCTGCCAGGGCGGCGCCTAACAAAATATCGTACAATGAAAACAAGCGGAAAACTATCGTATCAAAGTGTAATTTGTGTTTTTAATTTGTAATTTGTATCTACACTGTGTGTGTGAGGGTGTGTATGTGTGTGTGTGTGTGTGTGTGTGTGTAATTTGTATCTACACACAGTGTAGATACAAATTACACTATATATAAATTCTTCCACCTATATATTCTCATACACTCTACATATTCTAATATACTCTACATATTATCATTATTTATTTCCACATTACCAAATTCTAAATCCAATATTTTTTTTAAAAATGCATTTTCCCATATATATATATATTTAGACTACATTGTCAGCCTTATTTTTTGAAGGTATACTTTCTTTTTTGTAAAGGAAGGCGCTTACTAAAATTGGAATCTCGAATAAATATGAAATTAAAATTACAAAATACTTAGGTATATACTTATTAATATAGAACAAAAAGTCGGGGGAGTCTGGAAGCAGTACGGTTTCTTATAGAGCGGGGCTGGTTGCGGACCTTATGGCGACTGCTCTTGAAATGACCATCGGCCACCCGATCCTGGGTGAAGAGCCGGGCAAAGGACGCCGTGGTCCGCGATAGATTTGGTAAACACCGTGTCACCGCTTTGTAAGGGAGAGGACCGGGCAAGCGACCTCGAACTCGTAACCAATCGAGAGACCGGAGTAATCTGGTCACAATTGGAAGTAAGGGCGTGAGTGTAGGCCCACCGGGTAACACTCCTGGCTATCTCGCGGTTAAGGCGTTGGCCTCTTACGGGCTTGTGGCGTAGATAGACGGTGGACTGTTTTGACCTCAAGACTTCTGCGCTCACTCCAGGGAGATAGAACGACTAATCGTTAAAACTTCCTGAGGTGACGGGCTCGCCCGCTGTAGTCGACAACCCTAGTTGTAGATTTTAGTACACCCGTATGCTTACACATAGTATTTGTTACTTAATCCTGTTCTCCCTAAAATTTCAAATTTATTTTTGGTATTTCATTATCCATAATCGTTAAATATTGAATGCTTATTGTTTGTTTCGGACAATAATCACGGATTTTCGATTTCTCGATCGATGTTTCCTCACAAACCCTTTCATAATAATTATGATATCTCTGTCTGAATAAACAAAATATCTACTGCCTTAAAGAAAGTAAACAATTTGAAAAATAAATAAATTTTCCAATATTCCTGGATTCGTTATGAACCATTCTTCTATAAATACTGGTTTTAGAATAATCGGCGTACCAGACCAAACCGCTATGTTATGCCTTTGTCTATTCAATAGTATAGCTCTTCTGAAATCATTTCCATGGTTAAATACTGCTTACTAGAGTTCCTCCTCGCCTACTTTTCTTTTTTGGTAGCACGTGGTTAATGGACAGTTCTCTATTCTATCGTATCGTACCTTCTTATAACATTATTTCTGCCCTAATCGACGCACGACGCCGCTGTTCGACGCAGACGGCAACCTTCCCCTCTTTTACCCTCCCTCAGTCTGCTCCAATCCCCGCCAATATCATCTGTCACTTAAGTATTGAAGCAAGGGAAATTTAAAAATTGAAATAAATATATATGTACACAGTATAAAAAAATATTATTAGCACTATAAGTATAAAATTAGATAGATAAAATAAATAGATATATAAATAATACTAATAGGTCGTTTTTCATTTTATTTTTTTTTTTATTTGGATGAATAAAGAGTAATAAATTACAAGTAATAAATAGTGTACAATAAACAAATAATACAAAGACCAGTAACTTATTCGTACTATTTTCATTCAAATATTTATTTAGTTTTTTTTTATTTAAATTGTTTTTACTGCAGAACCTGACTAACAAGGCTGTATAGCCCGTGCTAACCTAAATTCCATGTATGACGATGATTTGTTTATATGCGGGCGCATATTTTATATTTTTTAAGAGTATTTTACCCAGAAATTGTAAGTTATCTCTGCGCAAATGCATGTTTTAACACGGGGCACTAATTGGTCGTCAGAAAAAAAAAGTTTTTTTGCTTCTAACTGGTTTAATACGGGTAACCCGTGAACGCTGATCCTGAATCCGGGATCAAAAATGGGTTTTTACTCTACATAAAAACTGAGTTGAAAGTTTTTGATTAATTGCACATTGTCGGAGGAGGGGGTATATAAGGGAGGGGGGGGGGGGGGGAACCCAGCTACCGCTGGGTAATGTTAAGCTAGTTTTCTTTATACCTATAAATGCAGATTCATAGGTAACGACCTAATATATCCTATTTTGAAACTATTTGGGATTTACATAGAGTATGCGCGCGTCGTCATCTCGCGTCATAAGGACATCAATACTAAAATCTATATATAAAACAAAGTCGGGTTTGTTCGAACACTTATAACTCGAGAACGGCTGGACCGATTATCATGGTTTTTGATTTGTAGTATTTGTCTCCGTCCCGAATAGCAGAATAACTATTAAAAACGAACATTGGAAAGTTGACGAAAAATTAAAATAAAAGAAAAACATATTCCCGTACAAAATGTAAATCCGTGTTTTTCTCATGGTCAGTTGTACGTGGCATGTTCACGTGTCGATAAATCATCCGCTTTATTTGTTCTAGCGCCTGATAAAAAAACAAAAAATGTCGTATAACACAAGGTGCTTCAATGAAGAGAATTAAACCGAGTGCATCCCATGCTGCACAATATGTAAATAGTTTAATTCAATCATGTCTTGCTGACACGCGATTGATATACTTATTTTTTGTACTTTTATATTTCTTTTTGTGTTATTATCCTAATAAAGTAGTGAACTTAAAATTTATTTTGTATTCATTGTATTACTTTCATAAAATCATAAATTAAGTTCAGCTAATCTGTAACGCGACATTCATTGGCTGTTAGGCGGTACGAAGTTCGCCGGGTCAGCTAGTATTGTATAAGTTACACAGGCGTAACAATATTAACACCGGCGTAAGAGAAAGGTCTCAGGAGATATCAAAATACTCAAAATTAACTATTCTCATAGAATACTATTTTCTGTATTATAATAATCAAAATAAAATAAAGAATGCTTGTTCCCAGAAGTATATATTTTCTTTTTTCGACTATGGCAACACACAAATATAGCCAAAAATAGATATTTCCATAAAAATATTTTTCCTGTCTTTTCCAAATTCAACATTAATCGTCTAATAATAAAAATCATGGCTAATAAGCGAAGGTCGTGAATTAAGCCACAAATTATGTGACTCTGTAGTATGATTTTTAATAATAAAAGGACTACGCCAACCACCGTATCTATATCCACTCGGATAGCAAAGCAGCTCTTATGGCACTAGCCTCGAATACCATTAATTCGAAGCTAGTGCAAAACTGCATATCACTACTGAATTCCCTGGGCGAAAAGAACAGGGTAATTCTAAGATGGGTTCCCGGCCATGCAGGAATCGAGGGAAATGAAAAAGCCGACGAACTTGCTAGGACGGGAGCAAAGGGAACGTTATACGGCCCTGAACCTTGCTGTGGCGTACCAAAAAGCCTTGCAAACCTAATGCTCAAACAAATGTGTTTAGAACAATCCGTCAACCACTGGAACAACACGCCAGGGTTGAATCATTCCAAAGCGCTTATTAACCCTTGGAGTAAATGGGTATTTTCATGGATGCATCTGTCTCTTTTGCAGGATTTTCGGCGACATCGACGGCTCTCGACTTAAAGTACTATAACTACGAAACTACTACACCAATCATAAAAAGAACAACAGCACAATGATTGCATTGAAATTTCGAATATAGAATATTGAAATATCATTTTGTAAATCAATTAGATAATTATGACTAAATATGAGAACGTCAAAGAAGTGAAAAAAACGCGCGACCAGATTTGGTCGACTCGTACTCAACGGATAATTGTTTCGCGACCAGATTTGGTTGACTCATACTCAACGGGTTAAGCCTTACGACCGTAAGACGGCCCGTGAGGCCCTATCGCTAAATAGGAACAATCTACGCATACTGGTAAGGCGCTCACGGGGCATTGTGGCCTGAACAAACACATGTTCAACCTCAAGCTCAAAGACACAAAAATGTGCAGGTTCTGCCAAGGGACAGAGGAAACTCCCCAGAACCTCATGTGCGAGTGTGGCCCGCTGATGCGTAAAACCCACCAAAAGATACACCCACCTGGGTGGTCACTACCTCCAACCTGAGGAGGTAAAACAATCTGGCGCAAAAAGCGTGCTGCGGTTCTTAAATGACACGAGGCTTAGCGCAGAACTATAGTAGGTGGCGAGCACAATAGATCAGTAATGGTCGCAGTGTTACAAGGCTCATAAAGACCTTAGAAAAGCCCCACTCAACAAATAAATAATAAATTAATAATGATTTTTAATTGTATTTTTTGTTACTGAGTAGGTATCAGTTTATGATTATAATGATTTCGTTTTTTATTTATTTGCTCTAGTATGATTTTAATTATATTTTTAGTTATAAATCATATTTTGTACACTAGTATATTTTATTTTATAGTTCTGACTTTCTATGACTATTCATTTATGATTTTATTTTTAATTTTGATTACATTTTAATATTTTCACTAACACTTTCTTTAGATAATTTTGGAAATGTAATTCAGATATTTAATAATTTGACATATTGTTGACTATTTTTAAAGAACACTTTTAATTTTTTTCCTTATTTAATATTTTTTTCTTAATGATATTTTTTGATTAAGTACCTAAATACTAATGAGAACTTAATTTGATTTCTTTTATTTTTACACGACTGCTCAACAAAAAAGGAAAGTAATGTGTTCAGGTTTCATCTATGTATGTTTTCCGTTCCTTTATTCCACCGTAACTTCTAAACGCTAAAACCGACTTAAAAGTGTGTGGCATTATTAGAATCGTTATGTTATCCCGAGTATCACACTAATCACAGGGTACCTTAACCGTCCAAATATCAAGTAAGTAGGTGTCTAAATGTCCAAATGTCAATAAATTAACATAAATATATAGTGTTTAGTGTAAAATGAAAGGCCTGATTTAGTACATTCCGGATATATACATGTGTCTATATGGATAAATATATAAAGAACAAATATTTTATAAAAGAACCGTAATAACCATAACTATAAATACAAAAGTTAACTTTCTGTAACGGCAGTCGTGTTTTTTAATCTTCTTATACATTTACATGTTTCTTTTAATTTTAGCTATCCATGTGCACAGGTAAAATATCTTCTCGTACGCCGGGCTTAGTACAGGCCTAGGCCTAGTTAGGCGGTGTCGAAGTATGACGATGCTGCAGTGTGCTTGCTTTTTTTGCTTCTGCTCCAAACGCGATTCTTTTTATGTAAAGCTCCAGAAATGTATATCCAGTGCTTTACATTTCTTCCTTAGTTATTCTTCTTCTATTCATGAAAAATAAAAAGCATAAAAACATAATTTGCGGTTTAAAGTACTCATTATCATATATATTTTTTTGATGAAAACAAATATGATGTACTAAAAAGTACCTTTATTATGTTGTATATATGTTATACATTGTACTAAAAAGTACCTGCTACGACATATACTTTAATTATTTTGTATATACGTATACCCGCATTTCAGCAAATATCAGCTTCATACACAAGTGTGAGTAATATCGCCAATTTCCTCCAGTTTGACCTGTATATATGCCACTTACTTGAAATGGCGAATATATTTGAGTAAATACATTTGGGACGGAAATTCCTTCATATTCATCTCTCTTCGTCATTTCCTCTTTAATGCCGTCAATGAATTGGGCAGTCACCTGGATAGAGCATATACGTATATGGAAGGATATATTTGCGAAACATCCGCTCTCTCTACTCTAAAACAGTGTTTCTAAACATTCAGATAATTATATATATCAGAATAAAACTAGAATATATAGAACAATGAATATATAGAAATATATTCTATATAATATAGAATAAAATTTTAATAAAGCCAGTCTGGTGCGAGTTTGAGCGGAAACTTCACGAGCCGAGGTTTCTGTATATTATTTGATGTTTAGAAGACGATTGAAAGATGTTATTTGATGATTATTGATTAAATATATTACTGATTATTTGATCCTTTTTCATGATTAAAATACGATTGAAAGATATTTTAATTGAGTCAGTCATTCTGGTTGACCTTCACTATTTTTTTCCCAGGACATCTACATCTTTGAATAAGTAAGAGTTCCAGAGTTGATAACCATACTCAAGAATAGGCCTCACATATGCCTTGTAGATCTTGATAAAAACCTTTATTGACATATATTTGAAAGCCTTCCTTATTAGATAGATAATGGAGTTGGCTCTTTTAGCAATTTCAAGCGTGTGTTTCTTCTCCCATTTGAGATCAAATGGGCGGTAATGATGATGTATATATTTTTTTCAAAAAAAGTAGTCACCTACCACAAATCATTGTAATGTATTTGGCTTTGGACTCAAAAAAGAGCGTTATTAGAAAATATTACAAACTATGTAACTTTGTCAAATTATTACAATATGTATCATCTTTAAGGGATTTTAATTATGTGAATATTTCTAAAATCTAAGTATAATTACTAGAATTGGTACACAGTAAAACGTACAGTTCAAAGAATTCAATGTCCCAATTTTCGAGAATGTTATTAATTTTAATATAGATATCCAATATCTCCCTTATTAAGAAATAAGAAATAAGAAATAAGAAAATTTTATTTTCATAAACCCGATCTGGGTATAGAAATTACATTACGAAAAAATATTATATATATAATAACATTACGAAATTACAAAAAATAGTATTTCTACAAATGAAATTACATTTCAAATTATAAAAAAAAGTGTATAAAAAGTTCTGCGATCTAAGCTAACAGTGTATAAAAAAAAGTGTATAAAAGTTCTGCGATCTAAGCAAAGCATTCGACTGTATAAACATCAATACCCTGGTAGACAAGCTAAACCATCACGGAATTAGAGGAGTGGCCAATTCAGTCATCAAACCTACTGAAACCTATTACATACCTACTGACGTTATTCTCGCTAGCCTCTGTGCCTGACGTCTTTGATGAAGGTGTGTGGCAGCTTTAGTAATTAATCATCCAATGAAAAGTCCCACATGATAATTTTCGACTGGCAATGGAATACTAGTATAATACGAAGTTATTAAAATTCACTTATCTCTGGGGCTGCGTGAAAATTTTAGGTCATTTAATTTTGTATTAGACTTGTAACTTTCGAAATCGGAAAAGTCACAAGAATGAATATGTCAAAATATCACAGGTCAACTGTTGATAATTTATTGGTTGTGGAAGACTTGCCACTTTATTTACGACAACCATTTGTAACTTCAAATATTCACAAATCATTGTAATTTTACTAATTACATATTTACATATTATTTTATTCGTTTGTTTATGGATCAGAATCAGAAAGTTTCGAATCGATTTGTTAATTTAAGTAGGGTGGCTTATATTTGCCTTTTTAGGAGCACGCTACCTATCAAGTAGACATACGAGTCTTGTTCCTCGCCACGCGTTACTAATTTCATGATATCTCTATAACTATTTCACCTAAATTCTTACAGTAAATGGCTAATTTTATCTCTATTTAACACCCGTGATAATGGATATTTTTTTTTTTTATTAGGATTCATATTTTATTGCTAATGACACTGCCTACTTATTGTTCTTACTTTTTTGAGACATAAAAGCACTTATTTTAGCTTAAATATAAAAGTTGGATATATGCTGTCTTCGAATTTTTATAGATCTCTTTCAGACTGATGTTTTTGTCATATATTATTTCCCTATATACATACATAATGAAACAGTTTCTTCAGCGCACGCCGATAAAGCAACTCATTTTTTTCCAACATGATTTACAAATATCGTGATTTCTTATTGAAAACCAATATCTATCACAATAAAATATAACCTATAGTACTCAGCGACAATGGAGGTTTCCAATAGTAATATTATTTTTAAAATCGAATAAGTAGTTTCGGAGATTACCCCCTACATTCAAACTTACAAACTTACAAACAGTACTTCCTTATAATATTAGTATAGATGATAATTAGGTTGTAATTATGTGTAGACTAACCCTATCAGACTCAAATATTCGTCTGCAGGATAATCATAAATAGGGACAGTGTTAAAATAGTCAGCAATATAGCATTTGGATATGCTAACAAACAGAGAATTCTAAAATTTACAATTACAAGGTAAATACATGAATAAATAATATTTTTTACTCGGAATCATTTATTCTAAAATATTAAAATATTGGTGAGAAGATAAACATAGCCCCAAGCATCTCAGTATACCCAAAATACAGCGAAAGGACAACTGAATCATAATAGCGACAGGTTAAAATAGTAACTAGATTTTTATGCATTGGGCATATAGAAAGTATGTACTTGCTATAATCGATATACTGTTATGAATTTAGATTGGAATAAATGGTAATAAGGGATAATCATGCGGAGTAATAAGAAGGCGCGAATGACTTTTATTTTAAAATTTATTGGTAAGAAAGAGTGACGGGAATAAACTATTCGTAGGGTTTTTATATCTGGAGCACTAGAAAATGAATGCCAATTTTAGGTAAAGAAAAATAACTTAATAGACATGCCTATTCAGAAAAAATAAGTAAGCATTAGCCCAAGTAAATAATGGTTAGGTATTCCACTTATCTGTTTTTTTTTCACATAAATATTTGTAAGATTGTTTTATCATGTTTTTTATGATGGATATTTTTAAATATTATTCGCAGACTGTCAGACTGAAAGACGCGTTTATCAATGGTTGATGATGATTTTGTTGATGATGAATGTTTTCGATTGATGATTAGTTTTTAGATTCATGAATATTTTTTTAATTACCTTGTTTATTATTATTAGTTAATTTTTAATAATATTAGATTTGAGGGAAATGGTTTAAGGCTTAGAACTCCCGGCGCGGTTTTCACCCGCGCCCGCCGCGGTTGCGGGTTCGCGGCTTCCGTAGTATAAAGATATATACGTAAAATTGAGTCGCAATTTTCACGCCGCGATTTTGGCCCGCGCTGGGCTCGGTTGAATCGCGGCGGCCGCAGCGTCTGCGGTCAACTAGTGAAACCGCGTGGGTTGCGTTCAGGTTTAGAACTCACTTAGCGGTGATCACACGCGCGCATATATGTATATCAGCGCCGCGGGCCCGCATCCGCGGCGGGCGCCGGTGAAAAACGATTCGTGAGTTTTAAGCCTGACCGCGCAAACCTGCGGTGTAGTGAGTTTTGAAACAAAACAGTTGGCACGTAACCGCGGCGGGAGCGGGTGAAAACCGCGCCTTTACTTCTAAGCCAAAATTGTCATCAATGAACATTAATCTTAGGAACATTTTGGTCATAATAACCCTTTTCTATTTACTTTTAAATACCTAACTTTTTTTAAAGAATAATTTATTTGGCGTATGCAAAAGCCATTGGGCTCGATTGCGTTTCTTCGTGAACTAAAATCGGAAATTATTTCGTGGTAACGAGACATGGCAATACGCTAAAGCGGAATGTGAAATGGAAGGATGTCACTTTTTCGCATTAAAACTACCCACCAAAGCTAAAGCAGCTGAATCTAACACCCCACGAAATGTGTTCAAATTTATTCGGACGCGTGTAAGTTCGACAGGTAGGTAGTTTTTATCGACGATCATTCGTTTCATATTCCGCTCTAACGTATTGCTCTATCTCGTTCGCTTGAACTAATTTTAGTTTTAGTTCACAAAGAAACCCTCGATTGGGCCCATTAATAAAATCTTTGAAGGCAGTTATGACTGCCTCATCGGAATTTCTTTTTCTAATCGTCCAAATTCTGTAAAAAGTAGTAATCTGTTGGAGCAAGGTCCGAGGAGTATGGTGGATGTTGGAGACATTCCAATCGCCGCTTCTCTAATTTAGCGACCGTCTTTTGTGTAGTGTGTGGTCTAGCTTTGTCCTGAAGCAGCAGTGGGCTAGAGCGATTGACCAGTCTCGGTTGTTTAACGGCTAGCTTTTCCATCATGGTTTGCAATTGTTGACAACACAGATCTGCCGTAATCATCTGGCCATAACTGTAGTGGATGACACCAGCACTGGTCCACCAGACACTCACCAATACCTTTTCCTGAGTCAACTTTCGCTTGGGACAGGATTTAGCCGAGTCTCCTGGGTTCAACCATTAAGATAAGCGTTTCCGATTATTGTACAGGATCCATTTTTCATCACAAGTTACGATACGATTTAAAATTCCGTCATTATTGTGACGGTTGTGTAATGTAACGCAGCACTCGACACGTGTTTGTTAATGTGCTCCACTCAATTCATGCGGTACCCATTTTTCGAGCTTTTTGACTTTCCCAATTTGATTCAAGTAAATGAAAATTATTTATTCACTCACACCGAAGCCTGTCACTCTTTTGACGTGGTTTGCGATGGATAAAATTGACAAAATTAACAGTTTGAAAAAAATTTTTTTTTTTTGATTTTCCAAATTGTTTGATCAAAAGTTGCTTTCTTGCTCATACTGATTCACCCCCTTTAAGGATGCCAGTAAATAAAACCATCCTGTATATCAAAAATGTGCCGAAATTATGGAATTACCACAATTGGCAAAGATTTTTAATGACGTAATTTCCAATTTCCTGCACTAATTTCCAATTTCTAGCAATTGCTGAAGTCCAAATCTGAAGTCACGTAACTCCGGGCACGTAATAATAGTAATAATGACTGCTACGTAATAATAATATGCACAATAATAATAAAAATAATAGTAACATATTTTTACATAATACTATCTAGGCAAAGAACAGGGAGACGATTAGTTGTATTGGTTTGGATCATGGGTGTGTCGGATGACAGTTTAGTTTTATCTGCTTAGTTAACGCGCAAGCCACTAGATGGCGTGTTATTACTATTTAACGCTGCCTTCACACATTTGATTTGATTTGATTTGAAAATGTGTGAGCTTTATTAAATGCCTAATTTTTGCGAGATAAAAATGCCCCCATTCTTTTTTTGTAGCAATGGCTCAATTAATGGCCGTACCATATCAGGTACGTACTTAAATAATATAACAGAATATAATAATAAATAAATAAATAGATCACTATGATAGCCTCAACGATAGACGGAGGTAATTTTGTCTACCCGCGCTTAGTAACTTGTAAACAGACAAATCGATTCTACCCCCATAAAATCCATTGTATTACATTACATTACGGAGCATTACATATACCTTACCTACATTGTACATGTATAATACATAATAATATACCGAATATACAGGATGTGATTGTATCACGGGCATGTCTTGTTACGACGAAGTAAGCAACTTTTGATAAAAGTTGTTAGAAACTTAAAAAAAAATAATAAAAAAAATGATTTGTTTTATTTTTTAAATCGTATATAAAGCTATGTGCACGATGCGCTATTAGCGGTAGGTAGGTAAAATATCGCTAATATTGTTTATTTGCGATATATTACCTACCGCTAGATGGCGCAGCGCGCCTAACGCTTCTCAAATTTTCTTCGAAAGATACAATTTACTAATTTGTCATTTTTTTTTAATTCCATTTTTAAAAATTAATGTTTCTAACTTCCCACTACAAGAAATTCCCGTGATGTAATCACACCCTGCATGTACAGGTGAGATTTTTTATTAATGATCACCGGTAAATCAGTACGAGCAAGTAAACAACTCCTCAACGGTCAATAGCACAGACCCCAAATTTTGTATACTCAAATGAGGGAACTCCTCAACGGTCAACAGCACATACATAAAATTTATTATACGCATTCAAGTATGATAGCCCGTTCTAAGTATCACCATGACATGGCTGCTGCACTTATAAAAAAATGGAGTCGGTTTTTCTTTTTGTTAACATTTCGTCTATTATTTTTAGGTAAATTATTGATTATATGTATGAAGTAACTATATATAAGTACCTCAAAATGAAAGCCAGATTTCATTGTCATTTACTTGAATTAGAGAAGAATCAGTTTATGTGCGCAAATATTTGTTTAATATTCGAGAAATTAGTATATATTGTTAGGTAACCAATATGGCAAGGTGAACGGTCACATGTGGCAAGACAGCTGTCCTAAACCTACCACAGCCGGTTATTAGTCGGGAATTCACCGCTCACCCCCCATTGCAGAATTGTAATAATAGTATTATGATGAGCCCTAATCCGGTCGGTGTATTCCATTGCAGCTCCGTTTGTATTTTATTTATTATATTATTATTTTATTTTGAGATAGTATACCGTATAGGCGTGTTTAGAAAGCTATCTATTTTGCTACTGTACATAAGAGATGATTAATCAATATTTGGAACTATGAGTGTCATCTACAGTTGCGTTTCCTATTAAAATCGAAGCTGCCAAAACGTAGTGCGGCATTGAGTATTTTAATAATCTATACAATCAGTAACTGGAGTTAAGCAACGTCGTCGGGCGCGATCAGAGCTCCGATAGGTGGCCATCTAATACGTCGAAGAATCAGATTTTTAAGAGGCCGTGTACGAAATCGATGTGGGCCGTGATACCTCTATAATCAATGGTATAATATAACTATAGGTAGGTAGGATTTTTGGAGCCAAAGAGATCACCTTTGGAAGCGCTCGGCGGGGACTAGCTGACTTGAGGCGCGAATCGTATCATAGGCGAGTATCATAACGCGAGAATGAGATTGTTTTAAAAGACTTTATTGCCAATTTTAATTAATGTTTTGCATATTTTTTGAGGAAATGGATTGATATTGAACTAAAGTTTATTTCTGTTGTTTTTATTTTATGAACTAGAGTTCTAAAAGGCCAAAATCAAAAGCAATTCTTCGCCCATTTTCTAAAAAAATTGACAAAGTTAAATATTTTTTTTATCAACAATTTTATATGAAAGTAGTAAAAAGTGATTCACTTATTATATAGAGTACTTTCACAGCAATATATTGTAATTTTTTCATATTGTTTAGATGTCAAAACGATTCGTAAATATGTTATATTCTAAACCTCTTACAGCAAAAATTCACAAACAGTCGCCGGTTTAAGGTCAATTAATCAAAATTCTATAATAATTTTCAAAAAAGTAGCTCACTCATTAGACAATAATATAAATGATCTTTTATGGTGTGCAATAAAACTTATTTTAACCTTAAATTACGTAAATTCACGAAATGCGCAAAATTTCGTGTACGGCCTCTTAACACATCGAGATTTTTACTCAACGTACAAAAAATATATCTAGGTACATGCATATATTTGTAATTCCCCTATCCAATTATCTACGTACTGTAATTTTACACCA
This sequence comes from Micropterix aruncella, assembly GCA_944548615.1. Classification (NCBI taxonomy): domain Eukaryota; kingdom Metazoa; phylum Arthropoda; class Insecta; order Lepidoptera; family Micropterigidae; genus Micropterix; species Micropterix aruncella. The sequence goes on along the minus strand of OX155960.1, from coordinate 25,539,005 downwards.
CGTTAGTCACTTTTAACAATATATAGGTACTTACTAATGTACCAATAGCGACAACAGATATCATTTTAAGTGGCCATTTACTGAGCCAATTTCGCATGCACCATAATATGAATAAAATTGTTTCCGTTGCACAATGCAGTTGAATTCGCTTACAAAATATTTAGTAAATAAAAAAAAGTCTATGAAATATTACTCCTAATAATATTGCATTACATATAATTTCCTTTTTTAACATGTATTTTTTTAAATACGTAGGTACCTAAGGAGGCTGCGATTGTTCTAAAGAAGACTACGACTATTGATTATTTGAGTACCTCAGAATCAAAGACGGATATCTATCACCCAGGTCAAAATTGAGTGCCGTCCGTAGCCGAGTTGAAATATTGGTTCCCGTCAGATCATCAAGGTTCTCATCTCATTGTATGACAATCTATACTAATATTATAAAGAGGTAAAGTTTGTGACGTTGTAGGAAGTAATCTCTGGATCTACCAAACCGATTTTGAAAATTCTTTTACCAATAGAAAGTCACGTTATTTGTGAATGTCTTAAGCTATATATTAATCCGAAAAACGAAAGGACTTTTTCGTGGTAATCGGATTTGCAAAGTAAGTCGGAGAATAAGCGGTCGAACGAAAATGTTTCTAACTAACGCTGCCTTAACGATGACAGATATATGATTAAGTTCTAGAGAATAGTTGTAGAGCTTGATAATGCCTACAAAGAAGTCAGCGACAGAATATGTGTAACTTTTATGTTTAGTCACAAAAAGTAGTATTTTATATTTAAAAATAATTTAAATCGTTAGGTCATGTTTATTGGTCATATTATCAACAATTATAAATTCTTCTCAAAATAAGTAAATTTATCGTCTCAAGTGTTTAAAACAAAATACTTTTCCCTTTTACTGCATATAATTTCCCTTTTACTGCATAAATAGTTAAAGAGATAATACGCTCACAAATAGGACACTCACAAGAAGGCACTCACAAATAACGGTATTATAGTCAAATTGGCATGCAAATACATACATACATATGCAGTAAAAATATAATCCTTCTTTTGGCAGTCAGGAAATAAATCATAGCACTCAGTACTAACCGAACCACACTCATAATTTTATCAAAGGTAAAAAGTTTTAGCGCCTAACGAAGTGGGCACGGGTCAGCTAGTATTAATATAAGCGGGCTCTGCAAAATATTATTTTTAAAATTTACTGATATTTTATTTGAAAAAAATAATCGTCATTACCTACTACAAATTTATCGTAGTTAGTTTATGTAAAAAAAAGAATCTTAAAAGAAAACACACAGTAGCAAATAATATTTAACAGTGAATATGAATGAAACTTGCACTTTTATATATATTTTTTAACAAGAAAAACTATTTTTTTTTAATTTGTGCGATAGCTTTCTACTTTACAAATGTTAAAATGCCGTAGTATTTTTTTGGGTTTGTTGATCGTGCAGTTTAGTATGAGGCACGGTTCAAAAAATGCTCCTAATTGAAAATTTCCTATATAGCTCCCAGATTTATTTATTTTTCTGAATTTTCCAATCCTATTTTAAAAATCTGAAATAGCTATGTACTTAAGAAAGGGACCGTGAATTACTTTTTTTTTTTAGTTGGCTAACATCATCAGTTATTTCAGTATGACGGTTCAAAAATTGCCAAAAAATGTAATTTTCGAAATTTACATATATCGTCGCCTTAAGCAGCGTTGGACGTGGTCAGTACTAGGATGGGTGGCCGCTCGAGTTTTTCCCACGGATGTTATAAAAGGCGGTCGCCCGTAAGATAATTTTCGTTAAGGCGGGCCGTTACCGTATGTATAAAGGTTTAAAAGTTAAATAGAATATAAATAAAATCTATTATAGGTTTTCATGCCATTACAAAACCGGATAGCAATACATTCCTTTCAAAACCGGATAGCAATACAAATTTTTCCACACAAAAAGTCGGTATTGGTTTCAAAAACGTAGTTTGGCTACACCGACAAATTTGGTTTCAAACTCTGTTTGAATGGACAGTTGGATTTGTCTGATTATTTTTTTAATATAATTTTACTTATTTATTAAAATAAATTGATATTGGTTACCTAAAGGGCTCTTTAGACGATCAAGCATGCTTGTCAAGCATCGCATCGCGGGCTGGGTAAACCGCAGGAAATATGCAAATATTTTAAAAAATATTTACGATAAATGCCTAATTTTGTAGTTTTATACCAGGGAGTCCCATTATTTATCAATCAATTACGTCTAATTAAAGTGACTCCCTGATATAAACTACAACATTAGGCATTTTTGGTAAATATTACAATAAAATATTTGCATATTTCTTGCGGTTTACGATCCCCTCCCTGCCCGCGAAGCGAAGCTTGTCAAGCATGCTTTATCGTCTAGAGAGCCCCTAACAATACAATTAAGTAAAGAAATACCTAAAATATTAAATTGGCACTTTGCGCACAAGACCTGATTCTTCTCTAATTCAAGTAAATGACAGTCCGATACTTATATATAGTTACCCCATACATAAAATCAATAATTTAAATGTTATGTAGGATTTGGTAGCGAATGGTTTCGTGCAGCTTGGGCCGTAAGATAAATTGTGTTCTGGGCCCAGCTTACGATTCAGCCCCTATTCAGGAGCCTCCACGTGTGAGGGACTACCCCGGGAAGGACTCGTGTCTTTGGCCTCACGGCTGGTGTATCAGTTTTTCCTGGGGAACTGCCCTCCGGCGCTACTGGATAAGTTGCGCACCGTGCGGCGTTAGCAGATAGGTTGTGCTCTCTGACTGCACAATTACTAAAGTGTGGGGACTATAGAAATATACTGTATTTTAAGCCTCGGGGGTGGATGTTGAGCTGTTGTCATGCCACACTTGAAGCGACCTATAAGCCACCCGATTCCGAGTGGCATCACGGGCAAAGGACGCCCAGATCTGCGATAAACTCATATCGAATTACCGCTGTAATACAACAGCTAGACGCCGCGCAAGAGGCATTTTTACCAAGATCTACTTAAATATATACTTGGAATCAGCAAAAAAGTGCGTGCATTTTAAATATTTTTGTATGAGCGTTTTATCCAGAGATAAGAAATAAAACTAAATCACAACAAACCCATAACACAAGGCGTGCTGCCTGTAAATTAGGATATTATTTTCAGTTTTTTGTATTATTTTTGGTCATTTATTTGGTTCTTTCTGCATTCATTTGAATAACGTCCGCCCTAGAAGAAGTATATGCTTAGTGGGGTGACATAGAGCATGTCATGGCAATACAAGATTGATATTCACGCTGTGATAATTCTAAATGTTTAACTACGTATATATGAATACATACGTAAGTATGAATACAAAGTATTCATACATACCTACGTATGTATGTATGAATACGTTAATCTTGTAACAGTAGTGTAATAATAAATCTATATCTAAATTTATATACTAAGGAAATGCACGTAAATGAAAATGGCTACCTGCTATGATGAAAATATATCCTAAACATTTGCTAAGATGAAATGAAATTACTCAATTATATTTTATTTTTTTTGAAAGATAAAACATGTTTGTGGTATTACAGGACTTAAATTTCAAGACTTATACAAGACTCAAATTGCAAATACTCAAAGCCTGTTTGTTGAACATTTTTTTTTCAGCTTATATTACGTGGAATAGATATACCTACGTATATAAGTGATCCCTTACGCCTTTTTTATCTAGTATTCAATGGTTCGGCGATGTGCGCACGGGTATGTTTCATGAGTTGCGCTCGTCATATAAAATACAACGCTGAAATGGTTTTATTGGTTAATTACGTCCGTTTTAAAGAATTGTCTAAAAGTTAAGTGAACTGTTTTTTATAAATAAAAATAAAATACATACGGAGCTGCCATGGAATTCACCGACCAGAGTCGGGCCCATCCTAATATTATTTCCACATCATATTAAATTAAAAAGGCAAAATGTCATGATTTATTAAATTAAATTAAATTGTACCTAATGGTCTTGTTAAGATGTCACAACATTGAAATTAAATACCTTTAATATGAAATGATGATGTAGCAATCCTTCACAGGTATCAAGTTTATTTTTTTTTGTCCATTGTGATTTTTTGTCAAATGCGATTTTTATTGTTAGGACGTGTGACCAGTGGTTTTTACACGACTGCCCAACAAAAATGGAGTGTAATATGTTCAGGGTTCATCAACGTATGTTTTCCGTTTCCTTATTACACTACTAGCTGACCCGTGCCCACTTCGTTAAGCGGTAAAACTTTTTACTTGTGGTGAAATTATTAGTGTGGTTCGGTTAGTACTGAGTGCTATAATGTATTTCCTGACTGCCAAAAGAAGGGTTATGTTTTTTACTGCATATGTATGTATGTATTTGCATGCCAATTTGATTATAATGCCGTTATTTGTGAGTGTCTTCTTATGAGTGTCTTATTTGTGAGTGTCTTATCTCTTTAACCATTTATGCAGTAAAAGGAAAGTTATATGCAGTAAAAGGGAAAGTCTTTTGTTTTAAACACTTTAGACGATAAATTTACTTATTTTGATACGAATTCCTAATTGTTGATAATATAACCAATAAACATGTCCTAACGATTAAAATTATTTTTTTAATATAAAAAACTACTTTTTGTGACTTAAATATAAAATTTAGACATTTGCTGTCGCTGATTTTTATAGGCATTACCAAGCTCTACAACTTTTCTCTAGAACTCAATCATATATCTCTCATCGTTAAAGCAGCGTTCGTAAGAAACCTTTACATTCGACCGTTTTTTCTCCGACTTACTTTTCAAATCCGACTACCACGAAAAAGTCTTTTCGTCTTCAGAATATTATACAGCCTATGACACAAAAAAACGTGACTTTCTATTGGTAAAAGAATTTTCAAAATCAGATAAGCAGATCCAGATATTACTTCCTACAAACTCACAAACTTTAACTCTTTATAATATTAGTAGGTATAGATAACTTCTAAAAGCCTAAATTAATTTTGAAGTGTATTATATTATTAGAATCGTTATGTCATAGTGAGTGTCATAGAGGTAAAGAGTCTTAACTGTCCAAATATTATGTAAATAGTTGTCTAAATAGTCACATGTCCAAATGTCAATAAATTAACCTAAATATGTCATGCTAAGTGTCAAATGAAAGATCTGATTGAGTAAATTCCGAAAATATAGATGTATGTATATGGATAAATACATACACCGTAAAAACCGTGTATGTTAAAAACCGTAAAAAAATAAAATATTACAGTAGTTCACTTTCTGTAACGGCAATCGCGTTTTATATTCTTTTTAATATATTTACTTCTTTTCTATATTCTTGGATGAATAATTGCAAGAATATATAGTTTCTCTAATTTACTAAAGTTACATATTGTTTGATTTCAATACTTGTTGAATTAGCCAATTGAAACTATTGTATAAAAACAAATTAATTTGCTAATTAATTCGTTCTGATTGCTATAACGGTTTGATTACATAGTTACAAATAGGAAGCTATCCGGATGTAAAAAAGTCACAATTCCGTTTAATTCTCAGCTGGTTGGTAATAAATTGCAGACTCTCATTTAATTGTTCAGTTAGTTATCCGCGAGCTGCCGATAATTACGGCTGTGTGTGTTTTTTCATACCGTGTAGTAACGAATCACTCGTGAACAAAATATTCATATGATTTTATTGAAAGCAAAAAGTGGCTTAATTCGTGCGGGTAGTATTAGACGGTTGTGACGATGACTGGAGTGTTTTTCGTAGTATGCGTGCCCACCAGCGATCACGAAGAGAGTCTGCGCATGAAGTGTCGCCTCTCCAAGTCGAAGGCGCACAGCATCACTACCATCAACTACTCCAACGAGGACCTTCGGGCAGGCGTCAAGCGAAGCCGCTCCAACGAGGAATTTGTGGCCTTCCCTTCGTCGTGCCCCGACGGCGGCTGTGGCGAGAAGATCAGTCCGCTCAAGTTGTCCTGGTGCGAGATCAAGCAAGCGGTTACTTCAAAAGTTACGCCGGCGAAGAAGTCCGCTGCGCTCGAGAATACAATCGAAATCGCTCCGGAAGTAGTTCCGCTCGAAAAGGTTGGTAGATTATTATATTTTATATACGCCATTACTAATATCATACACGCTCACACTCCACACCCACACCCTCAACACACTCCCACAAACATATACACACACACCCTTAATTACATGAGTAGTTTTTTTTAAACGTAATTTATGTAATTTTATTGAAATCCGTAACCGGTTTTGGTAATATTGCAGTATAGCAACCTCTTCTAGATTGTTGATTTTTTACCGTCACCAGACTATATTCAGCACGCTGATTTCGAATCTGCAATAATAGTTATTCGGTCTCAATAAATAAGCGAGATATAGGCATAAAAAAAACGCTAAACCTATACATTTCGGTAGGTTAACTTTTTTTAAATTTAAATAATACATAAACACCTAGGTATTTGGCGGTAGGTTAGATTAGTTTTTTTTTAAAACAACCCTAAAAACTGAGTTTAAAAAACTTTTTTTTTTGCATGTAAATTTGGTTTTAAAATTTTACGCGTCCGAAGCTTTTTTCTTTCCCATTTAGCATTACAATGATCGAATCTAGTAGCATTTCTTTATTTTTTCGATTTCTGAGAAAGGTTCCTATACTGCAATAATTCCCCGGTTTTATGTGTTGTATTTACAACAAATAAAACAAATAAAACAAATATACAGATTTCTGTATTTTGTTTAAATATTGTTACTGTAATATTGTGTGATTTCTCAATAAAGAAAGAAACAAAATAATCGTAGAAACCAGTAAGTGCGAGTTTTACATCCAATAAACGGTAGTTTGTTTCTTTTTATTTTATTCGGAAGTTCTACTTCGTTGCCGACCAATAGAATGATAAAAATATCATTTATTAAACTATAAGCGGTGACTGGTTGTTCTATATATTATTATTGAGGAATGATTGCAGTATAGAAATCTTTCTCAAAAACCAAAAAAATAAAGAAATACTACTAGATTCGATCATTGCAATGCTAAATGTGAATGAAAAAAGTTTCGGACGCGTAAATGTCAAGACAAAAAAAACAACTTACATACAAAAAAAAAGTTTTTTGAAACTTAGTTTTTAGCATTGTTAAAAAAACGGTTTAACTGCAGTATAGGAACCTCTCCTGGATTTTTGATTTTTAAACGTCACCGGACTATATTCGCCATGCAGATTCCGAATCTGCAATAATCTTTTGTCTCTCAATAAATAAGCGAGTTTACCATTTAAAGTTTGCATACTAAACGCCAAAAAACGGCTATATTGCTTTAGAAGTAGTATCGGAATATAGTCGATATATCGCGAGTTCTCTAATATCGATAACAATTCGCGATATTACAAAAATGATGGCATGGTCGTGAAAAAACGTGGTATATTTAACAAAAATAGACTATTTTCGAGTTTTTTTCCAATGACTTTGCGTTTTGATAACAAAAGGTATCCTAAAACAATAGAAAATTCCTAAATATTTGAATATCACCGCAAGTAAATTTTTTTTTTCGAATTTCGCGCGAAATTTAAAAAAAAATTTTGGCTGCGGCGCTATTGATCTTAACATGACAATGTGTCAGCGATATGTTGTTTTTTTCCAAGGTTTTTACTAAATTACTTTAGTGATAATGACAAAAGGTAAACTGAGATAAACGAAATGTCTTCAATATCAAATTAACACAGCAGGCAAAAATTTTTTTTCGAATTTCGCGAGAAATTCGAAAAAAACCTTTTGCCTGCGGCGCTAATGATGTTAACATGACAATGTGTTAGCGATAATTCGTTTTGATATCGTCGTAATCGACGTTGGTGATATTTAAAAGTTACACTGTATAAAAGTGTTTATTCGTTTTTTTTACTTTTACATTTTCAAATTCAAATTCAAATTCTTTATTATACAAAAAATCATAATATCAGTTACAAATTAATTAAACCTAACCTAACTGGATCGCATGAGACGTCCGCACTAAGGTAGGCTCAGAATCGTATAATTAAGTACTGCCTAATGCTAAAAAAAAAATATGCTGAAGAATGCCGTGAAAAATAAAACCAAGTAAACTAAAATTTTAGTAAAAAATAAAATTTCAAATAATCTAAAAAGGTATGTGATAATAATAATATAAAGAACAAAAAGCATGCCAATCATAAATATATGGTAGGTGAATAATAATGTGTTAGGAATGGTAAGTTAGATAGGAATAAAGCAAATTAGTTTTTCGGTTTCTTTCCTTCCCTGGGTGATCAACCAGTGGGTTAGTCTTTTTTTGTTTATATTTATTTTTATATTTTTACCTTGAGTATAAATGCCGGGTATATCCTTAGTTTTATTGAACAACGACGGTGCCAAGTATAGAAATTGTCTCTGTGCATGGGTACTATTCAGTTTGGGCACTATGTGGTTACCATTAGTTATCGCTCGTGTTATAATTTTATGGGTTGTATGCTGGTGCAATTCCTTTATGTTTGTGATAAATTATCGTTTTAGCAAATGTTTGCCGTAAGTCAAGAACAGAGAACTCACGAAAAAGTTGCTCAGACGGGTATCTCAACGGTTTTTTGTTGACAACTCTTAACAGCACCTTCTGAGCTTTAACAAGTGGATCGAGGTGTGGTAGTGCTGCACCGCCCCAACCAAGAATCCCATATGATATAATGCTGTGCGCAAGCGCGTAATAGACAACTTTTAGTAATGGTTTCGACATTACGTTACGTAGAAGTTTAAATGGATGAATGAGTTTGCGAATTTTAGCCGCTGTATTATAGATATGGTAAGACCAGGTCAATCTATTGTCCAAAGTCAAGCCTAGGTATTTAATCGTGCTCACCTTGTCTAGTTTAGAACAAGCACAGGTAGTTGATGGACTGTCCTTACATGTGTGTACTATGAGGGATAGTCCAGCTGTTTGTTGCATTCCCTTGCTTGTTTTGGAAAACGTGATATATTTGTTTTTTTTCTACATTTAGAGATAAAAGGTTACAGTCAAGCCATTCTTTTACCCGTTTGAGACCCATTTGACATTTTTCAAACACTCCCTGCCAGGATCTGTCTCTGAAAATTAGGGTAGTGTCATCTGCAAACAAGATGGCTTTCCCCTTACACAGAGGAATCGATGATAGTCCATTTATGTAAATAAGGAATAGAATTGGACCTAGCACGCTACCTTGAGGTACTCCAAATTTGATTCCTGATCTCGAACTAGACGTATCCCTTAGTTGAGTGACTTGAGATCTACCACAGAGGTAATCCTCAAACCATTGCAAAGACGTACCGTGAATGCCTATTAATTGAAGTTTTGTAAGCAAAAGACGATGGGAGACAGTATCAAATGCTTTAGCCAGATCTAAGAATACTGTTACACATTTGTCTCCATCGTCTAATGCCTTAACTATTTCTCCAGTGACGGCTGCAATCGCGTCTTGGGTGCCTCTAGCTGATCTGAATCCAAACTGCATAGGCGTAAGGATGTCGTTGTCCTCAAGGAATGCTAACAGACGTTGCTTGACTACGTTTTCAAAGATTGTAGATAGGCAATTTAGAAGACTAATTGGACGACCAGTTGAGAGGCTTAGGTTAACTAAGTGACAGATTGGTATAACTAAAACTCTCTTAAGAGTTGGCCTTTATAATCTGGGAGGTAATACAGTCGGTACCTCTAGATTTAGTGGATTTCATGTTCATTATTATTTTAGTAATTTCATCTACAGTAGCGATTGATAGGGATAACTGTCGTGTTAAAGTTGTATTTGTGTTTATCAATAAATCTGATAGGTACGATTCACTGACTTTTTTGTCAGTTAGTATTCTATTAGCCAAAGTTTCACCTATTCCCGAAAAATAATCATTAAAATAATCATCTAAAGTCCGTCTGTTGAGATCGTTGGCGGTTATTGTAAGTCCATGGACCTTTAATTGTCTTATATCCGTGGAGTTAATATTTTTGCCGTAAGCAATGTCCTTAACAATCTGCCAAGTCTTCCTCGCGTCAGATGATACTTCCTTTAGTTTAACTCGATAGTACGTATTTTTTGTTCTATTAATGATTATTTTCAATACATTTCTGTACCGGATATACTCATGTTGCAAGAGACTATTTCCAGGATCAGATTTAAACTTCCGATGTAGTTTGTCCCTCTTTCTAATGCTTATAAGTAAGCCATTGGTAATCCATGGTTTTAATTTCTTTTTATTATGGGAGATGCTTATCGTTTTAGTGTTTTTCTTAATTAATGCCTCAAGAGTTTGAACAAAAAAGTCAGTAGCCACATTCACATCATTCATTGCGTACATGTCCTTCCATTCAATCTGATCAATGACAGTCGACAGACTCTTGTTATCTAAGGAGGTTATGGTTTGAAGTGGAATTGTTTTATATAACTGACTGCTTAAACTGGCAGATAAGATTGTTGGGTAGTGATCTGTTAATTGACTATCGCAGACGATCCCTATGACATTTTTATGAATTGATGTAAAAATATGGTCTAAACAAGAGTTACATCTGGTGACCTTATTGATGGCCGATTCCAAATTGTATTCAGCTAGATGGCATATATACTCATTCACCTGACTGTCGGTATTCTAAAGAATATTAATATTCAGATCACCTCCCATTATGTACCTATAGTCCTGATTCTTGTATTTATCCAGTAGTTCGATGAGGGAAGTAAGGAATGGCTTGATATTTCGGCTTAAAGGCGACCTATATATTCCTAAGATTGCTATGCTGTTGTTTATAATAACTTGAAGACAGTTGGCATCTATTAACCTAGGTTCAATAGAAGTGTAGGATAACGACTGCTTAATAAATATTGAAACACCGTCATTTTGCTTCCTGTTATTACATGTATAAATGACATCATAGCCATTAATTGTATGATGGGGTTCATTGTCCTTCAGCCAGCATTCGCTAAGTATAATCAAATCAAACTCAACTTCTATCGTAGAGAGTAAAATCAGCAGGTTATAAAAGTTTTTGTTGAGACTCCTAATGTTACAGCTAAATATGTTCAGGCTATTTAATCCACCATACATAATAGACTTAAATTTCGATGCCGGAAGTTGTAACGTCGTAATGGTTTGGAAGGTTAGTAAATCATCTACATTAGCCGCGCCTGTTAACAAAAAAAATCTGTAGTGAGAAACATAAATGACTCAATCTGGTTTTAGAAATAGTTTTCCAATAACTCAAATAGGTATGATATCCAAATAAAGATCTGATTTTAAGCTTACATCCTATAGCATTGGGTGTAATATTTTTTTTTAGCAGGTACAATAATAACTTTAAAGACTTTAACAAATAACAATATAGTCATAGTACCCATCATAAAGATAAAAAGTAAGTTAGTAATCCAAAAAATAAGGTTATAAAAAAATATATAATTGGCAGTTATTACACTGATCATAATTCCCATAAATAATCCATAATATAAATTAAAATGCAAAAATAAATTGTTACAGTATAGACTACGATTTGTAAACATTGCAATAATCAGAACTACGGTTATAAAATTAAAATATACATTGAATTGTAGGATTAGAATGTCATAATAAAAAACAAAAAAAGTAGCAATATTAACTTCTAACGTATAAATATTATATAAATCCGAAAGCAGAAATATGATGTAACGATAGCGAAGAAAATTATTAATTAGAACAATAACCATACTTCCAGTCATAAATCTACGATATAGATCGAAAATCATGGTTAGTATATCAGAATAGCCAATAAAAATAGCAATAAAACTAGCTTTTCTCCTTAAAATACAAAGTAATTTAGAAATCAGGAATAAATTGTCACATTGATCATAGGGATCCTGAATCTCGGTTTATTATTGTGTAGTTTTTGTATTATTGTTAAAAGTTTTAAAATATATACTTAATAAAGTGCAAATTTAGTTTTAAACATAATGATTCTTACACACTGTTGCTGAAGGATGAAGGAAGATATTGCATACATCAGTTCTATTTCCCCATAGAGTCTTTTGCTCCAGTAACAGAAGTAATCGCATATAGGCATACCTACTAGTATATTAATAATATTTGTAAATTTTAGGTTTTAGGCGCAGTACTAGAACATGCGAAAGTTAAAGATGCTGTCTGGTGTCAAGGGAAGGATAACGAATATTATCAGGTAAACTGTCTTATTTTTTTTCAGTTTTCTTTTAACAACAAACTCCAGACGGAGAACTTCTTGACAGTACACTTTTATCGCTAATCCCCTTAACTGTCCAAGTATCAAGTAAGTAGTTGTCTATATGTCCAAATGTCCAAATATCAATAAATTGACATAAATCTGAAATACATGTATACGGACTTTTTTAAAAAGTTGGTATTAGCAGGTATCCCATTAATAGGGTCAGGGCCGCAAATGTCTCACTTTAATTTTATCATTATTCGAAAAATTAAGAGAGGGCCGCAAATGTATCAGGGCCACAAATGTACGGGGCCGCAATTGTCGCGGATTCAAACACATTTTGCATTAGTATTTTGGCAACACCCTCTTCTACATTTCGTTATATTCTACCATATACATAATTGTGACAGGTTTAAGTGCACTAACTATATATTAATGTTTTTTCAGCATCTCTAAAGATACAATTCTGCCTTTACCTAAAAACTTTATCAGTAATATTACAATTTAATTAATGTGTAATTAATTGTGTAATAAGTTTATTTATCTATATCCAGTTTTAATTGTACATATACGTAGATGTAGCATAGGTCAACCATAAGGCATAGGATAATTACAATGCCGCACTAGAAGTAAGGTAAAGGTATGATTCAACATGTAAAACTTAAAAAAGTGGTACTTCCATTATAGGTCTTCTTTTCTGTCGATGGAGGCACAACCTGCGAGGAAGTGCTGCACCTCTTGAGTTTTTGGGGCGTTGGCAAGGAATGGAACTCTGTCGTCAGTGTTATACCATGTGCACTTTACTACCATGGCAGTAGGAATGCTGACAAAGAGGAGAATCATAACACTACCCAGAATAGTAACGGAAGCGTCGAAAATGGCCAGAATGGCCACAACGATCATGAACGAGATGGATTGTAAGTGAATTAAAATCCTTTTCTTCTTCTTCTTCAAAATTTTAGCGCAGAATATCTTTTAGAGTTGTCTACGGTGTAGATTTTAATTGTGATATATCAAGTACCTATATACTCATTCTGGGTCACTTATTCGGACCATATTTATACATTTTTCTATAACATTTTTATATTTTTACCCTGAGAAAAAACGTCGTTAGTCATTACATGTAGCGCAAGTGATATATAAAAGTATGGTTACAAATACATGTATACAATACAGTTCACATACAATACCCTTCAGCTCAGTTTTTTTCGTAAACTGTTCTCTTAAACCATTTTCAGACATTAAAGTAATGATTATAGAGCTACCTATATATATTTTAAGGTGGTTTACAGAGAGAAAGATGGAATTTAGTATTTTTTTCGCTCTCCTGATTTTTATTTTATTTGGAGAAATTCGGGTTTGTATTTATTTATTTATTTATTAACACATCTAGTAAACAATTAATGTCATATTTGCAAGTAAGATGTAAGCAAGAAATTGACGCGACATTATTTTTAATGTTTGACACAGTCGCCTAACTATGCCTAGGCCTGTTCTAAGGCATACTTTTAATTTATTTATTTATTTATTTATTTATTACTATAATGACTAGATATTAAGTGTGCACTGTCAACTTAAACTATAGTTAGTACTTATGTAATTGTAAATGGGAAAGAATCGGGAGGCAGGCTATTTAGAAGGCTTGAGGAGGCTAAATAGCATCTTCAAGTAAAAAAGCTCCCGTTTTTCAGATACCAACAAATACTTTTCGGAATGATTAGTGGTAATTGGCTAATAATACCCTGTGATTCGCTAGTATTTCCTTCGTAAATATTTTGTTATGAGGATTTTTTAAATTTATATTTTCAGAGATGGCACTGATAAAAGAACCGCTTGGTCAAGGTTCGTCTCGTCGGTGCGCTCTCGATTGACAGTAGCGCAAGTTGTGCAGCTTATTCGAGCTGATGCCGCTCTGACCTTTGATTGGCTGTTCCTGTTAGTGGTTTCGGCTTTCGTAGCTGCAATTGGTTTGGTGGAGAACTCGACGGTGTTCCTGGTTGCCAGTATGCTGATTTCACCATTGATGGTAACTGCCTTCTAATAACACAACGCTATAACTACATACGGCTTAATTAATTTCTTTCATAAGTGATGATGCATGTCTGTGCATCATGTGGCATGGTTAATTTTTGTTTTTCAAGTTTGCTTTAGGTTATAGGATAGAATGTAATTGCTGTAAAATGATGATACGATAAAATGCTGCAACGGTGCAGTGAAGGGTCAAATAATTTCCTATGGTTTTGAAATCATAAATTAAATTATAACTCAGGATACACGCGAAGTCTGTCACTGCAAAACATTGCTACTTGTGTTGTTTTTCAAGACTTCCGCTCTTTGGCTTGAGCTTAGCTCGTAGTAATTATACGTTTCAGTACGTGAGAGCCCTTTCGGCGAAGATATCACGCTCGTCTGTTACGGCGAAATGCTATAACCCAAGGTTGCAACATTTTGCTAAAACACATATGCTTTTAGCTTTAGCGAGCACCCCCGGTTTTTGTTATGATAATATTAGGCAAAAAGCTTTCTCATCAATATTATATTTCATATTGATTTTCTATATCAAAACTACAATAAATTCAAGCAGGATTAGGTTTTGGTATGCAGTCAATGCTGCAAATTCCGTTAGAAATTTCATGGGTGGTACAGACATTTCTCTACCTTACAATATATCGTTATAAAATTGTTTTCCCTGGAACAAGTTATTTTTTAGTTGGGCGGCATGGGACCGTTCATCATATACTGGATGTCCAAAAATTAAAGCAATATTTGAATTAATTGAAAAACAACGTTTTTTTTTAATTTGTATTTTTTTATTGAAATCGTAAAGTGCACAGGATAGGTTATGTATTATAATAAAACACATCGGGAATTTGGCCTCCGCGGCTTTACTGGCACATACACACTCTTTTATCGAAAATTTTCATGACCATTTTGCATATAAGGGACTGAATTGCTTTGATGCAACGTTGCATTTTCTCCTACATGCGTGCTTGTAGGCTTGTTGGCATAGACGTTTAACTTCAAATATCATTATAAAAAGAAATTTCATTGTGTTAAACCACACGATCTGGGGGGGGGGGGGGGCAATTCTTATTACCGAAGCGAGAGAGTACGCGGCGTGGAAATGTCTCATGCAGCAATTGAATTGCTTTACGGCCTAAATTGGATGATATTGATGTAACAACATGTGATTTCAGCAAGACGGTGCCACATGCCATACAGCTACAACCCGTAAACAATTTAATTACTGCATGCGACATTTCCTGGCCGCGTACTCTCTCGTTTCGGTAATAAGAATTGCCCTCCCCCCCAGATCGTGTGATTTAACATTATTGGCACAGTATAATAACGCCCAGTAAGATCACTCAAGAGCTACAAGGCAATGCGGGAAGAGGGTGCGACGGAAGTGGGGCCAGGGGTAAGCCTGTGGGCTGTGACGCGCTGTGGGCGCAGTTTGTGTCCGCTATTATTATTACTTTTTTGTGGAGATTTACGAGTCGACGCCATATGGTATTCTCAGAACAAATCGGTAGCATAATAGCATCTGCGTCACCGGGGCACAGTAAAAAGCCGGGACGATGCTTCAAGAAGAAGACGAATAATAATATTACGATTTGTGGTAGCCCTTACGATTCCTGACGTCACTTGCTTCGATTTCAATTTTATTTTAAGAGAAGGTACTGTCTGGTATACTGTGCTATTGAATATATTTTTATAAAGCTATTTGAAGTTAAACGTCTATGCCCACAAGCCTACAAGCAAGCATATAGGAAGAAATTCAACGTGACATCAACGCAATTCAGTCACAACATGCAAAATGGTCATGGAAAATTTCGATAAAAGAGTGTCTGAGCCAACATAGCCGTGGAGGCTATTTGCCCGATGTGTTACACCATACATAACCGTATCCTGTGTACTTGATGATTCAATTAAAAATAACAGTTTAAAGAAAAAACACGTTGCTTTTTATTTCATTCAAATCTTGCGTTAAATTTGGGACACCAGTATAATCGTACCACAACTTGCTGTGGGTTTATTAATTTATCAGCTTGTTTCAAGCATTTATTTATTATAACAATGTACATTGCCATAATAAATAAATAAATGAAAATTTTGTCGCAGCAATTTCATATCTCTTGGGAATATTGATGGAAATACAGTGTCATCTTAATGTCTGTGTTGGTATTCTCTTTTTAGAACCTGCGATTAATATACGCTGTGAATAAATATTCATGAAGTATTCGAGAGAATACTTTCATGGCGCATACCTTTTTTTAACACATTTGAACAGTCTCTTCGTCTTCTCTTAAATAACATGAGCTTATTTCTGCGTTTCAAATAATTGAATAATTCATTTTCAGGGTCCAATTATGGCAGGGACTTTCGGAACTGCAATTAGAGACAGGGATCTTCTAAAAATGGGCGTTCTTCACGAATTATTTGGCCTATTCCTCGCCCTTGTAATTGGGTTTTTCTTTGGTCTAATCATTTGCGGGATCGACGAAAATTATGGCGTTGGGGAATGGCCCACTTTCGAAATGATGAGCAGGTAGCGGTAAATTTTGTTATCTCCTGTTTTATTTTTTTATTTTATTTTATAGTAAACTTACAGTTAGTAAATACATGATATTTTAAAAACATATTTAAACAAAACGAATTTACTATCCTTTGAAGAGTTTACAATGCTCGCATTACAAATTAATATAGAAATAACATGAACACGTTGATAGTAGCAAAATGTAATAAGGCTAATAATAATATAAGGGTAAGAAAGTAATAATAAGGTAAGATGTTAATAAGGTAAGTTCGAGAACGGGATATATAAAGCAAAACAAAAGTATGCATGATTGGATATTAATATTTATAATACATAATATGATATAATATAATAGGATGTTAAAATATAATAGTCGTATTTTTTATTTTTTTATTTTATTTATTTTAACATAACATGCGAAATTCATAAAATGGTCATACCAAGTAATGGTGTGAAGTAAACTACGACCCACATTCACATGACCATGCGCAGCGCATGCCCAACTAGGCCGAGTATAGCCTGTATCTGGGCATACGATTTATTTTCAGACTTGGGTGAAGAAGCATAACTGACGTAGGACACATTCAATATACACACACATATACATATGCACATATTACATATCCACATATACATATACATATACATATATACACATATATGTTACATTATGTTTATTATCTTATATCACATTTATGCAGGTATATTATTTCTAAGAGATGATTTGCAGAAGATCAGGATATAATAATACAGCACACTAGGGTGGCAGTTAGTGAAATCTTAAGAAGTAGAAGGTAGGCTAGGTATGATTGAATCTTTAATTACATTAATAGAATCATAAAATACAACAAATCCTTTACTTGATTTATCAAAAACGCTACACTTTCTGGTAAGAGGTCTATTCGACACGATGTTGCTATTGCAAGCGACAAGAGAAAATGTTTGAGAGCTTCCCGTTAGTCGCGGTGGCACACGAACTTATACTTTTTCTAGACTAGCTGGGTTGTCTTGTCGATTGTGCAAAAGCTTATGAAGACACATTTTATCAGTAATAGTTCTAAGTGTTTTTAAGTCTATTAAGTTGAAGTGAGAAAGCCGCTCTACATAAACTTTCAGAGTATTCCTGAGCCCACATTTGTTCGACAGCATGCGAAAGAATTTATTTTGGATACGTTCAATTCTATTGCTGTGAACACTGTAAAGCGGATTCCAAATCACTGATCCATACTCCAGAGCTGATGTAATCAATGATGTATAGGCGGATATTAGGGATTTCGGATGTTGAAATGGCTTCATTGTCCTGAAGACAAAACCAAGAAGTTTACTTGCTTTTTCGACAATCCCATTGAAGTGGTGATAAATTGAATACTTATCATCGAAGATAACTCCTAGGTCTGAGATCGACTCTATTGAGTGTAATGCTATTGATAGAGTAGTTAGGTTTTACAATATTTCGGCACAATATTTAGTTTAGAGAAAATGTATTTTTAGAGCTTTTTGATATTTATGTAATTTATGGCACAAGTTTCAAAATTATTGTGATAATTACTTATACATAAAAGTAACGATAGGATTAAATTTACATATTCCGTTACAAGAAAACAATTATAGAAACCAATTAAAGATAATTGAAATTATGATAGGACCAAATGAAGAAACAATTCATATTTAAAACGAAAATAATCGTCAAAAAACTAAATAGATTAAAATACACGGGTATTTTTTGAGTACAGGTATATACTATACTATGATACTATACTTGATTTTCTTTTTCAGATGTGACCTACGATCCCTATGGGTAGGTGCTCTGATTGCCGTACCATCCGGCGCTGCAGTAGCCATTGCCGTACTTGGAGACAATACGGCATCTTTAGTCGGTGTCGCCATATCAGCTTCTCTTCTACCACCAGCAGTTAACGCCGTAATAATTAAATATAAACTTTTTTTGTATCTTTCATCATAGACTTTTAGAAATCAACATTATATTTCTTTCTATTTCTAGGGTTTACTATGGGCGATGTCACTCATCCATTTAATCTTCCTCGACGATGAGACCAAATTCACAACTGTCGTCAAAACCAAAATATACTCCACTGATCCTGTAGCCGAATTAGCAATATCCGGAACAATCAGTCTGTGCTTAACTCTAGTTAATATAATCTGCATTTATTTCGCCGGGATTTTAGTATATAAAATTAAAGAAGTAGCACCAATGAATAGGGAAGTTTTAGCTTTCTGGAAAAACGAAACCAATAAGGCAAAAGATATGAAAGACGAAGGAAGACATACACAAGGAGTCACAAGAAGTAAAACTACAGTTGACATAAATAGGAGCAAAGATGTGTTGATAAATAACTGGAATTATGTTCGGTGAGTAAAATCAATTTATGAAATATCAAACTTCTAGGACAGTATTCACTTAGTTTAGTAGTGCATTTAACTCAGCTGAATTTGACGCGCTGCTGGAACTGTTATGCTGTCTCAACGTCTCTAATACGTATTTAACATAGTTAGTTAGTTAGTTTGGCTGGGCTTTTTCCCGCACTTGGCCTCTTGATTGGGCCGTTGTGCGTGGCTCATGTTTCCATTTATGTTACTCCAGCCAACCCAGGCTGTCCCAGAAGGTTAGCAGCCTGTTTGGGTTGCTACAGGCCTCCGGGAGAGATGCTGGAGATTGTAGTATTTTTGCCCGTTGCTCTGCCACGCTCCTGCATTCCATGAGCACATGCTGTGGCGTTTCTTCTTCCTCCATGCATCCTCTGCATAGAGGGCTGTCTGTCACACCTATGGTAAACAGGTGTTTGTTTAGGGGACAGTGGCCTGTCATAGTACCTATGACTTTACGGATTTTGTCCCTTTTTAATCTGGTGAGGTTGCGGGCAAGTTTTTTGGACGCTTCCGGAACCGCGTTCTTTGTTTGCCTGCATCCTGCGTTTTTTTTCCATTCTGTAAGGTGGGTTTCTTCGGTGTTCCTGCGTAGCCATGTTTTTATTTGGGCCTGGGGAATGGGCATCAAGGGTTCCGGTCCATATACTATTTCCTTTGATCCCCTTTTGGCCAGTTCGTCCGCCGCGTCATTGCCCAGTGAGTCACTGTGCCCTTTAATCCATTGCAGGGTCACTTTATTTGACCCTGCAATGCATTGAAGCGCATTGTGGCATTCCAGTACGAGGACTGAGGTTATCGTATTATTTGCTAGCGCTTGTAGCACGGAGGCGCTGTCGGAGACAAATTTCAAACTTACGTCTCCGACATCTTTGGCTGCGACTGCCTGTGCTGCTCTGGTGATGCCAATGCATTCTGCTTGGAAGATCGTATTTAAGTTGCCTAGGGTAGTTGACATTTTGATGTTTAGATCATTTGAGAAGACGCCGGCTCCTGTACCTTGAGTGGTTTTGGAGCCGTCTGTGTATATCCTTACTTCATTCGTACCAGAGTGATCTGCTGGTTCTGGAATGAGTTGGATATTGTATCTACGATCAAAGACATGATGGCATATTATTCTGTCCATGGGTGCGTCCAGAAGAGGAATTTCTTCTAAAGCCCGTTTCAGAATTTTTGAGTGTGGTGTTTCTGTGTTTTGTTTCCACAGTCCATTTGCTCTTAGTCTTAGAGCGGCTGCCCTAGCCTCCTCTTGGATGACAAGGTCCAGAGGTCTCATGTTTAGGAGGTACTCTAGTGCGGCCGATGGTGTGGTTCTCATACATCCAGTGGCTGCTACACACGCTAAGCGTTGTAGTCTCTGGAGTCTTGCTTTTACTGTGGTCAGTTGTGTTCTGGGCCACCATACAACTGATCCATAAGTCAGCGAGGGCCTGATGACTGATGTGTATAGCCAGAGTGTGATTTTTGGGTTGAGACCCCATTTTTTCCCCATTAGTCTTTGACACTGCCAAAAAGTTAGGCAGGCCCTCTTTGCTTTGGCCTCGATATGACTCGCCCAGTTTAGTTTACTATCAAGGATGACTCCCAGATATTTCACTTGATTTGATAGGGAGAGTTTGGTGTTGATGTATTTAACATATCCAATGGTTCGACTTCTAATTGCGTGGTCGAAACCGGTGTGTAAAGATCTGATGCTATATCAGATGTGATTGAACACACTTCAGGAGTCTCACAGGGTTTTTCTAACTCCGTTATTGTTCTCCATATTTAAAAACCTCATTGCTAAGAATCTTATGTCATCATACCATATTAATGCCGATGATCTTCAGATTTACTTTCACGTGTACAACCCTAGTAAATCTCAGGCGATCCTGATTGGTAGTCAAGAGGTAGTGTCGTTATTTAACCCGACTTCCTCATCCTCATAGGAAATTGACGAGAAGAAGATTGAGCACTCCAGGGTTCTTAAAAACCTGACGGTGCTCATCGACAACACCTTTTCCATAGATGAATGAGACGAGTAGGCGTATTTTTACACTACTGCCCACCAAAAAATGATTTGGACTTACCTTTTAGCTCATTATCCTCTTCATAGCTACTCTTTTGTAGTGCATGCAGTCAGATTTTCGAAACATCTACCATCTTTTATTAGAAATACAACTACCATCTCTTCCTTTAAAGCATCATCGAGAAAATCTTTTCACCTTCCTATCCCCTTCCTCTTATCCTGCGAAAATCCAGGTATGTTGTATTACTTTGTTTTCTTTATTACTGTATTTTCTTCTTTCTCTTTTATTGCCACTATGAAATGCCTGTAACTTAAAATAAAATTTAACTGCAAGAGATTGAACAACCAATATTTTTGTAACGACCAATATTACCCAGTATTTTATAAGTCAGTAGTGGTCATCGTAAATTTGCAATTCTATAATTGTAGAAATGATATTTAGTGCAAGGAAAATGAAACTGTTTATAATTCCCTGACAATTTTGTTAATAGTTCCCTGACTTCTAAAATTATAAGAGTACAAGTGTCACAAGTAAAGATTTCAATAATTATCTATCCAGAAAAGTTGCTATGCGATACTGACGTTTTCGTTGTTGTTCTTCACAGTGCCAGAGGACGATCCGCCTTCCATGCCACGTGGTCGCCAGCAAGTTTTGAAAATAATCACATTCAAAGGCCACATTTGCGGGACATTGAACACTACTATAAAGAGAACCCAACGAATTCCACACATGCAACACAACACCAAAAAGAAGAATCGGTTATTGCATCGAAGTCAACCATACAAGGTTTATTTTCACCAGGACCAACTACCGAAAGCTTGAAACACATACTAGGATCAAAGAGATACAAACATTTAACTGAAGAATTGTCTCCCTCTAAATCCGATAGAAGCACAAAAACAGAATCTCCTCCATCGGTTGGAAAATTTTTAGTTACTCCCGTGCTCAAACTGGAAGAACCGGAAGTTAGTTATGAGCATAATATAGATCATTAATAAAATAAAATAAATTTATTTTTATGTTAATTTAAAATTTTAGTTTCTTTGTTTTTTCAATTATGCTATTTTCTAAAAATGAAATCATTAATATTTAATATTGCTTAGAAAGTATTAGAAATGTTAATTTGAATTTATTTTTGTTTTTATCAATTGTATTATTTTCTATATAATGATATAGTATTATTTAATATTTCTTAAAGAATATTAACACTCAACATTTTTTGTGCTTCTGTTAAACAATGATATTGTTTGGTAAAATGAATAGAATGAAAATGAATAGGTTCTACAAATTTAACGCTATTTTTATTTATTTTAAATGAAATAAAAATGACACCAATTTCTTAACTTACGTGTAAAAATGAATGGATGTATATTCTTTATTCAAATGAACGCATATTACCCGATCGCGATGAAACTTTGCAAACGTATTATCTATACTTCTATACTAATATTATAAAGAGGTAAGTTTGTGACGTTGTAGGAAGTAATCTCTGGATCTACTGAACCGATTTTGAAAATTCTTTTACCAATAGAAAGCCATGTTATTTGTGAGTGTCATAGGCTATACATTAATCCAAAAAATAAAAAGACTCTTTCGTGGTAGTCGGATTTGCAAAGTAAGTCGGAGAATAAGCGGTCGAACGAAAACGTTTCTAACTAACGCTGCCTTAACGATGACAGATATATGATTAAGTTCTAGAGAAAAGTTATAGAGCTTGTTAATGCCTACAAAAAAGTCAGCGACAGCATATGTCTAACTTGTATATTTAAGTCACAAAGTAGTAATTTATAATAAAAAAATAATTTAAATCGTTAGGTCATGTTTATATTGGTCATATTATCAGCAATTATGAATTCATATCAAAATAAGTACATTTATCGTCTCAAGTGTTTAAAACATAAGACTTTTACTGCATATAATTCCCCTTTTACTTCATAAATAGTTAAAGAGATAATACGCTCACAAATAAGACACTCACAAGAAGGCACTCACAAATAACGGTATTATAGTCAAATTGGCATGCAAATATATACATACATATGCAGTAAAAATATAACGCTTCTTTTGGCAGTCAGGAAATAAATCATAGCACTCAGTACTAACCGGACCACATTCATAATTTCATCACAGGTAAAAAGTTTACAGCTCAATGAATGGGCACGGGTCAGCTAGTTTAAAATAAGGAGGAAAATACTGTTTACATTTGTTTTTACAAAACCCATCTCCCTACCTTTGACAACTCCATTAAGCAACATTTATACATTAAAAATTTTGTTTTTTTGCAAATATCTTGAAAATACGTTGGAGCTGTCGTTTTCAACGGGCCGACCAGACAACTCAGGTTGTTATAACGATATAGATCGTTCTTTTAGCCGTGAGGTTATTACAGAGTGATTCAGAGACAACACAGTCCACAGTTCAGCTCTGCCAACATGCCCGTAAGGAGTCGACACCTTACCGCGAGGCACTGGAATGTGACCCAAGCGGGCGAACTTCACGCCCTTACTACCAGATTTGACCGATTTTTTCCGTCCACCAGTCTGGTCACGGGTTCGAGGTCGTTTGCACGGCCTCTACCTAACGTAAGCAGTTAGTTTAAAGTTAGTTTAAAACTACCCTCCGCTGTCATAGGAAACGTACGTCTCCAGACCCCTATATTTATTTGCCAGTTGGGCATTCAATACTTAGCGAACCGGGGTGCACTAACTGCCCAGTTATTTCCCCGACTCCGCGATCTTCTGATCTCTACCGCCTCCGACTGCAGAATTACAGCAGTGGCGGAAGCTCACAGCGGCCCTGGCAGGGTAAGCCCCTCTTCGAGGAGGCTACCAGATAGGAGTTGAACCGTGAGTTGGGCAGGCGAGATGACATAGATTTGTGGCCAACACCACCCACGCTGCACGGAACCATTAGGCACCAAACCATTAGTAACCTGAAACAACGAGAAAATCGTCGAAAGAAGGGTACGATATTCTGAAAGACCATAAAATATTCTGTTGAATGGCATTGGTCCGATTCGGAGCGGCCGAGTTGCCTCGGCATCTCGGCCGATCGAAATGTTTCTCGAAACATCTTTCCTGTCCGGAGACCCGACGGTGGGTCCCGCTTGGTTGTGTCCGTCAGTTGTGGGAGTTAATGGGCCCTTGCTGAGTTGGCCACGAAGACCCATTCTGTTCAGGTTTTGGTCACACTCACGGGTCAACACCTACCCGACGGCCCTTCACGCATGAAGTGCGAGCCTGGGTAGGACTCTGGCCTTATGGTTAGTTTCCCCTGGGAATCAACCTTCTGGCGCTCCTGGACGGTCTACGCACCGTGCGGCGTAAGCCAATCGACTGTGCACTCTGACTAACAGTCGGGGGAGTCTGGAAGCAGTACTGTTTCCTATAGAGCGGGGGTGGTTGCGGACCTTACGGCGACTGCTCTTGAAATGACCATCGACTACCCGATCCTGGGTGAACAGCCGGGCAAAGGACGCTGTGGTCCGCGATAGATTCGGTAAACACCGTTTCACCGCTCGTAAGGGAGAGGACCGCGCAAGCGACCTCGACTTGTAACCAATCGATAGACCGGAGTAATCTGGTCATAATTGGAAGTAAGGGCGTGAGTGTAGGCCCGCCGGATAACACTCCTGGCTATCTCGCGGTTAAGGCGTTGGCCTCTTACGGGCTTGTGGCGGAGCTAGACGGTGGACTGTTTTGTCTTCAAGTCTTCTGCGCTCACTCCAGGGAGATAGAACGACTAATCGTTAAAACTTCCTGAGGTGACGGGCTCGCCCGCTGTAGTGGACAACCCTAGTTGTGTCCGTTAGTCCCACCCGATATCGGGTCAACAGCCGGCAAATGATACCGTGGTCCGCGATAGATTCGATAGACACCGTTTCACCTCTACGTAAGGGAGAGGACCGCGCAAGCGACCTCGAACACGTAACCAGTCGGGAGACCGTAGTATTGGGAGGCTGGTTGCAACTGGTAGTAAGGGCGCGAGTGTCAGCCTGCTGGTTGATTAACCTGGCTATCTCGCGGTAAGGCGTTGGTCTCTTATGGGCGTGTGGCTAAACTAAATGGTAGACTGCTTCGCCCTAAGTTTTCTGCGCCAACCCCACGGGAGACAAAACGATCAATATCGTTAACCCATATATACCCGGAACTATTTTGAGATTTAGATTTTATTTATTTTCAGATATGTTTATATTGATAGGTCTCTATAATAGTATTGTCTAGTTTGGTATATATTTTTTTGTTAACTAGGTATTTTAGAGGTGTTCGAAAACGAAACAATAGGCAAATATCCTACATTCGTTATAGGTAATTCAAACGAAGATGTTCTGATTAGCTTATTTATTATTTATTATTGTGTTCAAATGAAATCTACTAATTCTATCTATAATCAACTAATTCTAAAAACACGAATAAGTCCTTAATTTACCCAAATTTACTATAAAACTATGAACCTTGTACAAAGCTTTACTCAGCTGAATAATTACTTACTTTTTTCGAAAGACGACATGTTTTTTGCACGATGCGAACACGACACAACTGGCATTGCTTACTGTTTCAATCAAAAGTGTAAATTCTGTTAAAACTTCGTTATTAATAGGAGATAGTTTCGTACTCTTGCGAAAGATGGCAGTTTTTTTTATTTTACTGAGCTCACAAAGGATTTGCGATGCTTTTACAAAACACTACTTCTTTTTTCGTTTTCCAATCAATGGGCATATATGGGTTAAAACTTCCTGAGGTGACTGGTTCGCCAGTCAAGGACCCACCGATGTGTTCTATTCTACATTTGTTATTAAGACCGTATCTTGTCTTAACTTACAGATATTCCTTATGTTTTGGATATCCCAATGGAATAATGAGGAATGTAAAACAGAAATAATCGCATTAAAAAAATACAATATACATACTTAAGAGCATCAAAATCGAACAATTTTGCATTCATATAACAAAAACTAGAACTCCCTGCGCTGTTCTAGGCCTTGTATGATGAGCTGGGACTAAGTTGAAAAATGGTTGGGACTAAGTGAAAACTTCACAGAATACATTAGGGCGGTGTCGACTACAGCGGGCGAACCCGTCACCCCAGGCTGGCATAACGATATGTGATCATACTTTCAGCCGTGGGATGAGCGTAGAAGACTTATCCGCCAAGAAGCCCGTTAGAGGCCAACTCCTTACGGCGAGGCACCGGCAAAGAATACAGTTAGTATATCGACGATCGAGAAATTCAGCGACGGGCAACACAGCTAGTAAGAAAAAAAATATGGTGTCACAGCAAGACTTTCCCGGCAAGTAGGCAAGCACCCTGCCACCCCCCCCCCCCCCCCTCGTGATTTCGACCCAACAACGCATCGAATTCGAAGTATCTAACTGCAATATTTCGGGATTGAAGTGACTAGCTCTCTTTCTTAATCTAAGATAATATTGTGTTTAAAATCTGGTGGACCGATTTCAACTACAATCTTTTTAACTCTTGACATAACCAAATGATGCCTGCATGCAAAATTTCCGCTTAATCGGAAGCAGCGTTTGGGCGTTATCGTGGAGGAATACGCACGCAGAGCATACACATACACACAAACATATACACATGCACACACTCACAGGAGGGCGGCGACGACAACAACGGGCGAACCCGTCACCCCAGGCTGGTATAACGATATAGATCGTTCTTTCAGCCGTGGGATGAGCGTAGAAGACTTGGAGATAAGACAATCTACTGTCTAGTTCACCAGCAACCCGTTAGAGATCAACGCCTTACGGCGAGGCACCGGGAAAGGTAACCAGAAGGCAGCCTCACCCCCTAACTACCAGCTTTGGCAGGATATCTCCGTCTGGAATTAGCCTTCAGGATACCTTCGTCCTCCCGACTGGTTACGGGTCTGAAGTCGCTTGCGCAACCTCTGCCTGTTGTATTACAGCGGTAATTCAGTTTGAATTTATCGCTGACCTGGGCGTTCTTTGCCTGTAGTGCCACACAGTATCGAGTGGCCCAAGGTCACATACACCCCCTCTGCTTAAAAAACAGTGTATTTCCCTAGTCTCCAGACCCCTTCAGCAATTAGTCAGAATGCACAACCGATTGGCTTCACCGACCGGTGCGCAAACCGTCCAGTGGCACCGGAATGCAATCCCGCAGGGAGAAAGCGGTCCACCAGCTTTTGAGGCCTGAGACCGAGAGAGTCTGACTCGGGGTAGCCTTCCACACGAGGCGGCTTCTGAATAGGAGCTGAATCGTGAGCTTTTCCGATCCTAGAACAAAGTGGACTTTGTGGTCCAAGCTGCATGAAACGTTCACCACCCAAGATAGACTTCAGTCTGGAATTGGTCTTAATCGTCTCGGGGGAGAAGAAAATGTATATATCCGACTTCATATCGAAAAAAAGTTTTGTGCGTTCACAATAGTTTCCCTCTGCCGGCAAAATAAAAGACGATCACTTATATTTTCATTAAATTTAGTTTATTAATTTGATCACATAATAATCTAAATAACATAACCGCTTTTCAACAAAGGTCCAGAAATAATAAAACAAAATTAAATGAAAAGTCTGGCATTAGAAAAAACAAATCCTAATCTTTTATTATTAACTGGCAGCTGAGAGTGTACTTATTATTCAAAACAAAAAAAAACGACTTTCGAACTATGGAGCTTTCAGTTTTTAAATTTTAAAAACGAATAGCTTTTAAAATACACAATATAATAATATTACTACATAACATCTACGTGTGTACGTATTGTATTTAAATTTAACGCTTACTGTGAACAAATTGGCATAATATTTAAAAAATAACGGAAAAAACCAAGGAAATTTATTTATTTCAATACGCATGTGCTATTTGCAATTTAGCTTATTATTCTAGAAGGTGCGCCCTCTAGAATATACACATTTCGAGAATAATAATATTATTACCTATTTTTAAAGTTTAAACTTCGTTTCGAGATATCGCAAAAACATGAACAACTCTTAAAATATAATAATATTTAATAACAATCGATTCACTTTAAGTGAATTTATTTTGAATATTCGAAAACATTTAATGAAATCGTGCGAATATATTTTGTTATCGTTTATTCGTGATGATTAATAAGAGAATATTTTTTTTGTATTTAGAGTACGATTAAATATAATTAAATATATGTTTTAAAAAATCAGTCTCATTTAACAGGCCTTTATTGAAAGTGCTCCAATTAAAACGATGCTTTTTCAAAATGATATCGAAGCGGGAACTTAATAAGAAATTCACTTTTACGCACGTTGAAGAATAATCATATTAGCCGAATTACACTTAAATTTAATTATTTAATTCTATTAATTAAATTAGAAATATAGGAACACAGAAAAAAATGTAAATGATGACACAACACCAAAACACTTATAGGTAGCAAAAATACAAAAGACAGATGTATTTAAATAATCTCACTTTAGTTATTGCTGAAGTTTTCGTAGAAGTAAGTATCGATGGTAGATTAGTTTAATATACGATTATCCTAGAAGGCAAGAAGAATTAGTCACCAAGTTTAGGTCATTGTTTTAAAATCTAAAGACGCGAATTATTCTCTACAAATTTAAAACTACGAATTGGTAACATGTAAAATCAATTTGTTGCGCTTAAATACTAAATGTTCGTAATGGACCGCTTGGTTTTCGAGTGAGGCTTCCACGCACAAAACAAATATAAAATGAATTACTCAGGCACGTTAATCACTCGAACTTCAGCTGTATCGCCTAAGAAGCGACGGCATCGACATTCGGCACATACAGCTTATGTCTAGATTGTCAGCATGTATACTTTATTAATTTTAGCGGTTTAGTGAAAGAAAATCTAATCGGAGATATCATTGTCACCGGAGAGCATCGGGGTTCTCCAAGTCGCTTGATCCTGGAGGAGAAACTCCTGGTTTCCAACCCCCTTCTTCTGCCTGATCATCCGAGGTCGCGATGACGATTGCGGCGACGTAACCTGCTGTATTTTGTTGACGCTCTGACTTTTCTTGATCTGCGCTTTCGTTTCTTTAATCTGGAGGAGAGGTGATGTCACACTGGATGAGTCTTCTCCATCGTCATCTGAGTGCACTATGAATCGTTCTTTCGCCTTCAAACTTTGCTCTAGTCTTTTGAGGAATCTGGAAATAATAGTGTGGTTCTCAGCTTTCAGTTTAGGTCATTCATTAATTCTGTTCATTTTTTTTTATACCTGATTTGATTTCCGATAGTTCTTAGTCTGTTGGTTTTCCAGTTCGGCTTAGGTGATTCTTCAGCAACGGTCGCACGAGACTGAATCAAACCGGTGATCTCCTAAAATTTCAATAAAATAATAGAGATACGAAGGAAAGTTGTGTGATCTTTACATTTCTAAATAGCGCCCTACGGCTATGGGAGACGATGAAGTAGATGATCAAGATAACGACAAAGATGATAATCAAAATAATGATCAGCATGGCAATCGAGGCGATAATCAAGATAACATTGATGACGACAACATATATAATTAGCGCAATTACTGATAGTTATAGAAGTGCTACTATTTTGCCTGATGAATCAGCGGCGACCGTCGTTCAATTCTTCGATTTAGAACGCCTTGGCATTTTTTGCGGAATCTAAGAAAAAATGCGTTTCCTTGAATATTTGAAATCATCGAAAATTAATGATGTGCACACTTACCTCGTTTTTATCCACTGGTCCCGTCCACTCGAGACTGCGCCATACGATCGTATCAGGACTGGGGGATGATTTTACGTCTGGAGAAATGTGGCGAACGGTGAGCTCTCGAGCTGAGTGAATGCTATCTGAAGACGAGGATGAGTTTACAGGGTGCTGTGATCGAGATCGCCGTTTCGGGCTCAGTTTTCTCGGGGCGGGTGTTCTGAAATAACTGTCTTTAACGGGGACGTCTAGTAAGTTCTGCAGTGAATGCGGCATATGAGCTTTTGTCGGACTCAAGGACATGCTCGTCGCTGTTCCGCTTCTAGAGTTCTTGCGGTCGCGCCTCCTCCCAGTCGACTTCCTATGCGTTTGAGTCGAGGTGCCTACGCTGATTTTTATGCTGTTTGTGCTGTTGTTGTGGTGAACGCAATCAGAGCTCGGAAAATCATATAAACCTTCAGAGTCGGTGAATGGGAGTTGTTCTTTATTGCGTCCAAAAAATTGAGGAGAAAATCTACCCATTCCAGTCCTATCGCTCATTGGACTCTCACTGCGAGAACTAACCGGACTAAACAGTTTCTCCGAACTCTTCGTGGGATCCGTCTGTATGATCGAAGGCAGCCTAAGAGACGCCTTAGCCAGGATAGGCAGTGTGAGTCTGTCGATATCCCTCTCCGTCCCTGGTACTTGTGCTATGCTTGGAATTAGCGACTTTACTGATTCTTCAGAATCTTGTGACATGAATACTGCTAATTCTTTGGCGCTTTTCAATTCACCATCTTCTATTTTTTCTTCTAAGTGATCGGTACCGATGCCTTCGTCGTTCGATTCTAGCAGCGGATCGTCTGATAGAGTTTCCGAGTCGGATCGGCCTCTACCGTGACTCTTTTGGTCGTTTGCGTTATTCTTTAAAGAGCTCCCTCCGCTCGGATTCGAATTGGTTTTCAATAAGGGACTTGGGCG
Organism: Micropterix aruncella; assembly: GCA_944548615.1. Classification (NCBI taxonomy): domain Eukaryota; kingdom Metazoa; phylum Arthropoda; class Insecta; order Lepidoptera; family Micropterigidae; genus Micropterix; species Micropterix aruncella. Next base: position 25,508,288 of record OX155960.1, on the reverse strand, counting down.
CCTGTGCGACAAAGACGGATGCAGATTTGACCCTGAGCTGGAGCCAGGGTCTTCCATTTCTGAAGGGCATAAAGGATTGGAGGAGCCGCATCGCGACGGCCCTGGACTAGCCATCGAGCTGTATCCGGACGAGCTCAAGTTGGATTCTGACGTCGCTCGATCTCCTCGGTTGCACATTGAAAACGGACTCAGGTAGCACATATTTGAAGGACCTGGCGCTCCTAGTGTTTGTCCTGTTGTCGGCCCTGGCGATATTGACTCCATGTCCGATTCGACTTCGCTCATGTTGCAAGTGACTGTGATCATAGGCGGCGCTATAGGCAGATCCAACGAGGTCGGTTTGTCGAATTCTTTGAGGAGTTTCTTCTGCTGTTGGCGATTAGGGAAAGCGAAGCTTGTTTCGCCGATTGACGCGCGATGCGGCGGCGGGGATCCATGTATGACTATCTGTGGCAGACTAGGGAAGGTCGGTGATGGTACCTCAATTGTTAGTATCGGTATGATCAACCCTGGTGGCGCGGGGCTCAAATCCCTGGGCGACGCTGTAGTCCTACCGCAACTGCTGCTTAATTCCCTTTCACTGTCATGGCTCTGAGTTAGCGGACTGGGAGTATCAGTCAAAAGAGTCGATGGGGTTGGAGTATCGATACCGATCGGCGGCGGTCTCAGTTTTAGCTTTAGAGAAGCAGCAGAGTAAAGCGGTTTTGATTCTGGTATTTTTATCTGCGTTTCGACTTCTCCTATATCTTGGAAGGTCTCTTCTTCATCTTCGCTGTGGCTGAATGAAGTGCAGGGTATTTCCATTGATATGCGGTCGTCGCTTACGTCCATGCCGATTTCATCGTAATCGGTAGAGCATGCTCGGCTCCTGTGTAAAATCGGCGTAATTGCTGGGGACGGTAACGGAGTAGGCAATTCGCGTATAGGGGAAAGACACTTGTTGATGTTGTTCGGTATTTCAAGTAAAATAGTCGGAGGGTGTAGTAGATTGCTTCCTGATAAAGACGATTTGTGCGCACTTAGTGAATCGAGCACCGGTATTTCGATAGTTGCACCGTTCTGATGCGGACGATATATTGTAGGCGAATCGAGGATGCTACTCGAAAACGATACAGGAGTATGAATTGACGATGTGGGAGAATCGTCGTCTCCCGCTACATCGTCTTGTGGACTCGACGCAGTTGGTGTCGTCGACGCAGACACTACTATCGAAGAAGGTTTGCTAAAACCAGCAGTGCTCGAGGAAAAGTTACGAAACATCGCCAAAATCGAATCAGCACTAGATATTTTATTCGCCCTTCCGGAATATTTCCTCAATCCTAACGCAGGTATCGTTACATCTAAACTAGACATCGAGTCGCTTCCTTGGTTGCTTGAAGTGCTGTGCGGGGATCGAATTTCAATCCCCGGCGAAGGCGGCATACTCGCAGATTTAATATTTTTCATTTCAATCATATTGGCAGAAGTGATACCGGAGATACCAATCTCGATTTCAGAGCCGGAGCTCATCTCCGCAGATACTTTATTCAGTAACCGGGCAAAAGTGACTTTCTTCTCCAACTTGGAATCGTTTAGTATGTGCTTATTGGAAGCGGTCGAGCTGCTTGATCCTTCGCCGTTGATGAACGAAGTCTCTTTTATGATATCCATGTCCAAAGAATCCCCGCATGTGGCGCTCGTTTCGGATACGCTCCTTGCGCGTTGCTGACTCATTTGAATCAAGTCTCCCAAGTTTACTTTTCTCGCGTGATCATGACCTGCCGCCGGACTCAGCAACTGTTGGAGAATTTGCTTCTTTTCTGCTGCGTTCTTTTTAGTTGGTGTTGAGTTGTTTCGCTTTTTGCGCGGCGATGGCGTACCTGCACACATAATAAATATAATTTTAGCTGCAGTTGGAAAACATAACTTTAAATGAATGATAATGGTGGCAGATCATACAGAAGCCTGTCAACGGGGTTTGCACCCTGAACTCTTCCGTAAAATGGATATAGAACATCACGATCTTCAGATATAAATCGTCAGATTTTTTATTGAAGAGGGAGTTAATTATTTGAGAAGCTGGATTACTGGTCATACAAATAATATCTAGCGTCTAATGAACAAAAGACATTAAGGCATTTAATTCAACTGACAGGAGTCGGCGATAAAATATATAAAAAAAAATAAGGTTTTATAAACATAATATGTTTTGACATTAGAAACAATTTTATCAATGACATGAATGACGATGAATGAAAAGTTATTTTAGATCAAGCTAACATCAAGATTTAAAAACCATTCAACACAGAACGTTCCAGAGTAAATGAAAACCTAGCATGCAAAACAGGGCTCATAGCAATCATAATTGGTTCGTCGATTGAGTTTGGAAACACGCCACAGCCAGGATGGTGTTTGTCACTCAATGATTACTACTCGTATTTCTGATAGTTACGTAATAAGCGGGGATGCACAAAGACTGTGAGGGTAAAGCGTGCTTTCGAGATGCATTCAGGCAGACAGAATACAGTTTCGTGCTTGGATTCTAGAGGCTAGGTTCACGGCCGTAGCGTCGACGTAAGGTATTATTATCGGTACCACGAATTTTGAATTTGTCGCGATTGTCAATATCTGCACCAGGACCGTATCAGCATTGTTTAACCACATTGTGGTTTATATATGTCGCAGTGAAATGCCATAATCCATCTTTATAAATATATAAATCTTAGGTTCAAACGATTATGCGCCTGCAAATGCTATAATTATGCTATTTGTCTAATGTGTGTGTAGCTTCGTTTGGGCCTGAGGGTCTTGGGGAATTACCTTAATTTTTAAATTTGACTAGTCCATTTTAGGCTTAATCGATTAGGCCTGACTCGTTACAGGAAAAGGACACATAATTATAAAACGGACAACATATTGTGCTATTAGTGTAACTGATCCCAGAGTGGGTCTGAAATCCTGTAATTTGCCCAGTGGGGTGATGCCATCTACGACGGGCGATCCCGTGACCCTAGGTAGGTATAACAACATGTAATCGATCTTTCATCCTATAATTTGGTCAGAGATTTATTAAGCAAACTTGAAACTGGAGAAGAATTGGAGCAGCTATTGCAAAACTCGGATGATATACATGAATCAACTGAACAATCGCCAAATGAGTACAGTACAGTACAGTGTACAGTAACAATTTATCATTCAATCAATATTTACATAGTGGTACCAATTATTTATATTTGCCCATTTGCTTATTTAATTGCGTGTTAACCCCTCAAATGAATGGCGATTAGCTCGGGTTGCCTACGGCAAAATGTATATAAATTTATATTTACATTTACATTTACATTTACATAGAGCGGGGTTTACTATAGAGCTATAGCATTACTATAGAGCGGATTACTATAAAGCGGCGCACATTTACATTTATATTTATATTTATATAAATTTATATACATTTTGTATACATTTTGCCAAGGCATCCCTTAAGGGACGCCTCACATTTGAGGGGTTAATGGGCCCAGTGCAGTTGGGCGGTTATGACCCGCTTCATTCATGGGTCAGTCCAACTCATGGGTCAGCCCCCACCCGGTAGCCTCCTGGAGCCTGGGTAGACCTCTGTTCCCTGTGGGCCAGTTTCCCATGGGAGTCGTTCTTCAGGCGCGCCTGGACAGTTTGTGCACCGTGCAGCGTCAGTTAATCGACAGTGCAATCGACATCATAACCATGGGAGTCTGGAAACGACTTTGTTTCCTATAGAGTAGAGGTGGCTGTTGACCCAATGACAGCCACTCTTGAAACGACCGATTGGCTACCCGATCCCGCGTGAACAGTCAGGTAAAGGATGCTACAGTCCGCGATAATTCGAACTGTATCGCCGCTTATATTAGGTAGAGGACTTTGAACCCGTAACCAGTCCAGACGACTAAGAAATCCGGTCATTACTGGTAGTCAGGGGCGAGACGGCCCGCTGGGTGCTTTCCAGTGTCTCGCCTAAGGCGTTGGACTCTGACGAGCCAGTTCACGGAGTTAGATATTGGAGTGCATTGTCTCTAAGTCTTGCCATTGTCTCCAAGCTGCACTAAACCATTCGCTACCAATATTTATTGTATATGTTTTGGTAGCGAATTGTTTCGTGCAGCTTGGGCCATAAGATTCATTGTGTTCTCGGATCGGTCGAACTCATGATTCAACTCCTATCTAGAAGCCTACTCGTGAGTCTCTCGCGTCTCAAACCTCACCGTTGGTGGATCGGTTACTCCTGAGCGATTGCCTCCCTGCTGTACTGGATGGTTTGCGCACTGTTCGGCGACGCTAATCGGTTGTGCAATCTAACCAATTGCTAAAGGAGTTTGGAGACAATGGAAATATACTCTCTCCTAAGTAGCGAGGGTGGATGTTGACCTGTCGTCAACCACTCTAGAAAATACCATTTGGCTACCTGATCCTGAATTCAGAGCCGGGCAAGAGTGGACATTGGTCAGCGATTGATTCAAACTGAATCACCGCTGAATATACGGCAGGTAGAGGCCGCGCGATTGACTTCGAACGCGTGATCAGTCGGGCGGGTGGAGGTATATTGATGGTTAATTCCAGACGGATATATCGTGCCAATAATAGTAGCCAGGAGGCGAGGTGGCCCCACTGGGTTACCTTCCTAGTGCCTCGACGTAAGGTGTTGGACTCTGGCGGGCTCGTGGCTTTGCTGGACGGTAGGTTTGTACCGTATTAAAGTCATCTACGCTTACCTCACGGGAGACAGAACGATCTCATGTCATAAAAACTTCCTGGGATTCGCCCATTGCAGTTGAGAACTCACGTTGTCTCTGCCTACTGTGGTCATTCCACAGTAGGCAGAGACAATGTGGGAGTTAATGGGCCCTTGCTGAGTTGGCCACGAAGACCCATTCTGTTCAGGGTTGGTCACACTCACGGGTCAACACCTATCCGACGGCCTCCACGCATGAAGTGCGAGCCTGGGTAGGACTCTGACCTTATGGTCAGTTTCCCCTAGGAATCAAACTTCTGGCGCTCCTGGACGGTCTGCGCACCGTGCGGCGTTAGCCAATCGACTGTGCACTCTGACTAACAGTCGGGGGAGTCTGGAAGTAGTACTGTTTCCTATAGAGCGGGGGTGGTTGCGGACCTTACGGCGACTACTCTTGAAATGACCATCGGCCATCCGATCCTGGGTGAACAGAGCCGGGCAAAGGACGCTGTGGTCCGCGATAGATTCGGCATACACCGTTTCACCGCTGTAAGGGAGAGGACCGCGCAAGCGACCTCGAACTCGTAACCAATCGAGAGACCGGAGTAATCTGGTCACAATTGGAAGTAAGGGCGTGAGTGTCGGCCCACCAGGTAACATTCCTGGCTACCTCGCGGTTAAGGCGTTGGCCTCTTACAGGCTTGTGACGTAGCTAGATGGTGGACTGTGTTTGTCCTCAAGTCTTCTACGCTCACTCCAGGGAGATAGAACGAACAATCGTTAAAACTTCCTGTGGTGACGGGCTCGCCCGTTGTAGTCGACAACCCTTGTTGTGGTCATTCCAGGCTGAAAGAATGATCACATATTTTTATACTAGCCTGGGGGTTAGCCCAGACTAACATAACAATATGTGATTATCAGGGTTAACCCGTCCGGGTTCGCTAGTTCTAGTTGATACCTCCACACTGCGTATTTTCTAATAGCTATAGAAACCTATCGTGTATTTTGTAGGGTCCTTCTAACTGGTTAGTCGACGCCGATGCTAGAAACGATCTAACGTCTACAGGCCGTGAACTATCGCCCTAAGAAGAAAACGGTGGCACACAGTAGGTAACACGGAATTGTGTGTGCTCGACACGAAGGGCTCAGACACGACAGACACGCGGCGGTGTCTTACGTCTCGGCGGGGGCTTTAACAGGTCGTCCAGGCTGAAGGTGCGCGCGGTGGCCGAGTGAGCGGCCAGCGAGGGCTTGCGTATACCGAGGCGCGTGAAGAGCGACCGCTGCGAGCCGCCCTGCGCCGGAGTCGCCGAGCCAGAGCCGCCGCCGCCGACGGCCAGAGCCGCGCCGCCCGCGCCGCTTAGCGACAGCTCCCGCCCGGGACACCGCAGAGATGTGTTGTCTGAAAACAAAAATACGACAAATGTCACGCTAATATCCCAAGCTACACGAGACGATTTTCCTTCTCGAAAGAAAATAAACTAATAAAACACAAGGGAATTATAGGGTGACGCGGAGCCAACCGACATTTTTCAACTAGTCGTATATTATATATGGAAGCAAGGAAAAATAAGTTTAAGTGTCTATAAATATGACCAAGTATGCCATTTATTTATCACCGATTTGACATCTTCATGAGGCAAAATGCCTCCGTTTACATGAAAGCATTTTTGCAAACATTTTTACATGAAGCATTCTTTATGTTGTCGTAGACACGCCTCCGCAGGTCCTCACCAATGGCTGCAACTTCGTCACGAATTGCTTGTTTGAGTTTTGGGTTACTCCTGATGTGCCCCTGAATTACGTGTTTTTTTAGAAACACCCACAGGAAAAAATCTGGTACCCTGAGGTCGGGCAAACGAGATGGCCAAGCGATTTCCTCTTTGCGACTTGCGACTTGCATCCTTGTCTCTTTCGTTGATTCGTTACACAACTTGCAGTTTGTAAGGGTAAAATTCTATCTTTTTTAAGTATTCAAATTAAGCTTCTTCTACTGACGTCTTAAATGCGAGATTGCTGGCACGCCGAACGACGAGGACAGCGTTCAAATCTTCTTCTCACTTTCTACAGCTTTTCTAGCGTCCGCACTGTTCGCCGAGTTCTATACTTCACGTCTAACACGCTACCAGTTTCCACTACACTACCAGCGGCGCCACACATAATGACATGGCGTCTCCGCCTCTACCATTCCCCCTCCAGTCAACCACGCCAAATTATCGCGGCGGTGCACAATCCACATTTAAATGAGTCAGTTAACTCTGCGCCACCTGTATTTTACACGGTCGAAAATGTCTACCAAAAACCTGTTTATAGAGAATATGTAGAATAAGTAGTGACCGCTCTCTCCAATCTACCCTTCTCAGCGGTCTACATACTAACATCTATTATACTAGGCTTGTCCCAAAAGTAAAGTCTCCATAATGGTAAAACATCGAAAAAGAGGTTTATTAAAAAAAAATACATGATTACATCAAGTATTTATACACTATTTTTCGACACAATCGACGTACATATCGAGGCACGTTTGTAGTCGATCTGGGAGCTTTTGAATATAACCCTCCATTTACCTCTTTCTCTAGGTAGTCCTTCACTGCAGTCTTCATTTCTTCGTCTGAATTTAGCCTTTTCCCACCCATATGTTTCTTTAGGTTGGTGGACAAGTGATAGCCCGATGGGGCAAGGTCTGGGCTGTAGGAAGGGGGGAGGGGGGAGAGGGGGGGGGGGGTGGTGGAGGATGTCCCAACCGAACTTATTCAAATGCGCTTTTGTGTCGCGTGCCACGTGAGGTCGAGTGTTATTATGCAAAAGACGCACTCTCTTCGTTAGCATTTCAGGTATTCGGTTTTTTATGCCTTGCCGCAATTTTTTAAGCGTCTCACAATACTAAGCCGAATCAACGGTGGTCCCAGTTGGCATAAATTCGATGAGAATGACCCCTTTCCTATTCCAGAAGACAGTTGACACAATTTTTCTGGCAGCGTCACTTAAAATGCTTCAGTGTACAGCTCCAAAACCTCGCGGGAACTTTTGATGCGTCGCGTTGGCGTTTGTGAAAGAGGCGGACGCTGACGACGTTGACGCGTTTATCTTGTTCGCGCGTCACAAAGGTACTAAACGTCGCATCCGGCCGGTTCATTTCTTAGAAAGAGAAGAAACTACCGGTCACAGCAGTGGTATCAACTTAGACAAATTTAATTTCCCTTAGCCGCTAGGAGCTTGGAGACCTTATTTTTGGGACAACCCTGGACGTGTCATAACCATCCAAACGATGCAATTTTATTTTCACCATTTTGGAACTGTTTGGATCCCTGGATTGGATTGTAAAATGCTCATGTTAAACCGAGATATATGTACATATGGAAGTTCACAAAATTTAAATTTCACATTTTATTTATTTACTTATTTATTTTTAGGAAAACCAACAGCTAATTATAATTTAACAAAAAGACGGAGTAAGATAACAGAGAGCCAATTGAAGGTTTTCACGTTTAAGTAACGTTGTAAAAACATATGTGATCTTTCAATTAAAGCTATCGATTAAAAATGTATCAAAAATTATTCAACAATTAATGCTAAAGAATTCACTGTTCAGCCGCTGCCTAGCTGAGTTAATACTCGTACAGAATAGATCAAAGTCAAGCGTTTAATGTGATATATACGTTTTGTATTGATATGTATATACATGTATAGCTTTACCTATCCACAGATACATAATCTAAAGCAAAATTATTTGTAATAATGCAAATCTCACCCTCATGGTAAGTGCTTATTGCCTGTGACTGAGCCTTAGCAAGAAATAATCTACTCACATCTATTGTTACGATCAGCCTCCTCAGCCAACAGTTTCTCGATTTTCTCAGGGAAATGTCTCTTGGCGCACCACACCAGACCGATGACACCCAACACTACGAAGACGGTTATGAGACCCAGCCAGAACGGTTCTTGAAGCATCCTCTCCGATAAGGGCTTGTAGGGTATGCGAATCATGCGGCGCTCACATCTGAAATAGCGCGGTAGATAGAATTCATGATTTTATTATGGAAATGAAGATTGGTGGTTCCAAAACTTCACAATCGTGTTAACTTCTTTCCCATTGGGGTTCTAGCAAGATCATCTCAGCAGCCTCTGTTTGTTTCCTTGAGATTTCTAATCAAAGGCTTGCAGGGGGATGGGGGCGGGAGGGGGGGGGGGGGTTGGACTTTATAAGGTATATTACCTGTGGGATGGCTGAAATCAATAGTGACTTGTGTGTTTTCTAATTACTGTGTTTCTAATTTTTATTTCTGTGTTTCTAATTATTTCTAATTACCGTGTTTCTTGATTCTAATCTGTTTCCGATATTTTATAATTACTTATTTGTGTATTATAATATTTCTTATGTTTTCATATTTCATTTTTAATTGATTTCAAGGCATTCTTTAATGTATTATTTTATTTATCAATAGGCGGTATTTGATTATACGTATCTGAGCCTACCTTGGTGCTGAGGTCTCGTGCGATCCAGTCAGGTTAGGTTTAATCAATCTGTATCTATTACTATGATTTTTGAGAAATAAAAAAGTTGAATTTGAATTTATGACGACATTTTTATCCTATGCTCTCTTAATATGACGTTTATACGGTTATGCTAATAGATTTATTCTGAATCTGGATCTATTATAAAATTATATACGTTCGAAGGAGAGGTTATGTCGTCAGAATAGTATAGATAATCAGATTTGCTGTCGACATTCGTTTGCAAACCCTCACCGTATTTCGTGCTTTTTCTAACAATCCCTTTAGTTAAATGATAAACTTGCCTAGGTCCCTCCCACCAGGCGTGGCATCGACAGTGGAAGGTTCCAGCTCTTTCTGTGCAGGCACCTCGTCCAGCGCAAGGATCTGAGGCGCAGGGTCTCGCCCTGGCGGAGCATGTGGCACCAGCGTATCCTGGACGGCAGAGGCACCGATACCCAGTTGAAGTCAGCTCGCAGGCGCCGAAGAGACAAGGACCACGATCACAAGCATTCAGAGCGCATATTATACCTGAAAAGTAGTCAACAGAAGCTGTTAAATCGATTACCATTCGAAGTTAATGATTTATGCCGCATGCAAGTCATCGTCAGCTTTTTCCACTCAGGGGTGAAGTTTCGGTTCAGACATGGTTTGTTTAACCTTCGTCCTAAGGGCAAGCTTTCGTGCTTTAGGGCGTTTGTCCTCAGCCATTTGCAATGCCATTGCCGTGAGGTTCCCTCCGGGGCCCAATGAGATAGCTGCCATTTTTACTAAAATCTTAATAGTGCATATGACCCAGTAATGCCCATCAACCTAAAGCGGAAAGTGTATGAGACATGCGTGTAGCCAGTAGCAACGTACGGCCTAGAAACAGTACCTCTAACGCAAAGCAGTACCAACCGCCTTATAATATGCCAAATGACCATGGAGAGACCAATGCTGGACATTAGCCTCTGCGACAGAGTGCGCAATGAAGAAATACGAAGGCGTCTGGGGGTGATAGGTGTCATGAAATGCATCGCCAGGAAGACGCAACGAAGACGCGAGGTCGCCGAAGACGCTTGTCCACTAGAGACCAGGAACCACAAAGCGAGGCTTACGGATGCCACAATTACGATGGCTGGGCAGGTCGCGTCGCAAGACAGGAAGATGCGAGGTGGCCGACGACGCTTGTCTAGTAGAGATCAGAAACCACAAAGAGGTGTTAGGGAGACTACATACGATGGCTGGACGACATTAGGAAAGCAGCAAGAACCAACCGGTTGAGGGCAGCAGCTGATAGAGAGACATGGAAGAAGAAGGAGGAGGCCTACGTCCAGGGATGGACCAAACCAGGCTGGGGAAGTAGAAGAAGAAGAGAATAGTGTATATAGGGGTGTCTGCATTCAAACGCACTACAAACTTAGATATAAGTTTCAAACGGGGTAAATGGGTCATATCATATCGGAAATAAAGTTTTCCTCATCAAGCCCTCATTTTTTTAAGGATTTCAGAATGCGCATTTAATGTGTAAATGCGAAGTTTTTAGCAAAAATAGTATTTACCCCATTTTTCCCTAGAAATCGTGCCATTAATAGTATTTGGCAAGTCGGTTATGGACATTTCCACCGTTTAGTTAGGGGCTTTATTGGATTCTTAGGTTATATAACTTGTTTATTCGGACGCCAATAATAACATGAATACACATGCACAGTATTTGGCCACGGAAGATTTGGGGATATTATTCAATATTTTTTAAATTTAAATTTACAATTTCTTCCTAGTGTTTATTGTTATTCATTGAGTCATAACATTGTATAATTGATACTAAATATATTTAGCCACTATATTTATAACAAATGAAATCTTACCGTATGAAATAATAAAATCCTCAAAATTTCGTCTGCAGGATTACATATTTTGTCAGAATTACATTTTGCATAATCTTCACAAGTAGAACAGCAAAAGTATAATCGTTACTCATACTGCCGTCAAGGATGTGTAGTACATAACATGAATGCATTTTCATAAATTTCGTGTGTTCGATCGCAAAATTTGTATATGTTACAGTTAAAACCCGTTTTTAGATAGAACGCGTTTTCCCTAGTTAGAACTAGTTTTTACTTAATGCTTTTGTTAAAACTAGAAATACCTAGTCAAAACTAGAATTTACCACTGATATTTTTGATTTTCAGATAAAACTAGTTGTCACTCCGAGCCTTAGTTAAAACCAGCACTACAGAAACTAATTTGGGATTGAAAACAAGATATACTTTAAAAATATTTATTAAAAAGATCTAGGACACAAAATAATAATCTTACACTAAAGGAACATTTTAGGGAACATCGACATAAAGAAGTTGCCAAGGTAACAATATTAATTAAAAGTAAATAAAATAATCAAACAAGTTGTTAAGGAACATTTGTTACCATACAATAAAAAATAATCAAAACCTTAAAATTAGAAAAGGATGAGGATCTACTTGTTATTGCAAGACAAACTATCGTGGCATTTTGAGTTACAAAGGTAACCATTTTTCTTGCAGAGACACCTTTTTGACATACATCCTTTCTTGCATACGCAGCGCATAAATCCTTGGCCTGTTCCTATGGCTGCTTCCTTAGCAACAGTTCTCAAAGGTAAATTGGTATTCGGAACATCTTCTTCATGCAAAAATTTTTCTTTGCACTTATCAAATTCTGACCTGAAAAGCACATTTAAATAGTTGGCATTTACCTAATAGCGATATAGTTATATGATAAAACAATTAAGCAACCCATAGGTACATACCTGCAATATAATTTCTCGAGTATTCCATATTTCGTTCCAATCTTGTGAAAACCCTGATCATCCTTTTGAAGAACCACTCCGACTATATTACGTAGATCTGCTTTTGCTCTGTCGACATCAGGGATTTGTATAATGACATTATCACCAATTTCTACTGGAACGTGAATTGCATCTGAAGCCAATGTCATTCTCTTGGCCTGTTTTTTTAAGTTTCGATGTGCTGTTTCTCTGGATGCCATTATTTGTCGATTCACATTTGTTACAACTTCGAGGTCTTTGTCATTTGGTGGTATTATAAGAGGCTCTACGGTCGTAGATGCTTCAGCTTCAATGTCATATTCACTGGCTTCTGGTGCGATTGGCGATTCTCCACTTGTTTTGGATGAACTTTCTGCGTCTTTTTGTTTGGCTCCGGTTATAATCTGACGATGTCCACTGCAACTAGCCACAGGCTCAGCTTTTGCATTATCTGTACTATCCGTCATATTTATTTTATTTAACGCATTTTCGAGATCATCTTCCTCTCGTATATCCTCAATAGCATCTCGTGGTAAAGTCGAAGTCATAAGACCTACTCGTGGTTCTATACCAAACATTGCTTTGTATGGTGATTGTTTAATACCGGAATGAAGCGCCCGATTTTTCATAAACTGTACAAACCGAATACCATTTGACCAATTTGTGGTATCGTTATCTTGCATCCATGAAGCTAACATTTTCTCTATGTCTTGGTTAGCTCTTTCAACAGATCCTTGGCTTTGACTGTGTCTTGGCTTTCCATGGACCAGTTTACACTCCGGCCAAAATGAAACGAGCTCATTTATGACAGAATTTACAAATTCTCTGCCGTTATCCGAGTGTAAGATGCAAGGAGCACCAAATGTCAAAAATATATCAGTCAACTGATACGCCACCTCTACGGCTCTCTTACTTTTCAGTGCACGCAACAAAACAAATTTTGTCAAATGGTCCTGATACACCATTATAAACTTAAATCCCCGATCTTCTTGAGTTTGCATGTCGATAAGATCGACTTGGCAACGGCTGTTCATTTCAGAATGTAGTATGGGTTTTGAAACAAGTCCTTTTTTCTTCATACTCTTTTTACGCTGACAAGTTTCGCACATAGAGAGAAAAATATTTATCATTTCTAAAGTTATGTTCGCATATTTTCGTGAAGTTTCATTTTTAAGTCTATCCCGACCACCATGACCAACGGCCACATGAGCTGCTTCAATTATATCAAAAATTTCATCTACATACAAGTAGTATTTCATGGGCTCTTGTCTAGTCACTAATTTTCGTATTCCACAAATATTGATTACCTTAAATCGCTTCAGTCTCCTGTACTGTTTCTGAGATTTCTGAACAGCTAATTGTGCTTCTTGAATTTCGTCCACTAAATTGTCGTAGGTTCCTTTTGTCATAATACAGAAGTGGTCCTCTTTTTTTTCGTGATCGCGAATCGCTAATAACTGGTTTAAAAACTCCTCTTTCCATCGCGTTCCTTCATTTAAGTTTGCCATGACAATTGCGCTCGAATCAATCTATACGTGCTTATCAGAATGAAAACAAAGCGGTACTGAATCGAGCGAGCGCACAGCGCGCGAACGGCGCGGGCGTTTGGAAAGAGATTCCCCCGGAATTCCCCCGGTTTGGAAAAACGCGTTTTGTCTAGTAAAAACTAGTTTTACCTGATATTCAATTTTGAGCATTAGTTAATTCTAGTTTTAACAAAGGCATTAAGTAAAAACTAGTTCTAACTAGGGAAAACGCGTTCTATCTAAAAACGGGTGTTAACTGTAACATATATATACCTAAATAAATCTTAGGCATAAATTATTTTTTATTTTTTTTAAGTTGGTGTCGTTAAAGATTATTTAGCTATCGTTCTTCTTCGACTTCGAGTCTTCTCGCGTGTTTATCTGTAATAAAAATCGCTTAAAACTGATCCCCCCCCCCACTAGTATTTTGACACATTCCTTAAAATAACCAACCAAGATAACTGAAAGTAAGCACTGTGTAATAGTTACAGTGTATCCAAAAGTTTAAATCAGTGCCGAAATGCACGGTACTGTATATTGTGTAACATTTCACGATTAACATTGACAACTTAGTAGTTGTACTGTATTTGGTAGATCCAACAATTGGTTTCCTGTGCTAAAAAATAGGCCGCGTCCAGACCGGAAACGACGCGACGGCGACGCGAACATTTGTATGTTCACATAGCGATGAAGCAGCGAATTGCGTCTGCATCAAGAGAAGCCGTGCGCACATGCAAGGCTCTTTTGGATGACTGTGGGGCGGAACTACGCTATTGTTTACATACATAGGCGTGTCCAAGGTTTGGAAACAAAGTAAGTAAGAGTCGTTGAGGTACCTACATATGGAAAACACATGTTAACAAGTATATTAAAAAGAATAAAAAACACGACTGCCATTACAAAAAGTGAACTATTGTAGTATTTATAATAAATGTTATTGCGGTTTTTTATGAAACATTTGTGGTTTATGTAATTATCCATATTTCCGAAGTGTATATTTCCACATGTATATTTCCTTAATGTACTCAATGAAACTTTTCATTTGACAGTAAACCCGATGTATTAATGTTAATTTATTGACATTTGGACATTTATAGACAACTAATTACTTACTTGATATTTGGTACAGTTAAGGTATTTTATGATACTCGGGATGACATAAAGATTCTATCAATATCACACGCTTCTATATTGGCTCAAGCGGTAAGAAGTTATAATGGAATAAAGAAACGGAAAACATACATAAATGAAGCCTAAACACATTACACTCCTTTTTTGTTGGGCAGTCGTGTAAAACGTGCAGTTTGTTACAGTCATAATAATGAATTTGTTATAAGTAATATTTAGAGAATGAGATGTTTATTTATTTATTTGCAGCTGTTATAAAAAAACATAAACAAAAAAAAAACAAGAACACACAGATTAAAAATTAAAACTATAAATAGACAAAGACTATGAAATAAAGCTACAAACGCTGCAAATTAGGGGTATCCTCAGGATATCTCTTATCCTGGTTTTCAGGACACACCTATTAATTATTGATACATAGGTATATGAATTTTAAAATAAAATAGCCAAATCAAATACATAAATCTTAAAACAAAAAATCCAAATAATCATAATCAAATAAATACACAAATCGAAATAATCAAAATCAAGATATTTAACATCAAATGATATTAAAAGAAAATAACGTAATTACATAAATTTAATAATCTACATATAATAAATGAAAAATAATCAAAATCAAAATATTTAACATTAAATAATCAGGTTACAAATTAATAAATAAACGAAGACAATAGTAATAATCCAATTAGCAATAGTTATTTTAAAATAAAATCAAATTATGACATCTGAATATCTTCCTTTAATAATAAACTTTTAAAGTGGTCCTTAAATACTGCAATTGATTTCGATCGCAAAGCCATTCCCAACCTATTCCATACAACCGCAGAATAATACGAAAAACTGCACTGGAAATGTGTAGTTTTGTGCTTGGGTATTATAGTAAGTTGCTCACGTGCCCGTGTTGAATGGACATGCCGGTTACGGGACCATGTCATAATCGAGTAAAGATATCGCGGCTGTTTATTGCGTACTACCTTGAGTACAAGGGTCGCAAGATGGAGCTGCCTTCTTTTACTCATATTCAACATGGAAGCTTTCGCAAGGAATGGTGACACATGATGACGTGGAGGAATCCTAAAGCAAAATCTTGCGCAGGCATTTTGCAGTCTCTGAAGTCTCCGCTCAGTCTTCCTATATAGACAGGGGCCGTACACACAGTCGCCATAGTCCATTATAGACAATATAAGGGCATTTACAAGTAGTATTCTGATTCTGACGCTGAGGTACTCCCGAATTCTGTATAAGGCTTTTAGACGTGAGAAACCCCACCCAACGCTTTTGCTGACATGTTCCTCAAACCGTAATTTTCCATCAAATAGAATACCCAGATTTTTAGCTGTAGTGACCAGTGGTATTGGCAAACTGTCCACCATTATAGGAAGAGAGCCATAGTTAGCAATTTTAGTCCTGCCCTGTTTCGACCCAATAATCATAAAACATGACTTCGAAGGGTTGATTTGTAAGCCATGTTTATTGGATCAAGCGGATAACCTTTCAAGATCGGCATTGATTAGGCTGACTGCTGAAAATGGACAATTCATGTCTATGGAATGCATTAATTGAGTGTCGTCGGCATATAGATGATAGCGACAGTTTTCAAAATTTCCAGCTATGTCAGAAGTATATAGTGCAAATAAGACCGGGCCCAGTATCGATCCCTGTGGTACGCCTGTTTTAACTTCACGAAGAGAGGAAATCGATTGACGGCCAGATACATCTTTCAAAATTACTTTTTGAAAACGCTCTGACAGATAACTACGTATCAATTCGCATGCTGACCCAGAAAAGCCTAGATGTAAAAGTTTTGCCACCAGAAGAGAGTGATCCAGAGAATCAAAAGCCTTGCTGTAATCTAAAAGTATGACGGCAGTTGCTTTGCCTTTATCCATGTTGGATAGACATAAATTTGTGACGTGCGCCAGCGCAGTAGAGGTGCTATGATTGCGGCGAAAGCCAGACTGGTAATCAGGAAGCAGATTATTTTTCGCGATAAAAGGAATCATTTGTGAATAAATAGCCTTCTCCAGGATTTTTGAAAAGCAAGGAAGAATACTGATAGGGCGGAGATCTTTAAAACTAGAAACAGGTGTTTTCTTTGGAATCGGGCGAATCAGTGAAATTTTCCACTGACGTGGCACTTGACAGGTTTCGATGCACTTGTTTATTATAGCGGTAATGTACTCAATTATATATGGAAAACAGATTTTTAACATTTTGATAGAAATGCCATCATTCCCAATCGCATTTGAGCTAATTTCATTTATATATTTCGTGACTTCCCTTTAAGACACCTTATTAAACTGCAAGGTAATGATGTTGCGTAAATTAGGATACATATTGTAATACTGAATAGAATCTACGTCCGCTTTTAAATTTTTTGAGTTGTCAGAGAAATATACATTTAACGACTCTGCATCGAAGTTTGGTGGCAAGGCGCTATCAAAAGAGTTTGCATTTGTCAGGTGATTGATTTCTTTCCATAACATTTTGCTATTTTTTAAATTAGTATTAACATGATGAGAAAAATATTCACTCTTCGCCCGCTTACACAAACTATTAATATAATTTCTTAAATGATTATAAGGTTTCCTGTAGTGTTCACTAATACGAGCTTTCTTAGCAAGTTTATCGCGACGGAACATGAGCTCCTTGATTTCGTCACTTATCCACGGTGTATTTCTTTCACGTATCGTATGATTTCGTATCGGGGCAAACAAATCAAAATCAGACATAATTAGGTTGCTAAGAGTGTTGAGATTGTCTTCAGGGGAATGTGTTTTTAAACAAGATGACCAATCGATTTTAGACAGATGGTTTATGAAAATGTCTTGTTTAATCCGATCAATCGGCCTATACTCGATTGTGCGTATGGCCTTAGTGGGTTTATGGAAATTAAGAGAAGCCAAAACTAGTGAGTGATCGGTTAGATGTGGCATGGGTAGGACCGAAGCTCGAATGCAATCGGCTTTCCCGTTAGTTATAACCACATCAAGCAATGACTTATGAGCGTCGGTTACACGTGTAGGATGCGATATTATTTGATGTAAGCCGAAGGCATCGATACATCCATGTAGTATAGTAGCCTCGCGAGAGAGAGGGGCCAGCAAATCTACATTAAAATCTGCCAAAACAATAAGTATGTCACAGATGGGCGACACATAAGACAACCGATCTTCAAGCAATTGAGCGCAGCCTGCCCAGCCATAGTCACTAGTACGATATATTGAACCTATGATAAATGTTTGTTTTTTAAAAGTAAACTGAATCCATATTTGCTCTAATCTAATATCGTATTCAAAGTCTATTATATTAAACATGAAATTATTCTGAATAAAAAACCCAACGCCTCCGCCGCGTTTTCTCTTACTATTCATTCGAGGCGATTGTACAAAAACATAACCAGGCACACGACAGAGCGATTCATCGACATCTGATAGCCAAATCTCTTGTACAGCAAGAATATGAATACTGTACATAGACAACATATTTATGATCTCATCCAACTTTTTACTAATCGAACGAATATTTATGCTTGCAATATTGAATATATATTTATTAACAGCTTCGTTTGTAGCCAAATTAGATAGTCTTTGTCGTACACTTCAATTGTAAGTAGGAATATCTAAGATAGATTGGTGTTCGGAACTGCAGCCATCCATGGTGTCCGCATCCTTTGAGTCGGTCGAGGTGTTGAGTGGATTCGCGGCAATTCTTCCCTTGGCTGCTGTGGGCGTTCTTGTAGAAGGGAAGGAAGGCTTAACATCCCCGGCGTCTGCGGCAGTACTAACATCGCGAGAATAGCCCGATCCGGTGTCGTTCTTTTTCTTCACCAGTGGTTTCCGCAAGCCTCCAGCATGGGAAGTATGGCGCAGAAACTGCGTACGCGTCAGCTTCCTTTGGCGGAGGTTATGGAATTTGGCACCGCTAGGCGCGGTCAGCGTTTGATTGGACGCAGGAGGAACGCGCGCGGTGACAGTGGCGCGACTCGTTGCTATCGGCCCAGGATTAGCCACAGGGGCTTCGTGGTGGTGGATCTTCTCCTTTGTCATTGCAGTCTGAGAGTAGAAGTTGACCGCATTTTTCGGGTGAATGCTGTTGGTGGTAGGCAGCTCAGATTCAGATTCAGCGGATTCACCTTCCAGCCTCTCGCTGTTCCATAGCTTGTTGTTTATAAATAGCTTCATACCTTTCAGTTGAGCCGTATGTACCTGGAGTCTCGCAGCAATCATATGCGATACCAAGGTACGTCTGACCTCTCTCTGCTGTATCGTATAATCCTCGGAGAAGCGAATGTTTTGCCCCTGTACTTTCCTTGAATTTTGCAAAATAGACAGCTTAATGCTGTAATTAGAGAGCTGTACTATTTATAGGCGAATTTGTTGCGCGGGGCCCGATTCTGGTAACAAAAGCAATTTGGTGCATGTCTATTGCTAATCCGAGCCCATTTCTTATCAATTCACAAACAAGAGAGAGTAAGTCTTCGTACCTTTCTCTATCAGAGGTTGATTCGAGGCCAAATATAATTACATTCATCCTTCTCATATTTCGATCCAGCTGTTCGATTTTTTATTAACATTTTGGAAACTCTCCCTATTATTTCTTGTAAGCGAGACAACTTCAGATGTAAGTGTCTGTAACATACCAGTGATGTCATCCAACCGCTTGTTTAATTTTTGGAAGTGGCTTTCATCGCTCTTTGATTTAGCCATATTATATCTATTATATCTGGCAACTCACCCGTTTTTGGATCGATTTCCGAGATTTCTATTCCAGAAGAATGCCTGTGACTTGCACTATTAGCCTTTCCTGCGTGATTAGCGCGTAATTACACCGATTTTTAAATTAAAGTCTGCGAAGCGGTAGCGAAATGAATATATCGCCACATCAGATTTAAGTGCACTAACGAAATTCACTTATTCCTTCAAATTAATGTAATATCACTTGATTGCGAATATATAAACACTCAATATGACTTCTTTCACACTTTTATCATTTTATTCGTGTTAAAAACTAAATTATTGCGAGACGGTTTTTTTTTCACATTATGTCAGTTTTAATTCAAAATTCGAATTCTATTATTAAAGTGTATTATTTAGATCTTGTTTCGAGCCTGTCCATCATTCGTTTCCTGGATCTTAAAAACCTGATCGAAATACTTGACATTGCCCAACACAGTAATGGAATACTTCAGCTAATTATGTATAATACAGACTTTTTGATGTTTCTTCATTCGTACACTTTCCGATAATCCTCATTAACAAAGGAAATCCTTACTTTGCTAAGAGCGGCATTAATTGCCGCGATTTAACCAACGCGAGAAATGCAAAACATTTTATAATAAGAAAGAAAGAGTCATTGTTCATACTGGGTTATTGTTCATACTGGGTTGGACAGTCCATACCTCCTGAGTAGGGTGAGCATACGAGCGCCTTCCCGACTCGCGCGCGCTCACTTAACTTTTTACATACCAAGGTTCAACACTAACTATGGTTCCAATTCGTTATTGCCGCGCGTTATGCATGCATACAATGTACGCTTTAACGATGTTGACATATTTAACCACCAAAATAATCGATCCTTTGTTAAGGAGGTACGTGAAAAGCTGATCATCAGATCGGATTGAATTATCATCCCGCATTTCCATATGCACATACAAACACTCACAAGCACATTCGCACTACAGATACACACACACCACACATGCAAACATACACGCATACACACATACAAACACACACACACACGCACACATACACGTTCTCCATCACACAGACATACACCAACACCCATACACTCGCACATAGCGATTTTAACTGTTAGTTTTAAATTCTTTTTGGTTTTCATTGTATTGTATTATTTAGTATATTTTGTAATCAATGAATGGCTTTACTACTGTTATTTATTAAGCTTTTATTTTATTTTTTTATGCTATATATTTTTAACAAAAATAAAAATAAAATTATAAATAGGATAGAAAACGAATTTACCGCGTGAAATTTGTAGGACCCGACGTTTCGGTGACGTTGCAGCCGCCGTTGTCAAGGGTAGTTTACCCTTGACAACGGCGGCTGCAACGTCACCGAAACGTCGGGTCCTACAAATTTCACGCGGTAAATTCGTTTTCTATCCTATTTATAATGTCAAACAACCGCGATAGTCTTCGATTTCATAAAAATAAAATGTTTCTTACCAATGTAGTGTCCAGCACACTGACAGAATTGTTTTCCTTCTGAGGACACGCAACGGCCGTCATTCAGGCATGGATTTGGCAGGCAGGAATCTACCCCAGTATCATCGGAGGCTCTCAGCTGTTTGGCCCGAAAATCCAGATCTATAAAAATAGGGAGAAACATCTACATAGGTCACATTGAAAGTTTCTGGAATTGGCCACTAAAATATAAAAAAAATAATAATTGCAATAACTGAAAAATCTTTCGGTGTAGAATCAATCTGGTTGGTTGAATGTAAATTGTTTTCTCTGGTGGCTGGTTGAATCAAATGTGAATTGTTTTCTCCTTATGGCTTCATTTCTTCTTTTCACTGTGGCTTCATTAAAAAAAAGTTCGTGTCTATATTACGATGGATGTAACTCGGAAACATTTTCGATGTATAATTTCTACGATTTTAAGTTTAGCTTGATAGCTCAGCAGAGCCTCACTCGGATTCTAACTACTTTTGGCGAAGAAGCACCAAGCAAGGCGACAATTTATAACTGAAAAGTCGCCCATCCACCGCTCTTAACAACAAAAATATTTATGTTATGATTCGCGTGGTCTAAACAGACAGGAACGTACTTACCATAGGATACTGGCACCCTTAGGTATAGGCATGAGTCAGGTAAATCCATCGTTACAAACATTTGACTATGAGAAAGCTGTGCTCGCGGTGCATCCCACACAATTTGACTGAGGTTAAAAAAACGGGACGCGTTGATTGGTGCAAAATCCATGCTTACCAGATTGGATGAAGCGGGGACAACATTTATTTTATTTTATTTTATTTTATTTTATTACATTATAACCGAGAGAGCGATATAACTGAAACAAAGCTACAATCGACAATTTGGAACATTCGAGATGTTCCGAAAAAAAAACTAAATATAATAAAAAAAGATACCTTAAAGTAAGCACTGTTTAAAGGTTAAAACCTATTAAAACGTGTAAATTTGTACTTGAATATATGCGGTGGGTTTAATAATATGGTAAGGGACTGTATATATGGTATAATAATCAATATCTTACCTTGTTGTATCTCAACAGTGGCATTCAAGGAGACTCCCTTTGAGAAAGACAACTGTCGCAGCTTGATAACGTTCAGGTATGAAGACACCGAGAAGTGTGCTCCGTCGGACGGTTCTAATGACCTGTTCTTCGGCAACTCGCAGAGAATCCACTTCGTTCCGTTGACATCCGCATAGTAGTCTATAACCTGAAATAAACACAGTAAATAAATAAATATATTAAAAAGAATACAAGATACGACTGCCGTTAGAGAAAGTGAACTATTGTATTTATAACAAGATAGAGAGGACGAGTAAAATATTGAACAAAACAACAAAATAAGACTGATTTTATTCTTCTTTATATTTGATACATTGATGCAATGCATCTTTCATTATCATAATGACATTTGATTGAAACATCAAATAATTATATAAAAGTTAACGCCCTCTATACTGATTTGTATGTACTTTTTCGAACTATCTTTTTACATTAGTACCATTTCTGGTCCCTTGATATAATTTAATGTTTATTAGTGTGTAAACAAAATTGATAAGAGCGATTTGACCCCATTCCCATGTATTGAGCGATATTTGCCCATAATCAGCCATTATCCCGAAGGTCTAAGCTATTCAAAAATATATATTTCATTGAGGTACCCGATTTTCCTTTAGCTTCTGTAATCATGTGTAGTACTTTACTTGTAATTGTATTTGTAACAGTTTTTTTAACGAAATATGTATGGTTTATGCATATATCCATATAGAGACCCTTAATTAGGGCCTTTATTTGACGCTAAACACGATATATTTATATTAATTCATTGACATTTGTATATTTAGACAACTTATTTGATATCTGGATAATTAATGTAGGTACTATATGCCACTTGGTATGATGATGATAATGATTCAACAATACCACACACTTCTAAATCGGTTCAAGTGTTTAGAAGTTATGTGGAATAAATAAACGGAAAACATTCATTAGTGAACCGTAAATACATTACACTCCTTTTTTGATGGGAAGTCGTGTAATTACATAGATGTTCATAGAGGGAATATATCAATTACAAGTTGTTTTGTAAACGAAATTTTCATTAAAAATAGCACTAAACCCATCGGGCCCCATTAATTGCCTGCTTAAAACAAGCATGTTTCATTTTCCAGCTATAATCTTTGTCACAATGAGTCGTTGTTACACCATATGTTTCACCACATACCATAAACATTCCTGAACTGTTAAATTACCTTAAGTGGCTACGATATAATAGATGTAGCAGACAATGACTCACCCAGACTTTTAATTTATTTGAGCAATACTCGTAAAGATAGTGCCCTCTGAATTTAATGGCTATCCCCGCCATTATCATTAACGATGTAAATTAGGATTTTATAGCTGAAAATTGTGGCGCACTTTAGACCAAGGTGCTCAGGGTCAAAAGTGATAATGGTATTGGCAGAAAAAATAAGTAACTGCTATTTTTGCAAATTATTTAACTAGTTTAAGGCTTAAATTATTAGGTAATCATTATCGGGATCCTAATACACTAAGTTTTAATGTCGTGTTACTACACCTCTATGAGGAGAGTGGACTTCCGGGCATCGCGTAGACCATCGAGACTACCATGATCGTCCCACAGCGCGGACATCTTTGACAGACAACGAACTTAAAAGGGCCGAACGGGCCGCTGACGCAGGCAAGGGTTATGTCGTTTTCGATCTGTCTGCTAGTGATGTGTCTGTCTGTTACGAGATACTCCATTTTTTTATTGCTTTAATACTTGTACTAAGAAAAGTAATGAAATTGTTAACAATTGTACAACAATTTATACATTGTAAAGAACAGCTTAAGATTGCGTAACAAATTGACCTATGCACATCTAAAGAGGCTCCTCAGGCCTGTATCTAAATGGACATGATGCGGATGGAGTAAAAACATGAATAATAGTATTAAACTAATATAACTCGAAAGGAAAAATAAAGAAGAGAGAAAAGAAAGGAAAAATAAAAGGTATCCCTCCACCGCTTTATATTAATTAACAAATATATAAATATTTTTTTATATTTATATATACCTATAAAACAAATTCGGGTTTGTTCTAACTTTTATAACTCGAGAACGGCTGAGCCGATTTTCATGGTTTTTGATTCGTTGTATTTGTCTCCGTCACGAATAGCAGAATAACTACTAAAAACAAAAATTGGAAAATTGAGGAAAAGTTAAAATATAAGAAAAAACATATTCCGATACAAAATGTAAATTGGTGTTTTTCTCATAGTCAGTTGTACGTGGCATGTTCACGTGTCGAAAAATCATCCGCTTCATTTGTTCTTGCGCCTAATAAAAAAACAAAAAGTGTCGTATATCACAAGGTGCTTCAATGACGACAATTAAACGGAGTGCACCCCATGCTGCACCATATGTAAATAGTTTAATTCAATCATGCCTTGCTGGTACGCGATTGATAACTTAATTTTTGTACTTTTATATTTCTTTCTGTGTTATTAAAGTAGTGATCTTAATATTTATTTTGTATTCATTGTATTACTTTCATAAAATCATAAATTAAGTTCAGCTAATCTGTAACACGACATTCATTGACTGTTAGGCGGTACGAAGTTCGTCGGGTTAGCTAGTATATCTATATAAATAAAAATTAAATGCTGTTCGTTGGTAACCGCTTATTGGGTTGGACGGCTGAACCGATTTGGCTATTTTTTAAATGTTTGTAATAGTCCAAATAAGGTCGTAAAGGAAAGAAAATTTGCAAAAGTTGCCTGGAAAATAGGAAAATTCGGGATATACTGAAAATGCTTTTTTTCTACTCACGATTCGAATGATAAATATCCGTAATTCTTTTTTTGAATAGGAACGACATATTAGGTTGATTCTTTTTTTGTATTTATCGCTATGGTCTCGGGATGAAATTGAAAAAAAAAATCGGCAAGGTCTGCAAAAAACGCATTCCAGCATAAATTAAAATAAAATTACATTTTTCTACTTTCTACTCTCGGTGGAACTGGAAGATCGTTGATTTCGGCAACAATTCGCTTGCGGAACGAAATTGCACTTGCATTTGCTTCATCAGGAATTGCATCTACGTTGTAGAAAGGCGGTCGAACAGCTCATTCAACACACAAGTTGCCGTTTAATATTCAAACTAAATAAACCCCAACTTGCAACCGTCGTATCTGACTCGCGTGATCTCCTCTCATAATATGAACTCTTAATAATAAAAAAAAACTGGTCCAGTCTGGAACCGAGGAATCCCTTCTCATGCGATTATTCCTATGCGATTATGCGATTATTCATCTCATGCGAAATTCACTGAATACTTAACGCAACATTTGGTGGAGGTTCATTTATTTTTCTGTTACGTTCTACGTTTATTTATTTATTTACATGAGACTTATTATTATATACATACCTAGAATAGATTTATAGTCGCATTTTATATGCGAATGCGACTAGAACCTGGTGAACTTCGTACCACCTAAAATTGATTTGATTGTAACTCTTCATAAGCGTTTATTGATCCTAATCAACCTTCCAAATAAAATTAATTGAAATCTATAATATGGCCGAATCATGTACTGTTTAAGTTTCGTTTGGTGATTAAATGAAAGTCGTTTGTAAATAAAATAAATTCAATGTATTTAATTTACATGGTGAAATATAAATGCTTTTTGGACTTGTCCGACTTTTTCGACTTTTTCGGCTTTTTCGACTTTTTCGACTTTTTCGACTTTTTCGACTTTTTTTGCATTTTTTGACTTTTTGGACTTTTTAGACTTTTTCGACTTTTCCGAGTTTTTCGACTTTTTTGTCTTTTCCGTTTTTTTCGACTTTTTCGATGTTTTCTACTTTTTCGACTTTTTTGACTTGACTTTTTCGACTTTTTGACTTTTCAACTTTTTTAAATTTTACACAATCGCACGGAATGAATAACAGTTAAGGATGGCGCAGCTGTAAAACAATAGGATCGCCGCGAACGCCATCTATTAAAGTGGCCCATTTCGCAAAATGACCAATTTAGATTTTTTCGATTTTCAGTTTTGTAAACCCCCCCTGAATCAAGGCAAACAAAACAAAAAAATAATAATTCAAATCGATCGGGTAATTTTCGAGATCTTGCGAGACCAACGCAAGGCGATTCATTTATATAAGAAGAAGAAGAAGACAATATACTACAGCCCTGCAATTATGGCGGACTCTTGGCTCTTCTAGCTGAGATTTAAGAAGGAAATAGTGTCTAGATGGACAGGACGAAGCGCAAACCAAATTTTATATCACCGTGAGCCAAGAAGCAATGCCACTGGACCCGCTGACCTACCTCACAATTAAACAACATGGCCCACTTCACCCTTAGACCAGTAAATTTATACACGAAAAAGACCTCAATTTTGCAAAAGGTCACGTAGTTCCGAAACAAGTGAAAAATTCTGTTTTTTGGGAAACGCGCAACTCGCACAGCTCTTTCGAAGCTGCAAATTTGGTTTATTACTATTGATAGGGGTAAAGCATCCAAGGCTACTAGCAGGGGATAACGCGGGTGTGGAAACGGCGGCGTCGCGCACTGCAGTATTATTTTCATGGTACCTGCACTAGAGTATGCGAATATGATATACAGGTTACTGTAAAAAAAATTCTCAATAAATACCTCAATGAAACCCATGCCATCTCCGCACTCGTCTTTTTCTCCTCCTCGGCTTAGGGAGACTCCAGACATCTTTAAAAGTAGAGTATGAGCTGGCGGAGCTACCAGCCTCAGGATAGTATCGCTGAAGGTAGGTGCAGGAGCTGGATAGTTGACATGGAGAACCAACCCGCTGGTGATGGGCTTTCCAAGAGTTACGGTACGTTCTTCTTTCAAGTGGCTTACTGTAAAAAGATATTACAATTGAACTGGACTAGAGAATAATCTACAGGTCAGTCACCCTCTTCTTGCTTCTGATCTACGTCATTTGCCAATTTGTCTTATTTTATGTCTGCAATATTATGCAGTCATATTCTAGTCTACTATATAAATTTTATGCTATCAGATACAATTCACCTATTTAACCCCCCCCCCCCCCTCCCGGCTAAGATTTTTTTACTTGCTTTTGTTTCACCATGAAAGATCTGTACCATCATCGAAGATATACTACCACTGCAAACCCCTGGCGTTTACAAAATGGAGTGTAACCGTAGGCTGTCCTATATGTGCGACATACGAAACGCCCTATTATGACTCGAGTACTGGGCCACATTAAGGCGATAAAAAACATCTAAATAGAAAAATCAGTTTTTTTCAGATGTCCACTACAATGGGCCCATAACCTCAGGATGTTTAACGATCATTAGATCGTTCTGTCTCACGTGAGGTGATCGTAGAATACTTTGGGATGATACACATCTACTGTCTAGCAAAGCCACGACACCGCCAGGGGCCAACGCCTTACAGCGAGGCACTATGAGAGTAAACCAATGGGGCAACCTCGCCCCTGGCTACCAGTTTTGGCAGGATATCTCTGTCTGGAATTAGGTTTCAAGATATCTCCGTCCGCCCGACTGGTTACTAGAACGAAGTCGCTTACGCGGCCTCTACCTGTTGTATTACAGCTGTAATTCAATATGAAATAATCGGGGACCTGGGCGTCCTTTGACAGTAATGCCACTCGGGATCGGGTGGCTCGTAGGTTGACTTAAGAGTAGCATGACAACAGCTCAACATACACCCCCGCTGCGTATATTTCCATAGTCTCCACACTACTTCAGTAATTAGCCAGAGTGCATAACCGATTGGTTGACACTGCACGATGCGCAAACCGTCCAGTAGTGCCGGAGGACAATACCCCAGGGGTCCTCCCAGACACGAGAGTCCTACCCTTGGTAGTTTCTCGCACGGAGACGCTCCTGAATAGAAGCTAAATCGTGAGTTAAGCCAACTCAAGAATACATTGAATTTTGTGACCCAAGCTACACGAAACCATTCGCTCCCAAATGGAAAATCAGCAATCTGCGAGCACGTATTGGATAATGGAACCATTGGTTGTGATTTCATAATAAAATTGTACTTCCAAAAGGTGAATTTTATACAGGGAAGTAATTGAAACCAGACGAACGCCAAACTTCAATCGAGAAAAAGATTTCAAGGTTTTCACCGCATGGAACCATCTAATTAAGGTCTTCATTGTTGATCCCTGAAAACAGGAAAGACGTTAAGCATGACGCAGAGAATTATGTCTGTACATACGATTTTTAAATTTCTCGCCAAAATATTCATCCTGCTCCACCTGGCGTTGCGGCGGTAGACATTCAACTACCCGCCACAACACCCGATGAATGTAGAATACCAGGACGCAGTGTCCGCGACCGTCGCACTCTTATTGTCCCCTTGAAGTCGAGAACTGTAACTTTGATGAAACATCGCGAAAACTACACACCACACTCACTGTATCATGTGTCACGTCCGTGCGCTGGGCGTGGGCATTGAAAACATTTTAGGAAGAGGTTACAACGTAGTACCTACAGAGTTTGTAACCGTCGTCTCTATTGAAGTTCGGGGTTCTCCTTATTCCAATGGCTTTCCGGATCATGCTAGGAAAGTAAAACTGTTCTTTGGATAGCGCACTGGGATTTTGGAACTGTGGTTACTTCCGCTATCTAATATGTGTTCGCATATCGCCGATTTTTCTCGCTGAACGTTTTTAACAGCTTTGATATGGTCTATCAATCGAGTTGCTATATGCCGTTTCGTTTGTCCAACGCATGCTAAACGACAGCTGATTTCGATTTTATGCTCACCCCGGGTTTGCAGTGGTATTACATCTTTACAGGCCTCATAGATCGGGATATATTTTGGGCCGGTTTGAAGATTGTTCTTATATCGAATTTGTTTAGCATCTTACTTATTCGATCTGTCACGCCCATGACGTGTGTTAAGGATGCTTGTAATCTGCCGGGTTTCTGAATTTCATCTGTATTGGATCATGCGGAGTAACAGCAGCAGTTTCCCGTCTACCCGTAGAACAATGGATGACGATTGCCACTATTTTAGTCTACCATGGACAACGGCGACTGCAACGTCGCCGAAACGTCGGATGCTATAAACTTCACTCGGTAAATTTGTTTTATCCTATAGGTATATATATAATGTCAAACAACCGAGATAGTCTTCGATTTCATAGTCCTCTTTTTATTTTATTTTATTTCTGAGCCCGAAGAATCTTAAACACAAAGATTTAACAAACGTACCTGTCTTATACTGCGCCTTAAACCCCAATCCGTTGGGTTTGTATCCAGTCTTCAATCTGATCTGAAGTTTCTCTCCTGCAGAAACGAATGCACCATCCAGCAGTTGCCCAGCTGTCTGAAACGGCTTTATGGGCAAGCCGTCTCCAAGGTTAATGTCAAGCATTGTTTCAGATATGGGATAGGATTCGTTGGAGAGTGCTGGAAGTCCGTCTTTGTGTCTTCCGGTTCCCAGATCATAGTCTACTATTTCCAGCCATATCCTTTTACCTGAAATTAGAATATACCGATTACCTGCTGAATGATGAGCCGTTATGCTGATCCAAGAAAAAAAAGGCCATGGATTTACACTCATTACATTAGAATTATTTCCTTGTTTAAAATTTCTAAAATGTGTTCTTACGAGGAGTAAGGAAATAAAATAACTAATACAAATTGGACGAAGATATCGCGATCGAATCTTCGATGTCTGTAAGGTGCATACTATTAAGGCTTTGAAAATTATTGCCTGCCGCTTATCGTTCAATCCTCTGTAGATAGATTTGGTCGCGTTTTGAGGACATCAGGATCATGGCATTCATGGATGTGAATTTTCTTATCCCTTTTCGGACCGATACAATCGCATGGCGTCGGATTCAGAATATATAGATATGAAGGATGTTCCGGTATCGATTTTTGCAGTTTTCTGGCTATTGTTACTGGTTCGATTAACTAGTTACCCTGTAAACATACTTGCCTGTCCATGCGGTTCTTTATACATTGTAATGCATAACGCAGAGGGAAACTGGGTCCGATAGCTATTGTGTATGGTAAGGAGTAAGATGCCACATCGACAATAAGAAGAGAGGAGGGGAGTAAAGCTACACCTTCTTTAGGGCAATGGTCTACTAGACAGCCTTAGTATTTATGGGGTTTTACCTATTACAACTCAAATCGGACAAGTCTCAAATGATAGCCCACTAAAAGTACAATTACATATTTTGAAAAGAAGGTTGATCCTATCTGCATGAAAGGCATGGGACCCACCATTACGTCAATGCTAATTACATTGATAAAATTTTAATTTCCGGATATCACTGCGTTTCCCAGGACCCCTTTCCCCTTCCCGGGATGGGCTATCATACCTTGCTTAGTAGATTAAATTCCACTAAAAGCTATCTTGGGAAGTATCAGCTGCTTTCATACTGGCTGGAAGCGAAATAATGACTAAAGAGCTGATTAATTCTAAATTTGTTCTAGACTGGACATGAATCGGAGCAGTGGAATTCATAGTCTCACCGTTTCAACAGCTTTGTGGAAGCCATAGAGAAGCCACTACCATATCTAAGAATCCAAACTTTTAATTTGTCAGGGAGGGATCCGGGAAGGTTGGCTACATCCAAAATCGAACAAGGCACCTGTTGACTCCACCTCTACGAGAATAGTAGACGCCAAAGCGCAGATCAAAGGCTTTCAAGACCGAAATCAGTATTCCATAGCTCGAACACCTGGGATAATATACTGCCGGTGATACTAGACGGTGGTAACACCACCAACCGCTGCCCGCAGATACACAAAAGAAAGCAAAAGATCCTAATCGACGTTCGCTTAGTTCCTCGTCTAAGAAAAATATGGACTAATAAGGATTACGGGAGAACGCCAGAGATAATTGAAAGAGGATTTTCGAGAAGGTCTTTTGGCAGACATAGAACAGCGTTAAAATTTCAGTAATTAAATCGAATTATCAATTAGATTCATTCACGCATATTGACCCGTGGAAAGAAAAAAATGGGCTATAGGGAAAACGCCACAGATGGCATACTAAAAAATGAGTCTCAATAATATGGAGTAACAGCAGTTGGTCCTGAATTTATGCTGTCACTTACAGTGGGGTATATACTGAGAAAAATATAACGATGTAATTTGAATATACGCATGTTTCAAAAAGGATTACGTATATAAATCGGACTCTGATCCATACATATGAATTAACATGACGCTTAACGTGTTGGCGTCACGGTAGTTACCGTGCCGTAATGTTAAAACATAATGTTATTTCATTACGTCGCGACCTCGTGATCTCGCTTATACGGATCACGTGTCCGACTATATCTCGGATATAGTCGGACACATGAATCATGTTGAAACTATAGGATACTGTTATTTCGTATTAACCGTACGAAAAATATTGATTCTTATAATCAAGTAATGGAGTTTCAATAAAATTCCTTGCAATTCAACAAAATTACGATTGGAACATCATTATTCTGTATTAAATTGTAATAACAAAATTGAAATATAATGAGAAATCCAATATTTTTCTTAGTGTAAGATGGCTGAAAGACATGTAGGCAAGAAAGTATGTACAAAGCATACTAATAAAGGACGGAGTGCGGTTGCCAGATCCACAATAACCTACCCCAACTTCAATTATGAATTAATCGTTATTGAGTAGGTATAACTTGGGAATCCAGAGGTTGCTCAATCGCAGATCTATTTACATACCTTTCGGGGCTAGTATCGTAAAGACGCAATCCAGCTGAGATAGCAGAAAAAACGGATAGTTGGGGCTTTTGATGATACCCTCCTTAGCGGTGAAGGTCTGCTCAGGACATCCGGTCATATCGATAGCCTGCCAGATCATCGAGAAGCCCGACCCCGAAATGGAGTAGTCCGAGTGGAAGTGAATGAGAGCCTCGTTGTTGGAAGAGATGAAGTCGAAGCGGTTCATGTCGACATCGTGGGTGCCACACCAGCGCACGGAGAGGGGCTGCTCAGGGGCTGCATTGGTCCAGGTCTCAACCTCATCGCTGATTATCTAAATGAAACAAAATAATGTATAGGCTGCTATGAAGCAGAATTTATACAGTATACATAAGAGCATAACATATCCCTAAGTTTGATTTGAAGCCGGCACGATATCACCGGTAAATATATTAAAAAACATAAAAAAACACGACTGCCATTACAGAAAGTGAACTATGTATTTATAATTATTTTTATTACGGTTTTTATAAAATATTTGTGGTTTATGTACTTATCCATAAGTTAGATGTATATTTAAGGAATTCACGAAATCAAGCCTTTCATTTGACGTTAAACACGATATTTTAATGTTAATTTATTGACATTTGGATATACCGACATTTAGACAGCTTTTTACTTGATATTTGGACATTTAAGGTACCCTATGAAACTCGGCAGGACTTAACGGTTCCAACCAATACCACATACTTCTAAGTCAGTCAAAGTGTTTAGAAGTTATAGTGGAATAAATAAACGGAAAACATGCATAACTGAACCCTGAGAAAATTACACTCCTATTTTGTTGGGCAGTAATGTAAAAACAAAGCATTATGTGGAAGCTTCCGGAGGAATGAGCAAGAAAGGAGGCTGATATTACCCCGAAACTATCCACTGCTACTTTAGAAGACATCTTGATATTTTTGGAATAGAAAAGATGATGTAGGTGTGTCAATATTAACGTACAATAGATCCCGAATTTCAGATTTGCAGACGATATCGTAATTATGACGAAGACACCGGAGAAAATTCAGGAAATACTGAAAGGCCTCAACGACGCTTCCAAAAAATAATTCTGCGAATAAACATCGACAAACTATGATTAAGTATATCGCTCATGTCGATCCAGAACCAGTGTCAGTGAGAAATGTAATAATCGAAGTATTTGGGAAACATATCCTAGATGGACATCCAGATCGGTAGACTAAACCGTCGAAATGTTCGACAGAAGAATAAGGCTGGGGTGAGTATAGTCTGGTTAACTTCGCTACATAGTCTGATTTGCCACAATGTCTAAAAGACGAAGGTATGTAACATTTGTGATCTATTTCGTCTTCAAATTTAAAATCGCTCAGCGAGCTATGGAGAGCAGGAACATATAAGTTCGCCAAAGAATAGCAACTTGCTTATTAGCAAACCAGAATGACTGAAATGGAATGGAGCGATGATATGGAGCCCAGACGTTATTTTGGGGGCGCTGCAAGAAATCTAATGGCTATACAGAGTACATGTGCCACTAAATAATCCAATGCACTTGAAGTAATATTTGAGACAACCACCTCTAGCTATTTTTATAAAACAATATGCAGCGAGAATAGCATATTTATTTTCAGCAGCTAAACGTCTGGAACACAAAGGGAAAAACAACTAAGTATAAAAAATTAAACAGCAGGCATGACAAGACTTCCCACTGCTTAATACGGATACAGACAACATGCTATCTGAGTACTTTTATGGGAAAGAGTATACAATAAGGCATGTAGGTGAGGATTTTGTTAATACAGTAGTATGCGAAAAGTCAGCTTGGCCGTAATCAGAAAATCTAAAACCAGAAATTTGTACAATCATATAAGCAACTTACCTCCACATAATCGTACAAACAGTTCCTTTGATATTCGAGTCCAATCTTTGAGAACTGGATGACCAGCCTCGATGACGGTGGTCCCTTTAGCTTGATGTAGTAATCGAGGTTGTTTTCGTACTCTCCGGGGTAGTTCGGGGTTGTGAGCCTACCCTCGTTGCCCTCGAGGGTTCGGTTCAACTTGACGGACGTCTTGACTTCCAGCTTCCTCTTGCACACGTATCCACCGGTATGAGCGCATTTTTGTCGCGTCCAGAACATGGCGCTAGGGTAGGTTGGCAGATGTGATGTCCTCCACTAGTAGGATATAAAACAATAAATGGTTTATTAAGAATAACAAAACTGATCGCGAACTACGCGCATCTGATGATTATGATCTGAACGTAATTCAGCACACTGATTGAGAGCAACGACCAAAACTCGAAGGAAATCGATATTCTAACCACTAACTGTGGCAACATATTAAAAATAACCACAACAAAATGAAAAAATAGGAAAACTTGCAAAATACAAGATAAAACTCTATGATACTCACACAATTACAAGATTTGGAAGAAAGTGGCCCTGCAGACGGTGACTGCTGACGGTACTCTGCTCCAAGCTACTGAATTCATATTATATCCATAATTACAGTATAAACTTTAGATGGTGAAATACCTATCTACGAGTAACACCTTGTTATATATAGGTACATCCTTACCTTTAACGAGCTGATGTTTTTATATGCTATACATGTAATGTGTGTGGTATACCGATGGACCGGGTTTAGCGTATTTCTGGCTGGGGTCATACAGTCTATTCTTAACCTAGCTAGCTTGGATTCTATATTTGAAAAATAATTATAAAAATACTTAGCAATAACTTTAGTATTACATATACCAATGGACTTCAGTTTCCCATCAATATTTACTTCTTATGGGTTAGTGTAATTTGTTTTTCCTTGTCGGTTAACTCATTAATAAGATACCAAGATTTCTTTGAATTACCAGCATTGTCCGAAAATTCCTTAGTGTAATACCTGTTTTTTGTTTCATTTATTATGTTTTACAGGTATTTCGAATTCTGATATACTCGTATTTTAGAATACTGTTTGAAGGAGCAAAATTTAATGGGTATATGAAGTTTATCTCTACGCCTTATACTGAATAGTGGTGGGGTTACCCAAGGCTTAATTTTCATTTCGGAAAGGGGGACATATTTCTTATTGGTAATTTTAAGATAATTATTATTTTTACAATTATGTGTGCAAATGAATAAATCATCGCAATACACAGAGTCTTCCTTAGTACGGCTATGGATTAGTTAGGTAGATTCTGCTATTATTACAATGTAAATGTATTTTATAAATGAATAAAATTATTCGAAATTTTTAAATTAAAAAAAAATGTTATTGGATATGCCCTAGAATAGTGTAACGATTATAAATTTCTTCATGCTTTCTGAGTTCCTTGCGGCTTATTTGCTTGCATGTAAGTAGTTAATGCATGACGGTCCTAATATCTCTACCTCGACATATACATAAAGCTTTATGTGAAATTATTCTATTCTAGCTATAATATTCATCTCTTCATTTCTGGAAATGTCATATTATATGCCGATGTAAACAAACCTGCAGAGCAAGACAGCTTTGTCCATCATAAGTATCCAAAGAAGTTCGGTCCTCGGTAGGCCAGCCCTTATAGCGGATCTCCGTGCCGTCGGTCCAGATGTGGGAGCGTTTAGAGTCGTTCTTCGGCAATGCCCTAGAACCTAGCCAGTAGATAGCACCAGCGGTGTAGTCCATGCTGTTTCTGATCCCTGCAGTGATGAAAGACTCTTCCTCATGGGAGTGGATTGAGGTGAGATAGGCGCCCATTCCTTCGCAAACCTAAATCAGAAAATAAATCATTATAGTTGGTGAGCCAGCAACAAAATAGTGTAAGAGTTTTGTGAAAGCTGATACTTTCATATCAGACAGTACTTTGAACATAGAAAATCGGGGTAGAGTCAGCAGGCCAGATTCCGGGCCACCTGGCCTTTGCGTGCCAGGAAAGGGGTAATTTTAATTAGACCGCCAAAGTGTTTTGGAAAAGCTAAAAAAATCATCAGTAGACAGTGGAGGCAATAAGGAACTTGAAATAAATAGTCAGACTGCTTTAAAATAGAACCTGTAGCGTCAGCATTACTCCATAAATGTCAAGTCATTGCAAATATGCCATATACAATATACGTATTTGTGGGTAACTATCACGCAACGGTCTAATAAGCAGCGCAATATAATGGACTTTATTTTTGTGACAAGTATAGAGTAATGCTGACGCCATGGAATACATTGCTAAGCAGTCTGACCATTTGTTTTAAGTTCTGTATTGCATCCACTGTCTACTAATGAATTTTCAGCTTTTCCAAAACACTTTGTGGGTACTAATTAAATTTACACATTTTCTTGTACGCCAGCGCCAGATGTCCCGGAGTCTGGCCTGCTGAGTAGAAGTAGAAGCTTTTGCAAAACTTTTGCACTTTTTGGTCGCTGCCTCTCGGACTATTTAACCCCTCCAATCGCGAAGTAAAAATTCAGCTGTCACTTACGCCGGCGATATTTTCGCGCGTAAATTCGGCGCAAGTAAATGACTTTGAGTAAAACGACTATAACTTGTAAACCACTATACGGATCATAAAAAGAATAACTGTAAAATGATCGCATTAAATTTGAAATATAAAACATTGTAAGATTATCTCGTAAAACAATTAAGATAATAATGAATAAATATTACAAAGTTTGCGAACTGAAAAAAAGTCGCCTATTCAATTAATTTCGATGTTTTTATCACAAAATACGTAAAATATGCAAAAATTGTAAATACAGTTATGTTCTTTATTAAATAATTTACCAAAACTTATATCTTATATGTTGTTATTTGCATACAAAAACATTTAGTTACTCAGCCAAAAAAAAATCGATGTATTCTCGTAAAAAAAAAAAATTCATTTTATTTTTGTGATTACTTGAAGTTATTTTTTATATGAAATTCTTTCACAATAACTTTTCCACTATATCATTCTTCTTATAAAACACACCAAAACTTTCAGCTTTGTCTGATATTACAGAAAAATCTAAACTTTTTTAAGTTAGCATTGTAAACTTGGTAACTTTGAGGGAAACTTTGATAATACTAAAATGCTTAAGGATTTTCAAATAATATGTCTTATTATATGCTTATTATATGTCTAGTAACTAAATATTATACTCCAGAGAGTCACATTTCATAGAAAAACAATAAAAAAAACCCAATCAAAATGTGGTAACGAGGAGCGGCGGATAAAATAATGTCCGATGTCAAATTAGAAATCAAGTTGAATTGAGCAAAATATAGCCAATTTTGTGATTATATACGATGTAAATCAAATAATAGCTGTTTCATAAGCGAATTAAACGGATATTACGTCATAATAGATTTTTCGTCATAATTCGCGAAAAACAAACGAACATTTTTTGCAACGCTAACGCGTATGTCAAACTATTTTACTCGATAATTCGTGAAAAAAAGCAGAGGAGATGTCCCAAATTAGAAATTCTCTTTCGGAAACCTTCCTAGAATGCAAATCACTTACGGTTTTGCGCAGGAAATAGCACAAAAATAACACGAAAATCACAAAATCACAGACACTCCGGGCGTTGTACAATGGCCGGACGGCGGCTCGGCGACTCGCGCAGGTGTCGCGCGGCGGCGACGAAGCGAAACTGATTATTATAAATAATTTATCGGCTAACAGTCGTCGACTAGAGTTCGACCGTTCGACTTTTTCGATATCGCATACTTTATACGCGGATAGGATCGCAATTCGAGTAATAAATCGCATTTTACGCAGCGCGGAGCGCCCTAACCAAAATTGATTAGCTCAAGTCTTAGCGTTTGTAAGCGTCTAACCAAAAATGGTTAACTCAAATAGGAAGGGTTAATTCTCAGAATTGCAAAATGACAGTGTTTCCATTTGGTGGTTAAAACTATATATGCATGTTTCGTTCTGTTTATCGTTTTCTACTCATTATTATGAAATTTCACAATCGGCGGGTTTATTATCATACAATAATCTCTTACAACCAATTCTACTATGAAGTGTTTATGTGCGTGTAGCACGTGGGTAAGTGTGTGTCTTGTTATTGCATTCGACAAAAAGAATTGAAATGCTATTCCGTTAATTTGATCCCGTGAAAAATGGTGCCCCAGTCGGAACACTCCATACTCGAAATATGCCTCCACAATTACCCATTCTCTGTCACTCTCTTTAGATAAAATTTGTTTCTCTGGACGGTACTCTAACCACATATCCCACACTAGGTTTTCTCCATAGGTTTTTGTGGTCCGTTGTCGGTGATGTCGTGAGTGCGTAGGTGCTGTCGTGAAATAATTAGTCATGCAGTTGGCAGTCCAAACGCGTCGCTACGCTCATCTCTGAGCGCTTATACCTCAGCCGTGTTGTAGTGATTTTCTGGGAGTTAATGGGCCCTTGCTGGGTTGGCCACAAAGACCCATTCTGTTCAGGGTTGGTCACACTCACGGGTCAACACCCATCCGACGGACTCCACGCATGAAGTGCGACCCTGGGTAGGACTCTGGCCTTTGTCAGTTTCCACTGGGAATCAAACTTCTGGTGCTCCTGGACGGTCTGCGCACCGTGCGGCGTAAGCCAATCGACTGTGCACTCTGACTAACATATTGAGATGTCAACCACAACGGGCGAACCCGTCACCGCAGGACGTTTTAACGATTCATCGTTCTATCGACCGTGCAGTGAGCGTAGAAGACTTTGGACATTACAAATCCGACGTCTAGCTACGCCACAACCCGCAAGACACCAACGCCTTTACCGCGAGATAGCCAGTAATGTTACCTGGCGGGCCGACACTCGCGCCCTTGCTTCCAATTGTGACCAGATTTCTCCGGTCTCTCGATTGGTTCCGAGTTCGAGGTCGCTTGCGCGGTACTCTCCCTTACGAAGCGGTGAAACGGTGTACACCGAATCTATCGCGGACCAAGGCGTCTTTTACCCGACTCTGAACCGGGATCGGATGGCCAATGGTCATTTCAAGAGCAGTCGCCGTAAGGTAGGCAACCACCCCCGCTCTATAGGAAACAATACAGTTCCCAGACTCCCCCGACTGTTAGTCGGAGAGCACAATCGATTGGCTTGCGCCGCTCGGTGCGCAGACCGTCCAGGAGCGCCAGAGGTTTGATTCCCAGGGGAGACTGGTTGACCCAGTGTCCTACCCAGGTTCGCACCCCATGCGTGGAGGCCATCGGATGGGTGTTGACCCGTGAGTGTGACCGACCCTGAACACATGGGTCATCGTGGCCACCTCATCATGGGCCCGTTAGCTCCCATGTATGGCTCCCGTGTATAGCTCCCATGTACTCCCACTCTGACTAACATCTTGCGGTGTCGACTACAACGGGCGAGCCCGTCACCACAGGACGTTTTAACGATTAGTCGTTCTGTCGCCCTGCAATGAACGTAGAAGACTTTGGACAGTACAATCCTACGTCCAGCTACGTCACAACCCGTGAGAGTCCAACGCCTTACCGCGAGTGAGTCAGGAATAAACCCGGCGGGCTCGAGATACTCGCGCCCTCACTTCCAATTATGACCAGATTTCTCCGGTCTCTCGATTGGTTCCGAGTTTGAGGTCGCTTGCGCGGTCCTCTCCCTTACGAAGCGGTGAAACGGTGTGCACCGAATCTATCGCGGACCAAGGCGTCCTTTGCCCGACTCTGAACCGGGATCGGATGGCCAATGGTCATTTCAAGAGCAGTCGCCGTCGACTCTGACTAACAGTCGGGGGAGTCTGGAAGCAGTAATGTTTCCTATAGAGCGGGGGTGGTTGCAAACCTTACGGCGACTGCTCTTGAAACGACCATCGGCCATCCGATCCTGGGTGAACAGCCGGGCAAAGGACGCTGTGGTCCGCGATAGATTCGGTGTACACCGTTTCACCGCTTCGTAAGGGAGAGTACCGCGCAAGCGACCTCAAACTCGGAACCAATCGAGAGACCGGAGAAATCTGGTCACAATTGGAAGCAAGGGCGCTAGTGTCGGCCCGCCAGGTAACATTACTGGCTATCTCGCGGTAAAGGCGTTGGTGTCTTGCGGGTTGTGGCGTAGCTAGACGTCGGATTTGTAATGTCCAAAGTTTCACCGCTTCTAAAGGGAGAGGACCGCGCAAGCGACCTCGAACTCGGAACCAATCGAGAGACCGGAGAAATCTGGTCATAATTGGAAGTAAAGGCGTTAGTGTCGGCCCGCCAGGTAACATCCCTGGCTATCTCGCGGTTAAGGCGTGGACCTCTTACGGGCTTGTGACGTAGCTAGATGGTGGACTGTTTTGTCCCAAGTCTTCTACGCTCACTCCAGGGAGATAGAACGACGAATCGTTAAAACTTCCTGAGGTGACGGGCTCGCCCGTTGTAGTCGACAACCCAAGTTGTAGTGATTTTCTATTAATTATATGCAACGTGACACCATCATATGTGCCTATAGTATTTCTTGTTTCTCGGTCTGGCCGTAGCGCGCCTCCCACTCCGCCGCTGCCGGACTCGCTTCGATCCGGCGCAAAGCGGTCGTCTGCCGCAGTTATCTATTAAGTCTGTGGCAGTTACCAATGTACACCCACGAAGCTCGCACGCTGGTCTCATCCGCCTCCGGCCATCATGTCGTGATTCGATTAATTGTCGCACCGCCAGGAGTTGCTGCCATGTTTCCAGAATCGGCCAGGGCGTTCGGAAGGAATTTCGCCAGGGGTTATTTTTATGTGTGGAAGGGGAGGTGGGGAGAAGAGAGATAAAATATATACTGTAATGTTTTTATTAATTTGTATGAAAGACACATTCCAATATTTTAAGTTAGTGCTTTCGGCGGTTATTTAAGTTGGCATGTGTGCATAAGTTGACAATTTCCATGAAAGGAATACTCTTAGTGAGGATGCGTGTTTTCAGGGTTGGTATAATGATTAAATATTTGAGTCCTTAATGCCTTTAATTTTACGCTACCAACCTCTTCACAAATCCAGCCACTTATTTATTCATAAATTTTGGAGGCAGTTTTTTACCACTTTCCATACGATCGGTTTACGGTGACCTCGATTCGAGGAAAAGTTGATCCGGGTCGAGGGGCCTAAAACAGGATATTGTCGAGACAAAGGCACACGCGTGAGCCGCCTGACAAATAGCGTGAAGCGACTCTACTCTTTCCCACCCTTAGAGAGACGCCTTTGTTGAGCGAAAATAAAGTGTTACAAAAGCAGGTAGAAATAAGTGTGGGCAGGTGCTGCTACAATTACCCATCTCTAGGATTTTGCAAGAGATATTATGCTTTGGATGATGATTATGTATATTTTTGTATTCAGGCTTACTAAAAATAATTTAATATTTAATTTTTTATTTTGTCTGATAGTATTTATAAGTTTAACATTATTATAATCGGTAATTTAGAAAGGGTATTTTAATACTCTTTCTTTTTACTCGATTTTCTAACAGAAAATCGAAAAATATCTGGAAAGAAACTATGAAAAAATTGATTACATGTCGTATCTAATTCTCGGTATATCTATTCCTATTTTAATAAAATCATTACCAATTCATAAATAAAAAACCGTTAAAATTATTCGAGTGTTTAGGCTTAACATTCGATACCGAATCTGAACGAAACCCGTGGCTTGGTACTTGTACTTAGCACGAGTAGAACTTCTATTAGATTTAGAAAATCACCGCAGCGATTACCGTGTAAAGCGGGTTCAAACGCGTATACATTCTACCTGGTTATTATTTGACAACTATGTCTCGCCTTTATTCGGACAAATCAAGCCACGGTCGCGCGAATTTACAAATTACGCTATGACCTAAAAAATCATTTTTTATGCGGAAAAATCCAGACACGATCGCGCGAATTGACAAGTTACGCTAAGATCTATAAAATCGTTATTTATTCGGAAATATAAAGCCACGGTCGTGCGAATTTACAAATTATGCCAAGATCTAAAAAACCTTTATTTATCCGGAAAAATCAAGCCACGGTCGCGCGAATCGACAAATTACGCTAAGATCCCAAAAATCGTTATTTATGCAAAAAACCCAAGCCACGGTCGCGGGAATTGACAAATTACGCTAAGATCACAAAAATCGCTATTAATGCGGGAAAATCAAGCCACGGTTGTGCGAATTTACAAATTACGCTAAGATCTAAAAAAACGCTGTTTATGTAGAGAAACTAAGCCACGGTCGTGAGAATTGGCAAATTACGCTAGGATCTAAAAAATCGTTATTGATGCGGAAAATCAAGGCACGGCAGCGCGAATTTGCAAATTTCGTTATTAATTATTAGTATTGTAATAAATTCAACTATTAGGCAAAAATTTCCTTGCCTCGTTTTTTACTATTTTATTAAAACATTTTTAAAAAAATGTTTGGATTGTACAAAAAAAATAATATTAGTAGCATAGGAAAAAAATAAGAGAAATACTTCATATATTAGGAAAAACCTTTGCCATTTTTGATAGATGATCAGAAACTGAAACATTACAAATGTATTCTTTAGGGATGCCATAACCCTATGATATTTGTTAAAACCACTGAAATCGTGACGGAAAATAGGCCAGATCATAACACTAAGGTAACGCATGGAAAATAAAAATACTTTCCTGCTGGGTTTTTAGTAGGTAGTGATATTAGTGTAGGTATGTAGGTAGCTAAAATAAAATAGACCATAATTTCAAAAATACTTTTTCTATAATTATAATATGCCAGTTTTTTTCAATTGTTAAAAAAATATATATCTGAACAATGCTCCATCACTAGATTAACAAAACTCTAAGGCGTCTCGAAATGATCGGGAATCTTTTACTTCGGAATAAACAAGTACCGAAAAAAACGCTACATAC
Organism: Micropterix aruncella; assembly: GCA_944548615.1. Classification (NCBI taxonomy): domain Eukaryota; kingdom Metazoa; phylum Arthropoda; class Insecta; order Lepidoptera; family Micropterigidae; genus Micropterix; species Micropterix aruncella. Next base: position 25,465,938 of record OX155960.1, on the reverse strand, counting down.
CACTTGCCTTGCTGCGTGGTGCTTAGCAACATAACGCTATTTAATTACCCTAACGCCGAAATTAATTATTTTAATGCAGAAGAAATGGTATATTTAGCTATCTTGGATATAGACGAGCTAATAGGAGGAATAGCAGATCGACATTTTTGGAAATTGGTATGACTGTGATCTAAACAATTCTGTACTGCGTTATTTGTCTAAAGAGCAACAGTTGGCTCATGTTAATTAGTGCCCGTTTACTTTTTAACGTGTCAACGTAGAAATATCAAATATTGGTATTAGCATCGTCTAAGGCCATGACTCGTAGATATACCTATATGAGCCCGAGTGTATCAATCCGTTTAGGTCTTCGAAAGTCAGTTTAAGCCTACAAAAGTTGTCCGTTCTCGTCAGTTTCGACGTATCGAAGTAAGCGGTCGATACATACATAATATGTATGTATGGAAATGAAGAATAGAGAACGATTAACGAAAATTACACACTCCTAAAGATGGCTGAACTCTGCAGGCGTAAACCGAGACGTCGCATAACGTCCACCATGATAAAGCAAGTTTTCACATCGCTCGTAAAATAAACGAGTTTTTTGAGTAGTAAAATTCCTTCCTCCATACAGGTGAATTACAGAGATTATTTGATTGACCGACACGACACGGTGGCAAAGAGGTTAGTTCATCTTATCTTACATTGTAAGGTTCCGGGTTCGATTCCCGGCTGGGTGACCATTTTCCGTTCATAAAATTAACGAAATTTCATTTTAATTCTGTCGTTTGAATGCTTCAAAGAGACACACACTTATACACACTTATACACGCTTCATAGTAAAATTGGTTGTACGACGTTGTCCTATGATAATATACCCGGTTATTGTGAACATTCCGAATAAAGAGTAAAAAGAAAGCAAGAAACAAATAATGATTTTATATTCCCAAACGTGGTCAGCGGTTTGAAGACTTTATAGAAGCCACCCAATCTTTTAAAATGGCCATTATAAGAATCCTAACTTCGGATTAAAAAAAAATCTTTGTAAATGAAGTTCGCGGTAATGCAAAAATACATAATTTTAGGAAATACATTTTTTTGTTTGTCGTTTTCCCTATTCCCGATAATTTCGGTGTCGCTATGATATGAAATAAATAACACCAACCTGTTGAGCCGTATACCATGTAACTTGTGGATAACTTGAAAACAAGTAACAGGAACCATTGTACATTCTGAGGCGAGAATCCGGGCAGGAAACGGCTGAAACAATTAAAAAATATTATTGTACATATATTTAGTGATTTAGTGATCGGTATGTATTATAGAATAAGAGAGTGAGTCCAGCATGGGGTCAATCGTCAGGCATGGGGTCAATCGTGCTAGATAAAACCCTGAGAGATCGTATCTCTCTAATGATATACACTTAATTCGGGTCGAAGAAACTAAAAGAATGAACAAAAAATTTATAAAACTAAAACGCTAGTGGGTCCATAACTTATCTAATCACAGACTTATTGGGAATAATTGGTATTACCCAGCTATACCTAAAATTAATTTCGCTGAAAGTCAAACCAAGATAACTTGGATCTATGAGATGTGTAAGTTGGGTGTCATCCGCATGTAAACGGTAATCCGCATATAAGTGAGTAATATATAAAGTGAGTATGAGATATATATAAGTCAGTATAGGTAGTATATAAAATACAAACAGAACATAGTAAAATGCGGTCAGTATAGGTAGTATATAAATGGAATTGAACGGTATACAAAGTAATGGAACCGGTTTTAAAATTGCCAAATCTTTGATGAACGCTGAATATTCTCTACTCTGACTGTAGACCACAATAGACCACCAGCTTTGGGAGCTAATTGGCCCTTGCTGAGTTGACCACGAAGACCCATTCTGTTCAGGGTTGGTCACACTCACGGGTCAACACCCATTCGGCGGCCTCCACGCATGAAGTGCGAGCCCGGGCAGGACTCTTGCCTTAGGGCTAGTTTCCCTTAGGAATCAACTTTCTGGCGCTCCTGGACAATCTACGCACCGTGCGGCATAAGCCAATCGATTGTTCACTCTGACTAACAGTCGGGGGAGTCCGGAAGCAGTACTGTTTTCTATAGAGCGGAGGTGGTTGCGGACGACCTTACGGTGACTGCTCTTGAAATGACCATCGGCTACCGGATCCTGGGTGAACCTCGAACTCTTAACCAATCGAGAGACTGGAGTAATCTGGTCGCAATTGAAAGTAAGGGCGTGAGTGTAAGCCCGCTGGGTAACACACCTGGTTAACTCGCGGATAAGGCGTTGGCCTCTTAAGGGCATGTGACGGAGCTTGACAGTGGACTGTTTTGTACAAGTCTTCTGCACTCACTTCACGGGAGATAGAACGACCAATCGTTAAAAACTTCCCGAGGTGACGGGTTCACCCGTTGTAGTTACCAACTCTATTTGTAGACCACAATGAGTGTTCTGCAGATATACTACCAACATAACCGACAGAAATTTAATCAGCTCCAAAATACTTATCCGACAATTACTTTAGCTTCTCTTATGGAATTAATTAATAATTCTATTCCTAAGATTTTTTGAGTTCGCTTAAGTTAATTAAAAGCGATAGAAATGTCCCTAAAGAACCCGAGGGAGATTTTCAGCAAAGAACGAAATTTTCTGAAATCCACGAAGCAAAATTTAAATTGTCAAACCCTTGTTTAGATGCCCCCGGGGAAGCGACGTAACGCTGTAAAGTTACTTTGTGATTGTCGGATCCGGATCTGTATCCGTCGGCCCTAGTTCGGACTCCTTAGTATTTATTTATTTATTTATTTATTAGTTTCAAATATTATTCAAGAGCATTACAGACGAATTCAATTCGCCCTTGAATATTAAATCAAGAGCTTAAGTCTAAAAATAAATGACTTACATAACTAAATTATTGCTAACATTCAACAAGATAAAAACCTAAAAATATAAAACTAAATAAAAGACAGATTATGATAAACATGAGATAGCAGGGAGTTGCCTTTTTAGCTGCCAAAGGGATATACAAAAGAAGTCTATTTCTGTGGGTAAGGAATTAAGAAGAGCTATAACCCTTCCCACTGGCCTGTCTACAAAAATATTTGTACGATGGTACGGCACATTGAACAACAGATGCAATCTCCTCGGTGTATAATTTACCGGTACGTACAATTCAAATTTACGTAGTATCTCTGACAAATAAATAGTTCCTTAAATTAATTTATATGCAAATATAATTATATATATCGACGCGTTTCAAGAGTATTGTATCCTACCATTCCAAGCACAAAATCGGACGGAAATAAGTATGGATAAATATTGTATTTTCTGTAATAAATATATCTTAAAATCTTTCTTTGAATACGCTCTACCATCTGAATGTATTTGTTTTCACTTGTACACCAGATGACCGTTCTCATCTCGTATTGCAAAATGCAACGTCTATCTGTCTGTGTTAATACCTCGGACACCACTGCACAGATTTCGATTAGGATTACTTACATCCGTTATAGGGTTTACGAGATAAGAAGTGGTCCGTGATATCATACTGAATATTGGTCAGTTTTCATGTCACACATTGTTAGAAAGTATCAGACATTGGTATGTATATCATTTATTTTTGTTCATTGATATTCGAGTTATAAGCAAACAAATTTAGTTATATAGGAGTAAATATGAAGCAACTGCAATAAAACTGCTAATACTTATTTAATTTTCTATTAAATATATATATATATATATATATATATATATATATATATATATACAATTTATATGGATGAAAATCAAGTCAATATGTTTTATTCAGTGTAAATACATTGAATACATTGAACGTCAAAAACACCATGCATCTGCAAATAGTGCATTAAATTTGGGAAAAGGACTCCCAAGGTATACTACATCTGATACAATTTTGGATCACTAAGAAACGCAATCGAGCGTTTGTATAATCTAAAAGTTCCTTATTCAGCTGCAGTGGCTTCTATGCCAGGCGTGCAAAATGAGAGTGAAGAGGGAGACGCTCCGACCGCAGCCCGCTATCGTTTTAATTTCGCTTTTGATGTCGGCCAGTTGTTGGCAGAGAGAGACGTATTTTGCGATGAGTAGCGGTTGTTCTTGCTCGTAACGACTTATAAACTGCTGCCCGCAGCGACAGTTACGGCGAGACACCACAGAACATTCCCACAGAATAAAACAGAATAAAATACATATTCACGTACCAACAGAGAAATTACGCAAGCACCACTCGACGAAGCCAATTCGAGTGCCAGCGTATTTAAATTACCCAAAAAGAACAGCTAATCAATGCCTTAATATTTGGAATCCGCATGAAGGTACTTATACCCTCATGCTGAAAAAGGTACAGAAGTGTTTTTTGAGATTTTTCTACTTCAAGTAGTACGGATATTATCCATTTTTATATCCGACTGCATATATTACAGGCATGGTTGGCTATAATTCTCTCTGTCTCAGAAGAGAAATGCTGACATGTCCTATGTTTTCAATCTAATTCGTGGTAAATCTGATAACCCTAGCTTACTAGCCAAGCTGGATCTTCGTGCTCGATTGCACCGTCTTTTCGCGGAGCCGTTCTCGCGCACTAACCTTACGAGGTGGAACTTGTTGGCGCGTGCTTTGCGGCGCTTAAATGAAATGCACTCGATGGCACCAGATTTCGATATTTTTACCGCCAACCCTCACTTGTTTAATTTGCAAGCTATTAATTATTTATTTTTATATGATAGCTAGTATTATAAGTGTCATTCTGTTTGTATAGCTACGGTAATATTTTTAGTAATTGTACTTCTCAATGCCTTGGTTTTACTGTTATATTGATTAGTAACAAGTGAATAAACAAAATAAAATAAAATAAATAAAAATATTACAAATAGAAATAGGCTATCAGTTCCCAAACTACGAGTTAAAAAGTTTGAAAGTTCTTATTCGGCAAAATATTCAACAGCATTCCTCAGGAAATTTTAGAGATGTCAGGAAAACTATTAAAGCAATGTATTAACCCCTATTTTTTTTTAATAAAACATATCTATGAGAATAACGACTACTTCTATGGTAATGATGCGTGGTTTTATAACAGCAACTAATATTTCAGTTTCATTTCACTACATAAATAATTCTGAGAAAACTAAAGAAATTTCTGTGTCTTAAGGCTCCCTTCCGAGTTGACGCGACTAAAAATTTAGGTATTTTTGCAATGACACGCGCCCGCGCGCTTTCGATATATACATAAAGATGTATAGGTATACCGCGGCGACAAGGCAATACGTCCCACCGTTGGCAGTGGCCAATTACGAATGTCGTTTTCTTCTTCGCGCTTCGTCTAATATATTCGATTTGACTTTTTAATTATAATATAATAAATTACCAAATAAATAGTTTTTTATAAAGTAATAATTAGATTACAATAATAAAATAACTTAAGATCACTGGGTTATTATATTTTTTGTATGGAAGTTCCAATAACTGTCTTGGTACTATGCAAATAGACCATACGATGGTGTAAATAGTATTTTTTAATATTGGGAATCATCTCTAGGTTTTTCAAAAACTGAAGACAAATCTCGCTCGTTTTTATTTTTCGTAACAGAATAAAGATAATTTACAATTAATATGAAAATAATTTACCAATTTCGTTTAGGCCAAATGATAGCTTAAGGACCGGGTTTTTAAAATCCGGCATAATTGTATTAAAATTCTTTTTCGTGTTCTCACAACCAGGCCACAAAATTATGCTTCATATAGCTTTTGACCGCCACGGCCGCCACGGCCTCTTAACTATTTTTCTCTTAATTTTCTTACCATTTTATTCATGTTTCATATATTTGACAAACTTGAAAAAATATATTGTATACGAGTGGTATTACCCGGCGTTGCCCGTGTCATATCTTTTCTCAAATACCAATGTATACCAATTTTCATGGCGATCGGTTGAGCAGTATAGAAGTTGGTGTGCTGCAGTGCCGTCTAGTTGAAAGTTGCAACAAAGCGGATATATATAAAAAACTTAACCATGAAAAAATACATATATATGCCAACTTTCATGGTGATCGGTTAAACGGTTTCGGAGTCTATTAAACTCGGACAGACGGGCATACACTTATACCAACATCCATTTTTATATTATATTATTTTGGCCTGTTTTTAAAATTTAAACTTTGAATGCCTATATCTCGCATATTTATAGCGACCGACACAATTTTCTTCCAGATTTAGCATTAAAATGAAAAAAATTGGAGAGAGGTTCCTATACTGCAGTTATTCCACTTTTATAACTATGTGATAATACTTACATGTATATATTTTAATTAAAGAGTTTTGAACAATGAAGCACAAATAATTAAAAAGCAGGAATAATTTCACTGTATTACCTTCACAATATTTTGAATTTAGAATAACGCTTGGCCGACTATGACGTTTGTAGGTTTAACATAGCAGCGCCATCTATGGATTACTCAATAGATAACGCCATCTGTTAAAATCGTTTGGAACTAACAGATAATTGCGAATGTCAAATAATAGACATTGCAATAAAATAATATCGCTACTATAAATTAAGACGTAAGCTATCCTATCTTTCAAGTTGGATCAAACTGCACATTGTGTGCAAATTTGATTCAAATCGGTTAAGTAGTTTAGGAGTCCATCGCGGACAAACAACGTGACACGTAATTTATATATATTAAAAATATAAAATTAGATTGACAAGAATAGTAAAAATTATGTTGATATTTCATTTACATTTATTTGGTTGTTCTTTTCAATGAAGCTCATAAAATTCGTCGGGAAAAGTTAAAAAAATGTATTTAATTTCCATCCTGTGGAATACTAGAATTGACTGCTTATTTAGTAGACTGCTTATTTAGTATGGCACTTTTCCACGCGCGCACACTCGTCGATTGTTTAGTCAGCCAACTCGGTAGATACTCATTCCGTTCCGAGCTTTGGCTTGGGATGGTCGTGCGTATGGTTCATAATGGCGGTACTTGTCGAAAAGTCTATCGTAAATATGAGGAAATTGAAAAAAGACCCACGCTTTATAAAAAAAGCTTAAAAGGGTACTCTGATGCGAATTTAAAAAAAAAAATATTGCTGGAAGTTCTTCCCAGTCGTATAAGAGTAATAAAAACAGTTCTGGGTAACACTTCATTAACTTTCAGTATGCGACCTTTCTGTTCAAGAGTAGCTTATCAACTAGCAAATTGTTTGAAATGAATCGGCCGACTGTTGGTTTGTCTGTGCACTCACCACCAATCAGACTATTTAGTTGTCTCTGTTTGTACATTAGCAGCCTAACCCGACTAAGCTATTGGTCAATAGAAAGTCTGTTGTCTACGGGAAGGGGGGGGGGGGGGGGGTACGCAGAAATATAATGAGATTCAATTGACGGAAATTGCTATCGAGATCAATGGAAAAATCAACATAGGGGTAGAAATTGAGGTCAATACGAATTTGAAAATTGTGCATGTATATTGATTTATTTTGAATGTTTTAGGTACCTACTTACAAAGTATATTTTTATTAATTACAGGGACCAGGATTTGGTGGTAATTAAGACCACCTGGAAGATCTGTTGGCTCCTCCACCAGTGCACTTTGGAGCTGTCATCTGCAACGGGCGAACCCGACACTTCAGGCTGTTGTAACGATATAGATCGTTCTTTTAGCAGCGAGGTGATTACACAGTGACTCAGTGATAACACAGTCCGCAGTATAGCTCCGCCAATATGCCCGTAAGAATCCGACGCCTTACCACGAGGCACTGGAATGGGGACCAGCGGGCCAACCACACGCCCTTACTACCAGATTTTACCGGATTTCTTCGTCTTCCGGTCTGGTTACGGGTTCTAGGTCGCGTGCGCGGACTCTACCTGACGTAAGCGCTTATACAGTTTGTATATTTTGCGGACCACGACGCCCTTTGCTCGCCATGGCCTCTCGGGATCGGGTGGCCGACGAATCGATTCAAGGGTTGAAGACATGTCGACAACTACCCTCCGCTGTCATAGGAAACGTACGTGACCGTACGTCATAGGAAACGTACGTTCCAGATCCCTATGGTTATTTTCCAGTTGGGCATTCAACGGGGATAGTTGTAATATTTTGCAGTTGGGGATATTGTGAAAAATATGGTAGACCAGAATAATTAGCATTCGGTTCAAAAGTATAAATAATGCGATGGTCTAGCTAGATAGAGCGGTTTCTCTGTATACATATGATGGGAATCATCGAACTACCTCAAGACATCCAATATTCGTACCAAATTCTGAGGACAGAACCGTTCCATAATAATAAGGAAATATCTAAAATGAAATAAAAAATCTCTTTATTGCACAATTAAAAGAGGGTTCAATGGTGGACTTATTGCTACATAACAATATCTTCCAGCCAACCGACAGTCAATCAAATATCTCTATTTCAATCATAATTTGAAGTACGTTAAACGCTGTTTTCCAGGACACGATAAACCCTCCGAAGTCCGACCGTTCATCGATGCTATACGTTTTGACTGTTTTGACAAATTAGTTCATAATTTACGATTCAATTAGGTTTCTGTTTAAATAATTACCTTGATCTTGCAAATGCCGTCATCCGGAACGGCTTCATATTTCACCTTCACGCTGTGGAAATTAGCACTCGTGGCCTGCCAGCCAAGTCTCTGTTTCACCTCTTTAAAAGATCTTGGTCTCCCCAGGAAAATAATTAACTCCTTCCTAGAAAACTATATATAATCACAATTTCCGCATCTTAAATTCTTTGGCTTCGAAGGGTGTATATAAGGTGAAATTGACGGAATATAAGGTGAAATTGACGGTAAGAAATACGCTAATGTGTGGCAAGAGAGATTTCCTAAGCCAACCACAGCCGGTCGTTAGTACATATGTGACCGCTCACCCCCAGAAGTGTAAAAATAGTATAACGATGGGCGCGACTCCAGTCGGTAAATTCCATGGCAGCTCCATTAATATTGAAATTTTATTTATTTCAAAAATCTTGCTGAGGTTGAAGAAGCTGCATCGACGAAAACGTTCACAAGAGTAGTGAAATCTCTCAGAACACCGTTTGGGTAGGTTTCAATGAATTCACGTTACACGGAAACAGTAACAACAATAGAATTATTATTCGTGCGCAACAAAGCGGCAATAAAGCGCGTATCACCAAAGTTTCAGTTATGGTTAGGCAATCACGTGTCATTTACAATCCTCATTTACATTCGCAGACACGGAAATTTTATTTATGGTTCCGTAAAATGTATAATATTATATTAGATATGAATATTATACGCTGAAATAAGTTTGTTTCGTGTCAAAGGATACTTAGTAGTAGTTAGGTATAAACTTGTGAGCTTAGTATTCGAAGAAGTTACTGACTGAATATAATATTACCTTATTTTATACAAGGCTACCCGTGAGCTATCGATTCTTTCTAGAATTGTTAATCTCACTTATAAGCTGTTTTATAAGGTTAATATTTCTTCTAAACTTGCTTGTGTAGTCGATTAAAACGGGTCTAGTAATTTCCATATACGTACATCCGCAAAAACCTAAAAAGTTCCCAAAACTAAGTAACTGTTATGAGAAACAAAAATAAGCTTTTGTTTCCCAAGTTTCAACAAAAAGGTAGGTACGACATTTCAAATTATCCATATGTCAGGAAGTCAAAAGTACCCTGGAATATTCCGTTACATTTATAAATAGATAGATACATACATACAGGTCAAGCTAATAAAAGCGTGTTAAAAAAGGTGGCCATCTGGTTTTCTTGGCGGTATCAAAAAAATTGGTAAAACATAAAATGCTTGATATATTTGTCTTTTAAAGTTCAGCATATGCAAGTTGAAATGAAAAGGTTGAATTGAATTCCCCGGATTCATTCCAGTGGCCCAATTTTGGGAATTGCTTTGATGTCCTATTTCAGTGTTAAATATTTCTGTACTAAATATAGCTTTAATAACGAGCGAACATTATAAAAACTCACTTCATAAGCGCAGCCTGTCGAAATGTCCGAAAACACGAAACAGAATCTACGGCTCATTAACGAATAAAGCGAAATACCAGCATGCAAAGCGAGCAGCGTAAGCGGCCTTTGTTGTTTTCACGGCATTCCGGCCTTGACGAAAAAGTCTCCAACAGGTCGAGAGAAAAAATAACGATGGGGGGCCAGCAACATTATAAAAGAGTCAAACCTGGGGGGATAGAGAGTTTTGCAAAAGAAAACGGAAGATGGGCTCTTGCGCCCCCGAAAAATAAGACCGTTTCTCTCCCTCTGCCCCCTCCCAGCTCTTTACTTGCTGTGCTGTGCCCGAGTGTGACTCGTCGTTGGGCCACAGTTATTTGCGCGCTGTGCCCGAGTGTTACTCGCAACGTCTTAGTCGCTTGTTTGCTCCTGGTTAAAATTTTAACCGAAAGACCACTTGGGCGTATTTTGCGGCTATATCTTATGCTTCAGCAAATATACTCATTTAAAAGTATTTCTTCTCTTTCCCTAATAAATAGTGCCCATTTTTGTTAGTCTAGTATTTCGGTTACTATATGTAAAAATACCAATATAATATTATTTCCAATGTTCGCAGCGAACATTTCGTTGTAGTGAAAATGCTGCGCTGGGGAAATCTAGGATTTTTACAGTATCGTATCTGAGTTTTGCAATATTTTATAATAACGTTATTATAATAAATATAATAACGAATTTAGCTCATAAAATTTTACATATGGAGATAAATATGAATAATGAAAGCAATGTTGAAACTTTTGAAGAATTTGGCAAAAATGACTTTATATGTTATTTTATTTAAGACCGAAACTACAAAAAAATCGCATGTGTTGCCATCAAACTTTCCCGGCAAGAAGCCAACCCCGCCAACCCCCTCCTCCTCCCGCGCGCCCATCCTCTCAACCCCCAACCCCCTCCAACCCCCGCTAAATTCCCCTGGTAAAAAGGCGAGTTTCGTATATTTGCTTTCCTTTATGCAGTTTCTTATTGAAACATTTCCTACTATTTAATACAACGGTTTTTTTTGGAAAAATTATCGCGATTTTTTGGTTTAATTTTCAAATTCTTCGTTTTCTACCTATCATTATAAAATAAAATTAATAAACTCGTAGACTATTACACATATTAAGGAATAACGGAGTTATGAAGTTTTAAATTTTCAGATTATATTTTTTTTATTTAAAAATTGCTGAAGATATTGTGAAGTGAGGTAGGCTAGATTGTAGGCAATGTCCTTGGACTTCTAAGTCACATTGATGGATATCTCGTTAAATGGCCAACATGGGGGATATATCTCAACAGTATTTGTAATATCCGCATTAGGTTGAACGATTTTCGTTCGTAATTCGTATTGGTCCTGATTGGTCTTATACTTTCTGAGATACAAAGAGTACAAACACACAGACACACAGACATAAAGGGACATCTTAAAAATTTTGTTTTCATTTTTTTGGGTTTGCAGGATCTCAAAACGTCCGGTAAAACTCGAATTCTAAATTTTGCTCGAAAACAATAATTTCCTTATTTATATAGGGAAATTCTTGGGAAAATAAAAAGTAACTAATCATCGTACGAGTGTTTAGAAAACATGATCTACACTTTTTTATATATACAATGGTATAAGAGAGGGAGGGGGAGGAGTAGTCGAAGCGATGCGAACGCATCAAAGCCAACAGCGTAACATCCGCCCAATGTGACGTCAGTGAGCATCCGGCTTCGCGACCAGTGTCTGTGTTGCCAGCGTAAGGAATATTTTAACAAAATATAAAGTTTCTACAGGAAACGCCTTTGGCCATGGATGCATGGGACAAAATGCTGTGAAAATAGGATTAATATACTAATTTGTGTCATCAAGAATTGTAGAATTTAGATTTAATCTAATAGCATCCCAATGATTAAAACGCGTTCATAAATAAGCCAAGTCAAAGTAAATTATTTAAATTATTGAAGGTGGAGCATAGGTGGACGGGTGGGGGGGAGGGGGGGGGGGGGGCGGCGAAGCTTTTTATCAATGAATAACGCAGATTGCCGAAAAAAACAAATCTGTTTTTCTTATAAATCCTCAAGAGTGTTGAAAAGATTTATATAAATGTATATCTTTTCAGTTGGTTGACTGGAAGATAGTGTAATGTAGCAATAGGTCCGCCATTGTACCCTATTTTTATTGTGCAATAAAGAGATTTTTATTCATTCATTCATTCATTTAAACCATCCGTTTTGTTAAATTCCAATTTGGCTGAAAAAATAATTTGTAAGATAAATTACAATAAATGTAATTATTATTGAATATTTGGTACCCATATGTTCACATAAATTTTAAGCCCTGAATTCAAATATGGAATTAGTTTTTGCTTAGGAGCTCAAAGACCTAAGATACAACATTTTCTTGAAATGTACTTTACACTATTTTGACTTAAGTACATGGATCAAATAAAAAAAACTAAACAATGAATTTTTATTATAATATACAAAGATGACTGAACATCATCAAAATATTATTTTCTTCTTCTTTTTCGCATATGCAGCAAAACACATTAGGACGATTTACACAATGTTTCTAATGGAACTCATTTTATTTCCGTTCAATACCACATCACGTTTTAGGTTATTTTATAACAACTTCTTCCTAAACACAAATAACCCGCCTTACGAGCTTTGATGTCCGTCCGCCGCTAGAGATTTCACCTGCGAGGAAAATTCCTCTTCCTAGGGGATGGGTGTTCTGTAGAACTGATAGAGAAAAACTGATTTCATATTTGGATTCATTGCCCCAAATATAGCTAAAATCTGTTCTAAAATCCTGGGCATTAAAAAAAATTGGTAGGCCTGTGTTATGAGTGTAATAATAATTATGATTGTTTTAAAATGATATTTTTAATTAGATAGACTACAATTATTTAAATGTCTTATTTATGAAATTGCTCATAACGTAACATTGCTTTTTGTATTGAAATATATTTATTATTCAATTGCTAATAGGACTTGATTTTAAATAAAAAAGATTGTCTTCATAAGATGTTTGGGCGCAGATATCATGAGTGAGTAACAACGTGAGTGATTAAATAGTTTAAAAAAACTAAAAATGACACTTTTAACTCCTGGTCACATTAAGAAAAATATTAGATTGATTCTTACATTATCATTTTGGTATTACACTTTTATACAGAATAGCGATTTTCAATTTGTAATTTTGTTGAATTACAAGGAGTTTTGTTGAAACTACATTATTGGATTATATGTATCAATTTTTTCTGACGGTTCGTATGGCAATAACAGTATACTATAGTTTTAACATGATTCATGTATCCCACTATAACCGTACGTATACTACTACATGCTCTCATGTTAGAGAAGCGAGATCTTAAGGTTGCAACGTAATGAAATAACATTATGTTTTATCATTACGATAGGGTTACGCGTCATGTTAATTCATACCTACGTATGGAACACAGTCATAGTTATATACGTAAACCTTGTTCAATTTATTTATTTTATTATTTATTTACGAATTAATTACTGTAAAATATTGATTAGCTTACAAAAATAACAGGAACCGAATGGCAAAACCTCAACCTTTTGCTTATTTGCTTCTGTCACCCAACTGGGACTAGCCCGTTCTAGGGTGGACAGGATGCGTATTTCCGTGTATAACATCGTTATATTTCTCTCAGTGCATAATATGTAACCAAAGGACTAATTTAAGATACGAGTATTTACAATGAGTCCAAACCATGAGCTTATTTTAGCTATTGAGGATTTCCTATGAGCACCTCCCACGATTGTATCAAACCGATAGTCACATATTATTGTATTGTATAAAGGTGCTAAGCTTCAAATTAATACGACAATTATAAGTGAGTGAAAAGTGAGTTGTAAGATTCGCTTACAATGTTATAATTCAAGCTAAGAAAGACTGCTAGCAAGAAAATATATTAAAAAGAATAAAAAACACGACTGTCGTTACAGAGAGTGAACTATTTTATTTATAATCATTTTTATTAGGGTTTTTTTAATGAAATATTTCTGGTTTATATATTTCTACATACATACACATGCTTATTTTCAGAATGTACTTAATTAGACCCTTAATTTGGCACTAAACACGATATATTTATGTTAATTATTTGAAATATGCATATTTAGACAACTACTTTTTTGATATTTGGTCAGTGGAGGCAGTTACCCAATGATAATTAGGGTGATCTAACGATTCTAACAATACCGCACATTTCTAAATCGGTTCAAGCGTTTAGAAGTTATGGTGGAATAAAGAAATGGAAATCATACATAGATTAACCCTGAACACATTGGCCCGTATTCCGTTTCTTGCAAGCTTAAACTAATATGGTGCTAACAATTAGGAAGTTAAGCACCTTCCTTATTTTATTGATATTCTATTTCATCAAAATTAAGAACCAGTCTTAAATATTAAAATTTTCCATTTTGTCTATAGCCGTTCCAAAGCGGGGTCTTAATTGTAACAGCTCTGTCACTCGCTCGCCCACCCGCCGTCGTTCGTCGCCCCATTTTGTTTGGTTTAAATTATACAAATTTACAAGGCTTTTATCATACAAGGCTTTTTATCATAATCTACAAAAAATATTGACACAGGATTTTCTGGGCAAAATATAGATATACATTAATGATTATTATATATAAATTAATGATATATACGTTAGTCGGCGCTCATCGTCCATTCATCGAAATAGAAGCTAATGCTGAGCAAAAATCTTTGAAATTTCGACAAAAATCTTCGAAATCACGATAGAAATAAGAGCAACATGGCGACTGCTCGACGCAGACTGCTCGATCTAGGTTAGACCGTTCTAGGTTAAGACCCCGAACAAGACCGATCCGCCATAACACTTGTAGTAACAGAATGCCAAATAGGGTCCAGACGGTGCTTAGTGTCTATTTAAGTGCCTGATGAGTCCTAAATAAGCACGCTCCATTAAGGACCCATGAAAGGGAATACCAAAACGTCAGTTTAAAATTAAGCGTCGTTTTAGCGCGTTTTCAGACCCCAAGTTAGGCACCTGCGAGAAACAAAATACTGGCCATTACACTCCTTTTTTGTCAGGCAGTCATGTTAAAAACCTCCCTCTCTCACGCCTGTCTACGGTCCTATTACTTTAACCAGTAGTGCCATGGATACAAGTGATTTTTCTCAACCTTTTCGACATATTTTTCCGACGATTTTGATTTAGTTGTTCCATTAAGTTTTACCAATTGAGTATTTATATCAAATCTAATAATTACATTACATTACATTATATTTACATTATGTCCAATTGGCGGCTAAAAACCGCTCATGGACGTGTCAAAATATTTGTGTTTTAAGTAGTAAGTATCATTACTACTTTAATCTTTACTTAACATATATATAATAATGAAAAAAATATATATAGTATCTGAGAAACTTTGGAACCTACTAAAAGTATTCATCGTAGAATCGTATTACAAAACAAATTAAAGGCTTATTTAATAAAATAGTCAATAATTCTAATGGCTACCTACTAAACACACAATAATTAAAATAGTCAGTTAAAAAGTTGAATAATCAAAGCAGAAGCCTAATAATTTAAATAGTCAATAAATCGAATATATACATACTAAAAACTGTACATAATAACATCCAAAGTAGTAAGTAAATTGTTAAATAATCAAATTAAACCTAAATCTTACATTTAAATACTAAAAGTACATATATAATTATCATTCAAATTGGTACAATATTTGCAAAGTCATGGCCCTCGAATTCGGTCAGATTATAGAAAGGGTGGCCTATCAGCAACCTTAATAAATAACTATTACAAATTACTTAAATTTAAACTGCTGGCAACTCTTCACTTTGTCTGTATTTTAAGGTGGTAAAACAGGGCGACCGGGTCGGACAACTCTTTATTTATTCAGGAAGCCAGAGGCCCGTGAAATATCATGGTACTCTGTTTCAGCCGACTCGCTTCGCCCAGCGATATTGCCATATTAAAATAAGAGAAGCAACAGCTCGAGGTTAGGTGCTGTTTCAAATCCGCGTCTAGGGCTCCTTTAGAAATGATATGCCTCCATCTGGTATTCAGATTTTCATTTCCAGATGAAGAAATCAGTTACTATTCAATACACTTTCTACACGACTGCACAACAAAAAAGGATGGTAATGTGTTCAGGATTCATTTATGTATGTTTGCCGTTTCTTTATTCCACCATTCATCTAAACGCTTTAACCGATTTTGAAGTGAGTCGTATTGTTGGAATCGTTATGTAATTCTGAGTGTCAAACCTTAACGGTCCAAATATCAAATAAGTAGTTGTCTAAATGTGCATATTTCAAATAATTAACATAAATATATCGTGTTTAGTGTCAAATGAAAGGTTTGATTGAGCACATTATGGAAATATACATCTATTTACATAAGTGAATAACTACATAAACTACAAATATGTTGTTAAAAAAAAATAAAAAAAATATTATAATTAAAATAGTTTACTTTCTTTAACGACAGTTGTGTTTTTTATTCTTTTTAATATATTTACTTGTCAATGGTTTATTGAACGTAGAAGCGTTAGCAGCTAAAATAGTTCTTAGTGAATGTTGTCTATTCTAAACCATACACCAAATACATTAGAAAGCAGAATGTATTTTTTGTCTCATTTTCATTTACTACAAATAATATTAATTGATATTTTATCTCCTTCTCTTTTTTATTACTGAATGAATGAATTCATAAACCCCAGACAGAAATGATCATGAGACGGTAAACCGAATACAGGCAGGGGATATATTTTTTAAGGTTGAGTAGCACGTGTCGGTGGCATAGTGGTTAGATTGCTTGATTTTATATTGTAAGGTTTCGGGTTCGATTCCCGGCTGAGTCACCATTTTCGGAGCATTTCAATTCTGTCGATCGAATGCAAAAACAAGAAACACACTTACATTAAATACGACAGGCACACACACATACAAACACTTCCTAATAAGGTTGATTGTAAGAGATTGTCATAAGACAATAAACCCTTCATGGTGAACTTTCACGATGAAGAGTAATAAAAATACCAATAACAATACAGTATTAAAACATGGCTTGATCGACATATATTGACACTCAATATCTCGAAGACGAAGTACCTAGCATTTTCACTCAGACCCAACCTAACCTCCAACGTATTACCCTTAAAAATTCACCAATTTAACTGCAGTGTATCTTCAACCCAGAATAATTGCAAATGTGAGCATATAAACATTGAAAAAAAAATTAGATATTTAGGCATAGAAATAGATTCCAAACTCAATTGGGAATTCCAAATAAAATCACTTACGGCGCGAACAAGGAAATTACTGTACGTGTTCCGCGAACTTAGGAATGTACTGAGTAAAGAAACACTGCGAATGGTGTATATGGCTCTTGGTCAAAGTATATGGGTGCATGGAAGTATAGCGTGGGGCTCATGTACAAAAACAACAATGGACCGACTATTAAAAGCACAAAAGTTACTAATAAGAGTCATAAACAAAAAGCCTCCTCGGTACAGTTCAAACCAGCTCTTTGCGGAGTTTAAGGTTTTGGATATCTGCCAGCTATTTATTAAGCAGTGCCTTGTAAGCTTTCACAAAACTAAAGAGTACAGAGCAAGAAGTCAACAATTGTACTTAACGAGAAATGCTGGTAAGGAATTTTTCACAATTCCAAAGGTTAAAAGCACATTTGCCCGAAGACAATGTTTTTTTATCGCCCCGAAAGTTTATAACTCACTATGTGAAACCACGAAAAACGTGAAAAATTATGTAACTTTTAAAGGTAAAGTAAAAAACTGGCTTCTAGATATTGGGCGTTCAAAAACTAAAGACCTTATTAATACTGTAGGGTGAATATTTTAAAAAAAATATGTATTTGTAAAATTGTGCAATATTACATATCATTTTCTTAAACATATATACTAGAATGTAGTGTTTATTCATATATTTGTATATATTATTACTTATTTTCCACTTAAATTTATTGTATATAATGTAAAGTTTACTTTATTTTTAGCCCTTAATTGCATACATATATATATTTTTTTTTTTTTTTTTCTACTTTAAATTTTACTTTAATTTGTGTAACAACACATTTGTTAGATTTAGAAATATTTAAAATTGATCACCTTCGTCAGTTCGCGAGTTACAAAAATACAGTTACTGTTGGTATAACACAGCACAGCCAGAGACAGACCTTCTAGGTCTAGTTGGTTGTGCGATTTCGCCTCATTCGGATATGCTAGCATATTTATATCCATAGAGCTATGTTTTTCGGTATTATAATGTTTGTTCTTAATTATTCCTCATGTACAACAGTATGCATGTCCTTGTATTTTTTGTTCTTGTACGTTATAAATAAATAAATAAATAAATAAATAAATACCGATTTTAAGGAATGGAGAGAAAGGTAAATCAATCAACCACTATTATAATAGCAACTTGAGCTGATACTATAGAAATGTAGAAGGGTGAAAATGTATGAGGGCTTAAACATATCTCACAGTGCACATGCGCGGTAAGCAAAATATGCAAACGGGCCAATTTATTAACCGACTTCAAAAAAAGGAGGAGGTTATCAATTCGGTTCTATCTTTTTTATGTTTGTTACCTCAGATGTTGCCATTTATGAACCGATTTGGAAAATACTTTTTTTTATTTGAAAGGATATACTTGTTGGACATACCCTCAAAAAAAAGTAATTTCTACAGAATCGAAACCGCAAATTCGCTCGAATATACACGAAGCTGCAATTGATTTCCAACTAAATTCGGCATTTTATGCACAGTCAAACGATGACTAATGTCATTTCTCCTGATCGATACGAATTAACACGCTCATTTCTCACCCCACTTATAACTATTGCGTCACTGCATACCATATAAAACGCAGTACATTTCGATCGACCAATATCATTCCCTGGCGGACAGTAACCGCTCATCTGCAAGTACTCGCGCTTTTCATTACCTTCGAGTCAACCAACCTATGCATAGTATACGCGATCCTTATTATCTTCGAATCTATCGCGGCGCTTCACTCTTCGGACACACAACCACGACTTCACCTCGCGCCCACACTACCTACACACCGGCGAAATACCGACCAAGGCGTTACGAACTGGCAACCTACTGAATAAACACTTCAACTTCAACTCCAACGACTTTCAATAACGGAGAAAACAACTTGATGAGAACCACCCTTCGCTCACAATCAATTGGAGTCTAGTGAAGGGTGGCCACTCTCACATACTTACAGATTGGTCCCATTTTTATTAAAATTCGGTTCTAATGGTAGGATCCATGTGGAATTGAGGGAGTTCCTCAAATATTATCACATGAAGTTGAAAATTTTCATGTTTGTTCAATTCTGATGACAATGCATTTTTTATGGTCAGCATGACCTGATTCTACACCCTGGGTTGGCTCCCGACGAGGACACTCCTCAACGGTCAACAGTACAAACACGAAATTTTGTATACTCATTCAGTTATGTTAGACCGTTCTAAGTTTCATCAAGACATGGCTGCACCCAGGGTTGGCTCCCTATGAGAGGATTCCTCAACGGTCTAAGTCCGTTCAGGTTCAGGACAGCCCGTTCTAAGTCTCACCAATACAGAACTGCTATACGCAGGGTTAGCTTCCAACGAGAGAACTCCTCAACGGTCAACAGCACAGACACAATTTTTTTTATACGGATTCAATTATGATAGCCCGTTCTAAGCACCATCATGATATGGCTGCTGCACTTATATATAAAAAATGGAGTCGGTTTTTTTTCCTCAAATTTTGTCTATTATTTAATATTGTAATAATCTGTAACGGCAGTACACATTGTTATATACATGGTAATAAAAACTACTACACTGGATAGTTCCAAAGAATATTAAAAGCACGTATCGTATATAGAACACAAGCTAGCCTAAAATTTATAATTCTAATCATCCATTTAATTCATCTAAGTCTTTCCCATAGGACATTTTCAATATTTGACTGATGGTCAGTGCTGATGGTCGATCGCTTGTGGTAATAATACCCATAGAGAAAGTGACGATCAACCGACAGCTGTCGAGCACTAGTCATACATTGTGATAGATTACCACGTGACTGGCCTCGACTGCTCAAGTATTGAAACCGTTCTAAAAGATGTGGGTTCTGACCGTAACACGTACTTCATACTTTCAGTGATCGATCGACGGTCAGCGCTTTTCGCAGAGGATGCGGGGTACTTGTCGTCCTTATTTAAATTCAAGCACGCGGTCATAAGGCTGCAACAGCAACTGGACACATTACCATAATGGCTAACTATTATATATCAACTATTTTTTTAAAGAAAATTGTAGTTGTTAAACAACTACAATTTTAAAAGAAAAACAAAAAATAGGTTTTCGTATGAAAATTAGGCTATCGCCATGATGTCGTCTAACTAACGCTAAAATACAGACTTCACATACAATAAATAAATAAATATGAAATTGAATTAAAAAATTATGAAAGATGATATAAAAATAAAGTTTTAATATCATTTGAACAGCGGTCTGCGGTCCATGCTTCAAAATCCCTGTTAATGCCAGGTGTCTTGCTGACTGTCCCAAAAAGAAATAAAATTTTCACAGCCAATAAAGCGTAAAAGCCTATTAGCGTAAAAGTTTAGCATTGAAAGCATTCCTTGGTGCTTTGGAATATTTCCGAAATATTCCGTGTTATAAAATGCTATTTTAAAATATTTTGTCGCCGGCGATAAATAAGCGAAATGCGAGCAGACCTAATACAGCCCCCCCCCCCCCCCCCTCCCCCTTTCCCACGACCTCTTCGGACCCCGGCCACGTTGATCAGATAACGTACCTGGCCAATAGAAGAGTGATTGTGATTAGCAAGTCGATTTTGAAGCGGGATTTCATACACGGAAAAACTACTTTTGTTTGACAAATTTTTAAACAATTGCTTTTCGAAAATTTTATCGAGGTGCGCGTTAGGGAATGGTGGGCAAATTTTGAATTTAGATAGTCACTTGATATACTATTAATCAAATCGACTCAAATCAAACTGTCAAAATATCAAGTAAATATTTGTCTAAAGTCCCTATCCCCAAACGTCAATAAATTACATAAATAAATCGTGTTTAGTGTTAAATGCTAGGTCTGATTTAGTACATTACGAAAATATTTATGTGTATCTAAAATGGATGAATACATAAACCACAAATATTTCATAAATATACCGCAAAAAAAATTTCCTTAACACAGCAGGTAGTTCTATTTTTGTAACGGCAGTCGTGTTTTTTATTCCTTTCCGTTTCCGAAGCGGCGACACACGCACTGCGGACTTTGACGTTTCGTGAAGGCGGGCGTTCAGTTTTGCCGCGGTCCGTAATAATATGTTACATGGACTGCGCAGTTGCTGCTGCGAATGCTAACAGAGAGAATTTAATTCTGTACCGATCTGCCATACGCATGAAAGAGACAAAATGCTTTCGATGGTAAAAAAAGAGTTCGAAAGCGCGCGCGCCGAGCGGAACCAGATCTGGTCGTATCATAATCAACGGATAATTGTTTCACAACCAGATTTGGTCGTATCATACTCAACGGGTTAATATATTTACTTGTTACAGTAAGCTGTTTAGTTTTACGTTATTTAGCACATAAAACGTATAGCGTATAGCGTAATAACATTTCGTAATATCGCTTCCAGTATATTGTAATATCGTTTATTCCACTCTAATTGGTAGCTCAATATACGCTATAGCATACATAACTTTGTAAGCGTCTTCTGTGGCATACTTGCATTGCATTGCGATTGCAACCGCAGCCGGTCCATAAATAAACCCACACACGTCGCAGTCGAAATGAACATGCATTAAACGGAAAAGGTAAATCATTACAAACTACCCTCTTCCACGTTGCCTGGTCTCGCTCGAAGCGTGTTATTCATAATTAAAAAGTTCCACGAAAGAGCATTCATTACGAGGAGAGTTTCGCAAATTATGTGGCATCTCTTTTTTTTCCTGTGAGGGTGAGCGAGAGCGAGAGTTGTGCCCCAATTTCGCGGTGCAGTCGCATAAATCCTAACGAGGCAGGCACAGGGGCAAGACCCAAATACCGGCACGTGAGAATTAAAATATATATTTATGACTGTGTCTCGTATCCCTTCACACATGGATATCTCTGGCAGAATCCATGACTAGCGGCAAAAAGGAACATAACTGCATAATTTGAAAATATTTCGTTTTATAATGTAAATTAACGGCAGGGCGACTTTATAACTTAAGCGTTCACTATTTATTTATTTATTTAGTTACTTACTTACTTATTTATTTATTTGTTCAATTAATTCGTTATTTATTTATTAAAATATTTCTTTTTTATTTAATAAATAAATAAATTTTATTAATATGATAAATAAATAAATTTTATTTAATTAATAAATAAATTAGTTATTTATTTATTTATTTTCCTAATCATATATATTTTTTAATGTATTTATTTATTTTTATTCATAGTTAACCTAGGTCTCATCCAAGCCTCTCCTATCCTTCGCTCCTTGTGAATTATTATAAATCCTGATTATATTTAAAAAATAGCATTTTTGTTACTTGACTAATTTTTGTTATGTAATAAGTTTTTCTTCTTTTCTTTGTTAATATTTATCTCTTGGCACCTAAATTTTTACACTTCCACGAAGGTTGGCTGTAAGAGATTTTATTTTAGGCAATAAGTCCGCCTTTTGTATGTTTTTTTTAATGTGCAATAAAGAATCTCTATCTATCTATCTATCTATTTATCCACTTTTTTTAATTAATTAATTAATTAATTTAGTTACCTATTCATTTATTTGTTTATTTATTGATTTACTAATTAATTTATTTATTCATACACTATATAATTTATTTATACATTCAAATTCATGAGCACAAAAGAAAAAAATATACAATTCAGAAAATGCCGTTGTTTGCTTCTTTCTAAAATTAGATACACATCTGTCTGAGTCCAGGTTACATAGCGTCATTGATTATATAGTTGTAATGATAGCGTATACATAAAACGCAAATGTTTATATTTCTAATCAAGTGCAACCGAGCCCGCCTTCAAGGCACCCCTGTTTTAAGGCGAGCTCACTTCCGGTACCATTACTTAGTGCTTACTGGAGTGCCACGGTTGTATCAAGAGAAGAATAGTTTTTAAAATTTTATACTAGCTTTTGCCGGCGGCTTCGCTTCGCGTAATGTTTCGAATCGATTTGTTAATTTAAGTAGGGTGGTGTTTATTTGCCTTTTTAGACGCTACCTTTAGATATATAGTTAAAGACGTCCCCCCCCTCAGATGCAAACTACCTACCACATAGACGTACGCGTCTTGTTCTTCGCTACCTGCGCCGCCGCCTTCAGCTGAACGCTGACCTTGCTGGGCCAGCAGCCGCCGTCGCCTGCTAGGTATTTCTAGGTGCTTGCACGCGTTCCTATTTTCACGATAGCTCTAAAAATATACCACCTAAACCCTTACAGCACATAGCTAATTTTATCTCTATTTAACACCCGTGATGGTGGATAAATTTATTTTGATATGGATTCTTATTTTATTGCTAATGCCCTAAGCAAACACAGCCTACTTATTTTCTAATTATTTTGGGACATAAAAGCAGTTATTGTAGCTTAAATATAAAAGTTAGATATACGCTGTCGCCGACTTTATTATAGATTTTTTGAGGACGATGTGTCTGTCATATATTGTTTTCACATTTATTATATCAAACCGTTTTATCAGCGCACGCTGATATAAACACCTCACCAGCTCATTTTCTCCGACTTGATTTACAAATATCATGATTTCGTATTGAAAACCAATATTTATCACAATAAAGTATAGTTTATGTTTATAAACTCCTCGATAACAGAGCTTTTTGAATTAGTGAAAAAAAAATGAAATCGGATCATTCGTATTGGAGATTACCCCCTATTTACCAACTTACAAACATTACATCTTTACAATATTAGTATAGATTTCAACCAAATATCGAAACCGCAGACCAATCCGCAACGCAACGCAGACCAACACCAACCGCAAACCGAAGTGTATGAAGGTTTGTGTGTGTGTGTATCTGTGTGCCTACTTTTACCGCTTGTACGGAATAAGTTTGATTTTAGAGGATTTGATGGCTAGTTCCTCGAAATATTCAATATGTAAGTCGTTAAGCACCAGTGATACAGTGTATCACTCATCAGTGATACGTTAAGCATCAGTAATACCTTGCTAATTTGTCGATTTATTCCGCTTCATAGAAAGTAACATGATGCATCAAACCAGCGGTAGCTCCCTTTTACGCATACCCCGAATACGACTGGCAAAAGTACATAAAAGCTGCTTGTACCTTAGCATTAAATTCTATAATCTACTCCCTACAAAATTTAAACAGCTGGAGGACATACAATTAAAAAAAAACATCAACGAGATGCTGATAGGCCACCCTATCTATAATCTTGCCGAATTTGAGGGCCATGATTTTTCAAATATTGTGCCCAATTAAATTACTTAAAAAGTAGAGCCTTATTGTCTGATTACTTTATATGGTCTTATATCTGTACTTTTAGTTTAAAATTCATAACGTAGATTTAATTTGATTATTTAACATTTTACTGACAATTTGAATATTACGATGAATAATTTTACTACGTATCTTTTCGAATTACTAACTACTTCAAATATTAGGCTTCCATTTTAATTATTTATATTTATAGTTTGACAATCTGTAGTTAATTCTTGACTACCTATGTATGTTCAGTAAAGAGTAGTAACGAGACTTACTACCTAACCCAATTATTTTGACTCGTCCAAGAGCGGTCTTTAGCCGTCAATTGGATACGACGAAAATGTAAATGTAAATGTAGATGCCTGGTAATGTCGAAGCATATTGACGTACCTAATCTGGAGGTTTTTCGACCTAAGATTTTCTTACACTATTGTTAAGCCTAAATAGAAAAATTTGTTAAAAGAGGCTTTAAGTCGAAGTTCATAACGATTTCGTCTATTTAAGCCAGTTTTAACTTTTTTTAAGTGCTTAAGAAATACCGCGAGGCGTTGACATGTAAGACTTCGTTTTGCCCGTGCGGGGGTGAAGAAGCCCCGCTAAATGATTAAAAAGAGGATATGTGGAGCTGTCGATTTAGTTCACGATCGGTCTTAAGGGGACATCATCTTTGTGAATTTTGAACAATACATATAATTTTGCAGGCTGTATATTTCATGATTTCATAAGATAGACTGTTTGAGGGAAGTAAGGTGACAGATTCATTAATAATTATTGTCGGCTTTGCCTGGTAATTTTGGCCATGTGGTTGTAATTCATCTTTCTATACGTGATAGTATGTAATTTCAAGGAACATCCTAATTCTTCTTTCATATTCCTCATACAATAGGCATTAACCTCAAAGGGTTTACCTGTCACCCTAGGAGATATAACGATTTTTTCCCCATAGATAAAATGTAAAAGACTTTGCGGACAATACAACCCACAGTCAAATATTATGTGTTTTTATTGTTCAAGGAAACAGACAATTTTAAAGTTATTATTCGGGTTTCCAGTCGTTCAGCCATCCCTGCTATCCATCCGTGTCACCTATACTATTTATCCCCACGTCACACCATAAATGCACTCTAAATTCTTAACTTTAGTACCGCTGCATCGAAACGCATTCACTCTGAACTTACAAACTCGGAAATGACAAAGTTCAAAGTTTCAACTTGTTATATTGCTAAGCTTCAAAGTTTATATTGAGTTAGCTCCTGAGGAACGTACGGCGGTAAACTGCTTTGGCGGAGCTTAATTATTCACCCTGACCGTCGCATCGCCATAACTTCGGACACTTCAGTTGTGTGACGTCATTCGAAGATCCATCGTAAATCCTCGGAGTGACGTTTTATGATCCGGGTGCTTACAATCCGCTGTCCAGTAGAATCACCCTTCAGGAAGACTTTAGGACTTCATGATCATCATAAAGTGCCGTCTGTTAAGAGGATAGCGATTAACAACAATTATTGGTCAGCCTGTGTGTACTTTATATTCACAAAATATGTGTTTTCAACAAATGTAAAAAAATAAATGAAAGAGAAACAGTCACTTGTCATTTACACGAATAAAAACAAATGTGAGGATTTTGAAGGCCCTTGCGGGCCAAGCCTCTTTATTAACATGCTTTTATTAGGTCGACCTGTATGTAACTAACTATGTAATGGAATCTAATGTAACTAATTTAACCATCTTCCAAGGATCGTAGCGTCATGAAAATTAGCAGCTGTATGTAGTTCTGATGACAATACAATAATATGGTACTGTCGAACTGATCTGATGATCGAGATATGAACTGGCACTTCATGATGGAACATTGTATCATAGCTGTGTTTGGACTTGTTAGAACAGTCTTGGAATGAACTTTGACCACGATTAGGTTTCAATGTCTGATGATAAAGCCGGAAGATAGGCACTGGCATTCCATGATGGAATATCGTATCATAGGCGTGTGTATGTGAATATCGTATCATAGCCCAAAAGCGTGTTTTTAGTGTTTTTTTTTAAACTATTAATTTATTAATTTGTTACACTTAGGATAATCCTTTGTACCTGCGGTACTACGCGGTACTAAGCGCGACGTCGCGCGGCGGCTCGCGCTAGGGAGCGGCGCAGTATCGCTGAAATGCAAGAGAGTGTTTTCTCTGGTTTACGATTTAATTACCACTGTTGAGCGGTCAAGGCGCTCAAACATTCAGTGTTTACGACAATAAAAATATATAAAACTGACACGGCATTTATACGCAGCGACAACAATACTGCGGCGGCAAGTTTAAATTGTTAACTGGCGGGGACAACCGAAATTATATTGTGCGTGACGTAGTCGCAACACAATAATAAAAACAATAATGAGAACTATTATAAATACCGTCAAGAACTTTACAATACCATTCCACACCTATAAGCTAATGTTGACATATCCTAAAAATCCTAAACGATTTTTCTCGCTAGGAGTCATTTCTTGTTTCTTTATTTGTTTCTACTCTTGTTTGAGAAAGTTCACAATAGGCGGGTTTATTATTTTTCGACAATCTCGTTACAAACAACCACTGCATAAGTGAATGTAAGTGTGTGCATAGCATGTGTGCAAGTGTGTGTCTTGTTATTGCATTCGATCGAGATAAGTGAAATACAATTTTGTCAATTTTATCCCAACGGAAAATGGCGACCCAGCCGGGAGTCTGGAAGCAGTACTGTTTCCTATAGAGTGGGGGTGGTTGCGGACCTTACGGCGACTGCTCTTGAAACGACCATCGGCTACCCGATCCTGGGTGGAACAGCCAGGCAAAGGATGCCGTTGATATATTCGGTTTACACCGTTTCACCGCTTCGTAAGGTAGAGGACCGCGCAAGCGACCTCAAACTCGTAACCAGTCGAGAGACCGGAGTAATCTGGTCGTAATTGGAAATAAGGGGGTGAGTGTAAGCCCGCTGGGTAACATACCTGGTTATCTCGCGGATAAGGCGATGGCCTCTTACGGATATGTGGCGGAGCTTGACGGTGGACTGTTTTATCCAAGTCTTCTGCGTTCACTTCACGGGAGATAGAACGACTAACCATTAAAACTTCCTAAGGTGCCGGGTTCATCCGTTGTACTTGACAACTCTGTTAGTCAGAATGCACAATCGATTGCCTTACGCCGCAAGGTGCGCAGACTGTCCAGGAGCGCCAGAAGGTTGACTCCTAGGGGAAACTAGCCCTAAGGCCAGAGTCTTGCCCGGGCTCGCATTTCATGCGTGGAGGCCGCTGGATGGGTGTTGACCGTGAGTGTGACCAACCCTGAACAAAATGGGTCTTCGTGGCCAACTCAGCAAGAGCCCATTAGTTCCCAATTAACAACATCAGTTCGCGATCCATAAAACGGCGCCTAAAGCACACATCTAAATACAGGCGTACAATTCTACTTAGATTGTGTGAAAGGCATCAGCAGTCATATAACGAACTTTCTCGCGAAGCAATCGTTACCGTAGTCATTCCTTTAGGTATTTGGAAACTCACGTTTTTTTGTTGCTTCAACAGAGCATTGCTTTTATTGTTGCTTAACTCCTGACTGATTCATTAAGTCGTATTATGAACGCCAATTTGTATTGTGCTTCAATTGATAAAGTACAGAAGATTTAAATGATTGATTGAGAATAGTTACATAACATGGTTGTAAAAGAAAATATAAAATATACAATTCGAATTATAGTTGACAGCCAGAATAGCCGTCTTGTTGTAAGATACTGAACATTCAATGTGATTTAATGAAAAGCCGAAATCCGTGTTCGTGCCACTCTGGCGTCGACATAGGTCGTTAGACCTTGCCACCCCCCCTCTTCAACCCTCGTAGTCTTTGAGCTGCCAAAATTCCCGGACGCTTCGCTGATTTCAGGCCGCATAAAATTCAATCTCTGACGTGTGCCTTTTTAAAATGAAATATTTTTTTACATTTGATAGATGTGAACGAAGGCGAACGTAACAAACACATTGCTGTGAAAAAAATGACAAATTTTCATCACGATTTACCAAAGACACAATTATTTGTCTTTCTAATTCAAACGTTTTAGTTCCTCATATGGAGGGTAGAGCTAAAAGAATTGTGTTTAAGCAGGGTATGTCTAATTCGCCTCTCTTTGGAAAAGATAAGTAAGTAGAAGAAGAAACGATAGATGGCAATAACACCTCTGATGTGTGCGTATGCAAAATCATTCGTTTTGTCATTGCGCTAGAATGACTTCACTTATTGTATTTAAAATGCTATTGTGTGTATAAAACAATCCATAATATATAGTTATTTTTTATTTGGATTAACTTACTTGTTTCATACTATTAAACTTTTACTATTAATTTTTCCTGTCCACCCTAGAACGGGCTAGTCCCAGTTGGGTGACAGATTCGGTTCTGTTATTTTTGTAAGCTAATCAATGTTTTATAGTAATAGATTCTTAAATAAATAAATAAATAAATAAACCAACTAAAATTTGAGTATTTTATTTATTGTTAATTTATTGTTTATTTTTTGTTTAAACTTTTCTAATGAATTAGTGACTTTTATTTTTGTTTTATCGCAACCTCAGCATATTCCTGTATGTTTGTTAAAAAACTCAATGACTGTTTAATGGATTTATAGGTTAGGAATTACTCTTTGAAAGAAAATCTCATTATTGGGTAAGAAACACCGGTGGTTTGAAAAAAAAATGTAAAAAAAAAAACAAATGTTAAAACTTTAATTTTCTGAAAAATAGTAAATAGCTTTGAGCACAATGTGCTATTTATCGATAGGTAAAATATCGCTAACATTGTTTATTAGCCGTATTTCACTTTTGCGAGATGGTGCAGAGCGCTTAAAGACCTATTCAACAGTCAAGTACCTACTTTAAATTTTAAAATTACAATTAAAAAAAAAGTTTTTTTTAATAGTATAAAAAGCTATGAGCACGATGAGCTATCTATCGGTGGGTAAAATACCGGTAATATTGATTATTTGTGATATATTACCTACCGCTAGATAACGCAGCGTGCTCAACGCTTCTGAAACTTTACTTCAATATATACAATTTATAAATTTGACAAACACAAAAATAAGATTGAAAAAAAAACCTTGTTTGGCTTTTTCTCTTTTTCAATTTTTTTTTCAAAAGTTGCTTATTTTGTCGTATTGATTGATCCACTACAAGAAAAGCCCATGCTGTAATCACATCCTGTATAAATATATATTCAAAAGATTAGGTGTATACTTAGATGTAATCGGTTTAGGGACGCTATCTTTATGTTATTATTTTAATAAAATCTCTCACAGACTTGTACTCGTATAATGTAATAGGTACAGTATGGCTATGGTTTTATATTAAGAGCTGTGGAATTCCTAATTAGAGGTTTTCCGACGCGCGCTAAGGGTCTAACGACCGCTTTTATGAGACGTCGACCGCAACAGCTCGCAGAACACCTCCACCCTCTCTTCCTAAATCACCTGTACGCTCTTCAACTCCCCCTGCATACAGTGGATCGTACATCATTAAATAGATAGGTCATTCGTAGAAAAAAAAAGTTTAAAGATTATCGGTATATCAAAGTTTAGATTGTGTTAGCTTCTTCGTAGCGAACGGTTTCGTGCAGCTTGAGCCACAAGATCTATTTTGTTCTCGGATCGGTTCAACTCACGATTTAGCTCCTATTCAGAAGCCTCCTCGTGCGGAAGGCTACCCCGGGTAAGACTCTCGCGTCTCAGGCCTCAAAGCTGGTGGACCGGCTTCTCCTGGCGGGATTGCATCCCGGCGCTACTGCAAGGTTTGCGCACCGTTCGGCGACGCCAATCGGTTGTGCACTCTGATTAATTGCTGAAGGAGTCTGGAGACTATGGTAATATACTCTCCCGTAAGCAGCGGTGGTGGATGTTGACCTTTTGCCATGCCACTCTTGAAATGACCTTGGTCCACTCGATCCCGTGTGGCACTACGGGCAAAGAACGCCATGGTCCGCGATAGATTCGAATTGAATTACCGCCGTAATACAACGGGTAGAGGCCGCGTAAGCGACTTCGGATCCGTAACCAGTCAGGAGGTAGGAGGTATCCTGTAGGTTAATTCCAGACGGTGATATCCTTTAAACTAGTAGTCAGGAGGCGAGGCTGGATACCTTTCTCAGTGCCTCGGCGTAAGGCGTAGGCCTCTAATAGGCAAGTGGCGTAGCTAGACAGTAGATTTGTATTTGTCTGTGTATTTGACTGTGCATTGTTTTTCGTTGCAAGTCTTCTGTGCTCACCTTACGGGAGACAGAACGATCACTGTCGTTAAAACTTCCTGAGTTTACGGGTTCGCCCGTTGTAGTTGACAGATCTAAATGTTTTAGCTTCTAAAACGCCGCGAAACCTACTCTGTCCCACTTTTCTGCAATTTATATGCGCCCTCGATGAAAAAATAGGCTTTTAATTGCGAGAATTTTTACGAATTTGCGACAAATGGTCTACTAATCTTTTTAGATTCGATGACCTTGGGTTTTTCATAAGAGTCCATGATAGTCTAAAGAAAGTTCAGAAAATAAAGACAAGATTCGAGCTATTATCTCTGAAATTGAGGCAAAAAGTTCCAATATAGCCTTAAAACATCACCTATTATATTATACACGGTGAGTTTTTAATAAATGATATCCTTGAAGTATATGAATCATTATGTGGAAATTAGCAAGTTTCGATATAATTTTTTGAAAAAAATAAATAAAAAATATTTTTTTTTTCTTGTGGACTATATGATGTTTTTGATTGATAAATAAAAATTTGACAAGCGTTGAGCGCGCCGTGCGATCAAGCAATAGGTTAAATATCGCGTATAAACAAAATTAGTGATATTTTGCCTACCGCTAGAAGGCGCAACGCGCCTATCTATTTTTATGCTATTTTTCAAAATATATTTTTTGACAATTTTCAGCTTTTTTTGTTATTTTTTATTTTTGTGTTTTTTGCAAGCTGTTTTATAAAAAGTTGCTTTTTTGCTTGTACTGATTCACCCACTTCAAGGATGTAACTAATTAAAAACTCATCCTGTATATAATCATTGGGATCCAATATAATATGACCCCTTAAACAAAATGTTGACATGTGCATAGTTCTCTTTTTTTTTGCTAGCTTTAGTAGAGACTCACTGTGCGAGCCTCTATATCTCAACCACGCGAGTAAACATCGTTTCTGACACACCGCGTTATATTAAAAAAAAACAGTGGTATTAGGGACGCAATAACGCGAAATTGAAGCAATTTGTAACGTTTGAATATGTGTAAAATAGTATTTATGTGGATGTGAACCGTTTGCTCTGATGTTTAAAATCAATATACGAGAATTTCTTCAATATTGTGGATAGGTTTAGGCCATGGGTTAGGCTAATAATCAGATTATTTGTCAGGTTTTTAAATTAGGTTGATTATTATGGTTTTCTTAAAATGTTGATGTTGTATTGGTTTTATTATTTATTATCATTTGAATGCTGGTATTTTGAATCCGTTATAGGGTCAGCTAGTCAGTTACCTAATATATCCACACTTAACCCTCCAAAAGGATCTACCTAGAATTCTACCTACTGCAGTGTAATTGATTTGACCCATATCCTACTATGCTGAGCCATTCTGCGAAACAGTGGTTCTAGGTAGATTTGTTTTAAAAATGTAAAACCGTCAGTTTTATGTATTTTTTTGTATTTTTATTGCTTTTTTAGAATACGTCTAATCTTTAATATGCTTCGGTGGAACAATTATACGCTATATTAACGTTGGTTGGTTATCATGTAATGAGTTTGACAATATTAATTAGCAACTAATTTGACTGATCTAATAGAATTTACGAAGGCTTCCTTCATATCACTTTCGCTTGACTTTTTTTTTCGGAACATGCAGACGTCTGCTCCTGATTGCGACTGCGACGATAAATTCGATTATCGTAGCGGTTGATAATGTTGATAAGCAACCTGCATTGTCGAAATGATTCCGATCGTTTCGAGACTGCGATCATTTCTATTTACCGCTAAGAATATCATCGATTCCTTGGATAGAGTACCGTAAAACTTTAACTAAAACGAGTACCGTAATAATTTCAGAAATAAATGAACTTTACTGCTACCGCCCTAACATTTAATATCCTTGATTGAATTTTGTTGCGTCGTTGTCAAAGATATTCGATTCAATATGGAAATTTGTGTCTCGACTGCATATTCTTCATTTTATTATTCGAAATTTTGCCATAAAAATTTGCAGTTTACCAATAAAATGTAAAACCTTATCGTCAACCTCTCGGATAGAGAGAGATAGAAAAAATGAGGGAAGGGATTGGAAAACTATTCCAACCAAGATCATAGCCGTCGAGGGAACTACAATTGTTTAACAGAGAAAGAGCTGAAAATACTGAGCTCTACACATCTTCGTTACAAAATACACATCTTCATCATACAACACAGAAAATACACATCTTCGTTACTAAACCTACCTATATCGATGGCTAATGCCCGACATCGACTTACACTGTGCGGATTCGAGCTGCGTTTGAAAGTGACCTCGGTAAAGCTTGTCATGAGCTACGTGCCTGATAATTTGTATTATGCGTGATTAGCTAAGCTCAGTATTCCAGTGTTGTTCGAAATGTACGGACGTGTTTAGAGCGATAAGAAATGGTGTAAAAATGGCCTGTCTTCTGTCGTCCTTTCTGGATTAAAGTAAAGAAACAGGTCGATAGAGAAATATAATAATATTCCTTCGAATTGAAAATATTCAAGAATAACTACTCCCCAGGAAGCATTTTTTTTACATATCTTTATATATTTAGGCCTGTAAATGTCTATTTTCACAAATTCGCTTTTTTGGCATACACAACTGGCGAACCCGTCACCCCAAGGAGTTTTAACAGCATCGGGTCGTTCTATCTACCATGGTGTGAACGTGAAAGACATAGCGGACAAAAGGTAATCCACTTTCTAACTAGACCGATAAACCCGTAAGAGTCCGACGACTTACCATGGAGCACTGGTAAGAGGACTTCTTTTCTACCAGATTAAAACGGATTTCTCTATCGTCCAGACTGGCCCCAGATTCGAAGTCGCTTGCGCGGCCTCTACCTGATTTTAGCGGTTCCAGTTCGAATTTATTGCGGACCGTGACACCCTTTACCCGTCAATATCACACGGGATCGGGAGGCCAAAAGATTATTTTAAAGGTGGCAGATATCAGGTTAACAACAACCCACGATCCTTAGAAAACGTACATTTTCAACCTCCCGTGATTATTCGCCAGAGTTCACCGTCGATTGGCAAAAACCGCACGATGCGCAAACCGCCCAGTATCACCCGAGATGTTCCCCCAGATTGGAACACCCGATCCCACCTGTCGACCACTGGTCTAAGGCCACAGGCAGGGTTCACAGAGTCCGTTCCAGGTTAGAAGGCTACCGGATGGGGGGGTGAACCATGAGTGACCCCACCCGAGGTAACAAACAGGTCATCTGGCCCAAGCTGCACGGAGCCGTTGTATACCGCAACTTAAAATAAGAATTAGAATACATTTATTTCCGAAAAAAGCTTAAAATGGTTGTATAAAGTCCGCCTAACTAGGCCGCAGCCCGTACCAAGTAATTTATGAATTGTAAATTGTGTTCATACTTATCAAAATGAAAATACAATAAAATTAATCTAATAACTCTAATAAATAATTAGTATGGGTCTCAAGGGTTATTTTTTCCTAAGTAACTGAATAATGTGATATGATACCTAATTCTTCGTAATCATGTTGGAAAAATAATAATAAAAAAAATAAGCATTAAAAATAATATTAAAATAATAATAATAATAGTAATATACAATAACATTAAAACTTAAATGATAGCAGGAAGAGCGTTTATCTATCCATGCCATGATCGATGTAGTAGAATAAGTTGAAGTTGACTTAACATATGTTGTATTTATATGTATGTATGTGTGTATATGTATATTCTAATGTATTTAGTATTTCTATTTCCTACATAATATTGTAATTTTTTAATAAAATTTCATTATTATATATATTTATTATTATTATATATTTTTTTTAATTGTTATTATTATTATTGTGTTTGGTTGGCTCATCGACCCTCGCTTTAAATGTAAAAATATAAATTGCTTGCCCTGGAACGGGTATATCGCAGTTGGGCAGCACTAGCCAGTGAATGAAAGAGGATTTTTTTTTGACATTTGTTTTAATATTATAATTATTGTAAATGGTTAATTTGATAATTCCAATAAAATAAATAAATAAATAAAAATCAGTAAATAGAGAAAATAGCCTAGAAGTAATAATTAAAAAAACGTATTAAATAGTCAGGTTCAATTGTCAGGTTGCTAGTCAATGAAATAATAGAGAAAAAAAGATAATAATTATCCTAGGAGCAACAAATGAAAGAAGATGATGAGTCAGGTTAGGTTTAGGTCAATAATAGCGCACATTCAAATAGTTTTACAACAATTTCCACATTGAATAAATCGTGGTTGCGAGGAGGTGAGTAGACAATTCCTAATGTATCTATTGATGAAAATACGCGAAATACGCATAAGTGCTCTTTTGGTTACATTTGTAATGCAATTAGGAGTAATTCCCTACGAAATTCACTACATACGGACGCCTGTGAATTCCATTAGCAAACTTTAAAAGTGGTGCTAGGTATGTGAGTGGAGCGAGGGGAGACAGACGCTCTAAGCGCCATGTCATGCTGCTTCAGGGAATTGTTCAGGCCCGGACTGGCCAGGTCGGCGTGTCGGCGATCGCTGAGGGCCCTGCCTCAGGAGGGCCCCAGAGAGGCATCAAAAAGGACTTGGATAAACATTTAATTATAGATGAACTAGCCAGGACTAGTGAAGAACTGGCCAAACAGCATTTAGGCTAGGATACTTCTTGATTTAAATTGTAAATAATTAATTTCGAGCATTTTTTCTATAGATTGTAGGATTTTCTCTGATGTGAGTTATCGATGATCAGATCCCAACTTTGTGACGTCTAGTTCCCTCGGCGTAGTACATACGGTAGGACAAACATAATGTTTATTAGTAGACCATTTATTATCCCAAAAGAAACTAATATAAGAGATGGCTTGCCATTGATAACCTAAAACGAGCAGTGATTAAATATGTCAAATGTACGCGCTTACATATCGGTAGATTTGCTATTAAAGTGGGGTATTTTTAGTATGAATTAATACTTGCAACTGTGAAAGAAACAGTTTTCTATACATTGATAAACTGCGACGTGTGAAAGACTCATTTAAAAATGAAATTATTATTTCTTTGAACACTATTAGTCATTAGGCGATTCGACAGTTTTGTCTGTTAAATTACGTCAACGTAGTCTCGGAATTAGAAATGTTTGGTGATTTTAATGTTACATGGTTTACCATCATGACTCACTACATGATTATCAAAACGTAATCGTAGTAAAAGACAACTTTTTTCTTTACATATGCTTTGCTCACTCATTAGCGTTATCCCTATCCCATTTTAATTGACGTATTGCAGTAGGATTTAGATAATGGCTTTAGTACACCTTAAAAGGCCTAAATTTAAAAATATTTCTCACCCTCATATTCATGTCAAATATACTCGACACAAGTAATGCGCCACTTGTCATGATTACTATTTTATTTATTGTGTACCAAGTTTAGATACAATTTAAAAAAAATATAAAATAATATTGTATGCATAAGTAAACTACAAAAAAAAAGATAAAAATCATGCCTTTAAAAATTATTTGTGAGGGACCACCCCTCACTAGACTCCAAGTTATTCGGTGTGAGGTGGTGGTGTCAACTTGCGGGTTATCTCCGTATTAAAAGTCAATTTAAAGTATATCAGAAGGTATTTATTGAGAGTTTGATATTGCCAGTTTGTAACGCTTCCCGAATAGGATATATATTGACGCGAATATAGTGGCTATCTGCCTGAAGTTACGAGGATGTATGGATAAGGATTGTACTTGTGCTCCTAGTATCTCGTATTGGGCACGTCTCGAGTCTGTGGGAGTGCAGACTGATACGTCTCGCCTTGATAGGGAAAGGAAGGAAAGGTAACCAAGAAGCCGGACCCGTTGACTCGCCTCGTGTGAGTGGTACCGGGTATGCCGTCGCTGTCTTGGGAGGCGTGATCACTCGAGGATAGATACTTTGGTCGTATTTTCGCTGGTTTATATAGGCCGAAAAATGATGCAATCCAAAATATTCCGAGTAAAAGTATTGTTTCATCGTGCTGATTCATTGCTCTACGAGGTAGAATAATGGCTGAATTTGTGTCAGTGCATTTCACTGGAAATCAATGCATTTGTTGACTGCATGTAACGATACTTAAGGGTCGTTACATATTTTTTTAAAAATCCCTGAGGGTGGACCCCCGGACTTCCCTTTTCATAAAGATCCCCACTTCAGTCTCTAGCCGAAGGCCCCCAAAGTATCCAGTTCGGGCCTGGAATTGTACGTGTTATAAAAGTAGACACATGGAAAATACAATAAACCTCCAGGCAGGCATCGCAGCGCAGTGAAAACAATGCTATCTCGTATCTAATATTCATCACGGGCGGTGCTTCTGTCACGTGGATAAGATCATTGTAGTTATTGACACGATCGCTCATGAGACGTCGTAATTTCCGAAATTGCAATGAGGAACAGGACGAGTTTTGTCAACGTAAATTAAACTATGTAGATGCCAAACTAGTAAGCTCTCTGTTTTTACACGACTGCCCAACAAAAAAGGAGTGTTATGTTATGAGTTCATCTATGTATGTTTTCAGTTTTTTATTCTGCCATAACTTCTAAACGCTTGAACCCATTTAGAAGTGTGTGATATTACTAGAATCGTTAGGTCATCCCCAGTGTTATAGGGTACCTAAGTGAAACGATCCCTTGCTCTCATATAAGGAAAAAGAACGTATAATTCATTTTACGTGTTGGTTGTGTTACGACAGTCATCATTTGACAGTTTTTCCGTTCTTCTTCTTCGCGGCCGCTAGGAAAAAACTGTGGAGCCAGTAAGAAGTAAAAGTTTTTGGAATATTAATTTAGCAAAATAAATTATACAAAATGTAACTTAACTCTTCAAATATCAACTGAGAAGTTGTTATTGTCCAAATGTCAATAAATTTACATAAATATGCTGTGTTTAGTCGTAATAATACTCTTTCGAGGATTATTATTATATAATGTAATATTAAACTGAAAAATCTTCGTTTTACATATTTCCTGGCTTTTTCACCTTTGTGCCGTTTTCTCCATACAATTTCTCTAGACAAAGTTTTAAAAAAATATTTTATAGGTCAGAAATGATCCTGTGAAATAGGTCAAAAATGTTTATTTAAAATCACCCCACTTTCTGCTGCACTTTAACAAAATTTAATCATATAAAAATGTCTAGGAACAGTGCGGTAGAGAGTAAAACAAACGAAACGTAGAAGTTTGGCTACTTGCCACGACGTGTACCCCATTTCCATGACAGAAAAGTGTAGCGTCCGAGCGCGGTGAGGCGAAGTCGCATGTTTCCTTTCCTTACGTGACAAAGGCCCATTGTTCCCGCGAATCAAAGCCACGCCTCTCAGATTTCTCACAGTCTCGGCAGATTTCCCACATTTCGAGAGAATGGCAGCCTAATGAGAAATCCCACCAATGCATTGGAAAAGGGTGGATCAGCAATAGCTAAGAGGCAGCTGCGAATATCCTAACAACAGTGTTTTCTGTTACTGTTGGGGCCATTGTTCTTGTATATTTGTTTGGATGATACGTCATATTATATAAGCAGCAAGATATGTAGCTCACTAAACATAAGGTATTTTTTAAATTATTATAGTATTTATATAAAATACACGCAGTCGTTTCCGGTTTTCCGTCACATCATCGGTATCATTACGTGTAAAATCTTTTGCTCTTGACTCATTCAATGCCTAATACAGTACGAATTTGCTATCAAGCATTTTTTTCAGTCTCGATTAATTGACGCACGGTATCAATATTTGATTCGGTAACCGCAGTCGCTGGTCGACCTTTACGTGTATCGTCGTGGAGTAAATTACGTCCACGTTTAAACTCACTGAAACTCACATACACAAAGCTACGAGATAGGGATTCATAGCCAAATGACAATTGAAGTCTCTAGCAACTCTCTAACTAACTTAAGCCGCAGCGATAGCCATAGCGCGAAATTATTCTCGAGTTAAATTCATTGTACTTCCGACACACAATTTTCAAAACAACGCCAGAATGAAAAACAAATGATGATCTCGCAAGTTAAAAAGTAACTAGTAACTTCCCAGAGAATTCTATTTTCAAATTTCATGAACTTTGACTTGCGAAGTAAAAATTCACCCGTACCGTTTGTACACGACGTTTTGCGAGTGAAATCGGCGCTTATCGTTTTTGTAAAATAATTATCGCCAAGACGCCGTCGATTAGAGTTCGACCGTTGCAAGTATTTAATATCGGATACTTTATACGAATATTATACGCATATTATATGCGGATAGGATCGCAATTCGAGTAATAAATCGCATTTTACGCAGCGCGGAGCGCCCTAACCAATATTCATTAGATACCATTTTAGGCATCTGTAAGCGTCTAACCAAGAATGGTTAGCTCAAATAGGAAGGGTGAGATAAGTGAGAAGCTTTCAGTATTCCCCAAGTATATAGACTTACGAGTGCAACACAATTAGTCTAGAAATTTCTGCTTCACCATTACAACTGGTAAAATTATTTTGTCCGTGTATGTCCAGTAAGCAGTTCAATTGAACCACGATATATGTGTTTGCTATTTGGGCGTAAATGCAAAGAATTTTCTCAGAACGAAAAATAGCTTTGTCGGGTTGGAATACGAAAACAGTTACGTTTTATAGTCGCTTTCGTTTTACTGTTTCTCTGTCTTATGAGGAAGAGCTGCCTCTTCAGCGGTACGTGCACGTGTTCGCTCGCCTCCACGTATTTACCCATAAAAAGTTGAGTGAGGAAATTCGGGATTGGAAAATTATCTCGAGCTCTAGAGAGAAAACTCGAGATAGATGAATTTCTCTTTAAGTGTCATGTACTTCAAGAAGGCTGGCGATGAATAGCGTAACTTTTACCCTGTCAGCGTAATACGTATCTTTGATTGTTATATTTTATTATTATTTCGGTAACACCTGCTTAAAGTGTAGTTTCACCGAAACCATGACAAATCGGTCCAATTTACAAAATTTAAATTTACAAAATAATGTAGTCTCAAACTGTTGCCAAAAATTTTATATTTAACTCCACTTACAATATTCATCTATTTTTGAATCTAACATATTACAGTTTTTAACCACTGAAAATGTGACATTTTAATGTCAGTCAAATTTAGATGGCCACGACAAATCTTCATATTAAAAAATGAAATATTATTGTATACTACTATACAAACCGTAATATATTAACCTCCCTTCCTAAATGAATGTATGTGATACGTCTAAGTTATATTATGGCCCAAACGCAACAAAACGTACCCCGTAAGTCCAAGTACAAAAAAAAAATAACCGAATAAACCCGAAACCCACAAAGCGTTCCAAACCCGAAAACCACAATACGTCAAAATGTGTCTAAGATTCTAAATGCAAAAAAGGGTCATAAATGGGTATATTGTGTAAAAAAGTTTTTTTGTATATTGTAAACAAGTATTGTTATTAAGAAATCTAATGAAAAAACCTTAACGAATTTTTACCTCTATTACTAAAAGTATTCTGTGCGTGTGTGTTGTGTGTCTGTGTGTATTCTCCGACGATAGCACCGAAACGCTTCATCCGATTGAGCTGAAATTTGGCACGCAGGCATCATTTGGTCATAGCATGTGCTGAAAAGATTGTGGTTGAAATTCGTCGACTCAGGGTTGGCTCCCGACGAGGGAACTCCTCAACGGTCAACAGCAGAGACCCAAAATTGTGTATAAGCATTCATTTATGGTAGCAACTTCCAAGTTCCATCATGACATGACTGATGTATCCTGGGTTGGCTTGCGAAGAGGGAACTACTCAACGGTCAACAGCAGAGACCTAAAATTTTGTGTAAGCATTCGATTATGATAGCAGCTTCCAAGTTTCACCATGACATGGCTATGTACCCTGGGTTGGCTCCCGACGAGAGAACTCCTCAACGGTCAACAGCAGACACAAAATTTGAAAAGTCGAAAAAGTCGAAAACGTCTGGACAGTCGGATAAGTCGGAATAGTCAGAAAAGTCGAAAAGTCGAAAATCGAAGTCGAAGTTGATTTCGATTTCGAATTTCGAAGGTTAAAGGGTGGCGCTAGTTTGGGGGTGGGGGGTTGTGGTAGGATTTATGATATTAATATTAAAATGAATTAAGTTCCTGGCTACTTGGCAGGAAAGTCTTGAGGTGACACAACCGATTTTTTGAATAATAATCCAAAGGTAGCGCGGTTAAACATACCTACCTAATAACACTACGTTTTTGCACTGCTCGGCGAAAATTGTATTACCCGCACAATTACTCTGTCGCTTACTACGCCATTTAACATCATAAAATATATTCCAGTCTGACACCCAGAATTACCATACTATAAAGGCAGGTTTATTCTTGTTTACGCAATTGTGTTTGTTTAGTCAAAATTCCCTAGGGGCGTAAATAAATATGGCGTCCGGAAATGCTTTTAAACAGGCCCCCTCCCGCCCCTCTTAATAATGTTGATTTATTGGGTGGCTTTAAGCTGCGGATGGTAAAGCGTACACAAATATGGGCAGATTTATTAGATACGTCACGTAGTGAGCTTTACCGCTGATAAGCTATAAAATATAGCTGGTTTCTTCTTCTATCAAACTTGTTTATTTTTTGTTATTTTATTTTAGAATAACTCAGTTATTATTCACAATAAATATGAATAAGAAACAGATCAGAAAAGAATTAGCAATAATACAAATTCTTATTATTAAGATATACCTACAACATAGCTATAAGGAACCATTAATATAATAAAAGTAAGAAAAACCGAAAATTGTGTGTACGTGACAATCAAACTAATTTATGTATTAACAAATAGATTAACTACTTTTTGATATTTTAAATTTTAAGTTGTCTTAGGCTTAATTCACAAAATATGTTCTAGTATGTGACTATTCTTTATATGCTTTCCGACAATTTCACTCAACAAATTTATGGGTTAACTGTAAGAGACTGTCTATGTGATGAAAGTTCAGCCCTTGTTCAGAGTTTTAAAGATTGAGTTTTCTATTTATCTGTTTTTTATGTATAATAACTGATCTCGTATTGAATCTCTTTTTAAAAATTTGACACGACTAACTTTCACTGTTTGGGGAATATGTCTTCTGCAACCATAGGTAAAAACATATTCTTAAGAGACGTGCCAATCGCACCATGCAAAGTTTTAAAAAGATTATTCTTGTTAGTATATTATTTATCGTTTCATAACAGTAATTCTGTCTATGGTATTTTAGAAGGTATCTATTACATTGGTATCAAAAAGTGAGTTTTATTACTTTGGTATCAAAGACATGCAAAGTTTTAAAAAGGTTATTCTTGTTAGTATATTATTTATCGTTTCATAACAGCAATTCTGTCTGTGTTGTTTTAGAAGGTATCTATTACTTTGGTATCAAAAAGTAATTTTTATTACTTTGGTATCAAAGACATGCAAAGTTTTAAAAAGGTTATTCTTGTTAGTATATTATTTATCGTTTCATAACAGTAATTCTGAATATGTTATTTTAGAAGGTATCTGTTAGGTACTTTGGTATTTCTGAATATGTTATTTTAGAAGATATCTTTTACTTTGGTATCAAAGAGTGAGTTTTATTACTTTGGTATCAAAGAATTTGTCCGCTGAAGCTAGATAAAAAAAAGCA
Organism: Micropterix aruncella; assembly: GCA_944548615.1. Taxonomy (NCBI): domain Eukaryota; kingdom Metazoa; phylum Arthropoda; class Insecta; order Lepidoptera; family Micropterigidae; genus Micropterix; species Micropterix aruncella. The sequence continues at coordinate 25,423,523 of OX155960.1, read as the reverse complement.
AGATTATTTTTTCGTATACTTTTCAGTCCATAGACTTCAGTAAATAAACAAATCAGTCATGGTTGTCTTTTATTAAAGAAGTCTGCAATTTAAAAGTTTTTGAGTGTACTAATTTACAGCAGTTCAGTACAGGAATTCATGCTGAGAGATGCTTACTGTCAATGACGACGTCGAATTGAGACAATCGTTGAGGTGAGCATCTGTATGTATACTTGTGAATTCGGGGTAGAGAGGGGAAGTTAGTTGCTAGTATGGCATGTTTCTATTGACGCGTAGGACATCCATACATACGTTCTACGAACATAAAACATTTTATTATTGTGAGAATCGGAAGCTAATGGACCCTAGGGAGCTAATAAGCCCTGTTGCGGTTTGGCCACTAAGAACCATATGTAGGGTCGGCCACGGATAAACACCCATCCGGCGGCCACCACGCAAGAATGCGAGCCCGGGTAGGACTCTGGCCTTCGGAATTTTTTTCCCCTAGGAGTCAAACTCGATTGAGCATTGTGACCGACAGCCGAGGGAGTCTGGAAACAGTACTGTTTCCTATACAGCGGGGATAGTTTTTAACCTTACGGCAGATGCGCTTGAAACGACAATTCGGCGACCCGATTCCGGGTGAAGAGCCGGGCAAATGATGCCGTGGTCCGCGATAGATTCGGTCGACAACGTATCCCTTACATAGCGTAAGGGAGAGGACCGCGCAAGCGACCTCGAACCTGTAACCAGTCGGGAGGATAGAAGTATCCCGAAGATTAATTTCAGATGGAGATATCCATCCAAACTGGTAGTCAGGGGGAGAAGCTGCCCGCTGGGTATCTTTCCCGGTGCCTCGCCGTAAGGCGTTGGTCTCTGATAGGCATGTTGGCCTATCTAGACAAGTAGGTTTGTATTGCCTCTAAGTTTTCTACGCTCATCCCATGACTGAAAGAACGATCCCATAACGTTATACCAGCCAGGGGTGACGGGTTGGCGCCGACACCGCAATCGACACCGCCCCAATGTGAGAATCGGTAGAGTACTACATGCTATACGTAAAAATAATCGAATGCTTTTTCCTTAGCATTGATAAATTAAATACATTTACATTCTAAGGTTTGAGCAATTTGCGACTGTCTTCATAATATTATTTACTTTATGCCACCCTGTTAGATTTTAACGAGCTAAGCAGGGTTCATATTTCCCGCTGTTATTGCGCTTCTACTCCGTTTCTCATGACATTTCCCCATTAGGACTAATCCCGTGAGAAATATTTTCGCTGTGGGGCGTGACGTATAAACGGAGGTGGACTGAAGGTAGCTTGCTCAACACCGTAACATGAGTATAATAAAGGATAGATAGGCGATTACATATATTTGCGGACTGCCGAACAAAATACGGAGTGTAATGTGTTCATCTATGTAGAGTAGTGTCTCCAGTGAATAAACCCTAAAGGGATCCCTTAACTTTGAAAAATCAACCTAAGCGATATCGGTGCCGCGTTTATGGCAATCTTTCCAGTATTCAGAACCTTAGTACTTCTGAGCTGCGGGAGGGTTTACTAGATAGATAGATAGATTTTTATTCGAAGTAGACTTACAGTACTTTCCGAACGTCTTATGTTTCTAGACATTTATGCCTTGCTTGTAGGCTTTACCATTGATTACTACACTATATAATCAATGGCTTTACGTAATAGTAATAATAACACTTTACAAATGGTTTTCATAGCTATGTTACACAAAAACGACTTGACCAGACCAATGTATCGCTTAAAAAATCTTCAATTTTATAATAGCCTTCAGAGCACAAAGTATCTTTAACAATTTTTCTAAATTTAGTGTCTGGCAAAAGGGTTAGTTCCTCAGGCAAAGTGTTATAAAAGCGAACACCGTCTCCAATGAAAGATTTACTCACGTTTGCTAACCTGGAGCCCGTAGTGGCTAATGGCATTCACAGAAAGTTACCTTTAACCATTCCGCTATTCAGAGCTGGGTTTGGGTATTGTTTCCGGCATTATTGTGGTGTAGTTTTCAAGACTTTATAATTAAAATGGTTCCTCTAATCAGATTCCTAGAAAGCATAAAAGTACTCGCTTTGTCTTCAAGGACACACCGTGTGATTTGACACGCGGGAGGAAACGAAAAGAATCGGGAACAATATTTAAAACATATCCGCTATTATCAGTTGAAGATAAAATGTTATTTGCAAAACTGGCTTTATTTTATTTATTTATTTATTTATTTAAAGAAAGGCGCATTCTTTAAAACTACAGTACATTACATATTATCATTAGAGGCTCCATAATAAATAGTAGCAAAAAGAGAGTACCGCAGCCCAGTCCATCTTTAGATCAACGCTGCCTAACTAGGCCTAGGCCCGTACTAAGGCAAGCGTACCAAGAAAATAGTGGCTTGGGCATACTTTAAACTACATATGTTAAAAGAAAAAAATATATAAAAATAATATCTAATGATATTAGGACTTAAGGCAATAAACAATGTATGTAGAAATTAACCATTACTCTAAAAACTAGGTCATTGATATGTCAATGCGTCTGTCAGTCTGTCAGTCTGCAAATTATATTTATAAAATACCTATCATAGAACACAATAAAATTAATTTCAATAACACGAAAAAGGTAAATAATAAATAGGAATTGTAATGAATAGTGAAATAATCAAATTGAAATAATTATAGATGGAAAAAGGAATTATAATAAATAGTCAAAAAATCAAATTGAAATGGTCAGAGGATTATCAAATTGAAATAGTCAATTATACATAAAATAAATAATGACAATTGGTCAATGAAAATAAATAAAATTTCTACAAAAACATGAGCGAAAATAATAATTGCATTAAAAACCGTCGTTCCCTCATTACTGAGGATCGTGGCCACTAGACAACAGTTTGCCTACGAGGCTCCTCCACTTCGACCTGTCTTCTGCATGGCGGGTCGCAGATTGTATTGACCCTTTTGTAACTTCTTTGATGAGGTCGTTCCATCTGGCCGGTGATCTGTCTCTGCTGCTTCTTCCCTCCACTTGACCCCCGGAAAGCATTTTCTCCAGATTCTCTGGGTTTCTCCTGGCAACATGACCGAAGAACTGCAGGACCCTTCTCATGCATACGGTGGAGAGCCTCACTCGGATGCCGAGTTCTTCCAGGACAGATTTGTTGGTGCGGCGTGCTGTCCATGGGATTCCTAGCATTTTACGCCAATACCACATCCCCAGTGCATCGATTTTGGTGCGTATCCTAGCCTTCAGCGTCCATGTCTCCGATGCTCAGAGAAAGATCGAGCTCGAACCAGCCTGACCTTAGTCCGCTGACTTATACCCCGATTCTTCCACAGCCTTTCTAGATTGCTCATGGCTGAAAAACCGTCCAATTCATCAAAAAAAGCACCACATTCAAACACTTTGAACTCATCAGTACCAATGGATTTAGCCTGAGTTTCGGATACTGACGATAAACAAACTGAAAGTAAAAAATGAGTTTGACGACTCTTTCCTGCAATTACAAAACGTGTTTAGTAAGTTTAGCAATGTTCTATGCAAAAATAAAATATTTACGTCTTTAATCGGTTTACGAAATTATTCGAGAGGACACAATATCATATAAATTAAGCATCTAGGTTGTCTTCCTGCACCTGTTTATCTTCCAGTGCTTGTTCGCGACCACAGACTTTTACGCTTTCGTTGTCGTTCGCCGATACCGTTCCATATATTCATCAGTTTGTTTTCTTATACTAACGTAGCATGGAATTCTTTTGCGTTATTTGTTATCTTCCAACACTAGACTGATCAAGTCCACACATTCCACGAGACGTCTTTCGGTTTCTATTTGAATTGTTACGTTTAAAGTCATTAGCGCCAAATTCGAATTATTTTACTTAATTTAAATATAATTATTTCATAAAAACGATAAAAACAAATTTACCGGTTGAAATTTGTAGCACCGCCGTTGTCCAGGATAGACTAAACGCTGCCATCGTCATCTTTTTTTCCGTGGGTATGCGGCAAACTGAGCAGAAGGACGGTGTCGACTACAACGAGCGAACCGTCACCCCAGGCTGGTATAACGATAGGTAATCGTTCTATCAGCCGTGGGATGAACGGAGAAGACTTAGAGACAAAGACATTAGAGGCCAAAGAGTTACGGCGAGGCACCGGGAAAGGAAACCAGCGTGCGGCCTAGCCCCCTAACTACCTGTTTTGGTAGGATATCTCCGTCTGGAGTTAACCTTCAGGATACCTCCGTCCTCCGACTGGTTACGGGTCCGAAGTCGCTTACGCGGCCTCTACATGTTGTATTACAACGGTAATTTAATTTGAATTTATCGCGGACCTGGGCGTTCTTTGCCCGTAGTGCCACACGGGACCGAGTGGCCCAAGGTCATTATAAGAGTGGTATGACAACAGGTCAACATCCACCCCCGCTGCTTAGGAGATAGTATATTACCATAGCCTCCAGACTCACTCAGCAATTAGTCAACCGATTGGCATCGCCGAACGGTGCATAACAAAACAAACGAGTCCAAACTCGACTATCTTAGCACTTTCCATCAGGTAATTTCAGTGGCAATCTCCCGGTTCTATCTTCAGACCTTCGTCATCATGTATAATGTAAAATACGCAGGACAACAAAACAAATGAGCCCAAACTCGACTATCTTAGCACTTTTCAATCAGGCAGTTCCAGTGGCAATCTTTCGACTCCATCTTCAGACCCTCATCATGATATGTAATGAAAAGTGCTTATGATAACAAAACATAATAGCCCAAATTCGACTGTCCTACTATTTGCCAACAGGGACTTTCAGTCCCTTCATCATCAAATCACCTCTATGGTACCATAATATAGCATTGTTCACCGACGTTACACAAGGGAATAAGACGTATTCCAAATTTCAGCTCAATCGGATACAAGCAAGTGGTTGTAAAATGGTTTGCACATTTTGAATCGGACAACTTACATAGCGTCTTATATATCGCGTCGTTTAAAAAATAGCGTCTTATGGACGGCTACGGATTGGAAATATTTGTATGCTATCATTATGAATCCGAGCATTATATTGGCTTTATTCATAATAATAGGACATACCTAACTTTCTTTTATTTGAACGATGGATGCGACTTGGCCGTGGCTTTGTGACACGCTTGCAATGCGATCCGGTACGCCACCCAGACGCTCATTTCTGTGTCATCTATAAATAGATCGGGGTATATGGTTCCATAAACAATAGCGGGGTTGATGGTTCGCGGAGGTCAGAGCCTTGTGCGTTTTGGGTGTGCCCTTGGAATAAATAAACAACACAATGCCCAAGACAAAACACGTACTGATGAGTAGGGAATATGAATATAGTTGCGAACGGAGTTGGCTATGTTACCAAAGCACGTTTGCGTGAAGCACATAATAAGTATCAGCAAGTGTCAGTGTCAGCAAGTATTAACAACAGAAAATGATCCAAACCTGGAATGGGCTACGATTTTCACCTGCCACGGCAGGTGGATCGGTTCATCTTGGGGATTTTCGTTATGCGCCGCTGGGCAGTTTGCACATTGTGCGGCATAGGCCAATCAACTGTGCACTCCGGCGGGTAGCGAACGGTTTCGTGCAGCTTGGGCCAAAAGATCCATTGTGTACTCGGATCGGTCCAACTCACCATGCAACTCTTATTCAGCAGCCTCCTCGTGTGGAAGGTTACTCCGGGTAAGAGTCTCGCGTCTCAGGCCTCACGGCTGGTGGATCGGTTTCCCCTGGGGATTGCCTACCAGCGCTACTGGACGATTTGCACACCGTTCGGCGACACCAATTAGTTGTGCACGCTGACTAATTGCTGAAGGAGTCTGGAGAATATGAAAGTATACTGTTTCCTAAGCAGCGGGGGTAGATGTTGACCTGTTGTCATGCCACTCTTGTAACGACCTATAGGCTACCCGATCCCGTCTGGCATTACGGGCAAAGGACGCCCAGGACCGCGATAAATTCAATTGAATTACCGCTTTAATACAACACGTAGAGTTGTATTAAATATATACACGTATGCACAATGTATACACGTCGCAAGCGACTTCGGCCCCGTAACCAGTCGAGAGGACAGAGGTATTCTGAAGGTCAATTCCAGACTGAGCTATCCTTTCAAACTCGTAGTTCGGGGGGCGAGGCTTCCCGCTGGGTACCTTTCCCGGTGCCTCGCCGTAAGGCGTTGGTCTCTGACGGGCATTTTGGCCTAGCTAGACAGTAGATTTGTATTTGTCTCTAAGTCTTCTAAACTCATTCCACGGCTGAAAGAACGATCCCATAACGTTATACCAGCCTGGGGGACGGGTTTGCCCATTGTAGTCGTCACCGCCCCACTGTAGACTTGTTTGTAGATTTGAAAGAACCATAACGAGCACGTCTCGCACTATACGAACTCGAAAATTGTTTCCCCCTCGAGTTACGACAGAGTCCTTGTTATCCGAGTTTTCATTTATCCGAGGTACCCTCGGTCCACATTACCTCGGATAATGCGAGGTATTGATATACCTACATCATTTTTCTCTTCATCAATGTTTTTGGGGCATTTCAGGCGTTCAGCAAATACATCTACGGTCTTTACATTGGAAAATGTATATTACTATCGACTAATCGTCATTTAGCATCAGAATTTTGCTAATGGAGCAGGACAGAGTTTTCATCATTTTTTTCCACCTGTTTCCCGACATGAAGGAACGTTGAAATTAAAATATAATTTCAATGTGTGATATATCATTATCTGGGATATTGATGAAACAAATAAAATAAATGAATTTGTTTTTTAATAATGAATTTGGAAGTTTCTATATCTTTACATTTTATAATTGTTTACCCAATCTCTTTCTTACAAGCATGCCCAACAAGAAAGGAGTGTAACGTGTTCAGGGTTTATTTATGTATGTTTTCCTTTTCTTTATTCCACCATAACTTCCTAGCGCTCGACCCGATTTAGAAGTATGTGAAATTGTTAGAATCGTTATGGCATTTCGAGTGTCATAAGGTAAGTGCCACGACCCCTTGCTCTCATATAAGGAGAAAGAAGGCAGTCATCATTTGACAGTTTAGTTTTTTCCATTCTTGCAATTCATCCTTGCGGCCGTCAGGAATAAACTTGGTAGGCCAAATATCAAGTTAATAGTTGTCTAAATGTCCACATCTCCAAATGTCAATACATTAACATAAATATATCGTGCTTAGTGTCAAATAACCATAAATATTCTATAAAAAAACAGTAACAAAAATACACCATTTCTTTACTGGATAATGCGGGCATATATAATTTTACGGGATCAATTATGATAGCTTTTTCTAAGTTTTGCCGCTTTAGGGCTACTGCACCCAGGGTCGGCTTCCAACGAGGGGACTTCTCAACGGTCAACAGCACAAAAACGAATTTCTGTATAGCATTCAATTATGATAGCCGCTTCTAAGTCTCATCATGACATGGCTGTTGCACCCAGGATTGGCTCGGGACAGAGCATTTTAATAAAAGCTTGTTTTTAAAGATGTGTTTTTACTATTAACTTATTAAGCGATCAAAATAGAGATAGCCGACATATTCAAATATTAAAGTAATGCGAACTATCGCTTAGATTAGTTTTACTGTCGTCGCCCAGTTCTACATTTTCGCGTGGCCTCCGTTGACGTTGATCCCCATGAGTACTATTCCGTATTTAGTGCATTTTTAAGATAGCGCTAATGTAGCATGCTACATGTTATCCATTCAAGTTCAATGTTAAGTTATTTATTATTAATAGCCCTATTTGGGTGCAGAAAAAACATTTCCAAATAATTTAAAAAATTACAAAAAGAAATCATATTCAAAAATATAAAAAATAGAGTTTGTTTAAAAATGTATTTTATTTTATTAAATTTTTTATTTCATTATTGTTAAGGAAACATACAGCTTATACAAAACATTCGGTACATAATTATTAAATTTCAAAGATAATGCTAATAACATGTTTCAACTTTAACATCCATAATTTAAACACTTACAGTTTTCTACGAAGAATAAACTCACATAAAGGAGTTGGGAATTGGGAAGAGGGAGTCATATAAAAAAATAAATAAATATAAATAAATAAATAAAATTTGATGTAAGTACACGTTTCAATATAATCAACAAATATAATAATAAAATAGGAATACAGAACTTCAGTAATTAAAAAAAATAGAGAATCAGAAATTTAGAAATCTTGGAAAGTTTAGAAATCAAGACCTCAAGGTAGTTCCAATGTAAGATTCTACATTTTTAAAGAATAAAACTAGTATTAATAAACAATATAACTAATAATATCCAATTGGTAAATTATAACAATCGGAATAGATAGCAAACTATACAAAAAAAAACAATTAATAAAAATATCAACAAAACAGAATCTAGAATTAATATTATTATCTAAACTAATTATAAAGCTAAAGGGTTTGTTTTTTTGTTTAAACGCGCTAAACTTTGGAACTAATCCTATTGCCAAAAAAGATCTATTGGAAAATGCCGTTTGCCAAAAAAGATTTCTTGGTTTAGTGAAGGGTAAGTGTGATGTTATTTTGTGCCCGTGAATAGTAGAGATGTGCAGAGTATAGGATATTTGGGGAGCTATACAGCCAAAACGCGAAGAGAGTGTATAGAGAGTTATAAATTAGGAAAAATAAAGTGCAATTCCCTGCGCTGATTCAGTCGGAGTTATCTCCGCCTCAAAATCCGCCAACGGAACGCGCCGCGTATTTATGGAAAGGCTCTTTTTATGGCGGAGCGGTAAAGTTTAATCAATCACAAATAAAAAGCATTGACCCATTTGGGTGAAATTGCACGGTGAAGGCTCGGTTTCCCGGCTGACACAGTGAAAAAAGCAAAGCGTTTTGTTTTTGTTCCAGTTTCGCTTCAACAATTTGCTTTGTATGTTAATAAAACGATATGCCACGCGCCATGGTTGCATTTTCATCAAAGAGAGAGAGAGAGAGAGAGAAGAGAGAGAGAGAGAGAGAGAGAGAGAGAGAAATGTAGCAGGGTTGTGGTTGAAAAACTTGCTAGATTGGTGCATTTTTAATAGAAGAAATACTCCCTCAGGTAACTGTTTTTTTTAAGAAATCATTAAATAAAAAAAATCTAAATGTACTGGATTGTGTCGATTGTCATAATGAGTTGAAGTTCCGAAGGTCAAATATAACAAGAAAATATATTAAAAACAATAAAAAAATGACTGCAGTTACAGAAATTAAATTATTTCATTTATGATTATTCTTATTACGTTTTTTTTAATTAAAATAATTTTTCTTAATGAATTTATCCATACAGATTCACGTATATTTCCGGAATGTAGTCGTCCAGACCTTTTATTTGAGACTAAACACCATATATTAATATTATTTTTATTGACATTTGGACACCTAGATAACTAGTTACTTGATATTTGGATGGCATAACGATTCTAAAAATACCACACACTTCTAAATCGGTTTAAGCGATTAGAAGTTATGGTGGAATAAAGAAAAGAAAACATACATAGGTGAACCCTGAACACTTTGCACTCCTTTTTGTTGGGCAGTCGTGTAATTATAAAATATGTAAATGCTGATAATTCGGTACTCAATACCCTATAGGACGCAAGGATATGGGGCTGCTCGTCGAATAGGTTGATGGATAAAATCCAGATCATTTCATAGAGCGCTGACCCTTCTTACGAAAAGGAATATTTCTGCAAGACTTTCTGTTGTGAAAGTGTATAGAATTTCAATAATTTCATTTTGTCCCTTCAAATTAAATCGTGGAACTCACACGGTCGTGTGAAAAATTAATCGTAGCGCGTTGTTTAAGCTAAAAGAGTGCTTGGAATGACCGGTCAACACCCAAAATTATCAAACCTTATATTTATACTCGCAGATTTTTCGTATTAGTATATGAATATGAAATTGAATTGAACGCCATGAAAATGAATAACTCTACAGAATGTCTATAGGTACAGTATTTGATACCACAGAAGATTATTACTAAAGCACCAGCTCAATCCAAAGTTAGAGCGAAGCGTCTTGCATCCGTCCGGAAGCCGTAACTCAAGAACGCGTTTCCTGATTTGGAAAATTCCTTCATCAATCTAATTTTCTCATCGATGGCAAGTACCTATAAAGCCTATAACATATTTAGGTTTCGTCCCTTATATGGATAAGGGAGCTGTCACACAAACGTACACAAACTAAATCACATTTTTATCCGTACAATGTCTAACTTTTTATTAGACATCCGAATAAATACAAAAAATAAATTACATAAAGGATTTAAAAAATCACACTGTGTTTGTTTTCTTGAGCTACAAATTTTATAGCTTGCTAGTAACTTTTAATCAAATTATTAGATTCAAAAAAATATATTGTCAATCATGTATTCAATGGGAAGAGCCGATTAGATTTTGGCTCCGTTCATAAACAATGCCAGAGAGCTTGAATACAAACGAACGACTAAAAAATTACATGTTTGCCTGTTCAGTCATCCACTTTTTATTACAAACGATTATTACAAACGCATTATTACAAACGATTCTACTATGAATTATATATACATAGTTATGATTTCAATATAGGAGTATATTTATACCGCAATATGTTCGATGTAGCCAGAAATACATGGACGACATTCGGTAAAATAGATCAATGGCTTTCCTGTGATAATAATCGCTATACAGTTCTTAATTTCCATTTAAAATAGTTCGTTTTTTTTTTGCTGAATTTTACTGAAACAAAAGATTTTGACGGAATTTCCACCTCTTTAGAGGATTTATCCTTTTAATACTAATAAATTAACACTGGTGTATGTTATTTTAAAAATCGGAATCTTGAAATTAATATTGTAATTTTGACTTGTTTTATCGATACACAGAATACCCTTTAGCCTCTTGCCCATATACCCCGTTAAATCCCCAAACGCAGCCGCTTTGCTTTGACCATTGTTTTTTTTCAAACGACCGCTTTTCCAAATGGAAACGAAATATTTTTCTCATATATTTACGTATATATCCAGACCACTATTGCGTGATATATTCGAGCGAAAACGGTTCGCGCATCGCAATGGCCATTCGACTGAGTAATTGCTCTCATTGTGCTGTCAGCCTCTCTACTCTTTTATCAACAGATAAATCCTTTAATGTTTTCCAATTTACTCCCCAATCTGGCAACATTCATTGTGCGGATTACGGAATAATCCAATCGTAAAAACTATTCAATTCAGGGGAATTAATTAATTATGAAATGGGTTCGATTTAATATGGTGCTGCCATCTTAGCGGCTGTGAAATCTAACCCAGCTTACATTGAGTAGGCAAACGGGCGATTTTAAGTAAATCCAGGCTAAATAGTTAAATTATTTAAGTACAGGTAAATTTAGAACACATTATTATATTGTAGACAAATATACATAACGTGGCTACTAAGGTGCGAATCCTTGGATATGTTTTCAAAGAACTGAGGAATATTCTGGATCCCAAAAAATTAAAAACTATTTATTATGCTTTATGTGAATCTCTTATTACTTACGGCATAATTGGATAGGGTGGATGTGGTAAAACCCTGCTAGAGCCATTGCAAGTCGCGCAGAAATTTATATTAAAAATTATTCTACGTAGACCATATCGCCATCCCTCTAATGGACTTTATAAGGAAGCTAAAGTCCTTGATTGTAGGCAACTTTTTCTAAAAACTTTCCTCTTAAGGCTATTTTTGGACAATAACTCAAATTTAGGAGTAATTCAGAACCGAAGACCAGCGAGACAAGTTTTAGAAAATAGCTTAATAATACCCAGAATGTAAACATCATTTGGACAAAGACATTACTCTTTCATTGCGCCGAGATCTTACAATCTGATGAATATGGAAATAAAAATGAATTGGACATTTATGGAATTCAAAAATAAAAATAAAGAAATGGTTATCGATTCATGACAGCCTAAACATGCATCAAATGTTAGAAATAATAGTTTAATAAAACCTTAGTGCATAAATTATTAACACATTTTTAAACATGTATGTCGAGTATATTGTAACATTGAACTAACTACCAAAAATTATTTGACTTTTTTGTTATATATTATTTTGACAATGAATTGTACTTTTTTTGACTAGGTATTTTTATATTAAATCCTATATTTTTTAAATCCTATATTGAATATTAATACCTGTTTCTTTCTTTTCTCACATATAATTTTATTTATATTATTTAATCGAATTTTATATTATATTTATGGAATGGAATTGCATTTTATTTATTATATTATCTTTTCATATTTATTAATATTATTATTATTATTTTTGAAGACCACATTTTAGAGAAATTTAGTGCCATTAGCATTTTACTAAAACTTGTACATTTTTAAGCAAATCAAGCAATCAAGCAACTTTGATTGTAATATTCCTGTCCACCCTAGAACGGGCTAATCCCAGTTGGGTGACAGTATCAAATAAGCAAAAGGTTAGGGTTTTGCTTTTCGGTTCCTTTTATTTTTGTAAGCAAATCAATATTTTAGTAATTAATTCTTAAATAAATAAATAAATAAATGATTTCAGTCCCACAGTCGCTGGTGATAATATATTTTATAGTGATAACGTCTAGATACGTTCACGCCATACACTTCAATAATCTTGATGTAACTTTTTCGTAACGATACAAAACCATCGAATAACTCAGTAACTGAAATTCTGGTGAAGACGATTTTAGTAGAATTATATTTTATTGTAACCGTCCCACCTATACGAACGTTCGTAATACGTAAGCTATATTATCATATATTAAAAAAATATGTAAAACTATATAAAAATTATATTCATACAAATTTATATAAAACCGATTTATAAAAACCACTTATATAAAACGTTATATATTTTGGCTGGTGTATTTAAACCAGTATTGTTATTGAAAAATGAAATTAAAAAAACCAAGCATTTACCTACCTTTTGAATAATAGCCCAAAGGTAGGGCGGTTAAAGAAGGTCATGATGTTGTTACAAGCTTTTATTTATGTTTGTTTGTTAGTTTGTTTAGGGCCAATCTTGCAAGCTGAATCAGAACCACTTCCTCTTATCCTATGAAGTTGAAATTTTACATCTTTGTTCAGTTACGATGACAATGCATTGTTATGGTGAGCATAACCTGATTCTACACCCAGGTATAGCTTAGGACGGGCTACTCTTCCACAGCCTGCCAACAACACAGACACACACTTTTGTATACACATTCAATTATTATATACCGTTCTAATTTTTTTCATGGTATGGCTGCTGCATCTAGGGTTGGCTTCCGACGATGGGACTCCTCAACGGCCATCAGCACAGAAGCGAAATGTCATAACATTCAATTATAACCCGTTATAAATTTCACTGCGATAGTGTTGCTGCATCCAGGGTTGGCTTCCAACGAGGGGACTCCTCAACGGTCAATAGCACAGAAACGAAATTTTGTATACGCATTCAATTGTGATATCGTTCTAAGTTCTACTATGTTATAGCTGCTGCAACCAGGATTGGCTAAGGCTAGAGAATTTAAATAAAAGCTTGTTTTTAAAAGTGTGTTTTTATTATTAACTTATTTTGTCATTTATTTTATATTAAATATAAACTGAAAGCTTGGCCATTTAGGCCATAACTAGACCACCGAGGCTGGCTATATATAAATATATCGTGCATTACTTTAGTATATGAGATGTGTGCGTTACTTTAGTATATGGGATGTGTGCGTTACTTTAGTATATGAGATGTGTAGTATATGAGATAAGTGTCTCTGTTGCTTGTCGACCATAGTCAAAAATGACTTTAGGTTTTCCTTTGCTCCGTGATTTTAGTCGTCTTGGATGTACCATGACTGGAGACGGGATGTTATGAGTTTAATTATTTAATATTGTTTAATGGTGACTGCAGCCATACTGGTCGAATTGAATAAGAGCGCGAATTCCGAGCGAAGTAGAACCGGAACAGAAAGAGGCGAGCGATAGTCCGGTCGAAATCGTTCACGCTCGTATTCAATTCGACCAGTAGTTACCGCTACAGTAGCTATAAAATAAATATAAGGCATGCAGTACGAGGGATTAAGTGGCGGAAACAGTGTGATGGCAGAAGAATACAGAAATGAGAACAATAATGTTAAAAAACATCGCCTTTACAAAAAGTGAACTGTTGTATTTTGAGTTATTAAGAAACAAATGCTCGCGCTGACAAGCACGTTTCGTAAGAGAATAAAGTTCGCCCTTCGCCCTGAAGCAGCTCTCTTAAAACGATGGCGCGCCCCTGTTCAGTCGGTTGCCCTCGGTGCCCAAGTAATAAAAAGTTTTTTTTAAAATATTTGTGGTTTGTGTATTTTTCTGTATAGATACATATATATATTTTCGAAATGTACTACATCAGACTTTTCATTTGATACTAAACACGATGTATGTACCCTAACTTATTGACATTTAGTCATTTAGATAATTATTATTTCGACATTTAAGTAATTTAGGTGCTCTATGACACTAGAGATGACATAACAATTCTAACATTGCCACACACTTTTAAATCGGTTCAAGTGTTTAAAAGTAATTTTGGAATAAAGTAACGCAAAATATACATGCATGAATCCTAAATACATAAAATTCCTTTTTTTTGGCAGTCGTGTAAAAATAAGAATATATTGACTATTTTTTTAGAAGTTTAAGACCATGATTTCGCTAGAAACAAAGTCTAAAGGTGGGTTCATATTTACAATACTTCACGCCACTTATTCGACGGACGGCGATCTGGCCGCATCAATTGTAATATATTTACATTACATGTAGACACGTTGTGTGTAGCAAGTTGAGTGTGATTCTACACAACGTTTATTCATATAAGATGTATTACAAATTATGTGGCCAGAGTCGTCGCTTAAGTATCCTAAATTAAGTTTCTAATACAATGAAGGTTTATTTTTATTTTATTCTGGAACCAAACATGCATGCAACATACAATGCAATAAAAACGTATTTAAAAGTAACAAAAATCCATTAATGTGATTCCGAATATTAAGTATACAAAATGAACGCAATATGATATGTTATATTGTTTCCGCCTTAAAACGGAGGGGAGTCGGGATAGGAAGTGAGGTGAAAGGAAGAGACAAAATAAATAAAAAAATATTATGTATGTATATAAATATAAATATATTTAATTTAAGGTATGGTTTGTCGGTATTATAATAAATATACTTGAGATAAGTTATGTTCATAATCTAAATTAAATGAAATATAATATTTACAAGTGTTTTTTGATCATCTAGATAGACTCTAGATTTTTTTAATTGAATTCTTATGAGAGGTTTTTGATGACTGTAATATGTCCACATTTAAAAAGTCTGTGTTATATCTATGACACGCTCTGTATAGAAATACATTTTGAGATGCGTTGGTTTTCACCACAGGGACATGAAATAGTCGATGTGATCGCACAGGTCGAGGAGGAACATAACATTCAATGCGCTCCAAAATCGCGTTCGCATCGATGGAATCATTTTCCAACCCATGCAAGAATACGGCATCGATCAAGACTCTACGGCTCTTCAATGACATCAACTTGTGGGCTTTAAAGGATTCCTGCATAAAAACATGTACAAATAAGTGGATTTCCGCCAAACTGATTGGCTGAACTTGGCATGTTTGGTAGTGTTTAATTATCAACGCCAAAAATGGTAATTTAAAAAAAAAACTTAAAAAATTTAGTTTAGAAACTATAAATGAAGGACTCTCGTCGCACAATCATAAAATTATGTTCGCTGAAAGCAAATTTAAGCTACATTTTCTTTGTGGACAAATAGTACCTATACCCTTATTCAAAACCTATGTGAAAAGTATAAAAAATAGTCGTTATGAAGAGCCTTAATTCTGTCGAATCTAGAATGATTGCCCTATTTACTTCGAAGATCGCCCTTTTTCTATCATAACTACAAACTAATGTGCCATAGAACAAGTATGTATTGGGGTTAATGACGCCCGAAAGACCTTGTAACCATTTTAAGACTCAGGTCGATTCGATGTTGATGTCGATCTCGGAGGGAGAAAAGGGAGGCCGTTTCAGTTTCGAGTAACCGACGCACTGTGTGCGGCGTAGAACGGGAAACAAACATTTTTTTTATGGATTCCTTAAACTTTAAATTATAATGTTTTACTCTATAACGATTTTAAACGTAAATAAATGTATGGTTCGATTTGCAAAAAAATAATTCAAGCGAGTGTGGTAATGCACTTGAATTAATAACAATATTTTGTGAACTTTATTAAAAAAATATATTTACCATTTACACAAGCGGTGTGCCATACGCTAAGCCGCTTGGCGATATTCGTTCGCTTTCGCGAATGTTCGTTTAGGTCATTGATTTTAAAAATTGTCTATATGGATCACCAGGACTCGATTTCGATATACAGGAGATTCATTTAAGCGAGGAAAACATCGACTGCACGAGACGTGACCCAACGCAGTTAGGCAGGACATCATAAACATTAAAGCGTGTTGTAAATATCCTATTACACCTAAAACAGACTGTGTGTATAGCAAAATACTTTAAACGTATATAAATCGCAATAAACAAATACGCGCGTCAAGTATTGTAGAGGGAAATCAACAATCAAATCAAATTACAACACTAGTCGATTGGGGAGACCAACGAAAATGACTAACAAAATAAGATGGAAGAGACATTTGTGAATACATAGCGACGACGTGCGAACGGGACGTATCACCGCTTCAACGGCTGTTTGCGCGAACAATATATTCATTATGTCGAAAAAAATAACGTAGTAATCCAGGAGACACCTAGCAGTAGGGTGGACGAGAAAGTCAACCAAATAGAATAAGAAAAGGATCAGCGATCTATTATGAATGTAGCATGGAGGATTGTGTAACCTTCAATAGCACTCCTCTCTATTAAATACATTTGCCCATCTCTCTCTCTCTATAATAGCCAGATGCACAGCCGACAGTTATATGATTAAAGATCGGGACAATGCGATACTCTACCATTACGGTTTTCCCAATAATGCAATTTTATTAATATCTAGTTTTTTATCATGCCTGGTTATCTAGTATCCAGCAAATATACCTACAGCAGGTCACCGCCGTTGTATCCGAAGCATCCGGAGCTAAAGAAATATCCCTGGGAAACCTCAGGGGCTTTATCTTGGATATACTTTTTTCATCATTTATATGAAATAATAATATTCCCGCCGCAACAGTCAATGGCAAACTTCTAATTTAGGCGAATGATAATTCCGCAATTGATTCAGCGAATAATTTGCTGGAACTTAACCCCTCAAATGAATGGCGATTAGCTCGGGTTGCCTACGGCAAAATGTATATAAATTTATATTTACATTTACATTTACATTTACATAGAGCGGGGTTTACTATAGAGCTATAGCATTACTATAGAGCGGATTACTATAAAGCGGCGCACATTTACATTTATATTTACATTTATATAAATTTATATACATTTTGTATACTTTTTGCCAAGGCATCCCTTAAGGGACGCCTCACATTTGAGGGGTTAACGAGAAATGTCTGCAAATGAACTGCAAGGTCTTTCGAGCGAGTTAACCTTTTGTTTCTGTGAATGGCCTTGTTGTAAAATTGACGAAAACTAGACGTTTCATACAGTTCAATCTTCGCGGATGTTCTAACATAAACTTGATTTTCAACAGTCAACCGCTAAAGCCAGTGATTTCGGTCAAGTTAAGTTTAGTTATCGGCAGTGTAGGTCTAGGATGTAATTTAACCGACGGATGCTCAGTGCGATAAACTAATATGCGCCTGTTATGCACTCTTCTGATAAGTGTGTCGCGTCTTGGTATAGTGGCGCTTAGAACATGCTACTTTGCTTAATAAATGTGCATGAAATGTTATCGTACAGAGTTAAATTGTGGAGTTGAGCGTTAGATTACGATAGCATCCTCATCATGCAAAAACATCATGCGCACAACACCTGGAGTGCCTCCGAGCACTTCAGCGAGCTAGGGATATTAGGGGCATTGTTATTTCTATCAGGAAATATGAAAGCTTGGCGGACGTCATTGGTCCTAAGATATACAGACAATCGATTAAACAATTTTATAAAGTCAGCACCAAGTGAAGAAATATTCAGGAGGCGGATGAAAACTTTCACATCGACAATGTTTTCTACGGCGATAGTGACATTTCTTTATGTAAATATAATTTTATCATTCTGTAATATTGCTTTATTATTGTGTATAAAATACACCTGTATGATTAACATGAAAACAAACTATTTAATTCTTTGGTCTTTGACTGGAGAAATTTATTTGTTTTAATTCAGTCTTGTCCATGTTGCGTTGTTTACAAAATCCCTACTGTGCTACTTGTGGACTCTGATTTATGAACATTCTCGGCGAAGTAAGTAGTCCTACAGGATCATTAATAATGGCCGGAGTACGGGAAATATGCATTAGTCTCGCATAACTTTTGGGTACAGCGGTTTATTTACATGTCCCGAATTCAATGAGACGGATGGTTTGACCTAAATATACCTACCCGGGGCAGTGGCGTGCCCAGGGTTCGTAAATAGGGCAAGCCCGACATACCTCTTTGTGTTTTTTTTTACGCTTTTTATAGTAAAAAAGTGGTACCTCTTTACTCTTTAATCTTCAGTTTGAAATTTACTGCTTGGGTCGTACATTCAATAAAGCACACTGAAGGCATGCTACTGCAAGACAGAATTTAACATATACTTATCAGCAGTCGCATACCTCTAGTGGCTTTAAAGGACTCTCTAGCTAGACGATCAAGCATGCTTGTCAAAAATCGCGTCGCGGGCTGGGAGGGGATCGTAAACCGCAGAAAATATGCATTTTTTAAAAATATTTATCAAAAATGCCAGTCACGTCATTCATCAATCAATTACTTCTAATTAACGTGACTCCCTGGTATAAACTACAAAATTATGCATTTTTGGTAAATATTACAAAAAAATATTTGTATATTTCCTGCGGTTTTACGATCCCCTCCCTGTCCGCGACGCGAAGCTTGTCAAGCATGCTTTTTCGTCTAGAGAGCCCCTTAGAAAAGCCATTTTATTTGCTTGAGTTGACCCTTGCTTGAGTTGATAAGTTGACCCTTGCTTGTATGAGCTGTAAGACTATTTTATAAAAAAGTGAACAAAAAGTAAAATAAGTGACCCTTAGAAAGCTAGCCATGGGAATGAAACTCACGCTGGCATATTTTCATCGTTTATATTCTAAATCGAAGCGTCTACCTTTTTTCAAAAATGATTTTATTACGTCTGAGTAAAATGATGGCGAACGCTTTAATTCTTTTAACAACTGTTTTTCAATAGCAACCATAACTCAGATAGACGTTCCTGACCCTGTGTATTTCTTAGGTAAGTATGAATAAGCTTAAGAGATGAGAATGCACGTTCTGCGGAAGCACTTGTAGCAGGAATAGTGACGACAAGATACGCTAACTTCAACAATTGGGGAAAGGTGTCTTCGAGGCTATTCTGACTAATTCGTTCAAAAACATTGCAATCTTTCAATTCAAGAGAGGAGTACAAACAAATCATTTGGTTCTTTAAAACCTTCTGTCAAAATGGTTTGCATAAATGTCAAATAATGAATCTAATGCCTTTGTAGGAAAATCTAAACGGTATTTCTCGTATAGTTTGTTGTTGAAGAGTTGGAAAAATTTCAATTTGAAAATTTGCGAATATCGATCGTCAATTTCGCAAAATATGTTGTCAATTAATTACCTGGACAAAAAGTCGTTTGTATTCAGTATGAGCACAGCGTACGTTGCGTCTCAAACGAGGTGCTGAGTTATTTTAAAGATTGTTTTCATAAATTTGATCAAATTCATATTGAAATTCAACACGTAACCAAGTCTGAAATTCCTTTATTTTGTTTTCCTTTCTTAATTCCTATAACCCACATCGACTTGTGATTTTTGAAGAATGTTGTACAAACGCTCAGTTTTTTAAAAATTCGGCGGAAAACAAGGTGAAAAAATTTAAATGGAATGATCGCATCGAGTTTTTAAAATTCTTCGCTGCTAAAACCGTATCCCCGTCTTAGTCCTGCGGGTTGTCACATATGTCAGAAAACAAAGTAATAAGAATACATTACTGACCACAAAGGACAATTTCCTCCATTTTTTTATCAGGCACTAAAACCACAAATCAATTGAAATTACACAATAAAAAATTAGCCCGACGTCACTCGCACATTGCAATCCAAACTAATTATAATGAAGTCGCGCTTTCTGTTGACACGTTCGCATTCGCAGTTCGCATTCAACGTCATGGCTAAGCAAGCCCGGCTTAGCTCCCGATACAAAAGTTGTATATACACATATATTGTTTAGCGTAATTTGCCACAGGTGCGAATGAGAGGAACACTGATTTTGAAAGCCGCATTGAAAGCCCATAATGTGCGAGCGAGACAGCAATCGCGCCCTGTCTATAATTATCGCACCCTGTCGATAACAGATTTTTTCTCGCGTGGAGCGAGCTGTTCGCGCTAGATAGCAGTAGGAGCGCTAGCAAAAAAAATTGTTTAGTTGTTTTTTTACGAATTGTGTTATTCATTTATTTAATTGTTAATTTGGAATTATAGGCAAGCCAGGCTTTTCGGCTTATATGAAGAGACCGCCACTGCCTACCCGTCATGGTAAAATTGATCTACATAAGGTATTGGAAGAAGATAGGGTTGGGCGATTTAGATATTCATCTAAATCAAATAGTATGGTACAGATAATAGTAGCGGAGTTATATACTCGCAATTACACCCCTATTTACTAACAGCTAAACGTCACACAAATCTGCTCCTCGTGCAATTCGCTTATTAAGAGTTAGGTCAATAAGAGGCGTAAAATAACTGAGACGGGAAAGGGCGCGAGAGATGAAATGAATGATATTAGACACCAAAAGAATCATCTTTATTTTGCATGTCAACGCGTTTAAAAACAAACTGCAACAAAACAGAAACCGACAAAAACGGTAACAATTCGAGGGTTCCTTGAAGAACATCCCTTATGGTGGCGCAGTAGGCATTCCGGTTAGAGTGAGAAGTAGGAGGATGGCGATATCAGCTCTCAGATAATAGAACACTTACTTCAGATGACCAAAAGCGAATAAGATAAGCGTGCGGGCACCACGGGTTTGTGCTGAATACTAGGGTAGATGGCAGGTCGAATCCCCTTCCCCCCTAAAGCACTGAAAAACGTACGTTCCGCCACGTTTATTGAATACGACGGTGCCTCGTAACAAGAAATCGCGTAACTATAACCATTGTTTGTTTATTTCTACTGTTTATTGTGAAATTTCACAACGGGCGGGTTATTATCATATGTAAGACAATCTCTTACAATTAACCACTATGAAGTGTTTACATGTAGGTATATGTGCGTGTAAAATGTGTAAGTGTGTGTCTTGCTATTGCATACTAGACAAAATTGAAATGCAATACCGTTAATTTTATCCCAACCGAAAATCGCGACCCAGCCGGGAATCAAACCAGGAAACTGGTCAAGATCGGGTAACTTAACCACTATACCACAGCGCCGTGTGTCAGCCATATAGGAAATAGCAATTGCCCATTACTACTGCCTGTGTGACGATACGACGTATGGAGGTTGAGCATATAGAGGTGTTTTATTTTTATTTCGATTTAATGGCATCGTGGATTACGCTCAAGCTGGGATTTCCTTCGCTACTTTTTAAGTAGCTTTTACTAATTTTATTTTAAATAAAAACATCATCCTATAAACGGATTTCTTTACAAACCTTATCAAATATAACAATATTATACTCTTTTCTACAATGTTTCTTTATATTTTTTTAATAATATACAATTTTATATAGGTTTACCCTATTTTGATAACATTATACAATCTTTTTTATAAACTTCTCTGCCAGAAATTAAGATTGAAGTTTCTTCTTTCATTTCATTGAGCATATGGAGGTTTTTTTATTTTTATTTCGATTTAATAGCTCGTTGATAACAAACTCAGCCAATTGTATCATATTTTAAATGTTGGTAGCATTCGAAATTTGAATTATTTCGTAATGTCACTTTCATTTATAAAACGGCTTTGCCGAAGTGATCAATAGTTTAATTTTTTATTTTTTCGCTTAATTCGTCTCAATTGAAGGCATTTTGTGTTGCATAAGGATAAGCCCTATTTATGAGATATATGGATGAATAGTGATCGTTAGTCGACTGCAAAAGGACCTTTAAACTTACATTGCACCGTCGAAAGTCGTGCACATCCGTAAGTATATCTCATTCAAACATAAGCATTTCCCAATACAAGCTGGGATTTCCTTCGCTACTTTTTAAGTAGCTTTTACTAATTTTATTTTAAATAAAAACATCATAAACGGATTTCTTTACAAACCTTATCAAATATAACACTATATATATATATATATATATATATATATATATATATATATATATATATATATATATATATATATATATATATATATATATATATATATATATATATATATATATATATATATATATATATATATATATATATATATATATATATATATATATATATATATATATATATATATATATATATATATATATATATATATATATATATATATATTACTCTCATCTGTATTATGAAACTAGTTATCTAGTTTAAGACATTAAATCAACAGTTTGCAGTTTCAGAATAACGGCTTCTCGAGTCGAATACAATTGAACTTTATGGATCTCTTTCGGGCGATTCACAATTTAAATGTCGCTGCTGAAATCCAGTGGCGTTTGTCAATAAACGATGAAACTAGGTCAAATGCTATGTGGCATTAATCTATTGAAGTTTTAGAGGGATAAAAAAATGTGAGGTTATGAAAATTGTTTTGCTTTAAAATCCATGAAGACAATATTTGATATTTGTTGGTCTTTGATATTTGTTGGAACTTTTTTGCTAATTTAGTCTTTTTGACCAGCTCAACGACACCCATTGTGGTACTTTTGCACACAATTTTTATCAATAATAATAAAAACTATTTATTTGCATAAATTGTACATACAAAACGGCGAGCTTACTGCCAAGCGTCAACAGCTAGCTTACAAGGAGTGGTAGAGTACTACATAAAGAATTCACAAAAGAGAAATAACTACATTTTTAACCCTAAACTTATATCTTCCTTTATCTCCCCCCTACCTCAAAGAGGCTTATTAACTGGGGAAGTTATGTACCATTTCTTATAACTTTAAATTTCATTTTTAATTTAATCGTATCTTATAATACCTACTCTAAGTTTGCCGCCACCTTATCACATTAGCATCGGTGGCATGGAAGATAATATTTAACTAGCAATACGTTTCTGTCTTTGTTTGAAAAACTTATTCAAATAGAGTACAACATGGATGGCCTATTGTCAAGTAGTAATATCTTATGATCATACCATCAGGGACTAGTGACTAAATTTTTATGTATGTAGGCAAATTACTATACAGGATGAGATTTTAATTAGTGGCATTCATGTAGTGGATGAATCGGTACATCGAAGTAACCAACTGTTGCTAGAACATTTGGAAAAAAACAGCTGTTTCTGGTTTTTTTTTCAATTTTGTAAATTATATCTATTTTACAGCAGAGGAATTAGGAAACTCTTATTAAAATGACAAACCTGCATAGGTAATAGGTGTCAACATTTCTAATAATTAAATATATATTATTCATATATTTTTTTTGCTATAAATTTCCTACATATAATATGTCTAACTCAAAAATTTATTTATATATTTACTTTTTATATGCTATAATTTCAAATTTAATTTTAAGCTATAATTTCAAATTTAATTTTAAGCTATAATTTTGTTGCCTACTCTTCTTTCCACACCAGCATGTTGGTTGAATGGAAGATATTGTTGTAGTGTAGCAATAAGTCCGCCATTGTACCTTATTTTTATTGTGCAATAAAGAGATTTTCATTCATTCATTCCTTTATAGAACAGCAACTGCATAGGTATAGACCCAATATTATCAGCATAGTATTAGATGTAACCAGCATGATTAATTTGGTATTAGGTATTATAAGCATGGTATTATATATTATCAGCATGGCATTAGGTATTACAGGGGAAGAACATTATATGAAATCAAACAGAAACTGATAGGTATCTGCTAAACTTGTTTCACCTAATATATTGTTTATTGATTTTTAAGCGAGCAGCTGTGGCTAATAATACCAAACCTTCATGTTCGCCATTTAAACTAGTAACTATCACTTTGCAGATATGTTTCACACTTCGACTATCTACCTATTCGAATCGACCGAAAGTATAAGTATAAAGTATCAAAGATTATTATTAAATGATGCGTTCTCAGGTTCGAACAGTGTAATACTGATTGATAGTTTTCGTCTACGACTGATTATAGACTTTCGTCTTGAGTCTCTGCGGTATTTGTAACGAGAAGATATGGCGTAGTTTCCCGAACGCTGCCCATCTGAGGAGGATTCGTCGGCAGACCTTCTTGTCGAAGTTGAGTCTGCCTAGTTGGATCGTCTGACCTAATTAAACATCTATACTAATATTATAAAGAAGTAATGTTTGTAAGTTTGTATGGAGGAGTAATCTCCGAA
The DNA here is from genome assembly GCA_944548615.1 of Micropterix aruncella. Taxonomy (NCBI): domain Eukaryota; kingdom Metazoa; phylum Arthropoda; class Insecta; order Lepidoptera; family Micropterigidae; genus Micropterix; species Micropterix aruncella. The sequence continues at coordinate 25,398,904 of OX155960.1, read as the reverse complement.
AATATCCGATTTCCAAAAATTCTTACACTTATAGAAAGCTCCATTATCGAAGAGTGCTACAGGTTATTTTTTTGTGATAACTATTGGTTTTTAATACGGATCCACGAGTATGTAAATTATAAATTGAGTCGGAGAAAAATGAGCTGGTGAGTTGTTCTATCGGCGTACGCTAACGAAACGATTTGATATAAAGTATGTGAAAACAATATATAACAAAAACATCGACCTTAAAGAGATCTATAGGAAAGTCGGCAACAGCATATATCTAACTTTTATATTTAAGCTACAATAACTGCTCTTGGCTCGAAAAAAATTAAAAATAGGCAGTGTTTTTAAAGACATTAGCAATACAATAGGAATCCCTATCAAAATAAATTAATCCATTATCAAGGGTGTTAAATAAAAATAAAATTGGTCATTTGCTGTAAGTTTTGGTGCTATAGTTATAGAGATATTATGAAATTAGTAACGCGTGCAAGCACCTCGAAATACCTAGCACGCGGCGGCAGCTGCTGTCCCAGAAAGGTCAGCGTTCAGCGAAAGGCGGCACGGGTGGTGAGGAACAAGACGCGTACATCTACGAGATAGGTAGCGTGCATCTGAGGAGTGACGTCTTGCACGATATATCTAAAGGTAGCGTCTAAAATTGCAAATAAACGCCACCCTATTAAAATTATCAAATCGATTTGAAACTTTATGCGAAGCAAAGCCGCGGGAAACAGCTAGTTTTATATAAAAACGGAACTTTCTACAATAGGTCAAACTTCCATTTTATTTTGTTTTACTGCGAATATAATATTTTATCTCATGAAGACTACAATCGAAAATAAATCCATACTTTAATAGTTTGATTGTGTTGTTTTTAGAATGTTGGAATGCATATGAATATTTTCTATGTAAGCGAATTTTTTAATACAATGGAAGAAATTCAATACGGTCTGCGAATCGCCCCCCTCAAGAGGATTACATTTTCACTTTGGAAACTGGCTCACGCCAACAAACCCCCTTAACGTTACAAGTATCCAAACACAAACGGAATCCTGATCTCAAATAGGTGTACATTTCAATTTCCTCGTCTCGAGGGAGCTCTCCCGCAATAAAAATAAAATTATAAGTAAAACAGACAACAAAGACCAAACATCACGGTCAAGAAACCAAGTCAAACAGGGGAAGGTGTTAATTCTAACGGATGAGAACGGAAAGATGAGTGCAGGGCTTCTGAATGACATTTTACCTAAAACCTATCAAGTGACAAGTATTACTAAAACCGATGCACAATTATTTGGGGTATGCAGCAATACGAACAATATGGTATCATGCTTTGACAAAAACGACTACGTTATAGTAATGGGTGGTCTCCATTATAGCTACCTCAAAAATCGATACGAGAAAGTACGCACCACACATATCATTGAAAACAGTATGAAAGAATTATTAGACCACACGGAAAATACAAATTTGATTATCTGCAGTATACCCTATAGACTGGATATCAACCGTCATAATTTAGATATCTACAATATTAATAAAAATATAAAGAACATCTCTTTAACGAGAAAACATGCAACATACGTAGAACTAGCAGACCATCTGGAGGAAGAAGACTATGTTGCGAGAGGATCTCACCTAAATATAAGAGGAAAGAGGAAATTCACAACACTTATAAATAATGCAATAATAAAAATAATGAAGAACCAAACGTCAAAAAACGGATTAAGACAACCGACGCTCGAAGGAAGAGGATAACCAACTCTGACGTCTTTCTCCTCAAGATCGTCCACCAAAATATGCAAGGCTTGAAAAATAAAACACTAGATGCCAGTTTAGAACTCGAAAACCTCAATGCAAGCATATTTTGTGTCAGCGAATCGTGGTTCCATGAAAGTGAAAAAAATACTGTAACTATCTCTGGATTCATACTAGCTAGCTGCTTCACAAGAGACCATCATATTAGGGGTGGATCTGCTATTTTTGTAAAATCGGGTGTATTATTTAAAAATCGTGAAGATATTTGCAAACTTTCCATTGAGATGGTAATCGAAATTAGCTGTATATATCTATCGGAGCTATCTGCATATGTTCTTTGCTTATATAGAAGTCCGGAGTCAGATTTTCACATCTTCTTAAATACCCTAGAAATAGTACTTGACAAGTTAGCTAGGGATTCATCCAAAATAATACTGTGTGCCGATTTTAACGTCAATTTTTTAGAAAAATCTAATAATGGCGATACTTTAATGGATCTTTGCTTGTCTTATAATTTAATCAGAACTATAGACTTCCCTACGCGAACGACAGCTAGCAGCAGTAAATGCATAGATAATATATTTACTAACTCTGATAATTTTTCCGTTCAGCCAGTCATTTGCGGACTATCAGATCATGGCGGACAAATGATTGCCATTAAGTATAGCAATGTAGTCAAGAAACTGGCACAGAATATTAGCAGAAGAAAAGTAACAGCAAAAAACCTTGATATTTTCCAGACAGCCTTGACAGAAAATGATTTTATCGCTTCCACGAATGATCCTGATCATCTGTATAATGAGTTCTTCAGATGGTATCTCGCTGCATTGGATAGCTCAATTCCCGTGAGGCAATCAACTCAGAAACTTTCAAAAACTTTTAATGACTGGGCAACACCGGGAATCAAGATATCCAAACAGCGGATGCTGCATCTGAATGAAATACAGAAAAATAGTAATGATACCATAGTTCTCGAATACATCAAAACATACAAAAAGACATACAAAAAAGTAGTATGGTTTGCTAAGCAGAAATACTTAAAATACACTATAGATAATTCCGATAATAAAGTCAAGGCTGCCTGGAATATTATTAAAAAAGAATGTACACGGAACCAAACAGGTAATCATTGCGTACGCCTCAACGTCAATGGCAGTAGTATAGATGATGCGACAACGGTTGCAGAACTTTTTAATGACTATTTCAGCTCTATACCCTTAAATACCAGCTGCCAGAATAAGGGAAATCACTCAGCTTTAGGCCTGCTTGAGGACTATCGTAAAAAAAATCCAAATTCATTGTTATTCTCCCCCACCAATTCTTCCGAAATAATTAAAGTTGCTAAATCACTTAAAATGAAAAATTCAACAGACCTATGGAATATATCCACCAAAATCCTAAAGAGTTCTGTAACCGTAATCTCGCACAATCTATCTTTTATCTTTAATCGATGCATGGAACATGGATTCTTTCCCACCGAAATGAAGATGGCCAAAGTAGTGCCGATATTTAAAAAAGGTTGCCCAGAAAACAGAGATAATTATCGACCCATATCTCTTTTACCAGTTTTCAGCAAAATTTTTGAAAAATTACTTCTTATCCGACTTGTTAATTTCTTTGCTGAAAACCAAATCCTGTCTAAAAAACAATTTGGATTTCAAAAAAATCTCTCTACGCAAGATGCAATCGCCAGTCTAATTAAAAAAACACTACTTGGGCTAGACAATATGAAAAAAACCGTAGGCATTTTCTGTGACCTCTCTAAGGCTTTTGATTGCGTAGACCACTCAATTCTACTTGAAAAATTGGAACACTACGGCATTAGGAATAAGGAACTGCAACTCATGGAATCTTATTTGCAAGAACGCACTCAGATTACGCAAGTCGAAAATAGCAAGAGCGCGCCACAGAATATCCGCAAAGGTGTTCCTCAAGGATCGATACTTGGACCTTTTCTCTTCCTCGTCTATATTAATGACATCCCAGAGTGCCTGAAATCCGTGGATGATGAAATCATTTTATTCGCCGATGATACTTCACTTCTTTTTAGCGATAAAAATAAAGACACTTTGGCCCAAAGAATAAAAGAAACAATAGATAGGCTTAGTATATGGTTCCAAGTTAATAAATTGTCACTTAACGTAAATAAATCAAAATCAATATGCTTCTCTTTGCGGCCGTCTGATTATAATGAAATAGACGTATACTTTGGGTCTGACCAACTAGAAAATGTCTCCTCCACGAAATTTCTCGGTTTAGAAATTGATCAAAAATTACAATGGTCTGATCACTTAAATGATCTCAGTAAAAAATTGTGCAGTGCCATATTCGCCATTAGAAAGATAAGAAGTTTATGCGGTTTTGAAGCAGCTAAATCCGTCTATTTTGCATATTTCCACTCTCTAATAACGTATGGCCTACTGTTTTGGGGAATGGCACCAAACTCAAAAAGAATTTTTCTCCTCCAGAAAAGAGCGGTACGCAGTTTATATAGAGTCTCACCGAGAAGTTCTTGTAAGCCGCTATTTGTAAAATCAGGAATAATGACTCTATTTTCTTCTTACATCTACCAAAATATTATGTACGCTCGTAGACACCTAACAGAAGCTCCGGTGAATAGTGATTTTCATCATCACGATACGAGGAATAAATCCAATCTCCACATAAACCGACAGCGACTTAGCAAAGTGCGATACAGTTTTATTCATCAAAATTTGTCGTTCTATAATAAGATTCCAGAGCAAATGAAAAGCCTCGGAGAGGTCCAATTTAAAAAGATAATCATAAATAATTTGGTAAGAACCCCAATTTATGGTATAAGGGAGTTTGAAAATTCTGAGTCTATTTTCCATGTTGATGATTAATGAAATGCGTAAAGTTTTAAACATAACGGTATTATGATAGCTGACATTCTAATTCTCATATAATTTATTAACTATTCATTTTTTAAAAAAATACGAAAGCATTATTGCTGGATTGACAATAAAATATATATTTTTTGATTATTCTACATAGAATTTGCATTTCTATTTTAATATATTATTCTCCTTGACTCTTAAATCACATTAGTATATTTTGATTATTTGTATATAGGTAATATTGAATATAATATTACAGCGATGACAACTATCACGATAGTTATGTTTTTAATAATTAAATTTTTAGCATTTAATTTTGTGACGCATCCAAGTGTAGGAATGCCTATCTACTGGAGTAGTTGATTGTATTGTATTGTATTGTATAGAGGTGTAGGTTTCAAATTCGTTGAATCCATTGCAGATAAAATCTCGGCGTAGATAGGCTTTTCAAAATATTTAGCCATTGAAACAGACAGCAACCTAAATTTCTTTGTGAATACTTCTATATGTGTACTTGAAGCGTTTGAACCTTCTTGAAACTTCGCGAACAGTGTGCCCAAGATTTACTTCCAATAGTGTATCTAGAAACAGCGTGACATGCACGAATGTGGGAGCATGTGAGTAAAGACCAGATAGAGTCCTGGGGTCATATAAGGCAATTTCGCCCCAACGCGCCCATTTAGTGTAAATACCCAAATTGAATTACTTTTATATATATTACATTAAAAAACCTAAGCTTTCGCTTAATTAGTACATACATATTAAGTAGTACATACATATTAAATGTGCATTACAAAACGCACATTTATGTTGCGTTATGGGTCGCGAATCGGAAATCGGGCTACACCAATGTTGACGTCGGGCTGGGTACGCAACTGCCATGAGTCTTTTTCATTATTATATATTTTCATCTTTTTAAATATAGCGGTGCATGTTCATTATTAATGTCAACAGAAATTGTTCATGTTTAAAAAAAAAAAATACGTGTGGCACTCGGGGACTGCCGCGGTAAAGCTATTGCATAGCATTTTTAACAACTAATGCAATTATAATTATTTATTTATTTGATTTTTTCTGATATCAGATAACTGCGCTCTATCGGAAAACGTTGAAATTATTACGAATCATTTGCGGCTGCGGTAGCAAATGATTCGGAATAATTTAAACGTCTTCCGATAGAGCGCCGCGCACGAATTTTTTATTCGATAAAGCAAAAAAAACGGATTATTCGAAAAAATCGTGGATAAAAAGATATATAATTAAATAAACTTTAAAATGGTGCAGGTTTCATAATAATACGCCAGATAGTATTTGCGTAGTAGTCGTTTTTGTGTTCGGTTAGACCTAATTTCACAAATTAATTACACTATGTAATATAAATAAAATATAAAATATTCAAAGCTAAGAATATTAGAAAAATGTTCTTGTTTAACATATATTTTTTTCGAATCGTAAGCAGTACTCGTTTAGACGAAATTATCAGTTTAAAATCATTAATTTTCGTTAAGAAATTTCTTCATTCGATCGCCGCGCTGGCGGCCCGCGATAAAAGCTATGCAATAGCTTAAAAATAACGACCGTTTAAAATGCACAGAAAATTAATATAGACTTAAAGGGACTACCGCCCTACGGAACAGAGAAATGATAACGGAACAAAGAAACCGATAAATAAAAAGCCCTTTAAAAGAGAAATAGTAGTTTTGTTTGCCATTTGATTTTTAAAGGACGCGCCAGTGAAGAATGGTATAATGAATCCATGTCGATAAAAAGCAGTGCTTGTAAATCAAATCAACGTGCCCGATGACGTTGGTATGACACAGACCACACGAGCGTGTATATGCAAGAATAAATAATGTAACTGTATGTCTATCGTTTAAATGCTGCGTAATCTTAAGCAGGCACTCAGCCGCCGCGAGCGCTCGAGTTTTGAAGCTGGGCGAAAGAAAACCCGCGAAGCGCGCCAGTCACCTTGTTCTTATCGTATGTGGCTTATTTTGGATGCCCCGCGGCGTCGCGGCGCCTGGCACAAGAGTATGCGACCGCGAATGGGCGAGCGCACAAATTGTGTGTAATTACGATTTTAATTATTGCAATCAAAATTATATATGTAGAAAGGTTTTGCGACTGGGTAAGCCATGCTTTTATGCCGTTATGCCAGACAGGCTACTGACGAAGACGAGTATGCAAAGGTCCCTCTTCACGTTTTCTTTTATCGACGATTTGACCTCGCTCAGTATCCCTAAAGTTAGTCAAGCAAGGCAAACCTCAAAATGAACAGTTACTCAGTTGTACATATTATACAAAAGACAAGTTTCAGTGTACAATGTTTGTGAAATACTGAGCTGAAAGTTAAAGGTTTAACCGTATACTTGACCATTGACGGAAAGCCGTTTTAGTGGTAAAACAATAAACTAGTTTAAACCAGTGAATAATAGCCGTAGGGCGGAGGGTCATATACCTTTTATGGCAACTTGGGTTGTTGACTACAGCGGGCGAGCCCGTCACCTCAGGAAGTTTTAACGATTAGTCGTTCTATCTCCCTGGAGTGAGCGCAGAAGACTTGAGGACAAAATAGTCCACCGTCTAGCTACGCCACAAGCCCGTAATAGGCCAACGCCTTAACCGCGAGATAGCCAGGAATGTTACCCAGCGGGCCTATACTCACGCCCTTACCTCCAATTGTGACCAGATAACTCCGGTCTCTCGATTGGTTACGAGTTCGAGGTCGCTTGCGCGGTCCTCTCCCTTACGAAGCGGTGAAACGTGAAAAACTTTTATGGCATACCTTCTTCTCGATATGTATTTCATTTGACTGACATTGGGTCCTTACCAATGAGTAGCTGTTCTGTAAAGTAAATTTAACGCCGAAAACTTTGTATGAAAAATATAAATTTAATAATAATTTTTTTTTTTTTTAATTAGCTAAATGTATACAGCACAGCGTATTCATTTTATAAAAGAATATTTTATAAATTACATTAATATTTCCATTATTACATTTCAAATCAGCAAATAATATAAAGCACCTATTAAAAATATAATAATTTTGTAACCTTTTTTTTTAAGAAAAAAAAAAGAAAAAGAAGCATTTCTAAATTTAAATGTATAAGTACAATAGGGGAATGGAAATGGAATTAAGGGATTGTTATAACACTATATGTAATATACGTTCATAAATGGCCATACATACGTATACTATTGACATATATATATATATATATATATATATATATATATATATATATATATATATATATATATATATATATATATATATATATATATATATATATATATATATATATATATATATATATATATATATATATATATATATATATATATATATATATATATATATATATATATATATATATATATATATATATATATATATATATATATATATATATTTGATTGGTTTTTTTGTAAAATCTTTTTTTAAAGAATTCGTTTAAAGGATGACACTTTGATGAAAAAATAAAAATAATAAAAGCCACTTACATAGCTGGAAGGTTTTCCCGGACTGGACTGGGAAATGCTTATTGTTTAAAAGAGATGTATTCTTGGATGAGTACCACTTTCGACGGTACACTGTAGGTTTAATGGGATCCCTTTATCGCTAGCGAACGATCACCCTTCATCCACATCTCAAAAACAAAGCGTATCCTTTTGCAAACCAAAATAAAATGTCTTTATTAAAGACAAATTTAAGCAAAAACAATGAAAAAAATCACAATCAATCGTCTCTTAAATGCGGAATGACATTTCGAAAATTCGATTTGAAATTCGAATATATCCACTCTTTAAAAGGACGATATACGATTGCTGGGCTCGCTATCAGCCAGCTATTAAATGAAAATAAAAATAAAATACTTCATTTGCTCGTTCCCATGAAATAAGATATAAATCGTAATTTCTGGTCGAGAAGTTTATACTTAAGGCTATATGATATTTACAAGAGTTCAAAACATAAGATAAAATTGTATAATATTGTTAATATTTGATTGGTTTTTTTGTAAAATCTTTTGTAAAATCTTTTGTAAAATATATATATATATATATATATATATATATATATATATATATATATATATATATATATATATATATATATATATATATATATATATATATATATATATATATATATATATATATATATATATATATATATATATATATATATATATATATATATATATATATATATATATATATATATATATATATATATATATATACATACAGACATAAATACATTGTATATAAATAAAGTAATACGTAGTAGTGCGTATTTTATAAATGTTTAAATTAATTATCGTTCCTGAGCTTTTCTTCGACTGCATGAAGAAAAGGCTTCTGTCCAGAGAAAAAATGTCAAGATCATTAAACCTGTTATTAAAAGATCTGAGTAACCGTATCATATATAATAGTAATATTAACCTCTATTTTCTACGCAGATTTGTCATTTTAAAATGTTACTTAATTTCTCTGCTGTAAAACTCGTGGACAGGAACTAATGAATGCGTTGAAGGCATTTTTCACCGACTCCTAAAAAATATTTTTTTCCCTTGTAAAAAGTCATCTAAATTCGGAAAAAAATTAAACCCTATTGGAGCACGGTCTGGTAAGTCCGGCGAGTGACCAAGAGCCTCCAGCCGCAAATCCTGCAAGTGTGGTTATACATCTGTGGTTATACGTTGTCCTGCAGAAGCAGTGGCGATAAGCGTTTGACCAGGCTCGGCTGTTTAATCACGAGCTTTTCCAACATTGTTTGCCGTTCTTAACAGTACACATTTACGTTAACTGTATAGCCAGACAGCAATAAGCTGTAATAGAAAACACCGGCACAGGATCTCATATTTGAAAATAATGGGAATTTTCAAATTTACCATGGTTGCACAAACGGAAATATTTAGGCAAAAACAAACGATGGAAAGACAAATAAATAGCTAATTCTTGAAGAAGAATAACATGGCCTCAAATTAAAATTTATTTTAAATTTGAAATTGCCACTCAAACCCAAGTTATTCAAGTTCAAATTGGCAAGTGTGACAAAACAGCAATTACATAGGTAAGGACACAATACTAGGCGTATTTTCAGTTATCAGTGTGCCTTTCGGTCATAAGCACGCCAAAATAACATTACGGGGACTTCCCCCCCCTACTCCCGTTTATTTTTCAAATACGTCAATATCCACCGAGAAATGATTAATACTCTTATTTAACGATCGGCGAGTATCTACCCGTCGAAACATTTGTCAAAAATAATGCGTGTATATTTTGAAAACCTTCATTTTCAGGGTCGAGCTGTCAATGAGAATAAGATTAATCAGTTTACTTTGCGCGTGAGTAATTTGACGGGCTGAAGACGAATCTCTCCTTACGAATCAGTGTCTCTGTAGATTTACTTAAAAAAAACGAGAGTAAAATGTAGTCGCATGAAAGAGCTTCTCGATGGAATAAAAATGGATTCATCGAAGTACGATAATTTAAGTGTTTCAGAGAGCACTTTAAGATGCGACGGTTTTAATCATAAGCATATTTTTAAAAGATTATTTTATGACAATACAACTTTAATAGATTTTTATAATATTTATATAACATCTGTTAACATCTATTACGAAGGCACAACAATTTTACGTACATCCCGTACGTAAAATTTTATGTGTACACAAAAAAAAATATATTTAATTTCTTACTACGCAGTGAAATATCACAATTGTGACAGTCTCATCAACAGAAGACTCTCTCTTGCAGTTTATTTCCTAATTCTATCGCTGCCAGGGCAATACGGCGCATTTCGCCATTTGACGTTTTGACAAAGGGGGCTTGACACGTTTTGCCTGAGCTTGACACGTGACACCTTAGCAAGTTTTGACACGTTCAGCGTTGGATAAAGTTACACACCGATAGTTGCTCTGTTCGAAGTGCTGGAGCATTGGGAAATCGGGAAATTAGTTCGGTTAAATTAAACAGAAAAGTCCCGTATAATTTTTATTGGAAATAGAAAACCTTAATGTGTTTTACCGACTGAACAATTGCACATCAATTTACGAGTGCGAAAGAACGCACTTTTAATCTTAAATAATGTCATTTTATAGCCGCCGTTGTTTAGATTTAGGACCCAGCCAGGACATTTAAATTTAAATCAATAATATTTTACCCACTTCAAATTTCATTTAATTTTTTTCCCGTATGATTAGTTTCTTTTCTTAATTTTGATTAAATTTAATTTACCAAATTTTCATACAATGTTTTTTTTAAGGTTTTAAATGTTTAAGTTTGATTTATTAATTTCTAGGTTTAGCCTATGTTGTATAATTCATTGTATAATTGTAAAATAAATACATTGTATAATTCAATTGTGAGAAGTAGATTGGAAACGAATGCAGTTATATGGAATCCACATCAGGATCATTATATCACATGTTGGAAAAAATCAAAAATGTTTCTTACGCTTTATATATTTCAAGCAGTACGGATATTATCCGTACTTATACCCTACTAGTTTTCTACTAGGCATGGTGGGCTATAACTCTCTTAAGTTGCGTAGAGAAATGCTCTCCATGGCCTACGTTTTCAAGCTGATCCAGGGAAGAGTTGATAATCCTAGCATGCTAGCGGAGGTTTGTCTCTTTGTTCCGGACAATTATAATCGTGCTCGCACTCATAATCTATTTGCGGAGCCGTCCTCGCGCACCAACCTAACTCGATGGAGTCTGCTTACCCGTGCTTTGCGTCACATAAATGCGCTATGTTCGACAGCTCCAGACTTTGATATTTTTACAGCGAGCCCGCATCTCTTCAAGGTGTGGGCATTGCGCTACTTGTTTATGTCAGAATAAAATAAATTGTTTTCACTCTTTATGTATCGTAAGTTTGTAAGTTTTTTTTAAAATTAATAATGCCTGTATTTGTAATTAATGCTTATTTAAACACGTTGTGTATGTACTTGTAAGAATTCTATTATTTTTTATATTTATTGTACATGTATTGCATATCAACGGATTGGTATAAACTAAATAAATGTTAGTTAACGTTCTAAAGGCGATTTAGTTTGATGGGTGTGTATGTATGATGGATGTGTATGTTGATACACGCGTAACTATCGCAGAAAATTTAATGCATTGAATAATCCATTTAGATGCGTTCTAATTTATGCGATTGTACAGCGTCGTACAAAGAGATTACAGAAATATATTATAAACAGAGCGATAGGTAAAATTTAAAAACTCACCATTTTCCATGCTGATTTTCGCTTTGTACCCTCCGTAGTGATGCGAGTAGTCGGAGACGAACCTAAGCCTCAGCCTGGAACTGTTGGATACGTAGCGCAGCAGCTTCAGCTTTGAGGTCCAGTCGCCGCAGAGACGCCTGGTGTCGTCCTCTGTGGCGATGGCCTTAGCCTCTTCGAGGGACTGCCCCGCACCTGACCTTCCATTCTCCGTCCTCCCTTTCCAGTTGCTCATCTTCATCGAATCCTTTGAATGGTTCCTATGGTTCTCCAGTCCATTCGTCGTTGGGTTGTCCAATTCGATTATTTCTAAAAAATCGTAGCTGCAACTGCAACCAAAAGAAATGAAAAGTTCGTAAAGATCATGTATAGAGAATTTTCAGCTTGATTTAGTAATATAGATATTATGTATATAATATCACATAGCTATTAATTAGTCTATGTATATAAAGCATTACGAATAGACAAATAACCAGGAAATCATATCATCGAGAATGTTATTTTTTTTATTAATTTAAAATATTATGGAAAAAAAAACGTGTATTAATCCACTAATGTTCATACTGTTTTTAAGCACTTTTTGAATTTAAGATTCTTTCAGGTGTAATATTAGTTTAATTTGTTTTTCTAAAGCTTTAACACATGTCAGATATAACTTAGGGTTTACCTATAAGAGATGGATTGCTTACATACAACGCCTATTATTATATTCCTGGGCACCAAAAAAATATTCTGATTATAACTTTGTTACTGAAAACATTTTTCTATTAGTTAGTTGATATGAGCATCACCTGTCGGATCATTTATTTAGCAAAGCATACATGTTTGTATTGATATAACAAATAAAACAACTCGATATTCTTAGGAAATTTTATTTATGCAGTTTAGTCAAATATGAAATTTTACAAATAGAGCCAACGCTAGAAATTTTAACAACTTTTTTTAAACATGGTTTATGATATTCCTTTGGGTACAGTGACTGCATCGGTTCGTCTTCTTGCGATTTTTAGGTAGTCGTCTACGTAGTTTTCTTCGTGTTTCTGTTCTTGCGGTTCAGCAAGATTTGATGTTCATTTTAGTTATATCATTTAATACTATTTTCTAATATTATTTGCATGTGTTTAAAAATGAATTTTTTAAAACATCGGAGTTTTCATCACGAGCTTATCAATTTCGAAGAAATATGTTTCAGTCGAACAAGAAACCTAAAATCAACACCTCATAAACAACAGCAAACATCAATTTTGACATAAAACTGGCACCAGTTCGAAAAAACTACAATACAGTAGGAACTATGACACTAGGAAATATGCCTTATCCACAGGCCGTAATCTAATCATTCAAATATCGCCAACTGATTTTAATACACAAGGCAAATAGAGGGTACCGGCGATACTCATGGCATAACTTAAAAGAACATCATGTCGCCGATGATGCTTATGAGCAATCAAAGTGTTTGCCACTCTTGTTTAAAAAAAACAAAAATCGAAACACGTTTTTATATTGTCCAATTTTCAAAGAAATATATTAGTATATTGTCGAATTTTCATAGAAAAAAAAGTACAAGTCGGTCTTATAGCAGTATAGAAACGGTTTATTGATAAGCCATATAGAATGTATTTACTGGCTGGATCTTTATAATAACGGCTAAGGTTCTTTCTAAAAAATCAGTGTGAAGAAAACCGAAGTGATGGCCAACACACTTAATGAAGAACCTATATCTATTAAGCTCGGAGAGACTCCTCTGAAGCAAGTGGACAAATTCAAATACCTTGGTAGCACTATAACAGCAAAATGTGACCTTGACTCTGAACTGAACGGGAGGATAGGAGCTGCTTCTGCAGCTTTCGGTAAACTCCGTAGCAAAGTCTTCAGCTCACACGACATCAAGCTGGGAACAAAAGTGTCTGTCTACATGGCGATCGTCCTCCCAAACCTCCTCTACTCGTCAGAGACATGGTGCCCGTACCGAAAGCACATTCGCGCACTTGACAAATTCCACCTTCGATGCCTACGCGACTAAATGAACATCAAGTGGTCGGACCGTGTGAGGAACACGGAAGTTCTTCGACGCGCTAAAGTCAGCGGAATAGAAGCATACATGATGCGACGACAGCTGAGATGGTGCGGACATGTCTCCCGTATGCCTGATGAGAGAGTGGCAAAGCGTATCTTTTACGCTGAACTAAAGAACGGCAAGCGGAAACTAGGCGGCCAGCTCCTCAGATACAAGGATACTCAGAAGAGGCATATGAAAAGGTGCAACATTGAACCCTCTCAGTGGGAGAGTAAAGCGAAAGATCGCCCAGGATGGAGACTGCTAGTGCAGGGCAATGTAGATGATTTTGAAAAGAAGAGGCTGCTCGACTTAGATGCCAAGCGCGACGAGCTAATGGCCCGACCACCGGCGGCCATAAAGTATAATTACGTCGATGGTGTCTTGACTTGCGCCAATTTGCACGCACATTCAAAGCCAAGATCGGCTACATCAGTCACCTGAGGACTCACCAGCAAAACCCCCAACAAATAAAAAAAAAAAAAAAAAAGAATCTAGAATGCAATTGCTATGGCCGAATACGGCTAGAAGGATATAAATATATATATAAGGTTCTTTATATAATATTGGCTTAGGTTCTATGGTGTCGCCGCGCGGTCCCACGGCGCGCGTAGGAGATATTTGTTGCCGTAACCGTGGGGTTACGAAGTGTGTGAAGTTTGGAGGTCGATCGTTGAGCCGAGCCGAGGTGAGCAGCCGAAGTCGTGTCATCACGTAAGCAGAGTGATGTGCAATGACTATTTGCCGTATGGTCGAACAGGTAAGCCTTTTCAAGATTATTTTTTGCAGGCAGCTGTTTTGTATAAAATGACGTCATTCTGCTGACTACAACGAATCTGATAGAGTCGAAAGTTGCCACCAGTTACAGACCTACACAGTAGTCATCAATGTCTATTGAAAACATTTAAGCAATGTCACTGACTTTCTGACTGACTATCCATTCGAAGAAACTCTCAAATACGTGACTCCGTATTACCATCGAACAAATTGTCAAAGTTTTCAAAATGATTCATAACTTTAAAATTACGCACCTAGTATCAAAACATAAAATATCGAACCTTAGATTAATCTTTATGAGTAGCATAACGGTGCGATCACAATACATCGAAATATCGCGGTCATAAAGTTATAAAGTCCCATTATCGCCTTTGCGGGCCCATGGCGCAAACTAAGAACATGCATTATCGGAAGCATTATTAAACGATCAAAGTTAAATACGGTTTGACAGTTCAAACATTGTTCTGAATTCGTGAATAGTCAATTTTGTACAAACTTCGCTAAATAAGCATGGTTTTTTCATTTGTTAAAAAACGAAATTTGAATTATTGTTATTATTGTAGCTTAGTGTTTTATTATAGATGCAAACTATATTTAAAAAATATTAACGCAATGGTTAGCCAAACAGGGAAAAAAAAAGAGACAGTGAGGCTTTTTATTTTTATTCCAACGTAACATTTTTATTGATTAGTGAAATGCGTAATGACTCGTAAGATCAAGTTAGTATAGGTTTTCGTATTTTATATTTGTATTATTTTATATGTTTAATAAAAAAACTGTAATAAAAATTATTATAAATACAAAAAAATACTTTCTGTAATGGCATTCGTGTTTTTTATTCTTTACAATATATTTACTTGTTTTCATATTCTTTTTAATATTATTTTTATAAGTTTATTGTATTCATATTAGTAATATTATTATTATAATATAAAAATACCATTATAATATTCTTTTTTCATATTCTTGCTACCTTCCTCAGTTAAGGTGATTCGTCGCGGTCCGACGAAACTATTCTGATAATAGATGGCGTTGTAAGCAATATTAACAGAAAAATACGATTTTTAGCTCTCTCAGTGCAGTAAAAATTACGAAATAAATTTACCGGGAACTTTACATATACACGGTTCGATGTACTTCGTATCACCGCGATAATCAACCGCATTACGAAATTAATGGGGAAAACAGACCAATTTCGGTTCAGATATAGCGAACTTTCATCTACACACACAGTCTCGCGGCGAACGGCAGCTCGCCTTTACATAAATTACGCTCTTATGCAGTCCACAAAAGTGCGCATTTCGCTAAACAATTAGTAGACATGCCAGCGGTGCTGCGGACGGCAGCAAACCTTTACTTAAATTACGCTCTTATGCAGTCCACGAAAGTGCGTATTTCGCTAAGCAATTATTAGACCGGCAGATCCGAGCAGTGCTGCCAGACGATACCAATATATTTTTGGTAAAAATGGAATTACTTGACTTGGAAACTAAGAACCTTTGTAGGTATGTAATTGTATACATTACTATGTACCTATACATAGTAAAGACCGTTGCTATAACACCCTTCTGGTGAAATACTAAAAGAGTCAAGGGTTATGAAATTGAAGACTATCGCGTTTGTTTGACATTATAAAAAGGTTTAAAACGAATTTACCGCATGAATTTTGTAGCACCCGACGTTTCGGTGACGTTGCAGTCTGGCTCTTTTAATCTACTCTGGACAACGGCGACTGCAACGTCACCGAAACGTCGGGTGCTACAAAATTCACGCGGTAAATTCGTTTTAAACCTTTTTATGAGTCAAGGGTTGGTCATAGTGGTAGAAATAAATATATTTTTTGGAACGAAGTTTATTCAAGGCGTGCAATCCGCCGAAAACGACAGACGAAATGTCGTTACGTTGACTGAATAAGTACAAAATTCAAATATAGACTGTTGTCAAAATAAGAAGAAAATTCAAAAGTGTTGCGAAAGTCATATTTAGTTTTAAATATCACAATAAAGATTTATAAGAGAAAATTGAACGATTTATCACAAAATGAAATCGGTGCGGTATATCCCCTGTATATTTTTACGGTAACATTTCTTTTTGTTTTTAATAGCATAAAAACGAATTTACCGCGTGAATTTAGTAGAACACGATGTTTTGGCGCTGTTGCATGCGTCGTTGACCAGGGTAGACTGCTACCCTGGACGGTCTACCCTATCTACCCTGGACAACATCTCTTGCAACAGCGCCGAAACGACGGGTTCTACTAAATTCACGCGGTAAAATCGTTTTTATCCTATTTATAGCTGTTTCTATGTTGTAAAATATATACTCTATGCTTTTGTTTTCTTAAAAAAATAGATTGCTAACGTTCGTAGACGCAACAAAATAAATATTTATAATTGTGAGTGGTGGGACAGGTCATTGTGGCTGGTGGGACAAGCCATTGTGGCTGGTGGGACAGCTCATTGTGGCTGATGATACAAGTACAAAATGTGAAAATATATTGAATTATATAAGATAATTAATTGAATTTTAAAATATCATTTTCCTCTTTTGCATGGAATGTCCCAATAACGAAAAAGCGTTACCGCTCGATATAGCAATTATATAAACGTGTTTATATTTGTAAAATTGTAAAGAACTTCGTTCCTGACGGCGGTCCCGCGACCGCAAGTTTATTTTAAATGTAAAATTCCAAAAAAAATACAACCCAGTTTGTATTATTCCATTCACACTATAGACAGTTTTTTAATGATACAGTTCGGGAAATATAGTATCACAAAATATATATTCTAAAATATAAAATATAAAAACGGACGGAATTCCACATTTGTCGTGAAATCTGCGAAAGACAAGATAAATTAGTCTTTTGTTTTTGTCCTGGCTTCGATTATTTCACTGGGATCGATGCACCGACCCCTTCCACCCTGTACTCGTCTCAGGATTATTTCTGGTATTACACAAGTTTTATAGAAGTGTACCAGTTTTTTCATCATATCTTCTATGAACTGATAATTAGCATTCACTTTGACGATAGTAAGAGGGTCCGATAACCATGCTGTCGCGACGTAATAGGAAAGTTTCATTCCCGTGACCCTCATTTGACCTTGCACCTGTAATCATATATTAAAAATTACAAATAAACCAAATTATGTAAACAGGTTCACCTAAGCTTCTGAAGCTTACCTGATAAAAATGATTGTGTTTCATGTTCATAACTAAACTGCCATCATTTTGAAAAATAAGGGGGAAGTTGGGTTTTATTGCCGCAGCCTTTTGAACGAGCGTTAATCCTGTGGTGTCCATATTTGTTTTTTTCCTTTTACGTTGTTTCATTTCACTATCTTTTTTCTTCTTCTTCTTTTACTTCCCAATGTTCCAGCGATGGAAAACATTTAATTTCAAGCACAGCTTCTTCACCAATTACTATGCCTAAAATTATGAAGGGTATCTAAATGATGCATTTCACCATGAATGTTTACAAAGAGCTGTGTAATTATTTAATTAGCTGAATAAAAGTCTATTGATTTCCAATTTTCTTACCATCAGGACTCGCGCCAATAAAATTGTATTCCGGATCTACATATAGACCAGCTTTACGTATCTGTTTATTATTTTCAACCGCAAATCTTTCTCGTATAACTGGCTCATTTAGCTGCCCGACAATGGTTGCTCTTGTTGAAAATTTACTACCATAAAGAATGGTTTTAACGTGTCCATGACATGGTGTCGTAGTTTTCCGTTTACATACCTAAAAATGTATAAAAATATATATTTATACATATATATATAAATATATATATATATATATATATATATATATATATATATATATATATATATATATATATATATATATATATATATATATATATATATATATATATATATATATATATATATATATATATATATATATATATATATATATATATATATATATATATATATATATATATATATATATATATATATATATATATATATATATAGATATATGTATATATATATAACAATATTATATTGTTTTCTACAATGTTTCTTTATATTTTTTTAACATTATACAATTTTATATAGGTTTACCCTATTTTGATAACATTATACAATCTTTATTATAAACTTCTCTGCCAGAAATTAGGATTGAAGTTTCTTCTTTCATTTCATTGAGCATATGGAGGTTTTTTTATTTTTATTTCGATTTAATGGCTCGTTGATAACAAACTCAGCCAATTGTCTCATATTTTAAATGTTGGTAGCATTCGAAATTTGAATCATTTCGTAATGTCACTTTCATTTATAAAACGGCTTTGCCGAAGTGATCAATAGTTTAATTTTTTAGTTTTTCGCTTAATTCGTCTCAATTGAAGGCATTTTGTGTTGCATAAGGATAAGCCCTATTCTTCGCTACTTTTTAAGTAGCTTTTACTAATTTTATTTTAAATAAAAACATCATCCTATAAACGGATTTCTTTACAAACCTTATCAAATATAACAATATTATACTGTTTTCTACAATATTTCTTTACAATTTTTTAATATTATACAATTTTATATAGGTTTACCCTATTTTGATAACATTATACAATCTTTTATATAAACTCCTCTGCCAGAAATTAAGATTAAAGTTTCTTCTTTCATTTCATTGAGCATAAGGAGGTTTTTTTATTTTTAGATGTGTCCCGTTCCACTGATAAAACAAAAGATGTGTCCCGTTCCACTGATAAACAAGCTTGGGTCTGCTTGAGGCCACAATATTAGTTCATCGATTGCAGAGCGCTCAACTGGCTCACCATGGTCATATAATATATGATAAGCTGCACGTGATAAAATGGATTAATTTTATTATTGAATTTAGAATACACAGTGTGATTAATAAAACGTACGATGCGACATGTTACACTTACATTGGGAAGTACTGGCGTCCACGTGCATTTTCGGTACACGTGTATATGTTTTTACATTATTTTGTATACCTGCTATGTTGGCGTGCATTTCATGTTGGGTGGGTATATCCGCAGGCGCATTTCTAATATTATCAAGAGACCCATCGTTATTCCAGGCTTCACGTCGCCTAAAATAAAGGTTCAGTGTTCCAAAATTTACTTCAGGACATAGATTTGTTAATCTACTATTAATGACGACTGGTAAGGAATGACCCCTCTCTCTACTAATTATATAGGTATAAAATACAATTATAATAGATAGGTATAAGGTACTTACGTCATTTCCACGCCATGATGTCGTTTCATCATAGCCCTGCTCCTTTTGCTATTTGGTTTTGGGCCACAATATTCGTGTTTTTGGTATGCACGTTTCATGGTTTTGAATTCAAAATTAAACTTATGGAAAAAGTAAGTAAGTAGGGTACACCTAACTACTAAACTAACTTAAGAGCCCGTTCACATATTTTTTCCAGAAAGGCAAGAAAAGTGGATTTTTGGCGTTCTAATTCCAAGAAATAAAGAGATTTCTACAAACTTTAATTACTGAATTACCTGGACCATTTCTTGATGTTGACCATAGCGGCCTTTAATTTTAGATGTAACGAATATTATTTACTTATTCAGCCCATTTTCCGAAAGTCGTTATTCGTAAAACGCTCGGAAGGCAAACTTTGAGCTCCTTAATACAGTAATATCCCTACAACGAAAACCGTATACTATTTTTTTTATGTCCGTCATGTATTCTTGATGTACACTACGGCTTTATTTTTTCGTTTTTTGACCACATATCCAAGGTATACATTACTTACAATTACACAAAATTAAAAAAAAATCTTCCTGTATCATTCTAATTTTCTCAGAAATAAAATGAGACTCTTATATAATACTTATACTATATTAAAGTGCACTCTTTTAGCAATACGACATAATATAAATTATTGTCATTAGAAAGGAGAAAACACTGCAAAAAACAATTAGAAATTGTGTATATATTTGCTTGCGCAAGAGAAGAGCGCTTAGTGCCGCGGTTTTTCTCCCAGGGTTGAATAGTTATTTATTTATTTATCCTATCTTTTATAGTTACATCCAAAAAAAAATGCGTTCATGTTTTCAACTCGTTTTAAAAGAATACCTACGCTATTTTGTAATACGGCTCTTAACTAAAAATTAAACTTGGAAAAGTAAGTAAGTAGGGTACACCTCGTTGACAAACTATTCAAAGGCTAATTGACTGCGATAGTGTTGCGCCTAGGTGCTTGGCAACATTACCACTGATAAACATTACTGTGATTCTCTGCTGCGGCGTCCGCCCGCGCCGGTATCGGCGACATCCATTTCATTCTTTCACATAGCGCTGTCTCATGTCATGTTGGCGCGCTCACTCGCGAGCAAACCCACTCGCTCACACTGTCTACTAACACAAGCGTAGACAATAGTGAAATTTATTTTAGTTTGAAATTCAAAATGAACGCCTTTTAAGCATCGAAAATTCATGACATTTATTTCCCGGGGACGTAATTTTCTGTACATTTTTTTGGTATCAAACAAATAAGGAATACGGTAATATTTTCGGTTCCTATGGGAAATGAAATCTGTATGTAATGCGACCAAGACGATTCACCTTAATTCACTATACGGTTCCAAAAATAGCAACAAAAAAATAATTCATAAAATTTCCGGACATTGGGATCGGTTGCGTTTCTTCGTAGACTGACTTAGATCAACCGAACGAGACAGATCAATACGTTAGAACGGAATATGAAATGAACTACCGGCGATTTTCCTGCACTAAAACTACTTGTCGAACTTATAGACGCCCGAATAAGTTTGGATATATTTCGTGCGGTGTTAGGTTTAGCTGCGTTATCTTCGGTGGGTAGTTTTAATGCGGAAAAGTGACAAGCATTCATTTCACATTCCGCTCTGATGTACTACTCTGTCTCGTTCACACGACCTAATTTCCGATTTTAGTTCAAGAGAAACGCAATCGAGCACATTGTCGCCTTAAGATGATAGCGAATGAATAATATCTAGAACATGCTCATTTCCACGCCCGCCCCTGCTCTTCCAGCGTAGTTCGGCATTTTACGACTTGCTAAAAAGTTTTAACTGGGTGTAGTTAAGTAGGAAAAACTCCCGTCTGGTCTCGCGAGAGCCCTCTAATAAGAGTTTCATTGCTTTACAGCCTGCTTTGGACCGGGTCGGCCGTGGTCCGGAATTACTTGAACCGGGGCAGAGGTCGGCAGCCTTTTCAAATCACGTTCCACAAAACTATAACCACAGCCGATGCGGTCAAGAAAGTTTTGCCGTCACGAAAGTAAATGAACGAACAAAACTTTGGGTGAAATGTGTAAACAGCTGGCAGAGCAATCGACCTAATAATATCAAACTCGTTTAAAAGAAATATCGGTTTCGACTCGACGGAATATTAAAAATAAATGTCTCATCGACCTTCCCCTATCAACAAGAAGAAAAAAAATCGGTTGTGTCACCCCAAGACTTTCCCGGCAAGTAGACAACCCCCGAAGTGGTTTCGACCCTACGACGCATCTGTCTACCGAACTTCTAGTCTAAGTCGAATATTTCGATATTGAAGTATGACGAGCGCGCCGCGCCGGTGGACCGATATCAACCACAATATTTTCAACTCTTGTCATGACCAAGTGATGCTTATATGCCAAGTTTCAGCTCAGGCGGACGAAGCATTTGGGAGCTATCGTGGAGAAATAAATACACAGACAGACAGACAGACACACAGAAGTGCGTCCACAATAATGTCCTTACCAGGAAAGTAAAATCACTGTTGATTCTTGAGCTATATGTGGGCAAGTAAGTTTTACGATCATGCCAAAAGAGAATTGGCAGACTTCGAAACGAGGTTCGGCCCGAAAAAACATAACTGTTAACAAGAATTACAGATATGCCCAAATATATCATAATTCAACAGTCATAATTTACGGTATTTATTTAAAAACAATTTAATGAGGCAATCAATATACACGGTTATATATTGTATTTTATTGGAACTACTTAAAAACTTCAATAGTCAGGATTGCAGGAAAAATAGCCCAGACTATAAATAAAAAAATAAGAATACATATGTAAAACTAAAAACGTTGACTTAGACTTTGTAAAAAAAATAAGAAAAACAAGAAATCAACACTAGGACAACATAAAACCCATTAATCCATGTTATTCCACTGAAGCGCAGAAGATAGACTTATATTACTTTACTACTCCAAAATCGACTTGAAAACAGCAATATATTTAATGGATTTGTTAGTTTTTTTGCAATAGTTTTTATAATATTTTTTTTCGTAATATTTGTGTAAATGCTTTTTAATATTAGACCCGTTGCCTTCTTTGTCCTATTTCCGTTTATTTATTTTAATTTATTTATGAAGTGCCGATTATACTCACAAAATGCATATCTGTGCCGTAATTTAGCCGAGAAAAAAGCAGATAGCTGATTACTCAATATTAATGTACTACTAGTTAGTGTCTATAGCACCTAAGTAAACTGGAGCTGGTCCTATGGTAGTTTATTTTCCTAATTTAGATTTTCAATAAAAGACATATCAATCTGTATCAAAAAAAAAAAAAACGGAAATAAGACATAACAATTTGAATAATTATTAAAAATATATGGATTTTCAAAGAATATTAGGTTATATTGAAAAAAAATAGTCAAAATTATGATTTGACTACAAATAATATCATCCGGTGTCACAAGAGCAATAATAATTAATTGAATGCCTATAACAGTCCAAACAATAAACAGTCCTTGATAATAAATTAAACAATAATGATTATTGACATTGTATATATTACGTATGTAGCGTATTTAAAATGCGTATTCTTTCACATTGAGAAGTCAAACAGGAAATACCTTAACTTGATTAATTATTATCCTCATTTACGACCAAGAAATGGTTTAAGACTTACTTGGGGGCCTTAAACGTAGTCAATAAATATAAATAATAAAGATGTCGTCCAAATCCAATTGTTAATCTCGGAACTATTTTATCATCCTCCTCATAATCCAAATGGGTTTAGTGGTTATGGAGTAAATCAATTAAATCTGATCCGAGCCGCCATCTTTGTGACGTCATAGCTCCTCACTCCACTGGTTGAGAAAGTGACAACGTCATTTTTCCTACTCAGGCAATACCACTGAATAAGATAGTACCACTTTTTGGTATAATACGACTCAGTCCTACGAAAATCATTATTTGATGACTTTATTTAACTTCGCCTACCTACTATTTAGGTATCTAGTTGCTATTGCTTTTTGTGCCGGCATCATTATGACGTTAAATCTAACATAACACATTGCTGTTTTAGATACATGAATCTGGTATTGGCCTAATATTTATTCCAAAGTATAATAATACAGTTTGCGTGCAATATGTTTTACTATAACTCTCTGTAGTACAGAGAGTTATAGTCTGTACTATAGTCTGTACTCTCTGTAATCAAGAGGCGAGAGAATGGTTTTAATAGATATGATCCAACCTCTTATCCCTCTTTTAAAAGACTCTTGCACAAGGCATGATAGGCGCTTTTCAGTTTCCCTGGACTTACGATATTTCTCACCTCCCTGATGACAAATACCGCATTATAAATTTCCCTGCTTGCCTATTGGTATGCTCATGTTACTTAATGCGTTTATCTAATATTATGCCTAAATATTTTGTTGAGTATTAGGTTTTACCCGACGATAAAACTTACGCCGCATACCTCCGTGGGCAACTCTTACCTGAAGAGTCTAAATGCTCAATATCACGATAAAAGAAGAGTTGCTATAATTATTTCTAGATTTTAGTGTACTTTTTCCTCATGTTTTGTAGTAATAATAACGCATACTCTTCAAAAAAACGATAAAACGACATGATATGTTGATCATCAAATGATATAATATGATGAGCTTCTATTAAAACAGTGAAAATAGATTAATCGTTTCCGAAATGTATCAATATACCAAAATAATAAACTTTGGAAAGTTAAAATGTTATTTTATTTTAATTTTGATCAAATAAACATCAAACTGAGCTCCAAAACTTAAACATATCGCTATACGACTACTTTATGTAATCGAAACTCTAACAAAGTTTTCACAGACAAACTTGGCATCCCCCATGCTGATGACTTTGTGCATGTAGCGTTTTCAATTTTGAGCTCTAAATCAATCTACTCGTAGACCTGAACTGTGTCAAAATGGTTCATTTTAAGCTATTGCATAGCTTTTATCGCGGGCCTAGGCCAGCGCGGCGACCGAATGAAGAAATTTCTCACCGAAAATTAATGATTTTAAACTGATAATTACGTCTAAACGGGTACTGCTTACGATTCGAAAAAAATATATGTTAAACAAGAACATTTTCGTAATATTCTTAGCTTTGAATATTTTAGATTTTGTTAATATTACATAGTGTAATTAATTTGTGAAATTAGGTCTAACCGAACACAAAAACGACTACTACGCAAATACTATCTGGCGTATTATTATGAAACATGCACCATTTTAAAGATATTTTAATTTGCTATCTTTTTATCTACGATTTTTTTCGAATCATCCGGTTTTTTTGCTTTATCTGAAAAAAAATTCGTGTGCGGCGCTCTATCGGAAGACGTTTAAATTATTCCGAATCATTTGCTACCGCAGCCGCAAATGATTCGGAATAATTTCAACGTTTCCCGATAGAGCGCAGTTATCTGATATCAGAAAAAATAAAATAAATAAATAATTATAATTGCATAAGTTGTTAAAAATGCTATGCAATAGCTTTACCGCGGCAGTCCCCGAGTGCCACACGTATTTTTTATTTTATTTATTTAAGAATTCATTACTATAAAACATTGATTTTGCTTACAAAAATATCAGGAACCGAGGGGCAAAATCTTAACATTTTGCTTATTTGATTCTGTCACTCAACTGGGATTAGCCCTTTCTAGGGTTGACAGAAGTCTAATATTACAATAGGTTATGTAAGAGTTTTAGTAAAATGCTAATTAAACTACATTTCCCTAAAATGTGGTCCTCAAAAAATATATAATGAATAAAATTGTTTAGCACATGTAATCCTTATATAGCAAATAATTTAAAACATTATTGGCTTTACTACTAATATATTTATATACGTATTTTTTTATGCTTTATGTTTTTAACAAAAATAAAATAAAATAAAACGCAATTCCATTATTTAATCGACATTAAATGGTACGTAACATTCGATAATAACAAACGGCATAGTCTTAAAGCTAAAATAAAGAGAAAAATAAAGTTATAAGAAAAGAAAGAAATAGTCATTATTATTTAATATATGGTAAGTAATATAAAATTTAATATAAAATACCTAGTCAAAAAAAGTACAATTCATTGTTAAAACAATACACAAGAAAAACAAAGTTAAATAATTATTAGTACTCAATTATAGTCGATCTACATATTAAAAAAAAATCAATTAATAATTTGTGTACCTAAGTTTTATTAAACTATAATTTCTACTATTTGATGTATGTATTTTGTGGGCATTTGGTAAATGAATCTTCTTTGTTCCTTTTCGTAAACAAAATTTAAAAACACAAAAAATCCAAAAAAATATTTTAGGACTTATTCGACAGGGCGGGGAGGGGGAGCTGCAATGTACGTACGTTGTATTAGTCGCTACTTACTATTCAGTAATCATCATTTTGAATATTTATTAATATTTAAATCTTACAGAAAAAAATACTTTTTAATTCTTTTAAAAGTTCAACCCTCTTGCGGCGATATTAAATTTTTAAATTGTTTTTTTTAATAAAAAAAATCATATAATATTTATACCATAGCCCATCTTTAGTGCACAGGGAGGTTTCGATAAATAGTATTTTTTTCTTCTTTATAAAAGAGCGATCTACCCTACCACACAAGGGCATGCGTCGCATTAAAACAGTGACACGAAATTTTATTTATTCATTTAATTTATTTGCAGCCTAAGCTATACGGAAAAGTACATATGAAGAAAATTCTCGAAAATATATATTTATGACAAAGACCACACGATGAGTCTGCATACGCTGCAAATGAGGATGCTCTCAGATCAGCTGACCTAATTTTCAGGGCATACCCTTTAAGTTCCCTCTCGTCAAGCATAAGTATTTCTAATATTTAATTTTGAAGCAACATAATTAAATTGACAGTTATGTCGCCCCCAGCCTGTTTCATATAGAGATTCCGAATACTATGAAACCCCCTTTAGAACTCCCATGGAATCCTTTTGCTAGTGTCACCGCGTGCTCGGGCCTCCAAGCAATTCCATGATGAGGTTCGAGTTTATTGCGATAGGTAACTATAATAAAAAAAACTGCACGCGGTTCGCGCGCCCCATGTTTCCGAACCCTGACCCAGGGAAAATCTCATGAATAGAGATTTATGGGAAGTTGGGCTTAGTGGAAATGCCTTTTATCGGTAACGACTACCCATACAAAGAAAAAGTATAGATGAGCCATTAAAAAAATATTAATAATAAAATAGAATTTCTGGGCCCAATGTTTTTTTTATTTGCCACAAATTTTGAAGGATGTGTACTTATAGATTGGTCCTTATATCATCGATTTAAAAATAGGCGTCCTACAAAACAAAACTATAAATATATCATCATTACCTATTTTGACATTTGTTGATATTAAAATAATAGAAGTATCAGACATATTATCCATCTATGTAATCTATGTATCAGACATTTCATTATTACACGTCCAACAAATAACGAGTGGAACGTGTTCAGAGTTTATCTATATATATTTTTAGTTTCTTTATTCCACTATGACTTATAAACGCTTGAACCGATTGAGAAGTATGTGATCTTGTTATCCTGAGAATCGTAAGGTACATTAACTGTCCAAATATAGAGTAATTAGCTGTATACATTACTAAATGTCCAAATATCAGTATATTACAATTGAGTACATTCCGGAAATATACAAATATCTATATGGCTTAATACATAATCTACAACTATTTCATAAAAAACCGTAATAAAAATAATATTAAATATTCGGTTTACTTTCTGTAACGAGAGTCGAATTATGTATTCTTTTTAATATATTTACTTATTTATTATTTAGTTATTGAATTTCGCATTTTAACTAATGTAGAGTTGCGAATTTATGTACATTAATAATTTATTTCTTTTTTGGAAAAGCATACAGGGTTACCTCTCAAATTGACAGCCTGAGTATACGCGGGATTTGAATTTCTACATAGACTTAAAAGCCCGATAATACTCGTCTATCTTAACGATATATATATTCTGTTTAGATATTTAATCCCCGGAGAAATTCGTTGCGTCTAGTTACATACAAATGTAGCCCCAAGAGAACACAAGAATGCTAGGTTTCACTCTATTACAAATTAATTGTTAGAAGGTTATATATATATATATACATATATAACAGTGTATATATATATATATATATATATATATATATATATATATATATATATATATATATATATATATATATATATATATATATATATATATATATATATATATATATATATATATATATATATATATATATATATATATATATATATATATATATATATATATATATATATATATATATATATATATATATATATATATATATATATATATATATATATATATATATATATATATATATATATATATATATATATATATATATATATATATATATATATATATATATATATATATATATATATATATATATATATATATATATATATATATATATATATTGAAATATTTGATAGTTTTGTGTATATATTCTTTTTAGAATTGATCAATAAGATGATTATAAAGTAAATAATTATAAAAGCCACTTACATCGTGACGAAGGATTCCCTTGATCGGATTCGGGAATGCTTTAGGTGTTAACGAGAATGATGAATGCCTCTCACTTGCGGAAAGAGGAGTAGGTTTAAGTTGGGCCCATTTTTCAACTAGTAAACGCTCACCCTTCATCCAATTATCTCAAAAATTAAGCTACAATCCTTCTTTATACGTAAACTCACTCAATTTCCTATTATTTCAGGGGAAATAACAAGACAAGACGAGCTACTTGACAGATGGAAGAATTTAAAATTTCGAATTTCGTTTTTTTATTTTCTAAAGGTGCGATATAAAGAAGCTGCGATCAATATTCAGCTGAAAACTTAAAACTAAAAGCGTGACATGCCCTCATATCAATGAAAGGAAGCAGTCAGCTCTTTCCTATTAGTTGGAAAGATTACCTTTAACCTAAATGGATTATTTACAATGAACGAAACATAAAATATGTAAAAATTCAATATTTTGAAATATTTGATAGTTTTGTGTATATATTCTTTTTAGAATTGATCAATAAGATGATTATAAAGTAAATAATTATAAAAGCCACTTACATCGTGACGAAGGATTCCCTTGATCGGATTCGGGAATGCTTTAGGTGTTAACGAGAATGATGAATGCCTCTCACTTGCGGAAAGAGGAGTAGGTTTAAGTTGGGCCCATTTTTCAACTAGTAAACGCTCACCCTTCATCCAATTATCTCAAAAATTAAGCTACAATCCTTCTTTATACGTAAACTCACTCAATTTCCTATTATTTCAGGGGAAATAACAAGACAAGACGAGCTACTTGACAGATGGAAGAATTTAAAATTTCGAATTTCGTTTTTTTATTTTCTAAAGGTGCGATATAAAGAAGCTGCGATCAATATTCAGCTGAAAACTTAAAACTAAAAGCGTGACATGCCCTCATATCAATGAAAGGAAGCAGTCAGCTCTTTCCTATTAGTTGGAAAGATTACCTTTAACCTAAATGGATTATTTACAATGAACGAAACATAAAATATGTAAAAATTCAATATTTTGAAATATTTGATAGTTTTGTGTATATATTCTTTTTAGAATTGATCAATAAGATGATTATAAAGTAAATAATTATAAAAGCCACTTACATCGTGACGAAGGATTCCCTTGATCGGATTCGGGAATGCTTTAGGTGTTAACGAGAATGATGAATGCCTCTCACTTGCGGAAAGAGGAGTAGGTTTAAGTTGGGCCCATTTTTCAACTAGTAAACGCTCACCCTTCATCCAATTATCTCAAAAATTAAGCTACAATCCTTCTTTATACGTAAACTCACTCAATTTCCTATTATTTCAGGGGAAATAACAAGACAAGACGAGCTACTTGACAGATGGAAGAATTTAAAATTTCGAATTTCGTTTTTTTATTTTCTAAAGGTGCGATATAAAGAAGCTGCGATCAATATTCAGCTGAAAACTTAAAACTAAAAGCGTGACATGCCCTCATATCAATGAAAGGAAGCAGTCAGCTCTTTCCTATTAGTTGGAAAGATTACCTTTAACCTAAATGGATTATTTACAATGAACGAAACATAAAATATGTAAAAATTCAATATTTTGAAATATTTGATAGTTTTGTGTATATATTCTTTTTAGAATTGATCAATAAGATGATTATAAAGTAAATAATTATAAAAGCCACTTACATCGTGACGAAGGATTCCCTTGATCGGATTCGGGAATGCTTTAGGTGTTAACGAGAATGATGAATGCCTCTCACTTGCGGAAAGAGGAGTAGGTTTAAGTTGGGCCCATTTTTCAACTAGTAAACGCTCACCCTTCATCCAATTATCTCAAAAATTAAGCTACAATCCTTCTTTATACGTAAACTCACTCAATTTCCTATTATTTCAGGGGAAATAACAAGACAAGACGAGCTACTTGACAGATGGAAGAATTTAAAATTTCGAATTTCGTTTTTTTATTTTCTAAAGGTGCGATATAAAGAAGCTGCGATCAATATTCAGCTGAAAACTTAAAACTAAAAGCGTGACATGCCCTCATATCAATGAAAGGAAGCAGTCAGCTCTTTCCTATTAGTTGGAAAGATTACCTTTAACCTAAATGGATTATTTACAATGAACGAAACATAAAATATGTAAAAATTCAATATTTTGAAATATTTGATAGTTTTGTGTATATATTCTTTTTAGAATTGATCAATAAGATGATTATAAAGTAAATAATTATAAAAGCCACTTACATCGTGACGAAGGATTCCCTTGATCGGATTCGGGAATGCTTTAGGTGTTAACGAGAATGATGAATGCCTCTCACTTGCGGAAAGAGGAGTAGGTTTAAGTTGGGCCCATTTTTCAACTAGTAAACGCTCACCCTTCATCCAATTATCTCAAAAATTAAGCTACAATCCTTCTTTATACGTAAACTCACTCAATTTCCTATTATTTCAGGGGAAATAACAAGACAAGACGAGCTACTTGACAGATGGAAGAATTTAAAATTTCGAATTTCGTTTTTTTATTTTCTAAAGGTGCGATATAAAGAAGCTGCGATCAATATTCAGCTGAAAACTTAAAACTAAAAGCGTGACATGCCCTCATATCAATGAAAGGAAGCAGTCAGCTCTTTCCTATTAGTTGGAAAGATTACCTTTAACCTAAATGGATTATTTACAATGAACGAAACATAAAATATGTAAAAATTCAATATTTTGAAATATTTGATAGTTTTGTGTATATATTCTTTTTAGAATTGATCAATAAGATGATTATAAAGTAAATAATTATAAAAGCCACTTACATCGTGACGAAGGATTCCCTTGATCGGATTCGGGAATGCTTTAGGTGTTAACGAGAATGATGAATGCCTCTCACTTGCGGAAAGAGGAGTAGGTTTAAGTTGGGCCCATTTTTCAACTAGTAAACGCTCACCCTTCATCCAATTATCTCAAAAATTAAGCTACAATCCTTCTTTATACGTAAACTCACTCAATTTCCTATTATTTCAGGGGAAATAACAAGACAAGACGAGCTACTTGACAGATGGAAGAATTTAAAATTTCGAATTTCGTTTTTTTATTTTCTAAAGGTGCGATATAAAGAAGCTGCGATCAATATTCAGCTGAAAACTTAAAACTAAAAGCGTGACATGCCCTCATATCAATGAAAGGAAGCAGTCAGCTCTTTCCTATTAGTTGGAAAGATTACCTTTAACCTAAATGGATTATTTACAATGAACGAAACATAAAATATGTAAAAATTCAATATTTTGAAATATTTGATAGTTTTGTGTATATATTCTTTTTAGAATTGATCAATAAGATGATTATAAAGTAAATAATTATAAAAGCCACTTACATCGTGACGAAGGATTCCCTTGATCGGATTCGGGAATGCTTTAGGTGTTAACGAGAATGATGAATGCCTCTCACTTGCGGAAAGAGGAGTAGGTTTAAGTTGGGCCCATTTTTCAACTAGTAAACGCTCACCCTTCATCCAATTATCTCAAAAATTAAGCTACAATCCTTCTTTATACGTAAACTCACTCAATTTCCTATTATTTCAGGGGAAATAACAAGACAAGACGAGCTACTTGACAGATGGAAGAATTTAAAATTTCGAATTTCGTTTTTTTATTTTCTAAAGGTGCGATATAAAGAAGCTGCGATCAATATTCAGCTGAAAACTTAAAACTAAAAGCGTGACATGCCCTCATATCAATGAAAGGAAGCAGTCAGCTCTTTCCTATTAGTTGGAAAGATTACCTTTAACCTAAATGGATTATTTACAATGAACGAAACATAAAATATGTAAAAATTCAATATTTTGAAATATTTGATAGTTTTGTGTATATATTCTTTTTAGAATTGATCAATAAGATGATTATAAAGTAAATAATTATAAAAGTTCATTGTAAATAATCCATTTAGGTTAAAGGTAATCTTTCCAACTAATAGGAAAGAGCTGACTGCTTCCTTTCATTGATATGAGGGCATGTCACGCTTTTAGTTTTAAGTTTTCAGCTGAATATTGATCGCAGCTTCTTTATATCGCACCTTTAGAAAATAAAAAAAACGAAATTCGAAATTTTAAATTCTTCCATCTGTCAAGTAGCTCGTCTTGTCTTGTTATTTCCCCTGAAATAATAGGAAATTGAGTGAGTTTACGTATAAAGAAGGATTGTAGCTTAATTTTTGAGATAATTGGATGAAGGGTGAGCGTTTACTAGTTGAAAAATGGGCCCAACTTAAACCTACTCCTCTTTCCGCAAGTGAGAGGCATTCATCATTCTCGTTAACACCTAAAGCATTCCCGAATCCGATCAAGGGAATCCTTCGTCACGATGTAAGTGGCTTTTATAATTATTTACTTTATAATCATCTTATTGATCAATTCTAAAAAGAATATATACACAAAACTATCAAATATTTCAAAATATTGAATTTTTACATATTTTATGTTTCGTTCATTGTAAATAATCCATTTAGGTTAAAGGTAATCTTTCCAACTAATAGGAAAGAGCTGACTGCTTCCTTTCATTGATATGAGGGCATGTCACGCTTTTAGTTTTAAGTTTTCAGCTGAATATTGATCGCAGCTTCTTTATATCGCACCTTTAGAAAATAAAAAAACGAAATTCGAAATTTTAAATTCTTCCATCTGTCAAGTAGCTCGTCTTGTCTTGTTATTTCCCCTGAAATAATAGGAAATTGAGTGAGTTTACGTATAAAGAAGGATTGTAGCTTAATTTTTGAGATAATTGGATGAAGGGTGAGCGTTTACTAGTTGAAAAATGGGCCCAACTTAAACCTACTCCTCTTTCCGCAAGTGAGAGGCATTCATCATTCTCGTTAACACCTAAAGCATTCCCGAATCCGATCAAGGGAATCCTTCGTCACGATGTAAGTGGCTTTTATAATTATTTACTTTATAATCATCTTATATATATATATATATATATATATATATATATATATATATATATATATATATATATATATATATATATATATATATATATATATATATATATATATATATATATATATATATATATATATATATATATATATATATATATATATATATATATATATCGCTCACCCCTCCCCCCTCCCCCAAAAGGTAATAATAGTTTTACGATGGGCCCGACTCCATTCGGGGAAGTTCTTGGCACCTCCCGTTTGTATTTTGTTTATTTTTCACGAGTGCAAGGTAGGGCATATCATTCTTTTTCTTGAATCAAATGTGGTAAGGTTTTTAATGGAATCGTTTTGGGCAGGGCTGGCTTAAACGTGTATTTCCCTAGAGCCGACCTTCGATATTTACAACACTTGTCCACTATTCCCGCGAGGAATTCGTAAGTTGGACAAACCGACACAAAAGACATGCCTACTCGGAAAGAAATGTTTACGAAGAAGATCTTTATCCAGTCACGTAAGTCTTATTTCCCTAGTCTACCTACCACATTTCATTGTATATTCTTTCTCTATGGCACAATCAGAAAATTTTGAGAATATATGAGATAATTTTTTTTTTTTATATATGAGATAATTAAATAATTTTCTGCTAAAAATTACCTCCAATAATATTAACTGTCCTGACTTACTAAATAAAATTAATCTCCGTGTTCCTTCCAAACTCAATAGATTTAACCCTGCTCTTCATGTTCCTCATGCTGGTACCAACTATAGGCAAAATGCATTTCTGTGGCGAACAAGTGACAATTTCAATGACATGATTAAACGCTTTGACTTTGATCTATTCTGTACGAGTGTTAACTCAGCTAGGCAGCGGCTGAACAGTGAATTTTTTAGCATTAATTGTTGAATAATTTTTGATGCATTCTTAATCGATAGCTTTAATTGAAAGATCACATATGTTTCTACAACGTTATTTAAACGTGAAAACCTTTAATTGGCTCTCTGCTATGTTACTCCGGCATTGTTAAATTATAATTAGCTGTTGGTTTTCCTGAAAATAAATAAATAAATAAATAAATAAATAAATAAATATAAATATGTTATGAAGTGATACAAACTTGAACTAAGTGGCAGCCAGGAAAAAAGAAAGCGAAATCTAAAATTTCAGAGAAAAATCATCGTCAAAAATATTTAAAAATCGTCACTTAGGACTCTATTGTTAATATTATACTGTTTCTTAGAGAAATTTAATGCAACTTCTATTGTAATGACTACAGACTCGTATGATGACGTATTTTTTTTTATTTACGTCATCAAGTTTCAAGTCTAAATTAACGGTTTTATAACAAAACCGTTAGACATTTAGGACAACTGGCCTAAATGTCTATCAAAAGGATCACAGATTAGGTAAACAGGATGTTTTAAGGCATATGATAAAGGGTGCAAATATGGAAAATACCTTTTCCAAATATGGAAAATAAAATAAATATGGAAAAATTTCGTAACACTTTTGAGCCGGCGAGATGCAAGTGGCACTGATATAATTATCCGACGAAAGTAATATCAATTTCATTGTAATCACTCCATACTTCATTTCATTGTAATTTGTTTGTCCATAAAACAGTCAGTTTTTAGTAAATCTGTCTTGAAAAGGGTTTTTAGAAAATAGGAGATAATTATAAATGTAATGAAGCGATACAAACAAGTACTAAGCGGCAGCCAGGAAAAAATATGCGAAGTCGATACAAATTCAAACAATAACATCGTCAAAAATATTTCAAAATCGTCACGAAATATTATATAGTTATTATTATATTATTTCATAGCGCAAGCTAATCTAGTTTCTTCTAAAATCATTATAGTACATAATAGAAAAATAGAAGTTTTTTGACGTCATCAGGTTTTAACTGTAAATTACCTGCTTATTTAATAAATAGTTACCTACCTAACTGGTAGAAATATATAAAATCGAAGACTATCGCGGTTGTTTCACATTATAAATAGGATAGAAAACGAATTTACCGCGTGAAATTTGTAGCATCCGACGTTTCGGTGACATTGCAGCCGCCGTTGTCCAGGGTAGACTGAAGAGCTGTCAATCCATTGTTTTGCGGGTAGGCCGCATACCGCTACCGCCACTGCGTAGGTTATAACGGTGGTGGGGGGCCGGGCTTGGATCGCGGGAATTTTGAAAATCCGTCTTGCACACAACACTAACTGTATCCTGTTTTACGTCTTTGCGTTCGGCGTTTGGCGGCGGGAACATTTTAAGAATAGGGTTCCACTTAGAAGAGAGTTTGTAACCGTCGTCTCTGTTAAAGTTGAACTTTAACAGAGACGACGGTGCTACAAATTTCACTCGGTAAATTCGTTTTCTATCCTATTTATAATGGTAGAAATATCTTTTAAAAGAATCACAAGTTATGTAAAAAGTAAGTTATGAGGCATATTATAAAGGGTGTAAGTATGGACAAATACCATTTTTAAATATGGAAAATAAAGTGAAGTTGAAAAAATGTTATACTACGAGTTGACAACCCTTCTGGCGACATGCAGATGGCACTAATATCCATTATACGGCGAAGATAATAGAAATTTTTTTGGCCATGTATAATAACATTGATTATAAATGTTTTTTTTTAAATTACTGATTAATTATAAAAGCTTATAATTTACCCAATAACAACAATAATATCGTTTAATTAATTATTTAAAACAAAAAGACATTTTTTTACGATTTTCATATAGTCTCAGTGTAAAAAAAAATGTCATGTATTAATTAAGCGCAGCAAATACAGAATCTTCAGTCACGTCGTCAGGTATAAGCTAAAATTCCCGCCAGCAGCGTTATTGTACCTCACCTCGTTAAAAATATAGGCAGGTTTTCTTTAGCGTCATCCACTTATATCCCGATATGAGATTTAGGTACACAAAGTGGATATCCCTTTATATATCCGATCTATAACTAAAAATAAATCCGTTTCTTAAGCCTCTACAGGCGAAGCCTCCACTCTGCCAGCCTCTCCGGAATCGCACTTTTATTTAGAAATTCAATTCGTTCACGTCTTCCGCTGAGCGCAAACGTAACAAATGATGTTTTAAAGACCGAAACTTCCAGTTTCGCTGCGCCGATCGGGTAAAATGTGTGTTATGTTGCTTCTGCTAATGCGTCCCAAAGGACGCGACAGACGTGGCTACAAAGCTCAACTTTGGCATACATTTTTCTTCCTCTCTCTTCCTTAGTATATTTGGCGACTCCCATGTAATAAAATAATAGTTCTAAATAACAATAAACACGCTTTTGTAAGTACTGCCCTAAACAACAAAAAAGTGAACCACTTTGCTATCACTGTTTACCCCGTAAGGGGCTTAGTGTAAGCCATGTTTTAAAATTAACTATATTATTTAGGAGTGGGACGCTTTTTCTAGCAGTTGTTTAGATACATAATAATTCTTAACAATGCTTTTTGGAAACATTTAACTGAGAAATATTATGGTAATTTGATTTAAAGGAAAAGCACTCCCGTAATTTGATTTAAAGGAAAAGCACACCTTTACACTCAAATAATATAGTTAATTTTCCAACATGGCTTACACTTAGTCCCTTACGGGGTATACAGTGATAACAGAGTGGTTGAAAAATATTTTTTGCTTTTTCAGTGTATGTATTACAAAAGCATGTTTTTTATTTTTTTTATTATATATATTTTTACTTTTTGGTCTTATCACAAAACGTGATAGGATATAAAAAGTATTTTTAGTCTTATCATTCATGATTAGAGCATATCTCAAGACGATTCCAACATGTTAAGCATTCATTGTTAACTTATCAACTAAGAACCAACCCTCCCCCTATCCCCTCCCCCCTTCCCCCTTTCGTTGGGTTGTTGACTGGATAGAAGCATAAGAACTTTGTATTATCTATCATTTTATATAAGCAGTTATTTTTATTATTATTTATCTGTAGTTTCTATGTATGTATTTATTATTATAATATACATATATTATATTATAAATTATATTTTTTATGTATGTATGTATATTTGGATGTATGTATATGTATGTGTATATGTTTATGTATGTGAGCTGTATTGATACTTTTATTTAATATTACACGGTTGGCTGTAAGAAATCGTGAAACGATAAGCCCGCCGTTTGTACTAAGTTAAAATAAAATTTAAGTTTTCTTTACCCATGTATTTTTTTTTTGTTAGTACAATAAAGGTATTTTTCATTTCATTTCATTTCATTTCATTTCATTTCATTTCATTGTTCCGTTATTGAGTAATAACGGAATTTAATGCTTACCTATCGGCTCGGCCATCAGATCCAGGAAACCATTCATGACCAGAGTACAGCTCAAAATAAATCCAAAAAGCCCAAACACGGCTAAAATACGTTGTTCCGTTATATAATTCTAGTAGCGACCTTACGACTCCATAATTAGGCCATGGATATCATTCATGAACAACAAACCTAAACACGGCTAAGATAGGTTGTTCAGTTATAGAATTCTAGTGACAACCTTCCGGCTCCATCTTCAGACCCTGGAAATCATTCATCTCAAGCCGATTCCGAGAAGCCCAATCACTTCGATACTGTGTTTCGTTATGCAGTTACTGTGACTACATTACGTCTCCATCATCAGAACAGCTCGATGGTACGTTATTATTTCATTGCCATCAGAACTACATACAAATGCCAGGTTTCATGTTGATACGACTATCAGGTGGCTGAGTTTTGACTAGCAAGATGTATGAATCTATCCGTTAATTGATAGGTTCATACATACATGTCAAGCTAATAAAAGCGTATTTAAAAATAGTTTATGTCACTATAACTTCGCCCTACGTGTCGACAGGCGATCGCACGCTTGATATCCTCGACCCCTACCCTGCCCCAGTAGTATCTATATGGCTAAATAAATAAACTACAAATATTTCATAAAAAGCCGCAATGAAAATAATTATAAATACAATAAATCACTTTCTGTAACGACAATATATATATATATATATATATATATATATATATATATATATATATATATATATATATATATATATATATATATATATATATATATATATATATATATATATATATATATATATATATATATATATATATATATATATATATATATATATATATATATATATATATATATATATATATATATATATATATATATATATATATATATATATATATATATATATATATATATATATATATATATATATATATAAAATAAAATTAGTAAAAGCTACTTAAAAAGTAGCGAAGGAAATCCCAGCTTGTATTGGGAAATGCTTATGTTTGAATGAGATATACTTACGGATGTGCACGACTTTCGACGGTGCAATGTAAGTTTAAAGGTCGTTTTGCAGTCGACTAACGATCACTATTCATCCATATATCTCATAAATAGGGCTTATCCTTATGCAACACAAAATGCCTTCAATTGAGACGAATTAAGCGAAAAAATTAAAAATTAAACTATTGATCACTTCGGTAAAGCCGTTTTCTAAATAAAAGTGACATTACGAAATAATTCAAATTTCGAATGCTACCAACATTTAAAATATGATACAATTGGCTGAGTTTGTTATCAACGAGCCATTAAATCGAAATAAAAATAAAAAAAAACTCCATATGCTCAATGAATAAAAATAACCTCCATAATTGAGCATATGGAGGTTTTTTTTATTTTTATTTCGATTTAATGGCTCGTTGATAACAAACTCAGCCAATTGTATCATATTTTAAATGTTGGTAGCATTCGAAATTTGAATTATTTCGTAATGTCACTTTCATTTAGAAAACGGCTTTGCCGAAGTGATCAATAGTTAATTTTTTTATTTTTTCGCTTAATTCGTCTCAATTGAAGGCATTTTGTGTTGCATAAGGAGATAAGCCCTATTTATGAGATATATGGATGAATAGTGATCGTTAGTCAACTGCAAAAGGACCTTTAAACTTACATTGCACCGTCGAAAGTCGTGCACATCCGTAAGTATATCTCATTCAAACATAAGCATTTCCCAATACAAGCTGGGATTTCCTTCGCTACTTTTGAAGTAGCTTTTACTAATTTTATTTTATTGTACAAAAATTGAATTGAATAAGTACAAAAATTGAATAAATGAAAGTACAAAAATTAAGTATATCAATAGCGTGTGAGCAAGAAATGATTAAATTAAACTATTTACATATTGTGCAGCATGGGATGCATTCGGTTTAATTCTCTTCATTGAAGCACCTTATGATATACGACATTTTTTGTTTTTTTATTAGGCGCCAGAACAAATAAAGCAGATGATTTGTTGACACGTGAACATGCCACGTACAACTGACCATGAGAAAAACACGGATTTACATTTTGTGTGGGAAAATGTTTTTTCTTTTATTTTAATTTTTCGTCAATTTTCCAATTTTTGTTTTTAATAGTTATTCTGCTATTCGGGACGGAGACAAATACAACAAATCAAAAACCATGAAAATCGGTCTATCCGTTCTCGAGTTATAAGTGTTCGAACAAAACCGACTTTGTTTTATATATATATATATATATATATATATATATATATATATATATATATATATATATATATATATATATATATATATATATATATATATATATATATATATATATATATATATATATATATATATATATATATATATGTATGTATATATATATATATATATATATATATATATATATATATATATATATATATATATATATATATATATATATATATATATATATATATATATATATATATATATATATATATATATATATATATATATATATATATATATATATATATATATATATATATATATATATATATATATATATATATATATATATATATATATATATATATATATATATATATATATATATATATATATATATATATATATATATATATATGTATATATATATATATATATATATACATATATATATATATATATATATATATATATATATATATATATATATATATATATATATATATATATATATATATATATATATATATATATATATATATATATATATATATATATATATATATATATATATATATATATATATATATATATATATATATATATATATATATATATATATATATATATATATATATATATATATATATATATATATATATATATATATATGTATATATATATATATATATATATAGATAGATATTTAATTGTTTTATTCTAAATCGACCACCAAGAACAAAAAAATATTAAAGACAAAAATGAGGACATTAGTCACACACAAAATTTTAAGCCAAAATTTAAATTAACCCTTGGAGTAAATGGGTATTTTCATGGATGCATCTGTCTCTTTTGCAGGATTTTCGGCGACATCGACCTTAAAGTACTATAACTACGAAACTACTACACCAATCATAAAAAGAACAACTGCACAATGATTGCATTGAAATTTCGAATATAGAATATTGAAATATCATTTTGTAAAACAATTAGATAATTATGAATAAATATGAGAATGTCAAAGAAGTGAAAAAAACGCGGAACCAGATCTGGTCGTATCATACTCAACGGATAATTGTTTCAGAACCAGATTTGGTCGTATCATACTCAACGGGTAAAAATACGACATTGCCGCCTCTAATGCCTCCGCAAAAGAGGTCGATGCGGCAACAGCGCCGCCAGGCATTTACCGCTTGCTAATAAATTCTTTAAATGCTTTGTGTTTTAATCTAGGCTTTCGGCGATTGCCCTCTCGGGTAATACTGGCTCCGCGTCGGTTCTCTCATTAATACCGCCGGGGCCGTGAGCAGCTTTCACAGGTCGGAAAGAGTATCGTGTTTCACGAAAATATCTTAGTGAGAGTATGTTTCAGTTTTAAGACTCACATTGCTGGCTAAAAGCTTCTTGAAGTGAATGCCAGCCTGGTCTTCGCGTTCATTATTTGCGCTACAATCGTATGTATTTTTAAACGTGGAGTAAAAGGGAAATATAGAAAAAATATGTATATTTTATTGTTTCTTTTTAATTTTATTGAGTCTTCGTAAACTTCTAAAGGATCATATTTCCTGAATAAGTTTCAAAGTTATATTTGCGAGCTGTCGCCAGTTCTGAAATCACAACGAGTGTGTAAGTTTTTGTGAATTTGAAACAACAAAAAAATGCGCTTCTGACAAAAAATCTAACTATAAAGGCTTGCTAAGTCGACATTTATTTTGATTATAGTTTTTGTAAACGCATCTAATTTAGATATATGCCTGACTTGTACTAACTTAAAGCCATTAACCTTATCAACCCTCCCCCCGCCCCTCCCCCTTCCTTCTCGCTTCTCTTTCTTTCCTTCCTCTCTTTTCTTTCCTC
This sequence comes from Micropterix aruncella, assembly GCA_944548615.1. Lineage (NCBI taxonomy): Eukaryota > Metazoa > Arthropoda > Insecta > Lepidoptera > Micropterigidae > Micropterix > Micropterix aruncella. The sequence continues at coordinate 25,357,125 of OX155960.1, read as the reverse complement.
TGCCTTTTTATTTACTTTTAATAATTATCTTTTCCTATTATTTTTTTTTCCTAGCTTTGTGTCTATTGTATCTTAAGTTAATTTTGTGAAGCCAACGAAACACTTGGTTTGGTTAGCTGCTAGATATTGCCGTAAGGCAATAAGCTCGCCATTATTATTATTTAATTATCGATACCAATTAATTTTTGCACTATTGAATTCAAAGTTTTAAATTATTTTCCTTCTTAAATTTAGACAAAAAAAAACGACATTCATTAAGGTAGGGTAATACAATAAGGTACGATACATTTCTTTTCAAATTACCACGACCGTCCGGAAATACGTTCTATATAATATGTTTGGATGCACCTCTAAAGAGTTTTAAAAACACATACCATTCAGTCTTCGACGTCACTGTGATTCAATATGGTGGAAAGTGTGTCAGCTGAGTGGGACAGGTACATTTTTGGGTGAGTTAATGGTTTTGAAAAAATCATTATTCTTTTCAGAAAAGGTGTTTGTTTGTTTGTGTGTTTGTTTATACTCTTTATTGTGAAATTTCACAATGGGCGGGTTTATCATCATACGACAATCTCTTCCAACCAACCCTACTATGAAGTGTTCATATGGATGTGTGCGTGTAACATGTGTGTAAGTGTGTGTCTTGTTTTTGCATTCGATCGACAGAATTGAAATGTAATTCCGTTAATTTTATCCCAACGGAAAATCGTGACCCTGCCGGGAATCGAACCCGGAACCTTACGTTGTAAGATCAGACGTCCTAACCACTTTGCCACCGGCCAGGTGTTACGCTTTGGTTTCTGCGTATTATTGTGTGTTCAGTTTTAATAATTTTAAAAGTTATTTCCGCAACGAATTCTATGTGTCGATTTTTTTCAATGTTGTTGGCTTTAATAAGGCCAAAGTATCTACCTTTGTATTGATAATATATGTATGCCAGTGTGTGATATTGCTTCGTTTTGTTCAGCAGACAGGGTTCTATATATGGCTTACATCAGTTGTGAGAGTTATGCCAATAAGAGTGTTCATGTTTAACAAAAAAACGATAAATACAAACTTTTGTATCAGTGTTGTGAAAAATTTTTCGTTTACTTAAGTAGTTCGAAGAGAAAAGATTTGAATTTCCTTGCTGTTCTAGTACTTTCTTGTGATGTAAAGAAACATATGTGTTGATATTTAATAACGTTTTATTTATTTCTTCGAGCTAATTGTAGATGATTTGTTATATACATTATTTATTTATTCATGTGACCATATTTTATTCACACGATAAATTAAGGCCAGTTTCCAAAGTCTCAGAAATCATTTCAAACTACTTATCTGATTCTGATTTTATAATGAAATTTAGATTTTTGTTCGTTTTTGAGGACCTCATTTTAAGGCAGTTTAGTTTTATGAGCATTTTACTAAAACTATTAAGTAATTTGTTTCAATATTAGAGCTCTGTCCACCCTAGAGCGGGCGTGTCCCATTTGGGTGACAAAATCAAATAGGCATAAGGTATTGCCATTCGGTTCTAGTTATTTTTGTAATCAAAGTCCATGTTTGATAGTAGTTAATTCTTAAATAATTTAAAAAAACGTATTATTTATTCAGTTTTAAGTCTTTATTGGACAAGTTTATATATTGCTTATTCGATTTTATCTCGTTCAATCAAAGATTTAGTCTAAATTAAGTTATTAAGGATTTATGAAATTTCTAAATATCAATAAAGGTATTGTATCATTCTGTCTTCGACAATTTACTGAAAAGTAGTAATGTTTCACAAATTAAGCTCTTTTAGCGTAGTATTTTATACAACTCGGGTGTAACTGCATAAGGTCAGTTAGTCATAAAAATCTCAAAAAATATCAATGTATTTAGGTGTCTTTTGTAAAAAAACAGCAAATGATCTCTGCTGCAATATACAAAAGCAATACGATGGATATTAAAAAAACAAACCATACGGTACGCGTCAGGATGTCACAACTGAAGCACAAGTTGTGATGTGAAGTATTGACCGTGGCTTGTGACAATAGCGCACGCTTAGCGCGTCACCTTTGAAATCTTATATCATTGATAATATAGGGTATTGCTCAACGCCATACACTTTGGAGTTGTCATATACCACAGGCAAACCCGCCACTCCGGGAAGGTATAACGATATATAATCATTCTTTCAACCGTGCTGTGAATGCAAAGACTTAGGGAAGACACAGTCCAACGTCTAACTACGGCAACAAGCCTGTGAGATTACAACGACTTGCCGATGGTATTTAAACCTGGTTGAGAAAGAGCAGGTCACACGGACCAAGCTGCATAGAACCGTTAGCTGCCTGATGCCATAGTAAGTTTTGTCAACCCGACGGCATACAAGTGGCGCTGATATTGTCCGGCGAAACTGGTATCATCTTATTTGGCAATCTATAATAACATTGATATTGATGTTTTTTTTATAAAGGACTGTTTGATTATAGAAACCAATTTTTAACCAATGATAACAAAAATAACATTCGATTATTAGTGCCATCTATCGCTTTTTATATAGGCTCATTACGTAACAGAAATATAACAGAAAATTTAGAATGCCATCCATTAGTACATTTAAACTTTAAAGCGCAATTTTATTATGCATTGAAACCATTGTACCAAAAAAAAAACGTTTTGATGTAAATAATAATAAAATAATAAGATATATGCTTTAAAAATTCGATGGTTGTTATATTATTATTTATTATGTAGAGTTAGGATACAATAACGGCATGTTTAGAACGTCATCTATTGGGTTACTGAACATGAGAGAAGATTAATTAATGTTTGAAACTGTGAGCGTCATCATATGAAATCAAATCAAAATCAAAATGTTCTTTATTCATATAGACACAATTAAATATTATTTTTAAATTATGTTCTTATGATGCGTCCAAGCCTTACTCCCAAGCCGTTTTGTCATTTACATAATCAGATATTGTATAGTATGCTTTTTTATACAATTTTGCTTTGATGGTAGCTTTAAACTTATTTACAGATAGTTCTCTAATAGTATGAGGAAGTTTGTTATAGAAGCGTATACATTGTCCCAAAAAAGAATTGCTTATTTTGTGGAGACGAATAGCACGTGCAACAAGGTTATGCTTATGTCTAGTATTAAAATTATGAGTGTCGCTTTTTATTTTAAACTTGTCAATATTCTTGTGGGCATACAACAGATTTTCGTATATATATTGTGATGCAACAGTAAGAATATTTATCTCTTTGAATTTTTCTCTAAGTGAAACTCGAGGACCAAGTTTATATATAGCTCTTACAGCACGTTTCTGTAGTATAAAAATGTTATTGATGTCCGCACAGCTTCCCCAGAGAAGAATCCCATAGGACATAATGCTATGAAAGTAACTAAAGTATACTATTCTTGCTGTATCTACATCAGTCAGCCGCCTTATTGTTTTAACTGCGTATGCCGCAGAGCTAAGTTTTCCTGCCATTTTCTCAATTTGTGGGCCCCATTGTAATTTGGAGTCATTTGTTATCCCTAGAAACACAGTTGAAGCAACAGGCTCCAGTCTAGTTCCATTTATTTCTACATTGGTTTGTACCTGCTTAACATTAGGTGTAGAAAATTTAATCACTTTGGTTTTTCTTTCATTTAATAGTAGGTTATTTACATTAAACCAATGGACAACTTTTGAGAGTGCATTGTTAACTTCGTCATAATTGTACAATTTTCGACTAATTTTAAACGTCAAAGAAGTATCATCAGCAAACAATACAATGTTATGTTAAGACTAATCTGACGAGTGTCTTGTAGATGATTGCGTTCAACCTTAAGGACAACAGACGGGATTTCATTGAAAACCTGAGTCCGAAATAACACATATTTGCAGCCATGATACGTGCTGTTACCTCTTAATTGGTGTTGTTATCGCTGGTAATTAATTGGCTGAGGTAAGTGAATTTATTAACAAATTCAGAAGTTAAAATTATGAATAAGAAAATATGGAGCTGGGTTTACTCTTTCAACGTGGACAGTCATGTAAAATATCAAAAGACCAGGATTTCTGAACACATTGCTTACTACCTTTAATCAGGGAATAAGCTGATAGGCTGAACAAGAGCTTACTCGTGAAACTCTATAAGAAAATAGTCATAGCAACTGCAGAGAAATTGTATTCTTCTAATTCCATAAGCCTAACATTATAAGAAACGCATCTTGCCTAGATTAGATCAATACGATCAACGTGATAATATTATTTAATTCTAAAATTCTCATTGTAATAATGTAAAGTTCCTTTATCTTTACTTCATGGACTTCGAGAACACAATGAATTAATGAGCGAATGAATGAACATAATTCATGAATAAATGACAAGATATGAAAATTATTATATGTACTTACGATGGCTCTCTCTCGACGATCAGCTCTTCAAAATCCACCACTATAGCGAATCCCGAAGGAGCAGATACCTCAGTGAAGCAGATTACGTCATCGGGATACTGCCGAGGAAATCCTGGACTGGTGACCACAGCATGAGGCTGCTCCCTAGTAAGGACGATTGTGACGTTGCATGGAGCGATTGAGCCTTCGAATGGTTCTGAAATAAATAAATATTACTATGATGGTTTTACTCTAATATTAAACCGTATTATGTTTCTTACTGGCCTAATTTCGTTGAAAATATTTTCACTTAATCTATACTAATATTATAAAGAGGTAAAGTTTGCAAGGTTGTATGAAGTAATCACTGGATCTACTAAACCGATTTTGAAAATTCTTTTATTAATAGAAAGCCACGTTACTTGTGAGTGTCATAGGCTATATATTAAAAATGTAAAGATTTTTTCGTGGTAGTAGAATTTGCAAAGTAAGTCGGAGGAAAAACGGTCGAACGAAAATGTTTCTAACTAACGCTGCCTTAACGATGAGAGATATATGATTAGGTTCTAAAGAAAAGTTGTAGAGCTTGATAATGCCTACAAAAAAGTCAAGGACAGCGTATGTCTAATTTTTATATTTAAGTCACAAAAAGTAGTATTTTAATTTAAAAAATAATTTAAATCGTTAGCTCATGCTTATTGGTCATATTATCAACAATTATGAATTCTTATCAAAATAAGTACATTTATCGTCTCAAGTGTTTGAAACAAAAGACTTTTCCCTTTTACTGCATAAATAGATAGAGATAATACGACATAGATATGGAACCGCGACCTTGTCGTAATATATCTATACTAATATTATAAAGAGGTAAAGTTTGTGAAGTTGTAGGAAGTAGACTCTGGATCTACTAAACCGATTTTGAAAATTCTTTCACCAATAGAAAGCCACGTTATTTGTGAGTGTCATAGGCTACATATTAATCCGAAAAATGAAAAGACTTTTTCGTGGTAGGTAGTTGGATTTGCAAAGTAAGTCGGAGAAAAAACGGTCGAATGAAAACGTTTCTTACGAACGCTGCTTTAACGATTAGATATATATGATTATGTTCTAGGGAAAAGTTGTAGAGCTTGGTAATGCCTACAAAAAGTCAGCGACAGCATATGTCTAAATTTTATATTTAAGTCACAAAAAGTAGTTTTTTATATTAAAAAAATAATTTAAATCCTTAAGTCATGTTTGTTGGTTATATTATCAACAATAATGAATTCACATCAAAATAAGTAAATTTATTGTCTCAAGTATTTAAAACAAAAGACTTTTCCCTTTAACTGCATAAATGGTTAAAGAAATAAGACACTCACAAGAAAATACTCACAAATAACGGTAATATAGTCAAATTGGCATGCAAATACATACAAACATATGCAGTAAAAATATAACCCTTATTTTGGCAGTCAGGAAATAAATCATAGCACTCAGTACTAACCGAACCACACTCATAATTTCATGACAAGTAAATAGTTTTAACGCCCAACGCAGTGAGCACGGGTCAGCTAGTCTAAAATAAACGGTTACGAAGGAGTTTCAATTCATAGAGCTTTCGGTTTTATCACAACAAGTTACTGTTTTGGTTTACTTTGAAATAAATAAATTTATTTTTTGTGAAAAGATGATTGGTAATCAGGTTGAAATGGAAATAATTCTGTGACCAACAGTTATGTAGTGGTAAATGTGTGCCCAAACGACTGCACAGCAAATATACCTGCACCGCACAGCTCTACGGCCTGCGCGATGACCGGACTACAGGTCTATTAACTAATTAATTTTCTATCAAATTCAGTAACTAACAACTATAACAGCAATTCACAACTCACCATCACTCAAAGGTCTCTCACAGATAAAGTAATTATGGGCAGAGCAGTCCCTGTCGTTCCACATGTATGATTGCAAGGTTGCCAAGGGATCAGAAGTGGCAGATGGGGGTGCTGGAAACGACCTTCGAAGCTCCACGCAGTCTTGGGACGAGAGACCATCATCGTTTGGCTGGCTGTTGTGACCTCCGTGCTGGGACCAGCCCGGAAACCAATCTATGGACAATGGTGAAAGCAATGTTTTATAGGACATCTCAAATTTTTATACATTTAGGAGTGTTTAATAAAAAAGTTGTATGATCAATGTTGTTATCCATGGAAGTAAATTTATTTATTTAATTTGTAACTCACAACCATTTATAGTAAAATGAGCATGTACAATTACAATGTCATAAACTAATATCCAGTAGCAAAACGCTGATAACATGTTATTCCAAAAACTGTTCACAGTATTTATATTTTAATGTCACCCAAATATGCAATAGCCTGTTCTAAGGCGGACATTTGAACTGTTATAAACTTAGTAATAAAAAGAACATAATAAAATTTAAAAAATATATATTATTAGCCATTATTATTTCTTGAAAGCAAACTTTAAAATATAGTATAATAGATAAACAATATGTACAAGTACCTAGATAATATTTTTTACTGCCCAGGCCTCGCCGCAAAAAGACACAGTTCACTGGGATGAGCCTTTCTCGAACCTAGCGATCTGCCCAACTTGAAGGTCAGTGATCTACTTGGACTGGTAAGAAGTAGGTACTGGGCTACTAGCTGACCATTGACCTAACCACAAAGTGGGTAGTTACAAAAGATCTTATAGATCCAGGTGACATCAAGGGCTGGAATCAAGCCCCCACTCCGTTTACTACTACTACTAGATAATATTTAAATAATCATAATTGTTTAAATATAAATTAAGGCAGACATCACTAGATATGAAAAAAATAGTAAAAAAATAATAATGATATTTAAATTTGTACCTAAATAGAGAAGTACTAAAATATATATAAAAAATAAAAGAAAGAGTCCGATTCCTAAGACCTTAATAAAAACCTATAATGTCAAGAAAATATTAATAATATATAATGTATGTTTTAATACGTTTTAATTTACTAACCATTACACACATACATACCGTTCCATACATATATATGTACTATTCAGGCCTTTATACGTTATGCTCTATCTATACATATTAATCCTCCCTTTCTTCATTGACCACGACGTAACGTTATATTATTTAATTAAAAAATAGTTTTATTATTTAATTAAAACAATTAATAAATAATTATTAGTTAAAAAAAACACTAAAAACACCCTTTTATAAATGCACGTAAAAACCATATCATCAGACCTCGAAACCTAATCGAGGTCAAAGTTGATTCCAAGACTTTTCTAACAAGTCCAAACACAGCTATGATACGATGTTCCATCATGAAGTTCCAGTTCATATCTTCCGACTCCATCATCAGATCAGTTCGACAGTACCATATTATTGTATTGTCATCAGAACTACATACAGCTTGGAAGATGGTTAAATTAGTTACCTTAGATTCCATTACATAGTTACATACAGGTCGACCTAATAAAAGTGTGTTAAAAACAAGAACGACCAAACAGAATTTGAAATGTAAATCTATCAATAGCATTCTCTATTCGGTGCAAGGAAGTCGGTTACGCTACCTGTAATCCCCTGCCTTGTTAGTTCGCGTTGACGTAGGGATCAAGAAGCTGGAGTATTCTTTCTTTTTAGCTACTGGTCCAAAATCGAATATTTTGCAATGCTGCAGCAATGTGCTGAATTTATATTTTCGTCATTATTATTTTTTATTGATATTTTACCAAGTACATTTTGGTAATGATATTTGAGTGATGGTAATAATAAATCATATTTGTTAAGCCTTTTCTATAAAGTGCTAAATGTTGTCATTGCGGCTATGCACTTTTCAAACAAAATATAGCTTGATGTACGTACGTTTGTAAAAAGTTTTTTCCTTATGTTTAAACAAGTGATATAGTTCTGGTTTATATAAATAAACGTGTTGTTGTACTTAGCATAATAAAATATGCTCTATGGTCAGATGTATTGTTGTAAATCAATATTATAAAATAATAAAGATCTCTGAACTTTATGTATGCCATGCCGAACTTTAAATAAATTAAAAAAATGTCGCTTTTTGTGTTGCCTTATTTGGTTTTTCTCAAAAAAAACAATATTTATCCTGACCCCTGCTCCGACTGACAGAGTAACCATGTTTCGGAGGCTATGTATGCTTAGGAATACTGTACCGATTATTGCATTCTTAAATATTCTTAATAAGCATTCCCAAGCTCCACCCATATGAGGAATCTACGGTAGGATATAGGGCTAATTTATTCGCTTTTTGGAGAGTTTCGCTTTTAAATTGCTGTATTCAATGAGCCAACTCAACCCTGGCCTTGGTCTTACTAAGTGCCTACCATTGTCGCTATAAATAGGTGTTGTCCCTTCTCTTTATGGCATATGTCAAACTGCCATAATTAATGAATCCGAAAGTGCTGTAACTAATTCCAGATGAGCGACTCCAACGCACATGTCTGGTGTTGTATCGCTCTATCATTCTGTCTGTTACTGGAGGTTGGGGGGGGGGGGGGCTGACACGTAATCTAATAGTGTCATTAGATTTCTGTCTTTCCTATTTGTAAATTCGTCACTACAGAACGTTAAATTAGGGGTACTATATACTGCCACTTCACCTATTTTTCGAAAAGTTTCTTTATTGCCGATTATGGTAATTAAGACGTTTTATTATTACACAATTTTCTAACGTAGTTAATAATCATACAATAATCTATATTTAAAATATTTAAACATATATACCAGTTGGTCGTGCCCTAAAATTACTAACCTAGATTTTTATCAACATATTGTTTTCAAAATATTTCACGTAACAACGAAATTAATTAAGCAATGCCAAAAAATTAAAAATCAAAATAGGTCAAAATTGCCAACAAGCAAATTTATTAAAAAGAATAAAAAACACGACTACTGTAACAGAAAGTATTATATTTATAATTTATGTATGTATCAATATAAATAGATGTATATTTCCGAAATGCACTCAATCAGACCTTTTAATTGACACCAAATACTATATATTAATGTTATGATATTGACATTTAGACATTTAGAGAACTTATGACATAATGGTTCTAACAATACACCACACTTCTAATTCGGTTAAAGGGTTTGGAAGTTATAGTGGAATAAAAAAAAGGAAAAACATATATATATAAATCCCGAACACATTACACGCCTTTTTGGTTAGGCAGTCGAGTACAAATATATACCGGATGGTCGTGAAAAATATTATTAACGTACATTTTTATAAAAATATTTGTTGTGTATGTATCATGTTTTAAATACTTTACGTAACAACGAAAACAATTCAAACAATTTCAAAATAAGTGAAAATAATTCGAAATAAGTGCTACATAAGTTTCTCAAAAAAAAGCACTGTGGAGTCGGATATGTTCGGTCGCTTTTGATGTTACATCATTTAAGTGGCGCTTTATTTAGCCAACTGGAGTATTTCAGTTGGTTTAATAGGCAATTCTAGGAAATAAGCATACATATCTCAACGAAACACAATGAAATCAGCCAGAACTGCGACGCGAACACATCTCAATAATACTCTATCGCCAAAGCACTTCAATTGAGCGGTTTCAATAGGAATATCGCATTATTATGCGCGGTACAGTGTAACAGCATGCATATCACAAACGTTCTATGGCCAGTTGCAAAAGTTTGAATCTCTTCGGATAGCGTCTGGCCAAGTTTGCCGTTGTTGAATGCTATTTATTCACCTGCCGTAGTTGCTACTTTCGCTTATTGAATTCTTGGCATACCTACGTGAATTCAATCAATGTTTCCTGAACTTTTTCTACGATTTACGTGACTTGTAAGTATGCCGAATTGGCCGAGTCAGACGCATGAATCGAATACTGGATACGGACATACGTTTCGAGAATTTCACAACTTGATTAGTTAGATTGGATCATACAACCCCTAGTCAGAAGGAGGTATACCAGGAGGCACATTATGGTTGTGGGATAAGAACGGCTGCTCAAATAAAAGGTGGGGATGTGAGAATTATCGACTATTATTAAAAAACCTAAGGGAGCTAAGGGAGCTAATGGGCCCTGTTGCAGTTCGACCACTAAGACCTATGTTGTATAAGGGTCGGCCTAACTCTCGAGTCAACACCCATTCAGCAGCCTCCAAGCAGAAGTGCGAGCCCGGGTAGGCCTTCGGCCTGCGGGCCAGTTTCCCCTAAGTATCAATCTTCGGGCGCTCCTGGACGGCACCGTGCGGCGTCAGTCAATTGATTATCATATACATACACGACACGAGAGGAAATAGCAACATTGATTTGCCACGTCCTCGAAATAAGGTTTACTATAATTTAGATTTCATAAGGTAAATTTTGGTGAATTCTCATTACCAATTATGATTTTTAGACATTTGTATTATTGCAAGGACCATTATAGTGCCTTTTTATTAAATAAATATTTTGATTTGTTTTATTATTTTTGACAATTTTTAATTTCTGACAATTGAATACCATTTATTATCATTACTCCAGTGACCATTCTATGCAGTAACTTTTAGTACAAAAATATCCTAATATTATTTATGATTATTATATTACAAATTGATTAATAATTGAAAACTCTTATCTCATTTTTATATCATTTTTAGTATAGGAAATATATTGTCGTGCGATGCAGCTTGTCGTGAAGTAGGGAACTAAAAATTTATAAAACGGAATGCCATAATTTTGCTGCAATATTATTATCATTATTGTTTATTCATTGATTGGTTATTATGGTCCAGTGTATTTGTTGAATTTGAAATATTTTCATATGTAGAGTAAGTATCAAGAATGTGTAAAGATTTTAGTTAAATAAATTGAATTGAATTGATTGTGAATTCCGACCGATAGACGGGGGAGTCTGGAAATGTTTTCGTTTCCTATAGAGCGGATGTGGTTGGTAACCAACGGTGGCTGCTTTTGAAACGACCAATCGACGATAATAACATTCACACTTGTATAATACACACACACACTGAATTATCCCGTTATACACTCATACATCAATAGAAAATAAATTATGTTTATACACAACACCAATACATAAATAACTAATAATAAATAAATAATAAACTACTTTAATTGTTATTACTATTTTATTATTTATTAACTATCTAAATAAATATTGTGATGAGTTCGGTTTTGGCATAAAAATATTTATATTGTCCTTAGTAATTGCATTTCCATACTGAAACCTGTATTTAGTAAAGTATGTTTACTAAGTACTGTGCCTTTGATCTGTTCGGTATTACTGAGTTATAGATCCCCTCTGTCAGCCAGCAAATCGACGGTAATTGGCTGCTGGATATACGAACAACGCAATTTCCGTTGCTCATGCTGTGGTTAATTAAACCCATCCAATTGACGTCTATGCGCCCAATGCAGCCTCGTGCGGGTAATACAAACAGCCTGACCATTCGACAAACGAAGCTGCTTTCTAAAGGAATTTTCGTCCAAGTCAATTACGAATAACTCAGCAATACTACAGTATCAACAGTATTACCAGGAATTTAATATGATTGTACAGATGACTGCCCAGCAACAGGCAAAATGCACTTGTCGCGAGTGTGTTATAGTTCTTACAAATGATTCTGCTATAAATTTTAAATGAATAGGTATCTGAGGACCAAAAACGGTATAAATAAACATACACGAAAGATATAGAACCTATAAGATAAGAGCCTCTTAAGATATAGAATATCATTTTAAAAAAAATAGTTTCCTAAAATCTTTGACTTTTATCCAAATATTCGTATAATATTATTTGTTAAAATATTTGTGGATATTTTGATATTAAAAATAAGAAGTTAAAAAATCACACTTTTCTCAATAAAATTCGAGTAGGTGTTTATTGGTGCATTGTTGGAATATATCGTTGTAGATATTTGCAGATTTGACTATGAGAAAGTGAAACGGGAACCCTGTCGACTACGATTCTATTTAATTTTGTAAATCCTACATATTCGCAATACTATTTCTTTCGTAATTTACAATTTTTCTTTAATTTCATTTCATAGCAACGAAAGTCAAGATCACTCTGTAACCTTTTACGGGGCGTTGTTGTCCTTCTATGTTATTAAATTAAATCAAATTAACGAAATATTATATATTCCAAAAGAGACAGTATTGCGTATATACATGCAACCGATATCTCTAAATCGTCTGAACGCTAATGAACTCGGTGATTCATGGCTGTTTTCGAGAGAATTAACAAAACGGTAAAGCCCTATATTAACCATATATTTCCAATATCAACATTGGAGCCTTAAATTAAGAAACCGTTAAAATGCATCATGCATCACCCTTCACGTTATATAAGTTATAAAGTTAGGGCTTTCTTTAATGTTAATAAAAATGCTTCTAGGTGCGCTAAAATACGAGTATGCGCTTTAATTGCACTCATTGAAACTTTTTTATTTGAATTCAGAAATCCTATCCATATCATATGGCACGATTTAAAATAATAAAAGTTATCTATTTTATATGCGCATCAAGTTGGTCAAGAAAAAAAAACGGGCTGTAGTTTTTTTTTAATAATCTTATAGTTCCTCTTCTTCGTCTTCTCGAAGTGCCTCTCCATTACTGGGGGTTCACCGTTAGCTCTGAATACTTTCGTCGGTCTTGCGCCATCCGGAAAAGCGGTTCTGTGCTGGTGATCTCAGTCCACTCTCTGACATTGCTTATTCTAAGAGTTTTCCACCCGGGGATCCTTAGCACCCCTGACCCATCAAAGGGCCGCCGGGCACTCGGGGCCACGGCTATTTTTTACTTTTACATTGCTAACTACTAGGGATATATATCGCAAGGTCTCCCGTTGCCTTCTGCACCAGACATTTTAGGTCTATTTAGGACCTTAGGCAGCTGAGACCTCTTTAACCGGTTGTCCAGTTGGGAATGGTTATACCGCCATTGACTAGGTCTTTTGCTATATAATTTTGCTTCCCATTATAATTAGACCGATATGCAAACGGCGATCGAGTACATTCGGGACGCGTCGTGTGTCAACCGCAGATGAATCTAGACTGCATAATTGCACTTTATTCACCAGTTTTTAAGATATGCTGACAGTATGAATTTAAATTTGGAAAAAAAAAATCTCTTAGTTGGAGGAGGGCAAAAGAAGTTTGAGAACAAATGATTTAGATACAATGCACATAAATATAAATAGATGGTAGTATGTAACACAGATTTGGTGAAATTCTATTCTGCTAGCATACGATATCCTATATTTTTTCCATAGTAATGAATATCGATAAGTTTGTGTGCTTGTAAGTTTAAATCAAATATTTGATATCATGACATATTTCTGATTATCGTATAAGTTTCTTTTTAACGGCATTTTTAAGAACCTTTATAAATCTCGTATGTCTTTCATAACAGTTTTACCAGCTAAAACAATCAAACCGAATTTACTGTTTTTCCCAATTCATATACTGAGATGTATAAGGACGTAGGAGAGAGTTTTCACCCCCTTCTTCGTAGCTCAGACACCCGCTGATAGTTACATACATAAATATATAGATTACGGAAAATATATATGCCTAAAACTGACTGTCCTACGGGGTGTAGGTATAATTTACTCCTCCACTCTACTCTACTGAGGGATGCTAAGGCTGTGTTCGTTTTTGATACAAGTAAATAATACATAGATAGATATATACATATATATATATATAGGTAATACTAGGTATTTGAGTGATGTGACGGATTAAAGGCTATGAAAAATGGGGATACTGGTAGTCGTCCTTGTTGTTTACGAGATGATTATTACCCCTACCGACATACTTATTAGCCAAGGATTATTACCCTAAAATGAAGATCCTGAAACACAGTTAAATAAAATTACCTGGGCCTGTGATTTGTAGCCGCCGTTTCTTGAGTCGGTACCTGTAATTTACATGTGCATGGGTGTCGCCAGAGTCGGTCGCGAGCAGAAATAGCCGCGCGGCGTCGTGAGTCTCCTCGCCGGGGTCGAGTCGGGTCAGCTGTTCGGGCATTGCGGGGCGCGGAGTGCGCGGGAAGCTCTTGGATGGGAACGCCCCCCTCCCCCCCCAGCTTGTAAATTAGTCATGTGACATGTCTTTAGTATCGTAATTTAACGGGGAATTGAGTGGTGGGGATTATGATTCTTGGATTTGGATTTAAGAGGGGTTAAGTGCGTCCTCCAACCTCCCCTAAAGACGCCCATCGCCAGCACTAATGCCGGAACTTGTGTCGTGCCATTGGCACGATGATGATTACTGGAATCGATGACTCGTTCCGAAGTATAATATGGATGTGGTTCAGCGACACGATCCGAAACATACCGCTTGGGTGATGTATGGATATCTTGGTCGACTAACCCTGCTGCGTGTGATGAGGAGAAAAACTTGTTGCCAACCATCTCGACCCGACGGGGTGCGATCTGGGTTTAGAGCCTGCAAGTACCTTCGGTGGTGAATCTGCTGCTGGAGGGGGTTCAATCGGTCGATTCGCCCCAAGACCTTACTCGATGTTAGGAATTAAAGGATAGTCGCTAGTCACCATAGAATGCCTGCCTGCTTTGAGGTCGAGGTACAGTGAGAGCTTCTAGGGCTTCGGGCTCATACACCGACCTGTTCACGCCTGTTTGGCGATAGTCGAGGGTGTACTCGGCCGAAGGGACACTGGGCGTAGAATTTGAGTTCGTTTGTGTTGTAACATTGTGTAAGTTCTTAGTTCGATCCGTCGCGACGCTTGTCAGCTGATAAGCGTGAGAGTTTACTTGCAGTATAAACACCTTGGGTATACTATGTTGACATACCTTAGCAAATTTCAGTTCGTCTGGATCAGTTATCGATTACCGATAAAATTCTAAATTGCACCCTTGGAATTATATTTGATTTTATTGGACTGTGGATCGATGAGGTAGGAATTGATTTTACGTTAATAAGTTCCGTTTATGGCATATTCTAAGGGAATTAGGAGGAGTTTCTTTGGGAGGAATTTATAGGATTATTCCCTATGATTATGTCTGTGGAAATTGTCACGGTCCCTGTCATACATGTAAAATGAATCACGTAGAGTATTGTGGCCGCGCGCGCAGTCTATATCAGTGAAGGGTCAATATTTTATTAGACTCGTTGTGTCAGGTCCGCGTGTTGGTCCGTTCGTAATTCGTCACATAAATACGTAATTGTAGTTTGGTATGAAGGTTCTGAAATGTATCGTTCGTCGTAATGTTCATATCCACTTACCCCTTCCTCAAGATTGTACCTCCTGTATAACGGTGTGTAGCTGCCATCCCCGTCTTGTAGCCAGCCGTTGTCTCGCCAGGATATGTGCTGTGCGGGTGCTGTGTGGCCTCGTTCGAATTGTCGTATATCGCCCCCCCCATGCGGTAACAACCCTTGGCCAATATCTACTCCCCGCCCGTTGATCTAAGCGTCTATATCATTTTATTAAGCTATTTTTACATGAATATTATTCCCTTAAGCTCTCTTTATTTTAATTCGAGGAATCCGTATAGATGTTTATTTCAATTTTTCGAGTTATTTGGGACCTCGTTTAATTGTTTTCGTATTACGTATGCTACACTGCAATTATTTATTCCCTTTGGATTTATCTACATAGACTGTTTAATTATTTGGTAATAATATGCTACACGGTAAATATTTATCTTAGGGTCTTATTTGAATATACTATTTAATTATTTTGCACTAAAAGAAGGTTATCCTGTAAGTATTTATTTTTGGATTTATTTGAATAGACTCGTTTGATAAGTTGGTTCGATCACGTCACTTTGTTAATTTTCTCCTTATTGATTTATTACCGCTGTCAAGAGATAATTTTTAATATACTGCCCGAGAGGAGAGGACCCCCCCTTTTCAGTCGTTTCCGATATTTAAATCCTTTATTTTATAGACAAGAAGATTTTACTATTTAATTTATTTTTCGAATTTATTCTGAGTAAGTTATCTTAAATGATTTACTTTGTATTTTTGTCCACTGAATAATTCCCACACTGAATCTATTTTCAAACACACTGTCTTGAGCAGAGCAAGTTCCGCTCGAAGCTGAGTCTAATTTTGAAGTCCTCTTCAGGCCGAGTCTCAGATTGTAATCCCCCTCTCTCCCGTCGTCATCCCTCAAGAAAACTCCCCAGGAGTTCCCCCACCAATGTCTCCGCCCCAGCGACAAGCACACACCCCCTGACGTTTACTGCATTTTCACCCTTCGGTCCCCTAAACATTTCTTAAAGTCGTTAGTTTTAATGGTTTCGTAGCCAATTTGGAACTTTTAATATTTATTGTCGTTGTTTGGTATCAATCCGAGTTTCTCAAACTATGGTATTTTAATCTTGGTTATCTATTTGTATTCCTAGATTGAGTGAAATTTTGGGTTTCTCTATCTATCCCCACGCCCAATTACCGCATATAATACCCTGCTTGCCGGGCCTGTTTTAGGGTATTCCGTTGTCGGTTATGACTCATATTTTTAGACATTTTGATAATTTCGTAGGTGTTTGGCCACTTCGTGGTTCATATTATTGTTTTATGTTGTTTTCGCTCTTATAACTTAACTACCAGCGATCGAATTGGGTATGGTAGGTTTCGTGTGTGTTCGCGGATCCGATAATATAGTTAATTTAGTTTCGGCGTTCTCTGACGTAGATTACTGGCGTCCGGGATTTAGTCTATTTTTAGATACTTGTTATCCCTCCAGTGCTTGCTAATGCCAAAATTCCCCAAATAAGTATACTTTCTTTGTTCAGCTATATTAAACCGTCTATAACTTTATTAATAGCCGCATTCTTCAAATGAATCAACATGTAGTACGTTGCCCTCGACGCGGTACGTCTGTTTTGTCAAATCAATCTCACATGGGTTTTACTTAAGTATGGTCCATGCGTGTGATCGTAATAATTTTACAATTTATATTAAATAGGATTTTAGTGGACCCCAGTCCGCGCCTTGTGTTGATAATGCTAACTCTCAAAGTCCGTCCCTGTCGGATTCCCTAGTCGCGCCCTTCCCGTTTCCATCTATCCGACTTGCTGCCAATGTGATTCTTTCTCGGCGTCGATAGGTCTGCCGGTTGCAGGTATCGATCGCTTATTGGCTAAATCCCCTAGGCCCGCCCCGCGTTTTTCAATATGAACCTGCATGAAACGGTATTGCCAAATGTTCCCGGCCGATGTCGATTTTCATCCCTCATTTTTCTTCTGTATTTTATGTATTTTCACCAGTTTTCGAGCCCATACCCCTTAGATTCGTGTTTCTCATGCACGCCCTGGTTTCTGCATACGCATCCTTACACTATACGCTCCGTGATTACTGTAATTAACACGTTCAAAGTGCCCATTCAGCCCCCCATTTTATATACGCGCAGCGGCCAAGTTATTTCATACGTGCCGTACTTTCTCGTCACTTTCCTAGGATTATTCGCAGAATTTCCGGCCACTTCTTGGTTTGAGATTTAATGGAGCATATCTTTGGCTCTGATGCATAACTTTTGCACTTAAATTCGTCGCGCTTGATAATAATTTGTCATCGGAATATTATTTTCCCGGTATTGGCCAAAATTTCATTTCCTCCGATTGGTCTCACCTAAATTAATGGTCTTTCTGAGTGTTCCATTTCTCAGTAGTGATAGATTCCAGTTTTCTCAAACTTCGCATAATTTTCAACCCCTAGTTGCAAGGTTGCTAGTTCACTAAGGCCTTTGAGTATAATGATTCACCCCTCCTTATAGCTATCCTTATAGGTGGACGCTCCAGTACATATCTTCCTCTTCCTTCAGGTTGATTCCACCCCGCTCCCTTCTGTCGCTTCGTTAGCCCCCAAGGTAGTGATTTTCCTCACATGTTCCGTAGTCAGTTGATTAGATTTCCTTGCAGTGGGTCAGGGTCATCACAGTCGCCCGGAAAGGGGGGGGGGAAATATCGACGCGTTTCCCCAAGTCAGAGATTTTCACCCCCATTTCCTTTGGTCTTTCTTCAAACCGTAGCCCGCGCCCCTTCCTAATCCCATTTATCCTCTTCCCCATCGATAGATCCTAATCCGCCTCTTTCAGGTCCATAGGGTAGGCCGTACTGTGGGGTGGGTACGCCCTTGTCATAACCGAGACTGAAAGGAATATTACATTGGTTTACATTGACTATGTTTTTATTAGTATTAATGACACTTAGAGATAACTTCGTTTATACATTGACTGGCAAAATAGTAATTATATTGGTGGAAGCGGCCCCATAGACAAACCCAAAACGGTCCTACGGCGTGGCAACACCCAAAATAGATTATTCCTACCAACCTCCACTACCATGTGTGAGGCCACGTCTTAGGGTCTCCTCCGCCGCAACACGTGACGGGCAACCAAACCTATCCCCGCCTCCGCTAGCCTTAATACAGTTTTTTTTTTTTGCAAATCTAGCTAAATAATGTGACCTTAGCCTATTTAAATCCTATTGCCCAAATGGCTAACATTGTATGTTCTATATTACGTTTGCTCAATACTTATCCTAACATAGTCAAATCAAAGTTAATGGTGCGTAACGAAGCCCATGATCTTACCTTAATTACACTCTACTGCTAAAATGGCTAACATTGAAAGTTCTATGTTACGCGTGCTTGATACTTATTCTAACATAAAGTCAAGTTAAATTCAATGCTTATTCGACATAAAGTTAACGGCGCGTAACGATGCTCATGATCCTATTCTAAGTACACTCTAATGCCCAAATGGCTAACATTGAAGGTTCTATATTACACTTGCTCGATACTTATCCTAACATAAAGTTAAATTAAATTCAATACTTATTCAACATAAAGTTACATTAAATTCAATACTTATTCAATATAAAGTTACATTAAATTCAATACTTATTCAATATAAAGTTAAAGGCGCGCAGCGATGCTCATGATCCTATTCTAATTACACTCTACTGCCCTAGTGGCTATGGTTGTGTGGCGGAGCCCATGCATGGGTGGCCCGCCGCCGGTTCCCTGTCTTGGAAGGCCTGTCTCATTGGGTCGTCCTAAGGGAAATATCGCCCCAGGTTGACGGCATTGTAGTTCCCCCTGACCCTCTTTGTTTTAGGGTGTATCAGGGTGTACGTGTTGGGGTAGGGAGCTGCCCCGATGATGTACGGACCTTCGAAAAGTCTGGAGAATTTGGATGTCTCTCCCCTCCCTTTATTGGATTTGGGCATGGTGGTCAGCTTCACCCAATCCCCTATATGGTAGGTGACCAATCGATGCGACTTATCGAAGGTACTTTTCCTGATTGTCGCCTGCTTGTCGAGGTTTATTTTCGCCGCCCTCCGGATGTCCTCCAAGGTGCGTGGTTCGTCTAGCGTCTGGAGTGACATCACATTGTCCAGATTATGTGTGGTGCTCTGCCCCCACACGACTTCGTTAGGTGTAAAACCGGTGCTGCAGTGGACGGATTCGTTATAACACCTTTCTATCTGTCCCAAAAGTAAGGGCCATCTTCTGTGGTTGTCGTCACAGTACGCTCTGTAGAACCGTCCCAGCTCTTTGTTCACTCTCTCGGTGATGTTGGCGCGTGGGTTTCTTACCGAGGTATGTCGGATTTGGATCCCTGCCTCCTTCATTACCCCCTCCCACTCGCGAGACGTGAACTGGCTGCCCCTATCTGATATAACTACTCCTGGTTTTATCAATTTCGCGTACTCGAGCAGTTTTTTCGCCGCTGCCTTCCCTGTAGCTCGCCTCATGGCATGCAGTCTGATGAGCTTACTGAAGGCATCTTGAATGACGAAGACATAAGATGACCCTCCCCGACCAGCTGGTAGGGGTCCATAAAAGTCAACCATTACCCTCTCTCCAACGCCACTGGTCACAACGGGGTTACTTTCTCCCACTGCAGGTCTCGTCTCTGCTGACATCTGGCAAGTGTGGCACTTCCGTAAGATGCCCTGTACTGTGGCTCTCATCTTGGGCCAGTAAACTCTTTTCTTTAGTGCCGCCACCACCTTGTAAATGCCGAAGTGACCCAACTCTTCGTGGAAGTATCCCACTACATCCGCCACTAGCCCTGCTGGTAGTGCCAGTAGCGAACTATCACCCCCGTGGCCTCGGTAGTATAGGATACCATTAATGTAGTGGTACCGCTTATAGAGCCGTTCCACCAAGGGTTCTGCTTTGTCAGATGGCCTGCCTGCTAGTCTAGCCTGTACCCGCTTCAAGAAGTCGTCGTTTTGCTGCTCTTGTTTGATGTTCCTCAAGTTCTTCATCAGCTCTCGGTTTCCCTTCACCGTGAAGAGTGCCACTTCTGGGTGTAATACCCTGTCACCGAGTTGCTGAGATGCGCCCACGGAATATCTGGACAGTATGTCAGCACCCTGATTATCGCGACCCCTGACATATTCGATGGTATGGTCGAACTGGTCCAAGAACAGGATCCACCTCGTGACCTTGGCGCTATATAATCTCCATGTTTTTAAGAACGTGAGTGACTGGTGGTCGGTCCTGATAATTAATCTCACGCCCCTTACAAACGTCTCGAATTTCTTTAGACAATATATTATGGCATATAGCTCTTTTTCGGAGGTGGTCCACCGCATTTCAGCTGCGTTGAGGCCCTTACTACAAAACCCCACCACATGGTGCTCTCCGTCCTCATCCAGTTGGTACAACTCCCCGCCCAACGCATAACCGGAGGCGTCGCACTGCAGATAATACTGCTTGTTAGGGTCTGGGTGGGCCAGTAGCACTGCTTTTAAAAATAACTCCTTTATTTTTGTGAACAGGCGTTCTTGCTCGCTGCCCCACGTCCACTTCGAGTTCTTTTGTAGTAAGGTGCACAATGGTTTGGTCGCTTCCCCGTAACGGGCTATGAATCTCCTGTAAAAATTGCAGAGCCCCAGGAAAGCCCTGAGTTGTTTTGGTTTTTTCGGGGCCGGGAAATCCTGGATTGCTGACACCTTATCCTCAGACATAGTAATCCCCTCCACAGATATATCGAAGCCAAGTAACTTTACCTTAGTCTTTATGAAATGACACTTAGTTAGAGAGCAGGTTAGGCCTGCCCTCTGCAAACGGTGTAAAACCTGACATAACCGTTCCATGTGTTCTGCCAAGTCGCCCGACGTGTATACCGCCAGGTCGTCCAGATAGTTAATGCAGAACCCCCTTATCTCTGGCCCTAGAATCTTGTCCATGGCTCGTGAGAAGCTCCCTACAGATGTTTTAAGCCCTTGTGGCAACACCTTATAGACGAACCCCTTCCCGTTATACGTGAACCCTGTATATTTCACGCTGTCCGGGTGGAGGGGTATCTGGAAGTACGCGTTGTTCAAATCTAGTACAGTAATGAACTTAACCCCATAAAATTGTTGAATGATGTCGGAGATTACGGGAGGTGTCTCTATCTCTCCGACCATTTTACTGTTTAGTTCCCTTGTGTCTAATAGAATGCGTACTGTCCCGTCTTTCTTTAAGGTTACCGTGATGGGGCTAGAGTAGTTGGTGGATCTGCGCTCGATGAGCCCTTGTTCCAACATCTCATCTAACTTGGCAGTGACCTTTTCCCTGTATGCAAGTGGGATGGGGTAGGCCCTCATGCAAAAAGGTTTGTCCTCAGTCAACCTAATTTCGTGCTCGTATAAGTGGGTGCGTCCCGGTCTCTCGCTGAAGACCGGCCTGTATCTTTCCAGCACCTCAACGAGAGCAGCCTTCTGACATTCCAGTAAGTCGAGGCTACTTACATACTCAGGTATGGTCGGTGTTGTTAGTTGTGGTCTCGACGTGGTGACCATATGGCACGCCACTTGTGCGTTACTGTCGAGCTCCTGTCGTGGTTCTTCCTGCCGTTGTACTGTTGATTCGTCGAACGATATGGCCAGTTTCTTCGATCTAAGTGCCAATATCCTCCCAGGCTTCCCCCCAGTATATACAATAGCCTGGTGATTCTCCAGGAAATCATACCCCAGGATGATAGGCCTAATTAAGTTGTCGACTATCAGAAATGGCGTATTAATTACCTCCCCGCCAAACATTAACGGCAGGAGGACCATCCTCGTCACCCGCTTGGACTTGGACCCCATGGCACCTTTCAAATGTATAGTACTGATCGGCATCAGTGGGTACTTCGTCCCTATCGACTCTAACTCCTGCCAGAACTCGTTGGAGATGCAAGTTACTTGGCTCCCTGTATCAATCAAGCACTGTACCTCGTGTTTTCCGATGGTAGCCGTCACCTCCGGCAGATTAGGTAAGCCGCACCCGTCCGCATCCTCCTTATAACTACCCTCTTCAAATATGTTGAAGTTCGCCCCTGGATGGTTTGGTTTACCCGCTGTCCTTTCGTGTCCCGCCATCGTGCACAGTGAAGGGTTTTCTGCCAATGTGGCGAAACGTGTCACTAGGTGCTCCCCCAGTGCTACGGCCTCCGTTGTTGAGCATGAGGCATAGCCTAACCCCGCATATTTATCTTTTCTCAGTTTGGTCGTAATCGGTGCCTTCCTCCCTTGGGAGTGCTTACCTAATCCCTTTCCCGGTTCCCATCCGAGTCTCAGCATCTGTTGAAGTGCTGGCCCCGCACCGTGGCCGACGCATGCATTTTTATTAGGTACCTTTGGTGGTGGTGGTGAGCTCGCTTCAGCTGCCAGCACGAATCCAATTCCCCTGTTCCCTCGCGGCGTCATTCTCCCACCGATGCCCCGGCGACATCCTCTCACGCCCCGCATGGCTCCGCCCACAACCCCGTTTTTCCTAATTTCTAAACATTTTTTTCTAGAACTAATGCCAGCTGGTGTTGCTATTAGGTCCGGCGCTGGTCTTTTGCCGTTCCTAATTAGTTTTCCGGGCGCATGACGCGGGTGAACCCCTCTAAATCCTCCGCGGTTGCCTCCAAATTGTTCACGCGTCCCCTTCCCTCTAGGTGCCCCTTGTGCTGGCGCTTGCTCGGTGGGTCTCGCTGGTCCCTGGCCGGACGGCCATGGGTTCGTAGTGGCTCTGCCACCGTCCTCCTCCTGTCAGCGTCCCCGATGACATACCCGTCGTGGTTCTTCAGGAATACGGCTGCTTTCTCCACTGATTGATCCTCCATCGCGATCCATTGGGTTTGTACAGCTTCCGGTAGTTGGCGCATGATGATGTTTACTAAGTGCCTCTCGGGTATCGGGTTCGTGAGGCCCCTAGCGAGTTCCAATTTTCGGGAGAAGTACTCCAGCTTTGTCGCTCCTGAACTCTTCTCCCAGAGACCCGCGTTGATCTCCGCCCTCACCTGGTCTTGCCTCACCAGGTTCCAATATATGTCGAGGAATTCCCTCTCGAAATCCTCGATTCCCGTCCACTTGTCTCTAAAGATCTCCATGACGGAGCGCACCGGTGGTGATAGACAATCCATAGCCACTTCCACCTCATCCTCCTGGGCCCTTAGTTTGCGGACATATGCCTTGAGTTGGCGCATGAACTGCACCGGACTCTCCTTGTCCCCGCGGCGGAATGTTGGTGGCTTGGGCTTATCCAGGTATGTAGTAGTGCCGCCCTGGCTGGCCGACGACCGCCCTGCTGAGTTCTGAGATTCGTCCCGCTTGGTTCCTACTGTTCCACTGGGCGTGATGCTCCGCGAGTTACTTGTCGAACTCTTGTTATGATCAATTATGGGTATCAATGTCCTCTGTAGCCCGAGGACGATCGCTTTGGATAACGCTTGCGTATCTACATCCGCCCTCTTGTAGTGTCTCCTTTTTGCTGCTTCTCCCTTATTGATGCTGTTCGTCCCGGATGATGACATGGTGTTGCTTGCGTAGTTTCAGTTTCTTTGACCTCCCTTGATGTCTCGTGATGTAGGCTGTCCCTTTCTTCTGTGGCACTTTCTAAAACTTTCACACTGCACTGTAGTTTCTTCACTCTCACTTTAATAATCACTATTATTCGACTTAATTTGTCGAAATCACGCGAATTTGTATTTGTCTTTGTATTTCGTATATTGTCCTTTGTATATTACCTTTGTATATTATCTTTGTATTTTGCTTTGTATTTTTGCTTTGTATTTTATCCTTTGAAAGATATATTATTTTGTTATTATACAAATAGAAATTTCTGTCTATGCGGAAACATCGAATCCGTCTATAATAGGCTTGGGGTCCCCCCCCCGTATTGGTTTAATATTCTTGTCATCGTATGAATGTATTTTATGTTTGTGTGTGCGTGACAGTGACGTGTGGGTAGTAATAATTGATATGGCATATCAATATTTTCGAGTACTACCCCCTATGAATTACTGCAAGCCTCGAGTTCGCACAGATACTTGAGGTTTGACGGAATTTGAAAGTGATTTCAACGTCCTTTTTTTCCTGATAAGGACTTTATTAGGGTGTGTGTGAGCGTTCACATGGTGGTTCCCTGTGTTTTGACAAAAATTCTTTTTTTTTTTTGATCGTACTTTTTAATGATGGGTGAAGGCGAAGACGAGAAAAGGCTGGTGTTTCGACACCACAGGAAAACGCTTTAAAAGGGGAGATGTAATAGTAATTATTTGTAATTTGTAAATATTTTTTTTTTTATATATGCAATTTTGGAGAGAAACCTGAATGCATTTTTTTTTCCAACTTAGTACTGAAGAGGTTATAAACAAGACCTAGTATAATTCCAGGCAACTGGTGTGTTGCTAAGTTTTTTTTTTTTTGACAATAATTTCTAAAGAGCCTGAATTCCCCCCTGTGTTAACCCAATATTCAGTTGGCGGTTATTTAACATCGCAGCGTCATATCGCATATGGCATCTTTGTTTGTCAGCGAGCTATAATTAGGTCTCCAGTTCGTTCGTGATGTCGTTATAATGTGCTTGAGCATTAACATTTTACTTATCGTACCCAGAGTTGTGTTTCATGCGACGAACTTGTTTATTTCGGCTAGTGTTACGCTCCGGCCCACTGTTGTTTTTCAGTTACGCGGGCGCGTGACAGAGATCATTCGGGGTTTCCCCTTTCAATATTTGTCCTCGTGAACGCGCGCGGCCCGACTCGTCTGGCAGTTGTCAGTTGACCATTCGGCCAGGCGAGCGGCAGCGCAGCAGCTGTACTTCAGACACCTTATCCTTTCGACGGTGATGACTGCAGCCGTTTCATAATTAATTACGTCTGCTACGCCACCTTCGGATGGGTGACTGTCAATGTCAACGGATTCTCCGGCTGTCACCACCATCGGACTCTTTCTCTTGGGGGCCGCTTGCGGATATAAGGTAGCTCTCTCTTGGCTGCGGCGTACACAATCGATGGTAATTGATTTCGATTGTGTCGCTCGCGGTCGAGAAGGTGGTTGCCACTACATACGAGTCTTCTTCTTTGGGCGCTGCGTGTGGACCCAAGGCATTATTCCTCTAGTAGCCCTGTACACAATTGCTAATGTGTTATTGCACTTGTGACAGTCGCTATTATAGGAATGGTCGTCAGGGACTTCGACCACAACCATCGCTGGGTGCCGTCTCGTGATCAAGTCATCTACTACAAAGTGCACGAGGTAAGCGTCCATTATTTTGGCTCACATGCGTGCATCCGTATGTTTGAATTTGGTTGTACCTGTGGGGGTCAAGACGGTGGGCGTTGATATTCACTGGTCCTTGCCTACATGAAGCGCGCAAAATCTCAACAATAACTTGTCAAGTCTCACCTATGCAATGGTTCAGCAGCTTTGGTGATATTTAATAGCAAGGTTGCCGGCCCGTTGTATAAGGTGGCTTGGGGCCTGCAGCTGCATCGCCGCTACAGGGTGTGCAGACTTCTCAATAACACTGTACCAAGTCGTATCTACTTGAGATTCATCCAGTCGCTTTGTTGGTATACGATAGTCAAAGCACCTGGTTGACCTCAGAAGATGACTTGTTTGTCGCCGAGTATTGCTACAGCCACTCAGCCGCTTCCCGAGATCATCTATCTTCCCGCCGTGATCTGATATTATAATCCTAATGGTAATTTCATAACTTCATAATTTTTCTGCAAATAGCTAGCCGGTTGCGGACGTTTGTCTCATAATATTTATGTGTAAATTGTTCTTAATTAATTCCTTCCTTGTACAATTATCCAAATCTTTGTACTGTGTTGTCTTTTGTTGTACTTACTATGGTGATATAATTGTGGTATATTTTTTTTTGTTTTTGTTGAACCTGTGATCTTAGTTTAAGTCATAACACTTCCATTGTTTACTTAAACGTAACGGTGGTTAAGCATTAATGTACTGTTAGTATTTGACGGTTATGATTCTATTTTTAGTCTAATGGCGTTCCTGTTTTTTTTTGTATTAAATTGACGGCGCCTACTAGCTATGATTGAATAAAGTCTTACAGCAATCGAGTGGGTTGGTCAGGCGGGATGGGTATAAATGCCTATTGTTTAATGTGACATATAAAATTTGAATGTAGCTAGCGTGGATTAAGTACGAATTGAACTGGTCATAGCAAGATTGGCATGCCTTGGTTATTATTCTGTAGTTATCATTTAAAACGGGAATAATTACTCATACTGTTTAATCTTAACGTACTAACATTATATTAGGATTTCAAGCTATAAGCCGGCAGGTTTTTCTATAATAATGGCTAATGAATTTATTCTATTCAAATCAAAATCGTTCCATTGTTAATTGATCTGACAATGTATGATGTTATGTATATAAACGATTCCTTTCCTATCTTTAATTTTCTTATGTCTCGTCTGATCCCAGTAGAAATTATATGGGCTAGGATTTATGGAAATCTAAGATTATATATTTTATAAGGAATGTAGATAGAATGTCAAACCTTTCTATAGTTATAGTTTGACTTGTTTCTGGCCAGTTTTTTGTAGCTCACTAATTCTTTTTATTTAGCGCCTTTTTATGTAGAGGACTTTCTTTACTTTAAGTGGCGTGATCTCATGATATAAATCACCTTTACCTGCAATAGGTTTATTTCAGTGAATAAATTTTATAATTTAGGTGGTGCAATGCCTAAGCCATTTGCATAGTTACAAATGTTAGGTTGGTTATATGACATAGGTTCCTTTGTTCATAGACAATCGTTAATGGAGGGTTATTTCCGTGCTACCTCTCCGTTATATATTCCATGACCGAGTCACATTTTAGGGATAGCTTCTCCAATTTTGTTCGCTGGCCATAATACCTCTAACTGCTTACAGAGCGTATATGATTGACAAGATTGGGTTTAAAGCCAGGTCGATTGTGTTGATGCGACCCAATTAAGTATCGAAAGATACCAGATTGGTGGCATTCACAACCGTGGATAACCTAAGGACGACGAGTTTAGTTCAGTTTGGTACGCACGTTCACGCATGGTAATCATCAAGCGGAGAGGTAACCTTACGCGATTAGGAAAATTCAAAATTAGCTTTTCTTCCAATCTTGAAAAATCCAAGGAGATATTCTTTATTCAAAAGCTTCAATGTACGTGAAACAATTGTCTACTTCCCTCAGGTCCCATTGTTGACGCTAGAAGTTGGGTTGATTTGCGATCACAATATTGACATCCTAAAGCACCTTTAAAATTTGGTTGAGTTCTATAGTGGGTGGGTTTTCAAAATATAAAAATGGACTCGAAGAGCTACTTTCCTTGGCAAATTGGAGGATATACGAGGGTGATATTTTAGAAAAGGTATGATAAAGTGCTCTAATGGGATGTTTGTATAAGTTTTGCCAACCGATATACAAAACATGCACAAAACCAAGCGCACACAGAATATAATTAAAACTGCAATCAGACAAAGACTATAAAATAAAGCTACAAACGCCATAATTAAGGCATCCTCAGGACGTTCCCATCCCGACCCTCAGGACACACCTACTAATTATTGGTATTTATATGATTTTAATTTAACCAATTATGACTCCTAATTGTCTTCCCTTAATTATAAACTTTTAAAGTGGTCTAATTTTGAACCCTTACTTTCACCTTTAACTTTTAACATGATAGAGTTATGTGGTTTAATTACTTAATTTTGAGTGCCCAGGTGCTGACACTTGTCAATGTCTGGGTTAAATCGGAAAAATTCTCGCCCCTTCCTTCGGATAGGTTTGACACAACCCGTTTAAGAATTACCATAAAGGTTTCCGAATTTTTCCCATTTATTTTCTGTAAAATTTCGTTTGTAAATGTAACTAGAATTTTTACTACCAATTTTTCCCAATATGTGTACCTCCCCTTTCTTCTTTTCTATAAGCTGAATGAATGCAATTTCGCTTTAATTCAACACCTAATCGGTATTAAGCGAGATATAATATAATTTTATGCCAGCGACATTACCCATTTTCGCCCATTGACCATAATCTCCGTGGCCTGAGTGCGGCCCTGTCTTTCACTCAGCCTGCGCCTAGATTTTCCCTGACGTCGTATAATGGCAATATACTTATTCTGACGCCCTATATCGTGAGGCTTATTACGCGCATGCTATGGTCAAATGATTACATCGGCTTCATATATCAACATTCGAGTAAGTCGC
Source organism: Micropterix aruncella (assembly GCA_944548615.1). Lineage (NCBI taxonomy): Eukaryota > Metazoa > Arthropoda > Insecta > Lepidoptera > Micropterigidae > Micropterix > Micropterix aruncella. The sequence goes on along the minus strand of OX155960.1, from coordinate 25,328,344 downwards.
TTATATTATCGTGGTGTTGTTTATCCAATACAACATCCTCCAGGCGCTCACTCCTCCAATTACACCGGCCAACCGCAGTGTCATTACGAAGCACCTTTTGCGCACATTGACTCGCCGAATATCGACAGTGATTAATCAGAGTGATTGTGCCTCGGACGCTCACTCGTGGGGCTGAATTCTAGGATGTCCTTCTTGTTTCGGTCGTTTAACGTGTGATCCTTAATACTTGGGCGGATATCACGTTTCCCGCCCGAAGCAAGCGGTACACGACACCATCAGCATCTCCTTCGCTCACGGTGCCCTCGACGCAAAACTTCACCTTACAGTGACCGGTTAATCATCTAGGGTCAGTCGGCGATTTGGCCAATATTTTTTTCCATTTGGCAAGTCATCGATTACTCTTTATGACTGATCTGCACCCATCTGAGTGATCAACGTGTCAATCCTCCGTTGGGAAGATCAGGTCATCCGCTTATAAGGTTAGTTAAATGATATATTCTTTCATATCTCATAACAACAACCACCTATTTGATGGTTTTCTATTTTTTTTTATATATTTTTATAATTAAGGTGATATGCTTTCGACCCCTAAATTTCATTGTTGTGTGACATACTACCACCCACCCCTCGACTTGTTTGTGAATTAGATATTTTAAATGAAATATGTCCCTAGCTACTTGCCGGGGGACCTCGTATTGTCATGACTGGTGACCTTGGATTTTTTCCTAAAGGTTTTATTATTTTTTTGTAAGTTTAATTTTTCCTTCCACCGGGTTAATTCCCTATCCATAGGTAGGCTCGATAAATACTTATTATGTTCTGAGCTGATAAGCATATACATGTGAAGGAGCCGTATGGTTATTTTTCTTTGTTAAATAGTGCGCGGTTGATTGCGCGAAGCCACGAAGACGTAATTCTGCCGTCTAAGTTCCCCCACCAAAGTAATTACACGGCATTAGTACGACAAAGGGATATTTCCCTTCGTTACACCCGACCATAGGCGCACAACCGGGCGAAGGATGCCGTGGTCCGCGATGGATTCGGTAAACACGGTTTTACCGCTTCGTAAGGAGCTGCGCAAGTGACATCGAGTTCCTAGCCGATCAAGAGACCGGAGCAATACGGTCACGTCTGGAAGTAAGGGAGCGAGTGTGGGCTCGCTGGGTAATACTTCTGGCTATCCCGCGGTTGGGTGTTGGTCCGTTACGGAGGTGATGTAACTAGATGGTGGGCTGTTTAGCCTCAAGTCTGCTACGCTCACCCCAGGGAATAAAATGACTAACCGTCAAAACTTCCTGTGGTGGCGGGTTCGCTCATAGTAATCGACAATACAGGATGACATTACTTTATTCGTCTTCGGTTGTTTGGTTGTACTTACTAATATAACTACCGACTACTCAGCCCATTTTGTGATCGGCAAAGGTTGCCATGGTCCGCGGTGAACTCGGTGTGCATCGTTGCTTCCTTTATGTGAAGTGGGGTTACGCAAGGGACCTCGAACCCGCAACCAACCCGGGGCGGAGCGATATGGCCACTACGGGAAGTGGAGGCGCGAGTGTCGGTTCGCTAAGTATTTTATACCTAATTATCTCGTGGATAATGCTAGCCCCCGCGCGCATATGGCGTCACTTGGCGGGGTACTTCCCTTAACCAAGATTTCATGTTTGTTCCTCACGGAAGATGGAATGTTTGCATTTTCGTTAAAAATCCCGGGGGTGAAAGGTTCCCCTCTTTTATTTTTGGCAGTTATAATCTCCTAGTGGGCCCAAGTTCCCCAAGGTTCTATCATATCATAATTTTATTTGGTTATAATTATATTTTATTCAGTTTTAAAATAATAATAATAATATTACACTAATTTAGTACATTCTTTTATTATAAAATAAAAGTTTCCTTTTTCTTCAAGTTAATTAGGCCAATTGTTACATAAGTTGTATTACTTATTTTAATTACCCTGACCTACATAGACACGGGGCCGTTTAGTCCTGATCAGGTGGACAATGAACGCCAGTTACATCCCGGTGTTCACCTTTCTGAGTTACTTATAACATTGATAACAATGGGCTAAATGTACAAAATGGAATGAATAACGTATTAAGCCATAAATCCTTTAACACAATTCCAAGTTTCCTAGGTTTCCAAAGTTCCTAAAGTTTCTAAATCTTATTAACTCCTTCAAAGTGTTTATTATTTATTTGTAATACTGGTTTTAATTGATCACATCGACCCACAGGGACGCACTGTCCGTGCCCACCGGGTAAGCGGGGCGCTCCTCAAAAATTAAAACTCCCCGGGTTGCCGGGCATGCCCTTCATATAGTCATTATCCATCCGACATGTCCTTGAAATCCTACCGGCACGCTGATTTCATTTAGCCTGTCGTATATCGACTTTACTTTCGTGTTCGATGTTTCTTAGTAACTCTATTTTTTTTTGGACCTTTGTATTAATATAATTTTGGCGGGCTGAGTTACGTCGTTGTACGCTATCCCGACGTAATTTATTGCCTACATACCGGGTCGGCCGTGCGCCCGTCGTCCAGCCTCCCTTTTTTTTCCAAATTTGCCGGTCAGTTAAAAGGGCCCCTTTCTTCTTTGCACCACTGGCCCCTGCATAGTCCACTGCTGGGACATACGGCGACCACATGTCATGATGATTTTCTCAGAAATGCATTTCTGGCGCCCGCGCGCCCATTTCAAAGCATCGGTCAGTTAGTTGCTTTTCCAGCGTCGCGTCGCTTAGGCCCTTGCTTTGGCAGATGCATCGTTCCTTCTCCGCCTTAATATCTAGTCTAATTCATGAGTGATGTTCTTAATTGTTGTTTAAATGTGTATTTAATGGTTCAGCCACGGAGCTCCCAAGCGGTGATAATCAAATTATCATATTGACACTAGTTCGTCTCATCATACTAATCTTCGTCGCGTCGCGGGTTTTGGCGGGGTTTTTTTTTCTCTAGTGATTTGTGATCGTGATGTGATTTGTGATTTTCTAGTGATTGTTGTTTTAGAGTTTAAGTGGAAGTGATTGATAGTGTTTTAGTACACATGATCTGCGTGCTTGTTGCATAAAAGGCTCTAGGAGTCTTTACCTCATCAGTCGGTGAGTTTTTTTTTCCAATTTTGCATTTATTTGACTTTTCCTATCTAACCGAGAATTTTCAGCAGCTTTAAATTATTTATGGGATTTACATATATCTATGTATGTTTTCTTCAAGCTTCAATGTGTTTGCGCGCCACCGGCCTCTGACGGTGGTGTCGCGAAGCTCCTCGCTACCGTTTAACGCTAGCGGTTCGGTTTTCTGCTAAGGTCTCGGCCGAGTTCGTTTAGTGCCGCTGGAGGGCGCTGAGATCGATTTATTCGTGTACCAACGTCCTCTAGTGGCGACGCCGCGCGGCTTCTCGTTTTCTCTCTAACGCAAGCGGTTCGGTTCTTCGCTAAGGTACTGTCCAAGTTTGCTGCAGTGCCGCTAGAGTGCGCTAGAGTCGTTTTGTTTATTATTTTTTTTCTACTGTACTCTAGATTCCTGTTATGAATATATCTCTATAATATATTATTTTTCCTATTATACTACCACCCTTTACTAATACTATTATCACTATATATATATTTTTATTTTTGAATACCTAATGTATGCTCTTAGGGTTTTTGTGTTTCTCCTTTTTTTTGTAGAAGTATATTTTAATATACTATGATGCTATACATCGTATTTTTCTAAATATACTTAATATACTATATTACTATACAATTTTGTAAGCGCTGTTAATATACTATAATACTATATCTCCCCTTTTTGTAGCCGTAAGATTTTTTTCTTTTTAGGTACAACATTTTTTTTTGTACCAATTATATTTTTTTTTGTACAGTTTTCTTTTCTAAAAGTTTTGATTTGGACGTGAACTGGGTGGCTAGGACCTTACTATATCAGTCGTAATGACATTCGAGTCTAAACTTTGCTTATTTTAGGGGAGCCTTTATCTATTTTATTGTTATGGTTTGGTTTTGGCCTTACTTGTTTACTTATTGGTTAGAATCGTTATGTCAACAGTATGTTTGGTTCAATTCCGGTCGGCGGCTTTAATTGAGAAGCCGCGACCAGAACAATTGTCCTCGTCGTTCTAATTGACTCCTTTTTTTTCAGGTAACAAAATTTGTACCAAAATTTTCAAAAAATTCAAAAAATTCAAAAAATTTTTTTTTTTTTTTTTTTTTTTTTTTTTTTTTATGTTTGGCTTGTGATCGGTCTAGTGGTTTTAGGACTCTACTACGTTGTGTCGTTTTTAATTTATTCAAGTAACAGATATTTTTTTTTTGTATAAAGTTTTTCTAAAATTAAAATTTTATTTTTTTATTATTTTTTTTTTTTATAAACCGTAGCAACCACAGGTTCAAAATCCTGGTCAGGGGCATCATTTGAGATGTATAAGGACGTAGGAGAGAGTTTTCACCCCCTTCTTCGTAGCTCAGACACCCGCTGATAGTTACATACATAAATATATAGATTACGGAAAATATATATGCCTAAAACTGACTGTCCTACGGGGTGTAGGTATAATTTACTCCTCCACTCTACTCTACTGAGGGATGCTAAGGCTGTGTTCGTTTTTGATACAAGTAAATAATACATAGATAGATATATACATATATATATATATATAGGTAATACTAGGTATTTGAGTGATGTGACGGATTAAAGGATATGAAAAATGGGGATACTGGTAGTCGTCCTTGTTGTTTACGAGATGATTATTACCCCTACCGACATACTTATTAGCCAAGGATTATTACCCTAAAATGAAGATCCTGAAACACAGTTAAATAAAATTACCTGGGCCTGTGATTTGTAGCCGCCGTTTCTTGAGTCGGTACCTGTAATTTACATGTGCATGGGTGTCGCCAGAGTCGGTCGCGAGCAGAAATAGCCGCGCGGCGTCGTGAGTCTCCTCGCCGGGGTCGAGTCGGGTCAGCTGTTCGGGCATTGCGGGGCGCGGAGTGCGCGGGAAGCTCTTGGATGGGAACGCCCCCCTCCCCCCCCAGCTTGTAAATTAGTCATGTGACATGTCTTTAGTATCGTAATTTAACGGGGAATTGAGTGGTGGGGATTATGATTCTTGGATTTGGATTTAAGAGGGGTTAAGTGCGTCCTCCAACCTCCCCTAAAGACGCCCATCGCCAGCACTAATGCCGGAACTTGTGTCGTGCCATTGGCACGATGATGATTACTGGAATCGATGACTCGTTCCGAAGTATAATATGGATGTGGTTCAGCGACACGATCCGAAACATACCGCTTGGGTGATGTATGGATATCTTGGTCGACTAACCCTGCTGCGTGTGATGAGGAGAAAAACTTGGTGCCAACCATCTCGACCCGACGGGGTGCGATCTGGGTTTAGAGCCTGCAAGTACCTTCGGTGGTGAATCTGCTGCTGGAGGGGGTTCAATCGGTCGATTCGCCCCAAGACCTTACTCGATGTTAGGAATTAAAGGATAATCGCTAGTCACCATAGAATGCCTGCCTGCTTTGAGGTCGAGGTACAGTGAGAGCTTCTAGGGCTTCGGGCTCATACACCGACCTGTTCACGCCTGTTTGGCGATAGTCGAGGGTGTACTCGGCCGAAGGGACACTGGGCGTAGAATTTGAGTTCGTTTGTGTTGTAACATTGTGTAAGTTCTTAGTTCGATCCGTCGCGACGCTTGTCAGCTGATAAGCGTGAGAGTTTACTTGCAGTATAAACACCTTGGGTATACTATGTTGACATACCTTAGCAAATTTCAGTTCGTCTGGATCAGTTATCGATTACCGATAAAATTCTAAATTGCACCCTTGGAATTATATTTGATTTTATTGGACTGTGGATCGATGAGGTAGGAATTGATTTTACGTTAATAAGTTCCGTTTATGGCATATTCTAAGGGAATTAAGAGGAGTTTCTTTGGGAGGAATTTATAGGATTATTCCCTATGATTATGTCTGTGGAAATTGTCACGGTCCCTGTCATACATGTAAAATGAATCACGTAGAGTATTGTGGCCGCGCGCGCAGTCTATATCAGTGAAGGGTCAATATTTTATTAGACTCGTTGTGTCAGGTCCGCGTGTTGGTCCGTTCGTAATTCGTCACATAAATACGTAATTGTAGTTTGGTATGAAGGTTCTGAAATGTATCGTTCGTCGTAATGTTCATATCCACTTACCCCTTCCTCAAGATTGTACCTCCTGTATAACGGTGTGTAGCTGCCATCCCCGTCTTGTAGCCAGCCGTTGTCTCGCCAGGATATGTGCTGTGCGGGTGCTGTGTGGCCTCGTTCGAATTGTCGTATATCGCCCCCCCCATGCGGTAACAACCCTTGGCCAATATCTACTCCCCGCCCGTTGATCTAAGCGTCTATATCATTTTATTAAGCTATTTTTACATGAATATTATTCCCTTAAGCTCTCTTTATTTTAATTCGAGGAATCCGTATAGATGTTTATTTCAATTTTTCGAGTTATTTGGGACCTCGTTTAATTGTTTTCGTATTACGTATGCTACACTGCAATTATTTATTCCCTTTGGATTTATCTACATAGACTGTTTAATTATTTGGTAATAATATGCTACACGGTAAATATTTATCTTAGGGTCTTATTTGAATATACTATTTAATTATTTTGCACTAAAAGAAGGTTATCCTGTAAGTATTTATTTTTGGATTTATTTGAATAGACTCGTTTGATAAGTTGGTTCGATCACGTCACTTTGTTAATTTTCTCCTTATTGATTTATTCCCGCTGTCAAGAGATAATTTTTAATATACTGCCCGAGAGGAGAGGACCCCCCCTTTTCAGTCGTTTCCGATATTTAAATCCTTTATTTTATAGACAAGAAGATTTTACTATTTAATTTATTTTTCGAATTTATTCTGAGTAAGTTATCTTAAATGATTTACTTTGTATTTTTGTCCACTGAATAATTCCCACACTGAATCTATTTTCAAACACACTGTCTTGAGCAGAGCAAGTTCCGCTCGAAGCTGAGTCTAATTTTGAAGTCCTCTTCAGGCCGAGTCTCAGATTGTAATCCCCCTCTCTCCCGTCGTCATCCCTCAAGAAAACTCCCCAGGAGTTCCCCCACCAATGTCTCCGCCCCAGCGACAAGCACACACCCCCTGACGTTTACTGCATTTTCACCCTTCGGTCCCCTAAACATTTCTTAAAGTCGTTAGTTTTAATGGTTTCGTAGCCAATTTGGAACTTTTAATATTTATTGTCGTTGTTTGGTATCAATCCGAGTTTCTCAAACTATGGTATTTTAATCTTGGTTATCTATTTGTATTCCTAGATTGAGTGAAATTTTGGGTTTCTCTATCTATCCCCACGCCCAATTACCGCATATAATACCCTGCTTGCCGGGCCTGTTTTAGGGTATTCCGTTGTCGGTTATGACTCATATTTTTAGACATTTTGATAATTTCGTAGGTGTTTGGCCACTTCGTGGTTCATATTATTGTTTTATGTTGTTTTCGCTCTTATAACTTAACTACCAGCGATCGAATTGGGTATGGTAGGTTTCGTGTGTGTTCGCGGATCCGATAATATAGTTAATTTAGTTTCGGCGTTCTCTGACGTAGATTACTGGCGTCCGGGATTTAGTCTATTTTTAGATACTTGTTATCCCTCCAGTGCTTGCTAATGCCAAAATTCCCCAAATAAGTATACTTTCTTTGTTCAGCTATATTAAACCGTCTATAACTTTATTAATAGCCGCATTTTTCAAATGAATCAACATGTAGTACGTTGCCCTCGACGCGGTACGTCTGTTTTGTCAAATCAATCTCACATGGGTTTTACTTAAGTATGGTCCATGCGTGTGATCGTAATAATTTTACAATTTATATTAAATAGGATTTTAGTGGACCCCAGTCCGCGCCTTGTGTTGATAATGCTAACTCTCAAAGTCCGTCCCTGTCGGATTCCCTAGTCGCGCCCTTCCCGTTTCCATCTATCCGACTTGCTGCCAATGTGATTCTTTCTCGGCGTCGATAGGTCTGCCGGTTGCAGGTATCGATCGCTTATTGGCTAAATCCCCTAGGCCCGCCCCGCGTTTTTCAATATGAACCTGCATGAAACGGTATTGCCAAATGTTCCCGGCCGATGTCGATTTTCATCCCTCATTTTTCTTCTGTATTTTATGTATTTTCACCAGTTTTCGAGCCCATACCCCTTAGATTCGTGTTTCTCATGCACGCCCTGGTTTCTGCATACGCATCCTTACACTATACGCTCCGTGATTACTGTAATTAACACGTTCAAAGTGCCCATTCAGCCCCCCCATTTTATATACGCGCAGCGGCCAAGTTATTTCATACGTGCCGTACTTTCTCGTCACTTTCCTAGGATTATTCGCAGAATTTCCGGCCACTTCTTGGTTTGAGATTTAATGGAGCATATCTTTGGCTCTGATGCATAACTTTTGCACTTAAATTCGTCGCGCTTGATAATAATTTGTCATCGGAATATTATTTTCCCGGTATTGGCCAAAATTTCATTTCCTCCGATTGGTCTCACCTAAATTAATGGTCTTTCTGAGTGTTCCATTTCTCAGTAGTGATAGATTCCAGTTTTCTCAAACTTCGCATAATTTTCAACCCCTAGTTGCAAGGTTGCTAGTTCACTAAGGCCTTTGAGTATAATGTTTCACCCCTCCTTATAGCTATCCTTATAGGTGGACGCTCCAGTACATATCTTCCCCTTCCTTCAGGTTGATTCCACCCCGCTCCCTTCTGTCGCTTCGTTAGCCCCCAAGGTAGTGATTTTCCTCACATGTTCCGTAGTCAGTTGATTAGATTTCCTTGCAGTGGGTCAGGGTCATCACAATACGAATATGAAAACCTCGTATTTCCTATATTCATTTAAAACAATTCCCGAAAAAGGCCTGCATCAAATCCACAGACCGAATGAAATTTACTTTTTTTCGTTTTTTCTATAAGTAAACGTTAGGCTTGTTTCTATTTTTAGTCTACGTGTAAAAACTAAAAACAATAAATCAAAATATCATTTGAAGAAGTCGAAATATAGTTTTAGAACAAGTATACAGGAATGAAAGTGTGAGGTAAAATTCCAAAAAAATTATTTGTGTGAAGGATGTACATATATAATGAACATTTCTTGTATCAGTTCTGCCTAATGAGTAGAACTGATATCCATTGCTATAATTCACGTGTAAAAAAGCATATCAATTCAATCTAAGACTAGTGGTTTGTCCGCAACAGTAGTCGTTTTTTTATACACTGGAGAATTAGATGCTAACTGCTGATAACCTTAACCTTTTTGTGGTGCCGCCTTGGTTCTCCAGATCGCAGGCAGATATTTTCTTATATATTTACAGTCAAAATAAATATTACGATCATGTCACACCGTACACCTTTTGGTACCACGCGACATATGTCAGTTAGCACTCGTTTCTCCCTGCGGTAAGACACGTCTCATCTGTGGTCTTTTCCAGTCTGTGACAACGCGCGCCCCTACCACAGCATACCAGACAGTAGCTTCTTTTAGAACAAAATTTAAATCAAAGCGAATACGCCACGAGTCTTTTAAGGGCTTGGATATGGCCGCCAGATGTGCCGCTACTCGGCTTATGCCGATACGCCAACGTTCGAAAAATTCGCCAGCATTTCCCTGCGCGTAACGCTAACCAAAGACGTTCGTCGAGACGTACCCCTCTGCCCACATTCCTTGCATCCTCTTCCTACAATGCTCTGTAGTAAAGCTCGAGAGTAAATCTACCGTTTGGTATACTGTGCCCCTACCAACTTTTATAGAAATTGTAATCATGAGTGAATAGTTTCGGTTCGAAAGGTAATACGATTACTTCCTCATTAAAGTGTATTCTAATTTATGTACATATTATAATTTAATTTCTTAATTCCATAGAAACATGAAATACGAATTGAAATACTGATTGAAAGATTTCTTATATTTATGGCCCGCGATTATAAACGTTATCCTGGTCGTAAAGGATGATTCATGCTACACCGGGCCGGGGCCGGGCCGGGCCCCGGCCGAGTCGTTTCCAACGTGCTCCGGCCGGGGCAGTCATTCATGCTACACCGGGCGTGACCGGGCTGTTTCCGAGTTTATTTATCCCACGGCCATGTCCGCGATAACTAGTAGAATAGAATAGAATAGAATAACTTTAATGTGCTATAAAAACATAACTTAATGAATATTACGCTGGTTTTATAAAAAAGACAATTTATGCACAAATGGCGGACTTATCTAACTAGTGTTGCGTCCATCTATTTTGGCGATAATAATATTTTTTAATTTCTATTTTCGCTTGATTATTAATGCAATTTTCACAACTTGAGTTGGCAGCTATTGCAATTGCCTTTGAAGATGAAGTATTGGAAACACGAACTGAATCTTATAAAAGAAGATGGAGTGTACATCCAGCCTGGAGAAAACGACAATCGGAGGGAGAATTCGCCACGCTCTACAAGGAATTAATAGATGATGAGAGCAAATTTTACGGTTATTTTAGGATGTCTAAAGAATGCTTTAGTATATTTCTTGGAAAAATAAAACGTGATTTAACCAAACAAAATTCAAGATTTCTGAAGCATATAGGATGATTCATGCTACACCGGGCCGGGGCCGGGCCGGGCCCCGGCCGGGACACGGTCAGATATCTATAGTATACTTTTGTATGAAGCAATTCATGCTTGGCCGTGCCCCGGCCGTGCCCGGCCGTGCCACGACCGGAGCACGGCGTCGAAATGTCGGTGGATATTGTTTTCCCGGCTCCGGTCTGGACCTGCCCTGACACGGTGTAGCATGAATTGGGATGCCGGGCGTGGCCGGGCGACCGGAGGCCAGTCGATGACGTATCTTAGTGAGGTGAGTACCAACATGGACGATGAACAATTGATGGAATGTGTTCGCAAGTATCCTGTGGTGTACGACATGAGTCACCCGAAGTATTTAGATACGAAATATAAAAATGTCATTTGGAAAATAGTGTCAGACGAGTTGAAACAATCTGGTAAATATTTTTTTTTATTTTTACCTATAAAATAATAGTTAATGCAACTGTCGTTTATAAAGCGTTACTTATTGAAATAATCGTATATCATCATAATGGCGGCAAATCGGATCCACGCATAATTTTAATGTCCGAAAATTACAGAAAAAAGTTTACATATTGTTACGTTTTTAGGTTAATTATAATAGTTGTTTTTTGGATAAAGTTCGTCATTATGTATTAGCTTTTAAGTTCATAATTCAAATAATAACACATGAGTAGGTATAGATGAAATAGTTTATTTACATTGGTTTAATAGTAGGTAAACAATTAATGTAGGTGTGTAGGTAGGTACTATAATATAACATAATATGTAGCTATGCTTGTATGTAACTATTGGTTTATTAAAGTACGTCCCGCTGTTGATGCTAAATATTCCTTAAAAATTTCTCTTACAGCAAATGCATCATTAGCAGGTCTTCCTGGTTGATTGTTTAATGGATTTAATATATGTGGTTGCCCATTTTGTGTAACACTATGGTTTATTAGTCCTGTGTAATCTTTTTGTTCGCATAAAAAATTATGGATTACGCAAGTAGATAGAATAATGTAATCAACATTTTCTGGAGCCAGCTTTATTCTTCTGCAAAATATTCTAAATCTTTGCGTCAAAATTCCAAATGCATTTTCGACAAGTCGCCGGGCCAAAGATAGTCTGTGATTGAAATTGGTTTTATCAGCATCTCCTGTTGATTGCTGTCCTGGATACGGCCGCATTAAGTATGTTTTCAAAGGAAACGCTTCGTCTCCAACTATTACATACGGTGCAAATGTCATGGAGTTGGGTAAATTTTTACCTGTAGGTATATTAAGCGTGCCGTTTTCTAAACGCTTTCCAAGATTAGAACATGCAAAAATACCTCCATCACTGTTTCGCCCATAAGAGCCAACTTCAACTGCAACAAATTTGTAGCTCGCGTCCACTAACGCTAATAACACAATTGAGAACGTGTGTTTGTAATTATAATATATAGAACCACTATTGGCAGGAGCCTCAATAACAAAATGTTTTCCATCTAATGCTCCTATACAATTTGGAAAACCTCTAAGTTTTTCAAAATCTTGTGCAATTTTTCTCCATATTTCTTCAGTTGGTTGTGGTATAAAATCTTTCATAAGTCTTTTGGCGATACATCTACACGTGCTGTGTACAATTTCGCTCACAGTTGAATGGCCCAACCGAAAACTATACGAAATAGTTTTGAACGAATCCCCAGTCGCCAGGAACCTGCAAATAAAATTAATACCACTTAATTACCCACTGAAAAGGCACTAGCCTTAGTGGGGAACTGTGACATGTAATTTGTATCTTTTTTTATGAATAAAGACTACTACCAAAAAAAAAAAAAAAATAGTGTATTCCCGGAGTATCTATGTACTAGTATAGTATTCTATTATCTTTGACAGGAGTTAGCCGCGTCCATAAAGAAACGAATCTAAAATGGCGACAATAATACAAATTAAAACTGATTACTTTTATGCCATGAATACCTAGGTGTGCACAATGTGTGTGTAGACATCAGTGTTCTTCGAATGAATGGACATTATTAGCGCCGCCACTTTACATTCGTTTCTGTAATGACGCGATTTTTTTATACGCATTTTAATGAGTGAAAATATGTTTTTAATTTCTTGTTACAGAAGATGCATGTAAAAAAAGATGGTGCAACATTAGAGATCAATTTAAAAAGCATATGAATAAACGCAAAACAAAAAGTGGTCAGGGTGCTATGGCTATTAAAAAATACAAATATGAAGATAATTTGAATTTTTTACTCCCTCATATACAACACCGAAGTACAATAACCACTATCGAATCGGAGAACGAAGAGACGCAAAACGAAGTAGAAGCCATTGAATCCGCACAAAATACTACGCACGACGAAACAGAACAGGCTAACACCGATCAGCAGCAGCAGGCACAACGATCACTAGCTAGTTTGCAACCTAACTTTACACCAGCTACTGATCCTAATCCGAATCCCCATTCAACTGCACAATTCACTAGTTCCAAAAGCCGCAACCGACGTCAGATAATTCCACAATCCCAGCCCTCTGCGTCCAGCACCTTAACCCCTCAAATGAATGGCGATTAGCTCGGGTTGCCTACGGCGATATGTATATACATTTATATTTACATTTATATTTACATTTACATAGAGCGGGGTTTACTATAGAGCTATAGCATTACTATAGAGCGGAATACTATAAAGCGGCGCACATTTACATTTATATTTACATTTATATAAATTTATATACATTTTGTATACATTTTGCCAAGGCATCCCTTAAGGGACGCCTCACATTTGAGGGGTTAATGGAGTACATTATAAAAAACAATGAAAAATCCAAAACACAAGTCATTCATCCTATTGATGCATTCTTCAACAGCTTAGCAGCCACAACAAAATCTTTTTCTCCTTACTACCAGCATGTTGCGAAGGGAAAGATATTTGCAGTAATCCAAGACAATTGGGACAAGTGGGAGCAATTGTCGGCGAACCCTTCGTCATATACATCATCGATGAGTGGAACATCGTCGTGTATTTCAACGCAAGAGTGTACACCTGTCCCGATGGCAACACCGAGATCTCCGAAAATGACGCCTCTGGTACCCACGCCTCTGGAATCAACGCCTCCGGAACCAATAGCCACTACATCTACCACAGTATTATTAGATAATAATAATATGACGTCTAGTTTCTTTTCACAGTTTTCCGATAAATAAATAAGTATGTTGTAAAAATAACAATTTTTTTCCTTACCTCAGACAGACTGCTAATCGTTCAATGGGAGAGATAGGCTTCGGAAATCTTGAATTTTGTTTGGTTAAATCACGTTTTATTTTTCCAAGAAATATACTAAAGCATTCTTTAGACATCCTAAAATAACCGTAAAATTTGGTTTCATCATCTATTAATTCCTTGTAGAGCGTGGCGAATTCTCCCTCCGATTGTCGTTTTCTCCAGGCTGGATGTACACTCCATCTTCTTTTATTAGTTTCAGTTCGTGTTTCCAATACTTCGTCTTCAATGGCAATTGCAATAGCTGCCAACTCAAGTTGTGAAAATTGCATTAATAACACACTTATCAATCAAGCGAAAATAGAAATTAAAAAATATTATTATCGCCAAAATAGATGGACACAACACTAGTTATCGCGGACACGGCCGTGGGATAAATAAACTCGGAAACAGCCCGGTCAACGCCCGGTGTAGCATGAATGACTGGCCCGGCCGGAGCACGGTGGAAACGACTCGGCCGGGGCCCGGCCCGGCCCCGGCCCGGTGTAGCATGAATCATCCTTATCTCTCCCATTGAACGATTAGCAGACCGGAGCCGGGAAAACAATATCCACCGCCAATTCGACGCCGTGCTCCGGTCGTGGCACGGCCGGGCACGGCCGGAGCACGGCCAAGCATGAATTGCTTCATACAAAAGTATACTATAGATATCTGACCGTGTCCCGGCCGGGGCCCGGCCCGGCCCCGGCCCGGTGTAGCATGAATCATCCTTAACCCTGGACCCAACATTTAACTAAGCCAAGAGAAAACGACGAGATATGGCAGACCAGTTGAGTTAGCCTTGGCGAATAACATATGTACGCATCCTGTCGTTATATACGTTATATATAATATGATGCTGTAGTCCAAATAATGCCGACTGAGGTTGTATTAAATAATTCAACGGATTTACCAAACTAGCCTTTAATATGATTTATTTATTATGGCTTTATGCATTTCCGACAGCGTGTGTGGCGGCATGAATAATTCATGCGATATGCGATGCGTTCCGTTGCCATTCTTTCAGAGCAAAGCATTTTTCAGCACAGTCCAGCACAGTAAGTAAAAGTTGATTATGCCTAACCAAGTTAACTAAATATGGAACAAATTTGGTATTTTATTGGTACCTATCTTTAGTTAAAAATATCTATTTTAGATATAGAAAAAAAACACAAGAAGTAGAATTTGGCGACAATAATGTGCCAAAATTTCGATGTCTTTGAGATGGGATAGATCGACATTTAGGGTATTTTGGTTATATTATTATGCTGTACAATGATGAAAAAAATCTTTCAAAATAACATATACTAAACAAAATCTCTAAAAATATAACGATGAAATCGAATATTTCAATCATAGTTTCCACCCTGACCCGGAAAATACATATCAGTCATTTTATCATATTACCGTTTATATTGTTGTTCTTCTTCCTGAAGAAGAAGAAACTAAGAAAGAAGATTTTTCAGATAAATTTTTGGCATTGATGTATACCTACCATTGGTATTGTTTTATTTATTCTTATTCATTAATAAGGTACCCGTATTCATAAATAAGGCAGCGTAGATTATTTCAGTTTTTCTTATGCCATTTGGCTTATAGTATGAAGAAAATAAAAAGCAACGGCTTTTTTTAAAACTACCTAAATATAATAATGGATAAAAACCAATTTGTATTCTCCTTCAACCCCTGGGTGGCCACGAACGCCGATCGGCGTTTTTCGTATTATCCGTGTTTATTCAATCGCACGATTGAATAATAAGGTAAAATAAGGTAAAACACTGAGGAAATCTATTTTTTCCTTCACTGCGGTAAAAGTCTGTCATTGAAGCCTGACATTGTATAAGCCACTGTTATATATCAGTATGCTTACATACAGGTATACAAACAAATTTTCAAGGGCTTCAAAAAATTTGCGTGGAATGACTGGTTTCCGAAAAGTTAATATCACATACTGATCATCACGTTTGATTTTAGGTAATGGATGCAGTTGAAACGAGAAAGGATTTATTTCATTTACTGGTATCACACGTTTCTTTTTACTTCTGTTATATCATTGTTTCTAATTGGCCATACTATTGAAGCAAATAAAATATATGAATATAACGAATATTTTAGAAAGCTTTGTACTTACGTGCGTATGAGAATGGCATTCCATCAGTCCACGTGAAATCTCCTTCAGCATTGCGATCGGATGCGCCCACCCAGTATGCACTATGCTCGTGGTAGCCAGGGCTAAAACAAAGAATAATAAGCTTAGGTTCAATGAAAGAAATATTTAATATCTGGAATTATAACATCCTCAAATGCAAGGTCAATGATATTAATATGTAAATCGTATATTCTGTGGTTCAGTCAGTTATTGTTCCGTAGCTACGCTTGTGCAATTATCTCTCTCCAATCGTGTATCTGCTATTCTCTAGCATTGTATACCACGCCGTTCTTATTACTGCTCTAGCATCATATTTCCATGTCAGTGATATTTTACTTTATTTTTTTAAATTTTATTTATTTATAGTGTACAAGAAAACAAAATGCAAGGACATGCATACTGTTGTACATGAGGAATAATTAAAAGCAAACATTATTATAACGAAAAACATAGCTCTATGCATACAAATATGCTAGCATATCCGAATGAGGCAAAATCGCACAACCAACTAGACCTAGAAGGTCTGTCTCTGGATGTGCTATGCTATACCAACTGTATGTTTGTAACTCGCGAACTGACGAAGGTAATCAATTTTCAAATATTTCGAAATCTAACAAATGTGTTGTTCACACAAATTAAAGTAAAATTCAAAGTTGAAAAAAGATATGTATGCAATTCTGCCCCCGATAATAAGAAGGGCGCATGTAGCATAAAGTCTAAACCGAGATAAAAAATGTTTTGTGTAAAAATTATTTAAACGTTTAAAATTATTAAAATATTTAAAATTATTTAAATTATTTAAATTATTTAAATTTATATAAAATTTAAATTATTAAATGCTTGCTGTCTCATAAAGAAAAACTATAGACACATTCTGTTATTGCAATAAATTGGGTTTGCGTTTCAATTACAATGTGTGATTTATAATTTTTCTATATCCTAATTATTTATTGAATTATTAACAATTTTCCTATTCATCTTAGTAAAATACTTGATATTAGGTTGAAAAGTCGTAAATAGCCATTTACGTCTTTTCAACTAAGCATAGTCAATGAACTGCTTTTATTTTTAGTGTTCATGAGTTCTCACTAGATTTTTCCTTAAGTTGAAAGGTTGCAATTGGCTACTTGCGCCTTTTTAATGTAGTATTGGCTATACTTGCAATATTCCCATTGCAATCCATCGCGTCCAAACATCTAAAGGAATTACTAAATATAAAAGGCCCATTTGCCACATGCGCTTAAACTACTTAGTGAATTAATAGATTGCAAAGACGCAAATGATCACTTACGTCTTACCTACTTAGTACAGAAGAAAATGCGTCTTTTCAATTTCTAAACTGATGGAAATTTTCCAAAAGAATAGATCATATATACGCAAATAAGCCTTTTCATTCTAGTTTATATTCAATGCGTCCTTTTAGCTCAGTATTCGTAGAAAAATACATGTACTTGCGTCCTTTGACGTTACTGTAACTTCGTGTACAGTCGAGCTAGTAAATATAAAAAATATGAGCAGATGAGTCTTTTTTTGCTGATCACGGAAATATATATAACTCTATTTCGGAAAAAAATGTTAGATGCGCCGTTTTTACTATCGGGGGCAGAATTAAGGACTGAAATAAAGTAAACTTTACATTATATTCAATAAATTTAAGTGGAAAATAAGTAATAATATATACAAATATATGAATAAACACTATATTCTAATATATATGTATAAGAAAATAATATGTAATAATGCACTATTTTACAAATACATACTTTTTTAATATTCACCCTACAGTATTAAAATACGATCTTCAGTTTTTGAACGATCTTTAGCTTATACTGTTTCTGTATGTTCAAGATATTCAACTCGCGCCCTCTATTCAGTTCAAGTAATATTTGCAATGAACTCAGGCAATGTTCATTGATAATGAAGCTTAGAGACGTTATAAGAAGAAATACGAATAAAACTAAAACACCATTTATAGACTATTGGATTTATTTGGACCTATATATGAGGATAATGAGGAAAACGACGACGAAACAAATTAAACGAATAAATTAAACTTTATTCATTCATTATCAAAGGATAACCCGTCAAACTTACATGAAGCTTTAGATCTACATAGGAGCTCAAGTAGATCTACTATACTAAGAAAATACATAGATGTAATACACGGAAATACGCATGTTTCAACAAGGATTACGTATATAACGCAAACAATGGCCCATACGTTGTTGGCATGGCGGTAGCTACTGTGTCGTAATGTTAAAACATAATGTTATTTAATTACGTCGCGACTATGAATTATGTTGAAACCACGTGAAAACTTTTTTCCCGTTTTAACCGTAAGGAAACAACGTTATTGAAACAACCGATTGAAACAACGCCATTTAATAGTAAGAAGCAATATTTTTGTCCGTGTAGAGAACTTGATTTATTTCATTTTAAATACGCCCCAGCGTCAAATTCTTGGTTAGGTGAACATGAATGCGTAGGGATTTGAGAAATATTGGATTTTATTATGCTATATGAGAATCTAAGAATGTCGTTCTTACCTTTTCATCAACATGTTGTCGACTGTTATCTGCGCTCTTTCATTTCCGATGCTAACTAAATGTCCGCCATTCCGCACACATTCCGTCTCAGCTTGTGTCCAAGGCAATTTCGTTGCTTCAACTGCTGATATACAAAACTGATCTAAAGCCACCCATCCATAAGAGCACTGTCCTACGACACTGGCGATTGGTTCTGCGTGATACCACATCTTCAAAGTCATACCGATCTCCCTCTTCATTCTAGATTTTTCTATGTCTAGTTTCAAGTCTTCTGAGTCTCGATTGAGCGTTGCCATACTAAACTTATCAATTCTATAGCTACCTATCACCGTTGACGATTGCTTATGTTTATAATCAAAGTCTTCTGGTCCTTTATTCATTGCCACTTCGTTGGTTCTGACGCCTTTCTGAACGGACACCGCGAGCGTTATACTGTTCTCGTTTGAGATTATCTCAACGTTTTTGAGTGGATCGCCCGGTTTCGAACAGTGTTGCCAAACTTTCATTCCGTCCCACAAATTTATCGACATCCCATTGCAAAATCTGTGCATGTCGATATTATCGGCGCTCTCGGATAAATTCACGATTTGTGCCGCTTTTAAAATGGTCTCCCCCATTTGTAATCGCAGCGCTACTCTGTTTCCGAACGGCAGATGAATGCGAAACGTGCAGTCTAATGACGTGGTCGGTTCTAGCTCGAACGATCCATTCCTCGAATTCAGCGTCACGTTATAACAAAAATCTACTAATCTGTAGGACACTGTAAACACAGGCGATCCCTGCACGTAAACATATGGTTCCGATTTCAGTGAAGATGTCGAATAATGAAAAAGCTTGTCGTTGCTCGGCAGCTCTTCTAATTTTCCGCACAGCCGCTGGTTGCTGGACTTTGGAGAATTGAGTCCATGGGATGAAAATTGTAGGAAGCCGCCGCTCGAGCAAGGTACATTCAGCCGCTGGAGATTGACTAGGAGGTCGTATCTCCCGGACGAGACAGGAAAGAGAACTTTGCAGTCTTTCTTACGCGGCAACGATATCCAGGATAGGTATCCCTGCGTGGCTCGAAGATGAAGTTTACAATCTATTAAGAAATAAAGAATATTGTTATAAATACTGAAAAACAACCGAAAACTAATGCCATACGCGGCATTGGGTACTACTTCTAGACTAATATTTAATTCGCCATTACTCACTAATTTGCCAATAATTTGACACTAAATTGTAGAAATAAATATTTAATTACCTATATAAAAATAAATAAAATAAAATGTTTTATACAAAATAAAAAATAAAATATTTTGTAATTATAGGAATAATATATAATTAGGAATGACAAAAAAGAGCGTTTTTTTGTTGTAGCAATTTTGATGGAAATTGATTATATTTGGCTACATCTATGTAACAGTCAAGAAACAGATCAAGTAAGTCCAATCTATGACTTCAATATAGGAGGTGATTTTTTCATTGGAAATTCATTAAGGTTCAATACGTTTAACCTCAAGAAAAGTACCATTCGTAACTTAACATTACCTATAGAAGCAGCTTATGATGAACTAATTTGATAACCATTAGTTTGAAAAAATCGTAAACCTCCACAAACACTTTAATATATTCTGATAGAGAAAAGAGACTCATTTAATAATATGGTGAAAATTACAATGAACAAAGAATTACCAAACCACTGGCATTGCATCCCACTAAAAGGGTCCTAATGGCAGCGTGTGTATAAACATGGTAAGCAAATTGATATAAACTCAGATAGCTGATCAGTGCTGCAAGTAATAAAACTCTAAAGTGACCAAAGAATGCGAGACAGTACTAGGACGCACCTCAGGAATGAATAGTTAGCTTGATATAAGATGAAGTTAGCTTTATGTTAGATGTAAGAGGTGGCTCAACCTCCGACTGACGAAACACAGCTTGAACCTCTCTAGGCCGAAACTCGGGCATCGCAGTGGGCCTCCTTACCCGGGCATCCCAGGCCCACTACACGTTCTGGGCATTGTGGGATAAGGCAGCATGTCGCGACTACAAAATGGAGGAGACAGCGAAGCATGCAATCTATGCATGCCCGGCATTATTGACAAAAATAGAGGATTATAAAATATAAATCGGTAGATATGGTGGAAATATACGAAGGTCGACCTTCGTGGATTATATCGCAAATAGCTTTTGGTGTGACTTGGCTGCAAAATCGTAAAAGTACAAAGAATCGACATGGAGTTCTAAGTGCGGGTGTCATACGATAACCAACCCCAAACACAATCATCATCATCATCATCATCATGTCGCAGAAACCAGCTCAAAACAATGAGGGGGGTGAAAGTGATTGCGCTTCCTACCGCCCGTGTCTGTCTCGCTACTTGGATTTGTGACAGTATCGAAAAGACTGGAGAGAGCGATGGTGTTGTTGACCGGTAAATTAGAGAAGTTGACACCGACGCAAGATAATGACTCTGAATCAAGCTATAGTAGAAGAACGATGACTCTGGTAGTTGGCAAAAACAATAAAACAAAACTTTTAAAATCTTTAATTTTTATCATTTTATATTGCCACAATTATTGCGTTTCATTAAAATATTTTAAAACAGTAATGAAGAACAGACTTTCATCTTTATGATCATAGCAGTTTAGTAAATATTTGCTGGAGAATACGGTATGAATTTTTCCAAAATAACTTTTGAAACCTTTTAAATCTATCACGAAAGAAAGTCGACTTAAAAGTGATAGGTTTTTTGTCGATCGATTCTGACGTGGATTATGCCGACAGATTTTAATGATGTTTGGAAAGAACATGCTGTATAGAAAATGCAATATCATTTTCTCAATAACAAAAATCAATTTAATATTAAAATCGGGGCACAGAAATAAAAGCCATTAAATTCAGTTTTTAAAAGCTTCTATTGCATTTTAATGAATCAATAAATAAGTTTCCATTCCCTATATTAGGAATTATCTGGGTCATGCTCTGAAGTATATGGTCTACTCGGCAAAATCGATGGCGGCAGTCAACGAACGCATTCAAGGATAGTGTGCTTTTAGCCAACTGAAAGATATCTCGCAACTCTAATGGGACGGAAAAATCTACTCTCTCGCGCTAATAGTTTATTGATGTCTGCGAAATGCGATGATTGCGAAATTATTATCTATATATTTTTAAAACATAAACTTCCTTCACTAACTTTTTAACCCCGTTTAACAACATTTAGGCGTGTAACATAACATTTTTGTGCATATATGTCGAAAACGGTGAGAAAATTGGCTAAATTTGAAGGTGATGTTCGAAAGGCTTTATGTATTGGTTGCGATCGTGCAATTAGTTGTTAAAATAATCGCCCCTAAGTTGATTTTACTAAATTCAAAACGTTGACAGAAAATTGTATGAAAATGGATCATCAGTAACGAGCGACACAAATCGGAATAAATATTAGGGACAATACAAAAGAAACTATAATTTAAGTGGTCCTATTTAGTTAGGTAGTAAAGGGTATATTTGTTTAAATGGTATGTTAACTCACCTAATCTTAAGTTAAAAGTAAAGAACACTTGGAATATGGTGGCGCTTGTACTCTTCCTGTAGCGTAATCTGTAACAATGAAAAATCAATTATTACATACATCATTGTAATCATATATTTAAAATGATAAAATACTCAAAACACGGAATAGGAAAAAATAAATATTCTACTCTATCGATATCTATGTTCTATTTTATATTATAGATATAATATTGTACATATAACAAGATCAGTTGTTCTAATTGCAATTAATCTATATAAAATCATAGCTTTAAGACTCTTGAAACCCAATTGAGACATAATGCATGTTGGCTTTGGTTATGTAGGAAATGTTTGCGGGTTATGAAATATACCATGCGAATCATGAGTTTTTTTACCTTCAAGGAATTTAGGAACCAAACAGCCTGTATATCACCAGTTACCTAATAATATTTTTTACAAGGCAAAAAAGTCAAAAAAAACGAAAAAGTAAAAAAAACAAAAAAGTCGAAAAAGTCCCAAAAGCTAAAGTCGAAAAAGTCACAAAGTCGAAAAAGTCACAAAGTCGAAGAATGGGAAAAAGTCAAAAAGGTCAAGAAAGTAAAAAAAGGCGAAAAAGTTGAAAAAGTCGGGAAAGACAAATAACTCAAAAAAGTCAGTCGGAAAGTCAAAAAATGCAAAAAAGTGGAAAAGTAAAAAAAACGAAAAAGTAAAAAAAATCTGAAAAGTCAAAAACTGCGAAAAAGTCGAAAAAGTCGAAGAAGTCACAAGCTAAGAAGTCGAAAAATGGGAAAAAGTCAAAAAAGTGCGAATTGTAAAAAAAGCGATAAAGTCGAATAAGTCGGGAAAGTCAAAAAGTCAAAAAGTCTGAAAAGGCAAAAAATGCAAAAAGTAAAAAAAGTCGAAAAAGTCAACAAAGTAAAAAAAAAAACAAAAAGGTAATAAACAATCGAAAAGGCCAAAAAACTCGGAAAAGTATAAAAAGGCGAAGAGGTCGAACAAGTCGGGAAAGTCAAATAAGTCGATAAAGTAAAATAGGTCGAAAAATGCGAAAAAATAAAAAACGTCGAAAAAGTCAAATAACGTCAAAAAAGTCGGAAAAGTAAAAAAAGTAAAAAAATAGGAAAAGTCGTAAAAGTCGAAAAAGTCGGAAAAGTAAAAAAAACTGAAAAGTAGAAAAAGTCGAAAAAGTCGGAAAGTGTGAAACTCATCCAGTTATTCTACGTTCAACTGTAGCTGACGAACTAAACGCATGCTTAAAATCATCAAATTTGTGGCGACATGTCAAGACGATTGACGACTCACATGCAAAAGTTTTTGCAACAAAATCGAAATGCAGATGTGTTTTCGGAGTAATTGTTGTACATTGGTAAAGGGAAAGTCGCAGTTGACATCTCGACCGGATTCATTACATTGTGCACTGATTTCTGTCAGTTGACCGAATCGGAGGAGGAACGCTGTTGGCGTGTTTTTCCGAACGTAGCGCAAAAGTTTAAATACCGTAATTAGCTGACCGAACAAGCCAATTAGCGGTGAAAAACAAATAGGTATGTCGATGACCTCAATACGACCATTCAAAATGTAATTCAGCGACAGTTGTTTGCCTTCAAATCGATATATACATTTATCAACCAGGATGAGGTAGTCAACTATCTCACAGGATTTTTGAATTTGCTGGGATTGCCTGGATCCGACCTCACATTTGTGATGGAAATTAGGCTCAGTCATCATCATGCTGCGTAACATCAATCAACCTCGACAATCAACATCAATCAACGGATTTGCCACTCGATTTTAAACGGCTGAAATTCCCTGTGCATCTGGCCTTCGCGATGACAAATCACGCGTGTTGGAAGTTTGCGGAATTAACTTGGAATGTCCGTATTTCGCGCATGGACAACTGTATGTCCCGTGTTCGCCAAGCAATCAATCGGAAAGCCATCATTTTTGTCTATTTACGCGCCGGAAAACAAAACGAAGAACATAGTTTACCAGAATATTTGTGTTAATGAGCCTTTATATTTCATCAAATAAATTAAATACATTAAATTTATTTTAATTACAAACGACTTTCATTTAATCACCAAACGAAAGTCAAACCGTACATGATTCGGCCATATTATAGATTTCAATGAATTGGATTTGGAAGGTTGATTAGGATTTATAAACGCTTATGAAGAGTTACAATCAAATCAATTTTAGGTGGTACGAAGTTCACCGGGTCATCTAGTTTCTTATAAAAATATTAATCGTATTCCGGGTATTTAATTATTTATAATAATATATTGATTATCCGCTACACGTAGTTCTTGCCTATAAGTAGAACGCAGATTGTATGTTTTTGGACGCCCCTAACTGAAGGTTCCTAATGGCTCGGTTAGGTGGTGTTAGACAATTTTATGTCATCTTGCCTGCCCAACTCGCGGCCCAATTCCCAGTCGGTAGCCTCCTCGTATAGGGACTTAACTTGTCAAGTCCGCTATGAGCTCCAGTCACGGCTGTAATCTGCAGACGGAGGTGGTTGGGATCAGAAGTTTGCAGATTCGGAGAAACACTTCGAGCGGAACTGGACGGTTGGTGCACTGTCCGGTTTGCTTGGCAGCTAATAGGCCCATTTGCAGTTTGGCCACTAAGACCCAGTTTTATGGTGTCGGTCACACGCATGGGTCAACACCCATCCGGCGGCCTCCACGCAAATAGGAGGGCCAAGGTAGGATACTGGCCTGCGGGCCAGTATCCCCTAGGAGTCAACCTTTGGGCGCTTCTGGACGGTTTGCGTACCGTGCGTCGCCATCCAACCGATTGTGCACTCCGACTAACAGCCGGGGGGTTCTGGCAATAGTAATGTCTCCTATAGAACAAGGGTGGTTGTTAACATTATGTCTACTGCTCTTGAAACGACCAATAAGCCAGGCCAATAAGGATGCCGTGGTCCGCGATGGATTCGGTGCACACCGTATCACCATTTCATAAGAGAGAAGACCGCGCAAGCGATCTCGATCCTGTAACCAGTCAGAAGGCAGGAGGTATCTGAAGATTAATTCCAGGCCTTAGATATCCTTCTAAACTGGTAGTCGGGGGTACCTTTCCCGGTGCCCCCAGTAAGGTGTTGGCCTCTGACGGGCAGGTGGCGTAACTAGACTGTGGATTGTTTTTCGTCCCAAGTCTTCTGCGCTCACCTTACGGCAGACAGAACGATCTAATATCGTTAAAACTTCCTGAGCTGACGGGTTCGCCCGTTGTACTCGACAGATCTAGTTGTCCGGTTTGCTAGACACGCTGCCCATCCGGCGATTAATCGGGGGAATCTGGAGATTTATGTTTTCTATGAGAGCGGGGACGACCTGACGTTATTTAACATTGCAAACTGAATTATCGCTTATGTCCTGTAGAGGTTGAGCGAGCGACCACAAATCCGTGACCATACTGGCGGACGAGATCCCAGTGAGGCCAGACCGCTGGGTTCGCTTGCCAGTGCCTCGCGGGAAGGCGTTGGACTATTACGGGCATGTTGGCGTAGTTACAAGTTAGGCTGTGTTGTCCCTGAGTGTCTGCGTTTACCACACGGTTGAAAGAAAGATCTAATGTCGTTATAACTTCCTGGGGTAGCAAGTTTGCCCGTAGTAGTTGAAAATGGTAGTGTCCCTACTTGAACACGCGTTTGGGTACGGCCTTGCTTTACTATGCACAATCCGCATATATTCCCTACTTGGATAAATGTATG
Organism: Micropterix aruncella; assembly: GCA_944548615.1. NCBI lineage: Eukaryota > Metazoa > Arthropoda > Insecta > Lepidoptera > Micropterigidae > Micropterix > Micropterix aruncella. Next base: position 25,302,582 of record OX155960.1, on the reverse strand, counting down.
TAAACTCTATTTTTGATCTCCCTGTCTTAAGGCCTAATATACATAGTAAGTAGATAATTAGTAATAAAGCCCTGGTATAAGTGTATTAAAGATCTATTCTAGCCGTTGAGATAAGGATGGTAATAATTAGTTTACCCAGTTCCGCAATCCTGCCTTTTCATAATAACCACCGGTGCAGAGCTACGGCCTTGCTATTCCCACCATTATATAATTAGAGGTATCTCCGCGGTGCACACATTGTTCGAAGCATAATAGGCCTACTGAACTATCACACTAGAGATTACAACTTACAACAACAACGTAGCGTTTATTTACAACCCCGACATCCGGGAGTGTTGTACCACCGTTTATTAATGCCTTTACAATATTTTTCATTATTGAGGAGATGTTGCGTGCTTACTATTTTATTGTGCCTTAATGCTATTTAATATTATTTTTTTATAAATCATAGCAGAAATAAAATATGCATTGCATAATTAAAATGAAATCCTTACAAGAATACACAAATAGATAGTTAAAGATCCTAATTTTAATTAAATAGCAAGAATCTGTTAACAAAAATGCACAGCATAGGTATTGTGTCTAATAGTCAAAGGTGGTTTCAGAGCTATGTTGAAAACAGAACACAAATGTTTTTTTCTATACAAGATCAAACTAGTAAATATAAAGGGATAACATATGGCGTACCTCAAGGAAACATGTTGGGACCCATTTTATTTCTCATCTATATAAATCAATTATATCAGTTGTCAACAGAAAAAATGTGTTACGCCGACGACACTGTTATTAGTTAAACAGTCAAAAGTGGTTTCAGAGCTATGTTGAAAACAAAAAAAATACGTGTGGCACTCGGGGACTGCCGCAGTAAAGCTATTGCATAGCATTTTTAACAATTTATGCAATTATAATTATTTATTTATTTTATTTTTTCTGATATCAGATAACTGCGCTCTATCGGAAAACGTTGAAATTATTCCGAATCATTTGCGGCTGCGAAAGCAAATGATTCGGAATAATTTAAACGTCTTGCGATAGAGCGCCGCACACGAATTTTTTATTCGATAAAGCAAAAAAACCGGATAATTCGAAAAAAATCGTAGATAAAAAGATAGATGATTAAATTATAATACGCCATAATATATTTTTATATAGGTTTAATATATAATAATATAGGTTTTTATACATAATAATATAGGTTTCATAATAATACGCCAGATAGTATTTGCGTAGTAGTCGTTTTTGTGTTCGGTTAGCGATTCGATAAACAACATCTAAAATATTCAAAGCTAAGAATATCAGAAAAATGTTCTTGTTTAACATATATTTTTTTCGAAATGTAAGCAGTACTCGTTTAGACGTAAGTATCAGTTTAAAATCATTAATTTTCGTTAATAAATTTCTTCATTCGGTCGCCGCGCTGGCCTAGGCCCGCGATAAAAGCTATGCAATAGCTTAAAAACAAACGGTTTTTCTATACATAGTCAAACTAGTAAATATAAATCGACAACATATGGCGAGCCTCAGGGAGCACCTATTTTATTCCTCGTTTATATCAATCAATTATGCCAGTTGTGAACAGCAAAAAGATTAACTTACGCCGACGACACTGTTGTTATTTTTAATGGACCAACCTGAGCTGACACTGTCGTGAAATCAAACTCCGGCATGACGAGAATTAGGGATTAGCTAGAAGAGTCAATTTTAACACAATGTCAGAAAAACGAGCATTTAGTTTTTACGAAAGGGGTCAACCTTCAGTTATGCATTCTCTCGTGATCCACCAGTGATCCTCGATTAGTTTATCTAACTGCAATCCATTGACAAAAAATCGATTGTCAAGTATCTTAGAATTTAGTAGACAATAAATTATGCTGGGAGGAACACTGCAATTTGTAGCTAGGAAGGTTAGAACTCTTGGATATTCGTTCAGAGCTGAGAAATATTTTGGATCCCAAAACGCGTATTGTGCCTTATGCGGGTCGGTATAATTGACCAGGGTGGATGCTCAAAAAGTATTCATATACCACTTCAAACTGCCCAAAATTAGTCTTTAAAATAATATTGCGTAAGTCTTATCGTTATTTTAGCGATACTCTTTTCAAAGAGGCGCATGATTTTGAAATCAGACAATTTTTTATAAAATCGGCATTGCTAACGTTATTTTTAGCTAACCATTATGCATTAATTCTAGGGTTATCATCTTGCCCCATCAGCATTAAAATCACAATACCAACCTATAGGAATAATATTCTGGTACCTAGAATGAATTCACGTATATCAATATACTCTATGCTGGATACTTTAGTACGCTCATTTTTAAATAACAGTTCTGTCAAAGATAATCTTGGTTTTTTAAAATATTTATATTTAATTTTATTTGTAATATTTTTCATATTTTTTTTTGTTACTTGACTATTTAAAATTGGCTATTTAACTCAATTAAATTGGCCATGTTATTATTTTTCTATATATTTAGGATTTTTATGTCTTTTTTTTTGCTTTTAATTCTTTATTTCCTTCCATCCTTTAAGGTTAAATTTGGTTGAGTAGTATTTCATTTTATACTCCAATTTATGGTATTATAGGCTATACGATGTGGTAGTAGTATATATCATTTTATATTTTTTTATAAGTAATTTATTTTAGTTATCGTGCTCAAATTGTTTTAATTTAAAATGCTCTAGAAACACTAGCCCTGGAACGGGTTTATCCCAGTTAGGCAGCGCTGATAGAAAAAAACTACCAAGGTTGATTCCGTTAATTTTTGCCATTGGTTAGTGTCTATAGGAGTATATTGTGGAAATGAAAACAGTTTTTGGTAGGGACTATTAAATAAATTAAATAATTAAATAAAGTTTTATTTATCTGTAAAGTGCGGATTTGCCAGACTTATGGCTATCATGTATTATAAGGAACTACTCAGTTTACGAGGTTAATAATCTAATTAATAATAAATCGGTATTGCGTATGATGAAGTTTTAGTGAATATTTATAAATTTTTTGACATAGTTTATAGGTTTTTGGTTTATACACTAGATATTTTTTTCTTAATGTAAAACACGCGTTCTTTCTCCGAATTTAAAAGAAAAACCGACTACCGAACATTTCTTTAAATCTGATCCTATATTCTGGAGTTACAATAATAGGCCTAGGAGTCTATAACAAGGTTCAGGGACACATCGTTTAATATCTAAAATTACTTCGCCAATCTGTTTCATTCATCAATGGAAAGACCTAATAATCTGCGATTTCATTTTCACTGCGCATGTCCACATTGCCACAGCGATTTCTCACTATGTAGAAAATGCTGCGGTATAAATTTTCAATTAAAAAATACCTTGAGTTTTTGTTACCTGCACATATGGAATTTACAGGAGAATCATTTGTAATAATGCTAATATCACCCCCACGACAGATGCTTGAAAACTGGGCCTTTAACCTCAGTTTCTGCAATTATACTTCGAGCTATAAGAGCACGGATTTGCATTTAGATAGCTGTGACGTCATGGTTACCGATTATTTGCAATTATATAATTTACGATATTTTCCCCAGTGAAAAAAATCATTTGGGCCTTTATTTTTACACAAGTTTGGATTACAATAATTGATTTAAGTATATTATTATTATATACCTTTACTAAACATTTCGTCATTAACGCACAAAACTTCAAAATACCAAGTTATTATAAAGAACGTTTCCAAAATGTTCTATTTCTAAGTACCTGTTTCAATACGCGTTTAGAAATTACACATTAATTTTAATATGTACTAAATTACTATCGAATTCTTTAGAATATCCAAAGTTGTCAAACTTAATGTTCTCCAGTTTTAATCCCGAATTTATAAAGCATCCCTATAATTATTCTCTCCATTGTAAAGCCAACACCGCCTATCATATCGGATATCCGCAACATCTAGCCATGTGGAATTGCTGTTGTTGCGATACAGTTTTGATTTCATAACCACGACAACCACTCGAGCTGCAGAATAAAATGGAAATGGAAAATTGCTTCATGATTTCCGGCTGCTCGGCGTAGTTATTGTGGTAATTTCTATCGTTTTGAACGGTTAGTTGAAAACGTTTTAATTATTATATTATATATATATATATATATATATATATATATATATATATATATATATATATATATATATATATATATATATATATATATATATATATATATATATATATATATATATATATATATATATATATATATATATATATATATATATATATATATATATATATATATAAATATTTGATAGTTTTGTGTATATATTCTTTTTAGAATTGATTAATAAGATGATTATAAAGTAAATAATTATAAAAGCCACTTACATCGTGACGAAGGATTCCCTTGATCGGATTCGGGAATGCTTTAGGTGTTAACGAGAATGATGAATGCCTCTCACTTGCGGAAAGAGGATTAGGTTTAAGTTGGGCCCATTTTACAACTAGTAACGCTCACCCTTCATCCAATTATCTCAAAAATTAAGCTACAATCCTTCTTTATACGTAAACTCACTCAATTTCCTATTATTTCAAGGGAAATAACAAGACAAGACGAGCTACTTGACAGATGGAAGAATTTAAAATTTCGAATTTCGTTTTTTTATTTTCTAAAGGTGCGATATAAAGAAGCTGCGATCAATATTCAGCTGAAAACTTAAAACTAAAAGCGTGACATGCCCTCATATCAATGAAAGGAAGCAGTCAGCTCTTTCCTATTAGTTGGAAAGATTACCTTTAACCTAAATGGATTATTTACAATGAACGAAACATAAAATATGTAAAAATTCAAAATTTTGAAATATTTGATAGTTTTGTGTATATATTCTTTTTAGAATTGATCAATAAGATGATTATAAAGTAAATAATTATAAAAGCCACTTACATCGTGACGAAGGATTCCCTTGATCGGATTCGGGAATGCTTTAGGTGTTAACGAGAATGATGAATGCCTCTCACTTGCGGAAAGAGGATTAGGTTTAAGTTGGGCCCATTTTACAACTAGTAACGCTCACCCTTCATCCAATTATCTCAAAAATTAAGCTACAATCCTTCTTTATACGTAAACTCACTCAATTTCCTATTATTTCAAGGGAAATAACAAGACAAGACGAGCTACTTGACAGATGGAAGAATTTAAAATTTCGAATTTCGTTTTTTTATTTTCTAAAGGTGCGATATAAAGAAGCTGCGATCAATATTCAGCTGAAAACTTAAAACTAAAAGCGTGACATGCCCTCATATCAATGAAAGGAAGCAGTCAGCTCTTTCCTATTAGTTGGAAAGATTACCTTTAACCTAAATGGATTATTTACAATGAACGAAACATAAAATATGTAAAAATTCAATATTTTGAAATATTTGATAGTTTTGTGTATATATTCTTTTTAGAATTGATCAATAAGATGATTATAAAGTAAATAATTATAAAAGCCACTTACATCGTGACGAAGGATTCCCTTGATCGGATTCGGGAATGCTTTAGGTGTTAACGAGAATGATGAATGCCTCTCACTTGCGGAAAGAGGAGTAGGTTTAAGTTGGGCCCATTTTACAACTAGTAACGCTCACCCTTCATCCAATTATCTCAAAAATTAAGCTACAATCCTTCTTTATACGTAAACTCACTCAATTTCCTATTATATATATATATATATATATATATATATATATATATATATATATATATATATATATATATATATATATATATATATATATATATATATATATATATATATATATATATATATATATATATATATATATATATATATATATATACCCCACGTTGGGCGCCATAATGTAACATTATGGCGTCCAACGTAAATTAGTCGATTCTTGCTCCAATTAATAGCTTATATGAAAATGAAAAACACCAGACGGTCTATGTAAATAAATTATTTGTTGAAGAAATATGTAAAACATGCACTAAAATATCGTATGGCTAATTTCATGCTATTTACAGTTTCTATTTAAAATTCTATGTACAGTCTAATTACAAGCTATATTTACAGTGTCTAGATACTACTTACTAGTGAATGCTATACTACTAGTTTGATATAATACGTAAAATCGAAGTAAATTGTATTTAAGTCTAACTATTTCTATTAATAATTGAAACTAGGGTCCTTCTAAATGGTAATGGTTCAAAAATTCGTCTTAATCAATCCTTTTGATCCTAGCGCAGCAGTCAGCAGTGGGTGAGTGTTTGATTTTCTTTGATTTTCGTCATTTCGTTCTGGTGGGGGAAGCTTACTGAGTTGTTTCATCGAGCACTACTACCAGGTTTTCAATATGCCGACGAGATTCCATTTTTTGAGAAAGGCTGAGCTGGATTTTGAAATTATTCTTCGCGGGGCGATACCTGAAGATACGGTCGATAAAAATAGAAGTATCTTGAAGGGATTAGTAGATGTTGTACCGGCCTCAAGCATTCAATTTAAAAAAGAGTGGGGTAAGGACATTCTTAGATCTCTCTCGAGATTGAAGGATGATATTAAATTATTAAAATCAGAGGGTAATGTAAATAAGCCAATTTTTGAAGCGAATTATGAAGCGATGGAGAGACGTTTTCGATTATCAACCGATATGCCAGATTACTTAGCTACAATTTGGGAATTGATACAGGACTCATGGCAGGAGTTTTCCGATAACTCGTCTCAGATTAGTCAGCTTCTCGCAGGTCCGTCGCAGGCAACTAGTAGGGATATTCGGAAGGATACGGGCAGCGATTCAATAATTTATCCCTTAGATAATATGCTAAAAGATGAGCTTAGCACATCGGATGTGGATCCGGGCAAAATAATCGTCGCAGGTACTCCGATGGATGTTTCGGATAGGGTTGACGTTCGTCCATCGAATCCCCGTCCGGTAAATTTAGCTAAACTCCCAGTATCGTATGATGGTAGTAGTTGCGTGTTCGATTTCTTGGAGCGCCTCAGCGAGCTGGCAGAGAGTCGTTGTATTGCTGACCACGAGCTTCTGCGGGGTATTCCAGAGATTTTAAATGGCTCGGCGTTGCAATTTTTCCGTCAGGTCAAGGGTACTGTAGTGTCGTGGAACGATTTTTCTCAGCAACTGAAACAAAGATTTCAACCTGATGATTACACGTATAGGCTGTCTAAACAAATTTTTGTTCGCACTCAAGGGAAATCAGAATCAGTATCTGATTATTTTGCAGCGATGGATACGCTTTTCAGTCGTTTAGCTAGACCGATGTTAGAAGAACAAAAGCTCGACATACTGCTGCGCAACGTTAGACCGGTTTTCTCAAATCAGTTCGGTTTGACGGAACTAGATACGGTTGCAAAATTAAAATCGTTTTGCTCGCGCATAGAAGAAAATCATAAGCGTGCAAAGTTTTTCTGTGAAACGCCTAGCGATTTTCTGGCAACAGCTCCGCGCAACTCTAATAATGATGCGGGATCATCTAATCTCGATCGCAAAAATAATGTTTCCGAGAAGGGAAATTATAGAGAGTACTCACGTGTCAACGCGGTAAGTTCCGAGGGTCCTAGAAGGCCGTGCTTACGTTGCCGGACTTCCGACCACGGTTATGCTGACTGTCCGCGGAAAAATGACATTTTCTGCTTCCGATGCAAAGCTCCCGGACAGAAAAGTCCCTCGTGCAGTAACTGCAAAATTAAAAATCAAGAGGTTATGCATTTTAAATCTTCGTCTAATAGTTCAAAAAACGAAGCTTAGACGCTACTTGCCACAAGCAGCGATTGTACTGGAATACTAGTTGGAAGGGGTTGAGGAGAGAGTGCCTTAAGGCAGCAAAGACGAACAGTCCTTCGGCCGCCGCTCCTACTCCAAACTCGGCAAATAGTAATTTCCGCATCAATTGCTCGCGTAACTCCGGTAGCGTCGATAAATTGTTATATTTAGAATTAAATTTAAATAAATTAAAATTGCAAGGCCTGTTAGATTCAGGGTCCGCATTAAATATTATTGGTGCGAACGTTCATTTAGACATTATGAATCAAGGTTTTTCGTTAGAAAAATGTGATTCTTTTTCAGTGACCTCAGCAAATGGACAAAAGTCTCTGTGCATAGGTGCGGTTCAGTTGCCAATTACGATTAAGAAATTAACAAAGTTTTGTACTTTTTATGTATTTCCGGGTATAGAAATACCAATTATTCTGGGGATTGACATATGGAAGAAGTTCAATCTAATTCCGAATGACTTGCAATTTTTGCAAACTTCGGACATTTCGGAGTTGCACACATGTAGAATCGTAGAGCCGATGATAGCGGACTACGAGTATCTGACTGCGGAGCAACGTTTAATCGCAGATAACATTATCGGGCAGTTTAAAGAGATTTCGACGGAGAAGATTGGTTTGGGTCGTACGGATTTGGTGGTTCATCATATTGACACTGGGGATAGCGCACCAATTAAACAGCGCATGTATCGTCTCCCACCGCCAAAGTTGGATGCGTTAAACGCAGAAGTAGACCGGATGCTGGAACTCGGAGTGATAGAGCCATGCATCTCGCCATGGAATAGTCCGGTTCTGATGATACCAAAAAAAGATGGTACATCGCGTTTTTGTCTGGATTCGCGGAAGCTAAACAGCGTAACAAAGAAGTTTGCATACGGATTACCTTTAATTGCGGACATTTTAGATAGCTTGGGCAATTCGAAGTTTTTGTCATCTATTGATCTGAGCTCGGCGTTCTGGCTAGTTCCGTTGTCAGAGTCATCTCGCTTGAAGACCGCTTTTACAGTCCCGTACAGGAACTCGTTTGCCTTCACAGTGACTTCCTTCGGCGTGTCCAATGGATCGGCCGTACTGCAAAGTTTAATGGATAGTTTGCTAGGTCCGGCCTTCGAGAGGAAAGTTTTTGTATATCTGGACGACATCATTGTTACGGGCAGTACTTTTGAAGAGCATGCGTCATTGCTAATGCGTGTTCTCGACAGGCTGAAATACGGTAAACTGTCAATAAATTTCGACAAGTGTCAATTTTTCAGATCAGAGATGAAGTATTTAGGGCACGTAGTGGATAGATTTGGGCTGAGAGTGGATCCGGAGAAGGTTTTGGCCATAACATCTTTTCCGATGCCAAAATCCAAAAAGGAAGTACGTCGTTTTCTCGGCATGGCCTCTTGGTATCGAAGATTTGTGGAGAACTTTGCGTCCAGGGCAGCACCGCTGACCAAGTTGACTGCAACCAAGATGGGAACCCCTAGGTTTGCATGGACAGCGGAAGCAGAGATGGCGTTCAATGATTTAAAGGTGGCAATTTCGTCCGCTCCCGTTCTGTCGTGTCCGGATTATTCTAAACCATTCAGAGTTTACACGGATGCGTCTTCATATGGCACGGGAGGAGTGTTGACCCAAGGGGAAGGTGATGAAGAGAAGCCGGTCGCATTTGTGAGTAAGACACTAGCGGCAGCGGAACGGCATTACAGTGCAACAGAACGCGAGGCCCTGGCAGTTCTACATGCGGTGGAACATTGGAGATGTTACCTTGACACTGGTGAAGAATTTGAGATAGTGACGGACCACAGTGCTCTTCGATGGTTCATGGGACTGGAGTCACCTTCTGGTAGATTGGCCAGATGGGGGGTAAGGTTGTCACCGTTCAACTTCAAGATTATTCATCGAAAAGGCTCCGAGCAAGTTGTTCCGGACGCTTTGTCGCGCGCTCCGATCACGGCAGCAGTCACATTATCTGAAACGAAAGACACTTGGTTTAAGCAGAGGTTTAATAGTGTGCTTAGTAATCCTCAGGCGCACCCTAACATGACGATCATAGACGGAAAATTATACCGTCATAGTAAAGCTGAAGCTGAACCCGATCCAGACTTCATATGGAAGCAGGTGGTGATGAAGGAAGACCAAGAGAGGTTGATGAAGTTTCATCATGATCAACCATCTGCGGGTCATTTGGGAATTTTTAAGACGTACCATCGTCTTCGGCAAAGCTACTACTGGCCTGCGCTGTATCAATCCGTAGTGAAGTACGTTTCAAATTGCGAAACATGCCTAGCAACGAAACATACGACGTCAGCGCCGTTAGGATTGATGACTACACCTAAGCGTTGTAGCCGTCCGTTCGAATTTATTGCTCTCGATGTACACGGGCCTTTACCTATGACCAAAAATAAACACAGGTACATATTATTGGTCACCTGCTGTTTTAGCAAATATTGCGTAGTCATACCGCTTAAAGAGGCAACTTCAGCGTCTATGATACCGTTAATTCGGGAAAGGGTATTCCTTATTCATGGTATACCTAGAGTGGTGTTGTCGGATAACGGCAAACCCTTCATATCCAAGGAGATGAAGAGATTTTTCTCGGATTATAATATACCGACCATCTTTAATACTCCATATCATTCTCCTCAAATAAACACGGTCGAACGATATAATCGTACGTTAAACTCAATGTTGACGGCATTTGCCAGTAAAAATCATAAAACGTGGGATGCTCACCTATCTGAATTTCAGTTTGCTCTGAACGCAGCTCGGTCAGAAGCCAGTGGTTACAGCCCAAACTTTTTGGTATTCGGTCGTGAGATTGTCTCTAGTGGAGAAGTTTATGCCGCGATGTCTTTGGCCGAAACCCAGGAGGTCTTGATGTCACCAGAAGAAGACGACCGTCTAGAGAGAGTTGGCGTTCTGGAAAGGATTTTTAAACAGGTCAATGAAAATTTGTCAAAACAACATGACAAAAATAAATTAATTTATGACCAAGGCCGACGACATTTACCCTTGAAAAAAGGTGACATAGTATGGAAAAAGACTAGATTTTTGTCCAATAAAGGCAAGGGATTTTCATCCAAACTGGCACCCAATTACGAAAAATTCCGTATCGCTTAAAAACTGTGCGATCAAGTATTCAAACTCGAAACACTAGACGGCAAATTATTGCCAGGCGATTATCACGCAAAAGACTTTAAAGTAAACGGGTGTACCAGTGAGTTGTCGACAGTAGACCAACGGACATAGCTTCTTAATTTTTGTTGAAAATTATATCACCAATATTTACTTGTACCATAGTTAAATTTTTAAAAAATATTAGTAGTGAAAGATAGGGGAGACTTGAATAAAAAAAAAAAAATAAAACTTACGGGTTTCGAATGATCAGCAGCTTTTGGTGCGGACCGGGACGGCTGACGGCATAAGTGCTGAAATGTTTGGACATTTACGTTAAATAAACTTGTGGTAGTTTCGGAGGAGGTTTTCGTAGATCAAATTTTTATGAGCTACGGTATTATGAATGGTCTGAGGCTCTCATAGGTGTCCCAGTAGAATGGCTGTGGATGGATTTAGTGAGGAATGAATGAGATGAATATTAGAGTATGTCCTCGCACTGATTAGAGAAACAGGCCAGTAGCTACAGTCTGGGAGTGGTTCCAGTGCTTATAATGCTTTCCCGATCTCTAATTGTTGATCTTGGGACAGGCTGTAGTCCGTGTCGAATTGCAAAATTGGGTCAACGTGGTTATTGACACAATGCAATTTTGATTTACGTTTGTAAACAGTTTTTCGTGTGCGGAACGTTAACACGCGTTTATTGTTATACGTTAGATAGTCGGAACTAGGTTTTCACTGGCGTTGTGCGATATAAGTCTGCAGATTCGTTCGTTTTTTGATTTTGAGGTTAACCTAATAGGTATCACGTCAAGATGGTTTACTCACCGGAATTTGGAAGGGTTGAGTTGTTGGCGGAGAAAAAAATTAAGGTCGCTTAATTTTTTTAACGGTGGTACGGGGGATGTAACGCTCTCCGCGTTTTCCCGCTGATTTTATTCCATTTTCCCATCCAACTCGAGTTCCACATAGTTCGCGAGCATGTTTACGAGCTGTCATCCGGCGACTTTTCACAATCGAAAGCGGCGCGAGCGCTATTTAATCGTTCGGCGCTCGACTCTATGCCGAGCGTACACGAAATCGGCCGAATAAGGACGTCGGAATAGATCGTTGCCAGGCGTAGGAGATTGATGCGATGTTTCGGAAATATTTTCCGAAGGTGTTTATTTTATTTAATCCGAAATTAAATTGGTTTCTTTTTAATTGTTCATTATTGGGATATGGTAGGAATCTTGTTTCATAAATTTTATCCATTTTCATAAGGTGTGCTAGATGGTAAATTGGCCATCTTAAAGGTCGTGGGTTCACCTACTTTTAGGTTTTCGAGGATAGGAAAATGAAGGATAGAGGTAAGGGGATTCTGATCATTGGGTTAGAAATAAATAAAAATCAGAAATATTCTCTAAATTGTTAAGATTTTTAATCATCCTAAATAAAAAGGCCTAATTTGAATTCAAAATCTCGCGCGCTGAGAAATGGAATTTCCCTTACGGGCCCGCCAAAAATGTAGTATAACTACCAGCCGAAATGGGAATTCGCCCTCATTTTATCGCCAAGCAGCAGAATCTCAAGATCCCAGGGAAGTCCGTAGTAGGATTAGGACGATAGTTTTTCCTGGTAAGTGCTCGATGTATTTTACTCTGTTTGCGATCCTTTCGGATCGGTTTGGCGGGGGTCAGAATCAAACGACTGGACTTGAGCTATTGCTGTTCCTGTTCCGAGATCTGTACCTTCGTCCCGGCGCGAATATTCTAAAATAGGCCCTTTCTGCGATAGGGATCTTCTGCGAGGGATCTACATATCGGATCCTTATTCGGGCAATACTCGTCGAAAACGAGCACATCCGGGGATTCCGTATCTGCGTTTTTGGATCGTCGTTGGGGAAGGTCGTTGAGCAAGCCCACTGCCATTCCACGGCCGTTAAGGACCGTCATTTGGAGCCTGGCTGCTGATCTGAAGCCATACGACCGCATCGGGAATCGTAGTTCCGGCGAGTCTGCGCGGCGTCATACCTACCTGCTCCAGTCTACGGCTAGTACGAGAGTACGATCATCGGAGTACCGTACTCGCACCTCGGCGGCCGCGACGAGCTGCACCTGACGTCAATCGCAGCGGAAGGCGCGAAGATTCGAATGGCGGAGCGCGCATATCCTATTCCCCAATTGAACCGTACCATTATATTTGAGGAGCAAGAATCGACCTCCGTAACCCTGAGCTCTGCTCGCCGCTGACTAGCGGCAATTTGAATTGTTCTTTTTAATTTTGTTTTGTTTTAAATATTTTCACTCTTGTTTACCATTTTTACTCATTGTTTGTTTTGAATATTAGTTTAAATTGTGTTTTATACTTATAACGTTTACTTGTTTTAACCTATTAAGGTAATATTTGAAGGATAGGGTTTAGCCATATCCTTCACCCTAATTTATATTTATCCGCACAGACCTCCACTGTGCCGAGTGTGCATAAATTAGGCAAAATAAAGAATTTAGAAACATCACTTCTTTTTAGTTTATAGTTTCTACATATTCTATATATATAGACCTTTTTTTTTATGTTACAATATATATATATATATATATATATATATATATATATTGAAATATTTGATAGTTTTGTGTATATATTCTTTTTAGAATTGATCAATAAGATGATTATAAAGTAAATAATTATAAAAGCCACTTACATCGTGACGAAGGATTCCCTTGATCGGATTCGGGAATGCTTTAGGTGTTAACGAGAATGATGAATGCCTCTCACTTGCGGAAAGAGGAGTAGGTTTAAGTTGGGCCCATTTTTCAACTAGTAAACACCCTTCATCCAATTATCTCAAAAATTAAGCTACAATCCTTCTTTATACGTAAACTCACTCAATTTCCTATTATTTCAGGGGAAATAACAAGACAAGACGAGCTACTTGACAGATGGAAGAATTTAAAATTTCGAATTTCGTTTTTTTATTATTTTCTAAAGGTGCGATATAAAGAAGCTGCGATCAATATTCAGCTGAAAACTTAAAACTAAAAGCGTGACATGCCCTCATATCAATGAAAGGAAGCAGTCAGCTCTTTCCTATTAGTTGGAAAGATTACCTTTAACCTAAATGGATTATTTACAATGAACGAAACATAAAATATGTAAAAATTCAATATTTTGAAATATTTGATAGTTTTGTGTATATATTCTTTTTAGAATTGATCAATAAGATGATTATAAAGTAAATAATTATAAAAGCCACTTACATCGTGACGAAGGATTCCCTTGATCGGATTCGGGAATGCTTTAGGTGTTAACGAGAATGATGAATGCCTCTCACTTGCGGAAAGAGGAGTAGGTTTAAGTTGGGCCCATTTTTCAACTAGTAAACGCTCACCCTTCATCCAATTATCTCAAAAATTAAGCTACAATCCTTCTTTATACGTAAACTCACTCAATTTCCTATTATTTCAGGGGAAATAACAAGACAAGACGAGCTACTTGACAGATGGAAGAATTTAAAATTTCGAATTTCGTTTTTTTATTTTCTAAAGGTGCGATATAAAGAGCTTCCATCTGTCAAGTAGCTCGTCTTGTCTTGTTATTTCCCCTGACATAATAGGAAATTGAGTGAGTTTACGTATAAAGAAGGATTGTAGCTTAATTTTTGAGATAATTGGATGAAGGGTGAGCGTTTACTAGTTGAAAAATGGGCCCAACTTAAACCTACTCCTCTTTCCGCAAGTGAGAGGCATTCATCATTCTCGTTAACACCTAAAGCATTCCCGAATCCGATCAAGGGAATCCTTCGTCACGATGTAAGTGGCTTTTATAATTATTTACTTTATAATCATCTTATTGATCAATTCTAAAAAGAATATATACACAAAACTATCAAATATTTCAAAATATTGAATTTTTACATATTTTATGTTTCGTTCATTGTAAATAATCCATTTAGGTTAAAGGTAATCTTTCCAACTAATAGGAAAGAGCTGACTGCTTCCTTTCATTGATAATAGGGCATGTCACGCTTTTAGTTTTAAGTTTTCAGCTGAATATTGATCGCAGCTTCTTTATATCGCACCTTTAGAAAATAAAAAAACGAAATTCGAAATTTTAAATTCTTCCATCTGTCAAGTAGCTCGTCTTGTCTTGTTATTTCCCCTGAAATAATAGGAAATTGAGTGAGTTTACGTATAAAGAAGGATTGTAGCTTAATTTTTGAGATAATTGGATGAAGGGTGAGCGTTTACTAGTTGAAAAATGGGCCCAACTTAAACCTACTCCTCTTTCCGCAAGTGAGAGGCATTCATCATTCTCGTTAACACCTAAAGCATTCCCGAATCCGATCAAGGGAATCCTTCGTCACGATGTAAGTGGCTTTTATAATTATTTACTTTATAATCATCTTATATATATATATATATATATATATATATATATATATATATATATATATATATATATATATATATATATATATATATATATATATATATATATATATATATATATATATATATATATATATATATATATATATATATATATATATATATATATATATATATGTTACAGTTAACACCCGTTTTTAGATAGAACGCGTTTTCCCTAGTTAGAACTAGTTTTTACTTAATGCCTTTGTTAAAACTAGAATTAACTAATGCTCAAAATTGAATATCAGGTAAAACTAGTTTTTACTAGACAAAACGCGTTTTTCCAAACCGGGGGAATTCCGGGGGAATCTCTTTCCAAACGCCCGCGCCGTTCGCGCGCTGTGCGCTCGCTCGATTCAGTACCGCTTTGTTTTCATTCTGATAAGCACGTATAGATTGATTCGAGCGCAATTGTCATGGCAAACTTAAATGAAGGAACGCGATGGAAAGAGGAGTTTTTAAACCAGTTATTAGCGATTCGCGATCACGAAAAAAAAGAGGACCACTTCTGTATTATGACAAAAGGAACCTACGACAATTTAGTGGACGAAATTCAAGAAGCACAATTAGCTGTTCAGAAATCTCAGAAACAGTACAGGAGACTGAAGCGATTTAAGGTAATCAATATTTGTGGAATACGAAAATTAGTGACTAGACAAGAGCCCATGAAATACTACTTGTATGTAGATGAAATTTTTGATATAATTGAAGCAGCTCATGTGGCCGTTGGTCATGGTGGTCGGGATAGACTTAAAAATGAAACTTCACGAAAATATGCGAACATAACTTTAGAAATGATAAATATTTTTCTCTCTATGTGCGAAACTTGTCAGCGTAAAAAGAGTATGAAGAAAAAAGGACTTGTTTCAAAACCCATACTACATTCTGAAATGAACAGCCGTTGCCAAGTCGATCTTATCGACATGCAAACTCAAGAAGATCGGGGATTTAAGTTTATAATGGTGTATCAGGACCATTTGACAAAATTTGTTTTGTTGCGTGCACTGAAAAGTAAGAGAGCCGTAGAGGTGGCGTATCAGTTGACTGATATATTTTTGACATTTGGTGCTCCTTGCATCTTACACTCGGATAACGGCAGAGAATTTGTAAATTCTGTCATAAATGAGCTCGTTTCATTTTGGCCGGAGTGTAAACTGGTCCATGGAAAGCCAAGACACAGTCAAAGCCAAGGATCTGTTGAAAGAGCTAACCAAGACATAGAGAAAATGTTAGCTTCATGGATGCAAGATAACGATACCACAAATTGGTCAAATGGTATTCGGTTTGTACAGTTTATGAAAAATCGGGCGCTTCATTCCGGTATTAAACAATCACCATACAAAGCAATGTTTGGTATAGAACCACGAGTAGGTCTTATGACTTCGACTTTACCACGAGATGCTATTGAGGATATACGAGAGGAAGATGATCTCGAAAATGCGTTAAATAAAATAAATATGACGGATAGTACAGATAATGCAAAAGCTGAGCCTGTGGCTAGTTGCAGTGGACATCGTCAGATTATAACCGGAGCCAAACAAAAAGACGCAGAAAGTTCATCCAAAACAAGTGGAGAATCGCCAATCGCACCAGAAGCCAGTGAATATGACATTGAAGCTGAAGCATCTACGACCGTAGAGCCTCTTATAATACCACCAAATGACAAAGACCTCGAAGTTGTAACAAATGTGAATCGACAAATAATGGCATCCAGAGAAACAGCACATCGAAACTTAAAAAAACAGGCCCAGAGAATGACATTGGCTTCAGATGCAATTCACGTTCCAGTAGAAATTGGTGATAATGTCATTATACAAATCCCTGATGTCGACAGAGCAAAAGCAGATCTACGTAATATAGTCGGAGTGGTTCTTCAAAAGGATGATCAGGGTTTTCACAAGATTGGAACGAAATATGGAATACTCGAGAAATTATATTGCAGGTATGTGACCTATGGGTTGCTTAATTGTTTTATCATATAACTATATCGCTATTAGGTAAATGCCAACTATTTAAATGTGCTTTTCAGGTCAGAATTTGATAAGTGCAAAGAAAAATTTTTGCATGAAGAAGATGTTCCGAATACCAATTTACCTTTGAGAACTGTTGCTAAGGAAGCAGCCATAGGAACAGGCCAAGGATTTATGCGCTGCGTATGCAAGAAAGGATGTATGTCAAAAAGGTGTCTCTGCAAGAAAAATGTATACCTTTGTAACTCAAAATGCCACGATAGTTTGTCTTGCAATAACAAGTAGATCCTCATCCTTTTCTAATTTTAAGGTTTTGATTATTTTTTATTGTATGGTAACAAATGTTCCTTAACAACTTGTTTGATTATTTTATTTACTTTTAATTAATATTGTTACCTTGGCAACTTCTTTATGTCGATGTTCCCTAAAATGTTCCTTTAGTGTAAGATTATTATTTTGTGTCCTAGATCTTTTTAATAAATATTTTTAAAGTATATCTTGTTTTCAATCCCAAATTAGTTTCTGTAGTGCTGGTTTTAACTAAGGCTCGGAGTGACAACTAGTTTTATCTGAAAATCAAAAATATCAGTGGTAAATTCTAGTTTTGACTAGGTATTTCTAGTTTTAACAAAAGCATTAAGTAAAAACTAGTTCTAACTAGGGAAAACGCGTTCTATCTAAAAACGGGTTTTAACTGTAACATATATATATATATATATATATATATATATATATATATATATATATATATATATATATATATATATATATATATATATATATATATATATATATATATATATATATATATACGGATTTCGGTTTCCCCATATATTGAGATGTCAACCACAACGGGCGAACCCGTCACCGCAGGACGTTTTAACGATTCATCGTTCTATCGACCGTGCAGTGAGCGTAGAAGACTTAGGACATAACAAATCCGACGTCTAGCTACGCCACAACCCGCTAGAGACCAACGCCTTACCGCGAGTAGCCAGGTATGTTACCTGGCGGGCGGCACTCGCGCCCTAACTACCAATTGTGACCAGATTTCTCCGGTCTCTCGATTGGTTCCGAGTTCGAGGTCGCTTGCGCGGTCCTCTCCCTTACGAAGCGGTGAAACGGAGTATACCGAATCTATCGCGGACCAAGGCGTACTTTGCCCATATAGTGGTTTCCCCATATAGTGGAAATCCAAATTAATCAAGGGGATTGTTCCAAATACACCCAGCATGTTCATAAAAGCATTAATAATCGCCTGAAAAGGACAGCTGTCGAACATCATTTGTCGATGGACCCATGTATACCGTAAACTCTTGTTTTCCGTAAAGTTTTGTTTATTTTGAAGAGGTTTTTGTACGCAATGGAAAGATACTGTTGATGAAGATGTAATATCAGATGCACCGGAATATTTATTTATTTATAAGTAAATATCAATAATGATTCCTAAATAGCTAGGACACACTTAATATTTAGTAAGCACGGAAATAGATACTGCGCTGAAAGCTTTCACCTCCGGATCAAGGCAATATACCTGATCTAAGGCTAATCCTAAGTCTTATTGCACTTTATTATTGAGCTTGTTTAAAGGCTTTATAAAAGTCATTTAACCCCTAGAGCCCCAATTTGCCGATATCGGCCACAACACGATTCAGCTTGACGGCCCCTTTTTAATTTTTTAAAAATTTAATTAGTTTTATTTTATTATGTTTTATTATGTTAATATGTTTTATTTTCATTATGGGTACAGTGTTTTGGCAGTAATTAATGTTTTGGTGGGACAGTGTCATAATTCAATTTTTTTACTAATTTTTACTAATTTTTTTTGGGATATCAACTTATCAATCGACTGAGGGGCCGAGGCCTGAAGGGTTAAGTGCATTTGCAAAATTCAAATTCAAAATACTTTATTTATCTATAATATTACATGTATTTTTAAAATTCTAAGCCATCCTAACTAGGCCTCGCCTGTACTAAGGTAGGCTTAAATAATCAATTAAAGAGTCATGTCCTAAAAGTAAAACTATTATTAATATTCAAGTTAAATTATTACATACTTATTATTATTACTATTAATAATTTATTATATACTTATTATTATTACTATTATTTAATTATTATATACTTATTATTATTATTATAACTTAGGTAATTAGGCAAAGTTATTAGTCATCTACAATCATTCACGTGCTACAACGGCCAGTTAGAATAGATAGGAATATAAATTTATAATCTATATACAGGTTTTGTATTTCGATATTTGCTCTAAAGGCAAAAAACATTTAACTACAAAACCTTTCTCAATAACCGAGAAAGGTACAGATTGGGTTCTGGAGGTTGATTCGGTCTCTAAGCAGTATAAATTCCCTGAAAGTCTCGGATGCACAGCCCTCCGTCCAGATACAACTCTTTACTCTCTATCTCGGAAGGTGGCTCTTATTGTAGAATTAACTATTCCATGGGAATCAAATATCCCAAAAGACCACGAGTACCAATTAAATAAATACCATGATCTTGCAAATGCCGTAACCCGGAACGGCTTCACTGTTCACCTTCACGCGGTGGAAGTTGGCGCTCGTGGCCTGCCAGCTAAATCTCTATTTCACCTCTTTAAAGATCTTGGCCTTTCCAGAAAAATAATCAACTCTTTCTTAGAAAAATTATCTGAAACTGCGATTTGCGCATCTCAAATTCTATGGCTTCGAAGGGGGAGTGAATGGGTGGTAAGGTGAACGCTCACATGTGGCAAGACAGCTGTCCTAAACCTACCACAGCCGGTTCGTAAGTCCGGAATCCACCACCCCCCAGAAGTGTAAAAAAAATAGTATTATGATGGGCCCGACTCCGGAAATTGCTCGACTATGCACTTTGGCTATGTCAAAATATCTCGGAGAAAACAAGGGTTTTCAATTAAGCCTCAGCTGAAACATGAAAAAACAATCGAAAGGATATTAAAACATTCCAATAGCGATCGATATGTGTGCTGAAAAATCAAGAAAATATCGGAAAAAAATCCATGAACGAAACAGTCGATCCAAATCAAAAGTGTACCAAAAGTCAACTTGAGTTGACAACTACATTGTGCGAACCCGTCGCATCAGGAAGTTTTAACGATAGTGATCGTGAAGTGAGCGTAGATGACTTAGAGGCAATACAAGTCTACCGCTAGCTAAGCCAATATGGCCGACAGAGCCAACACCTTACGGCGAGGCACCGGGAAAGGTACCCGGCGGAATCAATGGCCATCTTGAATCAATAATCAGGATATCTCCAACCTCCCGTATAGTTACGGGTCTGAAGTCGCTTACGCAGCCTCTACCTGTTGTATTGCAGCGGTAATTCAAAAGGAATTTATCGCTAACCTGGGCGTCCTTTGCCCGTCATACCACTCGGGATCGGGTGGCCGGTAGGTCGTTTCAAGAATAGCATGGCAACAAAACATCCACCCCCGCTGCTTAGGAGATATTATATTTCCATAGTCTCCAGACTCCCTCAGGAATTCGTCAGAGTGCACAACCGATTGGTATTCCCGAACAGTAGCGCCGGAAGGTAAGCCCCCAGGGGAAGCCGATCCACCAGCCGTGTGGCCTGAGACGCGAGAGTCTTACCCGGGGTAGCCTTCCACGCGAGGAGGCTACTGAACAAGGGTTGAATCTTGAGTTAGACCGATCCGAGAACATAATGGATCTTATGGTCCAAACTGCACTAAACTGTTCGCTACTTTCGCTAGAACTTCCGAACAACTTGGCCGCAGCTATAATCATACCAGGTGCTCGTAAATATCTGCCCAACACCTTCTGGACGTTTTTAACATTTCACCGACGCGACGCCAGCGGACGAGTTGCCGCTATCTTTTAGACCGGATTATTGAACGCTTGATTTTTTCTATCGTGGTAATACTGTCGGTAATTCTTGTACTTGTAATTAATATATTTGTGAAAATTAGCGACCACTAATTCTAAAGAAAAGCAGTTTTAAAATTGTCATAAATCAGTCATTACGTGGTAAAACAGTTCTCAGTTAAACATTCTCTCTTACTCTTACACAACGCATTCATCCGCAGTCACCTCGAATATGCGTCTCAAATATGGTTTCCTAGCTATAATGTTCACGTAAAGGGAATTGAACATATTCAAAATTTGTTCTTAAAACATTTTAATTATCGTTTCTTTTTGTCCTTTCCAAATTACAGCGAAGTATCTAGCTTTCGTGGTCTTCCATCGCTACAATTAAGAAGAAAATGTGCAGATGTGGTGTTTTTCCATAAATTGTTGACAGGTTACATTGATTGTTCGGATCTTCTTAGAATGGTATCTTTTCGTGTACCATCGCGACTCACTCGCCAAACGGAGTTGTTCCACCTACCGCAGAGTATGTAAAATGTATAATAAGCAGCTCGGCGATATTGACGAATTCAATTCGTCATCTATCGCTCTTAAAAAAGCAATAATTAATGACGGTGTTGACATATCATTGTAATCGCACTATATAATATAATAATAATAATATGTATTCAAGAATATATCAAGAAAATACTTAAATAATATGTATGACAATAATATGTATACATTATGGAACGTGTATTCACATAAAATTGTATTTACTTATATGAATCCCCCCTTCCCAATTCATATCCCCCTTACGTGAGTTTATTCTTCATAGAAAACTGTTTAAAGTGTTTAAAATATTATTGTTTAAGTGGAAACATGTTATTAGTATTATCTTTGAAATTTAATAATTGTGTACCTAATATTTTGCAAAAGCTGATTGTTTCCTTAACAATAATAAAATAAAAACTAAATAAAATAATCGGTCGGTCGGCCCGCTGCCGCTTCGTAACGCTTCCGCTTCATAACGCTGCCGCTTCGTAACGCTGCCGTTCGTAATGCTGCCGCTTCGTAACGCCGCTTCTTACGACCGTAAAATACGATTATGATTTTTCGGCGGTCCAGTTTCCTAACTTCCGCAGTCCGGATATTGACAGCGGTCCGACAGTTGCCGGCCACTGTTCTAACCTAATTTCTTCGGAACATTAGATATTTCAATGCCAACAAGCCTGTCCCATTAATGTCGCCATTGTTTGCAGCTTTGGGGAGTTTACTTTGAGCTGAAAGCTATTTAATCAACCTAACAGGAGTCAGTTGCTATGCATTTATTCCAAGGTTAAAAAGTCGTCAGACTAGCATTTGGGTTCTTAAAGTTGACTAGTTGAGTGCTTAACAGATTGTTAGGGTCTTTATTTCTTGGCGCATCGAAGGAAACCGAAGACAGAGGACTAGGCGGAGGAAACGTTAAGGTCACGTGCTAACAACTAGTTGCTATACAGGTTGAGTTACAAATAACTGGTATCCTTGAAGTGTGTACATCAGTTTGAGCAAACAAGCAACTTTTAATAAAAAAATGTTTCAAAAACCAAAATTTTTTTTTTGCACAAATTCCAAAAATAATATTTTTGAAGACAGTATAAAATCGTTGAGCGCGCTGCACAATAAATCAGTATGTAAAATATCGCCAATATTGTTTATTCGCGACATTTTACCTAATGCTAGATGGCGCAGGGCGTTAACGCTTTTCAAACTTTTCTTTAAGAAGTTTTTGAATTTTCAAAATAAACAATGTTTTTATTATTTGTTCACATTTTTTAAATCAAAATTTGTTTATTTGATCGTATCTGTTTACCCAATTCAATGATGCTGGTTATTATAAACTCAACCTGTATACGGCGATGGCCTCGATACGTGACTTTTTCTACGCGATTGCCCAACAAAAGAGGACGGTAATATGTTCAGGATTCATTAATATGTTTTCCTTTTCTTTATTCCACCATAACTTCTAAACGCTTAAGAAGTATACATTATTTTTTAGCGATTTAGAAGTATACATTATTTTTTAGAATTATTATGTTATCCCAAGTGTTATATGATACCTTAACTTTCTATATATCAAGTAGTAGCCTAAATTGCCAAATTTCCAAATGTTAAAAAATTAACATGAATATGTCGTAATTAGTGCTAAATTAAAGGTCATATTTCATTAAAGGTCATATTCCATAAAAAAACTGTAACTAAAATAATTATAAATACCGTAGTTCACTTTTTGTAACGGCAGTCGTGTTTTTTATTCCTTTATATTTACATTTATTCCTTTATATTTAACTTATTGGTTGGCACGATGTAAACCCTAAAAACATCAATTCGCAAGTGCGGATGCGTTAGCCGCCATTTTGGTCCTTGTTGGCATATTTTGGGTTTTTCGTCAATAATTTCTAAACAATCAGTATTATCGTATATTCAAAGGCAATCATACTCTCCATATAAAAACAATATTTAGTAGATTTCGGCGCCACCGAAACTAGGAAACGAAACCTACTAAATATGCTACAAACTTCACGTAAAAAAATCCATAAAACTTTTCTTCTTTGTACGCTTCATATATACATTTAAAAAAAGTAGAATATCTTTATATTTTGTAACTACTTTGCTAGATACAGATATGGTATATGTTCTGGTTTTAATTTGCCGTTTATTTCAAATATTCGGATAAAATACCAGTTCCACAGTGCCTCGTCCGCTATAATAAAATGAAAGGAATAAAAGCATATCACAAAACACAAATAAAGAAATTAATCCGCAGTGAATAATTGTTGTACACGCAGATGCAACGAGGCGGAATTTTCCCCACTTTTACCCCCCCCCCCATTTACCCCCTTGCTACCCATCCCCTACCTCTGTACCTGGTTTTCCCCGACAGAATTTTCCGAGCCACGTCCGGGGGGATTTCCCGGTGGATTAAATTGACACGCGACCCCGCCGCACAGTGAATCGTCTGATGCGCTATTATTACATCCAGCGTTAAAAAAACATTGTTCAAAATTCATATATACTAGCTGTGCTCCACGGTTTCACCCGCCGCTTAATTTAAAAGAAATCGGTTTATTTATCAATAATTTAAAGTATTTGGCATAGAACCTATTTCATATCCATTGTTTATAGTATATACTGGTCTTCGCCGCAACTTGGTCTAGATAGGGCATGCATATTTCGGCTCTTCTCGGTAATGCTCGGATCTCGTCGGCCGGCCCCCGACCAATCACGTCGCATCGCCTGCCCCGCTGCTAATCATTTCGCTTAGCGTTCTTTTTACTCGGCTTCTAAGGGTTGTACCGTGATGCTAAATCTACTATTATAACCTTCCTCAAGACATGGGCTACCAAAAGAAATTTTCAAATCCGACTGATAGTTCATGAGGGGGAGCTAACGGGCCCATGATGAGGTGGCCACAAAGACCCATGTGTTCAGGGTCGGTCACACTCACGGGTCAACACCCATCCGATGGCCTCCACGCATGGGGTGCGAACCTGGGTAGGACACTGGGTCAACCAGTCTCCCCTGGGAATCAAACCTCTGGCGCTCCTGGACGGTCTGCGCACCGAGCGGCGCAAGCCAATCGATTGTGCTCTCCGACTAACAGTCGGGGGAGTCTGGGAACTGTAATGTTTCCTATAGAGCGGGGGTGGTTGCCTATCTTACGGCGACTGCTCTTGAAATGACCATTGGCCATCCAATCCCGGTTCAGAGTCGGGCAAAGGACTCCTTGGTCCGCGATAGATTCGGTGCACACCGTTTCACCGCTTCGTAAGGGAGAGGACCGCGCAAGCGACCTCGAACTCGGAACCAATCGAGAGACCGGAGAAATCTGGTCACAATTGGAAGCAAGGGCGCGAGTGTCGGCCCGCCAGGTAACATTACTGGCTATCTCGCGTAAAGGCGTTGGCTTCTTGCGGGTTGTGACGTAGCTGGACGTTGGATTGTTCTGTCCAAAGTCTTCTACGTTCACTGCAGGGCGACAGAACGAAAAAAATCGTTAAAACGTCCTGTGGTGACGGGCTCGCCCGTTGTAGTTGACACCGCAAGTTGATAGTTCATGAGGTGAACGGTTCATTAGGTGGTGAACGGTTTCGTGCAGCTTGGGCAACAAGATCCATTTTGTTCTCGGATCGGTTCAACTCACGATTCAGCTCCTATTCAGATGGCTACCCCAGGTAAGACTCCCGCGTCTCAGGCCTCAGAGCTGGTGGACCGGTTTCTCCCGTCGCCACTGGACGGTTTGCGCACCGGTCGGCTAAGCCATTCGGCTGTGAATTCTGACTAGGTGAAGGGGTCTGGAGGGGTCTGGAGACTATGAAAATATACTGTTTCCTAAGCAGCGGGGGTGGATATTGACCTGTTGTCATGCCACTCTTGAAATGACCTTGGGCCACTCGATCCCGTGTGTCACTACGGGCAAAGAACGTCCAGGTCCGCGATAAATTGAAACTGAATTACCACTGTAATACAACAGGTAGAGGTTGCGTAAGCGACTTCGGACTTGTAACCAGTCGGGAGGACGGAGGTATCCTGAAGGTTAATTCCAGACGGAGATATCCTGCCGAAACTGGTAGTTAGGGGGTGATGCTGCCCGCTGGTTACCTTTCCCGGTGCCTCGCCTTAAGGCGTCGGTCTCTAACGGATTGCTGGTGAACTAGACAGTAGATTGTCTTGTCCCCAAGTCTTTTACGCTCATCCAACGGCTGAAAGAACAATCTACATCGTTATACCAGCCTGGGGTGACGGGTTCTCCCGTTTTAGTCGACACCGCCCTACTGATAGTTCATGAGATGAGCGCGTTTAAACAAACAAACTCTTCAGCTTTAGTACTAGTATTGATATAAATTCTTTGGATTATATACAGTTCAAAATAATATGTATTTTTTAATTTATTAATTTCCTTGTAGATTTTAGGCTTTTAAGATTTTTCAAAAAATTCCTAACACGTTGCATTCACTTATCTGAAAATATGTATTTAGTAAGAGACGCGAGAGAGTGAGAGGGATACAGATTTCCAATATGGGAACTTTTTTAGGGAAAATAATATGTTTCATTGAAATAAAAAATATCCTCAACAACTAACACCTTCAGAAAAAAAAATAATGTTTTTAAATTAATTTCTATATTTTAAGCCATTTCTGCACAGTAAAAACCAGTAGATACATTTCTGTACCCTACTGGTTTTTACTGTGTATAGTTTATTTTATGTTCACTCAATGCAAAACTACTAACCCTAGTTTTCTACCTAAGATAAGTTTGTTTGTGATCGATAATTTTCATCGTTCTAGGTCGCACCATTTGCATGAGGAGTTGTTCTCGCGCGCCAATGCTAGACAGTGGAATGGTGGGTTGGTTTCGAAGGCACCAAATGTAGTTATTTGAACTGTTAGTCCACATATTTGTACCTTTAAATTCCATGCTATAAATTATTTGTTTTCTTTAGGATGGTTTGGTATGCAATGAAAATTATTTATTTTTTCATTCAACATGTGTATACGTTTCTATTACATCTCAACGACTTGGTCATATTTACTGAAATGTTGTAAATAAATATTCCTTATATTGAATCAATATAATATACTTCGATAGCTACAACTTTCTTCCATCTTCCAGGTAATTATAGGGGATCATAGAGTGGGGAGGTGCAGCGAAAATTCATATGGAGCCCTTGATTAGAGCTCAAAAGCTAATACTTAAAATTATAAAGAGAAAGCCTTGGAGATACTCTTCAGATTATCTCTACAGAGAATATAACGTGCTAGATGTACCACAACTATACGTGAAAACGGCGCTCTGTGACTATCAAACTAATTTAGAGACCGCAATAAGAACCCAGCAAACAATCTGCACGCGGCAATCCCGAACATACATTTTGACGTCCCTCGAATGCAGACCACTTTTGGGCAGAGGCATTTTGTGTACATAGCCCCCAGGATCTATAATATGCTAGATGAGGATTTAAAAATGTATGTGCCGAAGTCTTCTTCTTCTTTTAAAGCCAAAATTGATTCCTGGCTAAAATATGACGCCCGGCAAAATATCCACAAATTAATATACCGAGACAATTATCCCTGACATTTCTTATTATTATTATTATTTTCTTTGACTTTTTTTATTTTTATTTATTACTATTACTTATTCATAAATTTTGGTGACTATTGTTTGATATCATTTGACATTTTATTTTATTTTTATTTTATTAACACGATTATTTATTTTTGTGTTTTATTTCCTATTGTGATCATTAGTTAGTGATTATTAGTTATAATTTGTAATGGTGACGGGAATATATATATTTCTTTTCCTTTTTATTTTTTTTTTTTTATTTATTGCCGAATATATGTGATATAAAAACTAGAGAGCTAGCTGCCCTGGAACAAGTCCTGGCACTTAGTTGGGCAGCAGCAGTACTTAAATGCCAATGCTCATATCGGCCGTGTTTAATTTTAATTTTAATTTTAATTATATATTTTTTTTTTATTGATATGATTATTAGTGATACTTGTGCACTTGTAAATGAATTGTTAAATTAAATAAATAAATAAATAAATAAATTGCAGATTACCAACTGGAAGACCTCTTCTAATAAGGTGATCCCATCCATCAAAATGAAATCCGTCAAAATCCATAGTTTTCGGAAGTGTTCATCAAATTAACTACATCTAAATTAACCTATTTTATCGCCAGCAAGAATTCGATCTGGAAATCAAAATTTTGCATTGTTTTTTGTCATTCCATTAATTTGTATGGAAATCGTTTTCTTTCTTTTTGATCTTTCTAAGGCATATAGACAGTTGCTTAGCCAATTTGCAATGCCTCTGAAAGCTGTTTTTGCGTTTTAAATCAATCTTCATCCAGCAAGGCTTGCAATTCAATGTCTTCAAACCTCTTCGGGTTTTTTACATGATCTTTGCCCTCAGAGGAGTTGAGTTGTATACAACCGTAATGTTTCAAACGTGATTGTGTGTTTCTTTAAAATGTGTCCAATACTGTATGATCCAGTGTGCGACGCCTGGGTGTGACGCCGATCGACTAAAACCGCTCAATGTGTCATCAAAATTGAGCAAACATTGTAAAGTGTATTAATTAGTCGAAAGTAAAAGCGTGGTCCATTTTGATGTGCACTAACACATACGAATATATAAATGCATGTATAGGGTGGCGCAGAGCCAACTGACATGTTTCAACTAGTCATATATTATATACGAAAGCGGGGAAAAAATAAGTAAATGTGTCTATAAATACGACCAAGTATGCAATTTATTTTACACCGATGGCACTGATCTTTTTTGAAAACTAAACCAGACAGATAACATCCGTTAGCTAAAATGCGAGATAACTGGCTACAGATTCTCGGGCTTCCGCAATGTTCGTAGAGGTCCGTGATTTCCGTCTAACATGCTACGACTTATTTAAAATTTCTTCACCCGAGCCAATATAGTATTGCGAGTAGGTTCGTGACCATGTTGACCAATATTGAACTGTCTTCGATAGACACGCTGCACTTCCGTGACAGAATTTGGTTTGTAATAACTAAGAATAAATACCGGTAACAAGTTTTTGCAGTTTCCAACTCTCTATTGCGACTGGCATACCGCAGCGGCGCAATTAATGAGGCGCAGTCTTCGCCTCTACTATTCCTCCTCCAGCTAACCAACCACACCAAGCTAACGCGACGGCGCACAGTTCACTTTTGAAATGTGTCAGTTGGCTCTGCTCCACCCTATACAAATAATTTTGAATGAGGATTCCATATTTATAATACTAACATAAATACTTCAAACGAAATTTTAAGCAAAAGAATAGGAATCCTCGATTAATCAGATATAGGATATAAAACATTAAAAAAATATTTGCATAGTTTGCATATAAGTTCTGCAAATATAATTATATTATGAACCTTTAATTTATTTTTATTTATTTATTTATTTAATAAAGAAAAGCACATTTTTACGGCAGTACATTGTAAGTTTTACATTATAGGCTTAAATGTAAATAATAGCAAAATAGAAAGCACCGCAGACCAATTTTTTTGAAATCAAAACCGTCTAACTAGGCCTAGGCCCGTACTAAGGCAAGCGTACCGAGGAGAGTGGCTTGTGCATACTTTAGAATACTTAATTAAAAAAATATGCTAGGTATAAAATAATATTAAAAATTAACTAATAATAATAAACATTGAAATTTGAGTGTAGTGTGATGTAACTGTAGTGTAGTGTAGTGTGATGTAACTGTAGCTGTAGTGTGGAAAAATAACATCCAGTAAATGGTGAAATAATCAAATTGAATAATAATAATATAATGTCGTAATAAATACAATAAAATATAAATAATATTAATAATGAATCGAAATAAATGGAAAAATGATATCGCAATAAATATTTAAAGAATCAAATTTAAATATGTAGTCCAAGGATACAATTATATATAAAATGTCCATGTTACAAGTTAAAATATATATTTCAATATAATTCAATTAAAAAAGAACAAAAACACAAGAACAGCGATTTAACAAAATAATAATAATAGTAATTCAATTTATTTAAATTCAATTACATAAGAATGTCAAATATTTGGTGGCTAATATCCCGACCTTCATTCAGAAGCCACCTGTGGCACCGTTTTTTAAATTGGTCTTTACTGTATACGATTCTTATCGACTCATCCAATTTGTTGTATATCCTGGGGCCTAACTCATAAGATGCCTCTGACCAAATGATGTTTTAGTTCGACGGACGTCTATCATATCCGTCACGGATCGTTTTGTTCGGTGTGCTTGTTGTGTGGGCGCTCTTTTATAGTATTGAATTGAATTGAATTGAATTAGTATAAACATTATAATAAATGCATTATATTAATATTTTAATTAAATTGTCAAGATTATGTAAGTATAACTTCTGAATTTATTTTTGCTTTTAGAACTTAAATGGCTCTAAAAAATTTTTATTCAAGTGCGAAAAAAAAGACGTACGAAAAACTTTTTTTTGAACTTAGTTTTAAGGTATTGGCGATGTCACTGGTGTTTGTCTATTGCTTGTGTTTCAAAGACGAAATAATAAAAAATCCCGTGTTTTTTTTTACATGTGTTTAATTATCATTTTGTCCGGTTAATTAGTTATTTTGTTAAAAAAAAATGGGAAAACATTGGCGTCATTTTTAAATGTATGTGTCTCGTAATACACGCAAGTGGTGTCATTGGACCCAATTGCGTTTCTCCCTGAGCTAAAATCGAAATTAGTTAATGCGAGCGACACAGGCCAGTATGTTAGAGCGGAATATGAAATGAATGACTCTGAAGCTATTGAACATGACGTGGCATAATGTAAGACCGTGCAAAATGTCTTCAAACTAATTAGGATTATTTTATGTGCGGTAGGTAGATTTTGTGCGGGGAAAGACACGATTGTTTATTAAACATTTCGCTCTAACGCACTGATCTGTCTCATTCGCAGTAAATATTTCCTGATATTAGTTCACGAAGAAGCGCAATTTAGCCCATTGTTGTGGGGAAATCAGAAGAGACTCTGCGGTATTAGATAACGAAAGTAGCAGTAAATCCTAAAGTGAGCGTCATAATAATTGTAATAAAGACAAAGGGAAAATGACATGTTTTGACGGGAATATGTTCTAAAAAAGGTATGTCTACTAAAGTCCCGCCAGAGTAAGTAATAAAACTCTTCTGTTGTCTACAAATATTTTAATATATCTCGAGGTGACGATCGTTCATTGCTAAGTGTATTTAACTTGTGTGATTAAGTGCTTACGTCATTAGGAATAGGAATAGTATTCTAGAAATTCAATCCGTGTGACCAAAGAATTAGTCATTAGTCCGCAACGGAAAGTGTTCCGTAAGTGGTGCTTGCATCAGAAAAAAATGCGCGTCGAGTGAAAATTTCTGCTAAAAATTTTCCACTACGCTAAAAGGTTAAGGGCTGTCTAGATGATCAAGCATGCTTGTCAAGCATCGCGTGCCAGGCTGGGAGAGGATCGTACACCGCAGGAAATATGCAAATATATATTTTTTAATATTTACGAAAAATGCCAAATTATGTAGTTTTATACCAGGGAGTCAATCATTCATGAAGCAATTACGTCTAATTAACGTGACTCCTTGGTATAAATTACAAAATTAGGCATTTTTGGTAAATATTACACGTTAATTAGACGTAATTGATTAATGAATGACGTGACTCCCTGGTATAAAACTACAAAATTAGGCATTTTGGTAAATATTAAAAAAATATTTGTATATTTCCTGCAGTTTACGATCCCCTCCCAGCTCGCGAGGCGAAGCTTGACAAGCATGCTTGATCGTCTAGAGAGCCCATTACGGCTGTGTAGCGATATACCTAAGGTCAATTTTAATAGGTGTGAATTTTATAGGTATACATGTAAATATTGTATCAAAGTGTACTCGTGGAATGAACTTAATAGGTATATATGTAAATAAAGGCGAGATTCTCGTCAAAAATGCACGCTAGATTTGTGTATGGTCCACTTGATTTAAATAGGTTATCAGATAGAAAAAACTACCTTCTAATTTTTCAAGAATCACCCTCCTATAGGTAGACATGCACCTACCTATACCTATACTGGGGCACTTTCTTATGTTTAAATGGCAACGAGCCAGGATCGACTTATATAAAAATATGTCATAAATATTGACTGCCAGTAAAGGAATTATCCGTCCTAGGCTCATTATATGATATTCCGCTGAAATTCTAACACACAATTATTCCAGATTTCACAATATTTTACGGATATGATGCAATTCCAACCTCACATAGTCTCTATGATGCAATTTCAAGTCTCACGTGAGGGACTTGGGTCTAACGATTATTCAAGATATAAATTCTGACAAAGAAATCAATTTATCTTTATATTCCGAGTTCACCTAGTACAACGATATTTTTTTCTTTGTAAACAGACAACATCAGTCAATTTAGGTGTAAATAAACTGACTTTCATTTTCATATTCGCGTCAGACAAATAGTCACCATAACCGTGGCGGTTTGGCCAGTATATTAGCCAGTGGTTTGGACAAACGGAGGTGCCATTCCATGGCAGCTCCGTTTGAATTTTATTTTTATTGATTAATATCCGCTTCAGCCAAATAGTCACCATAACCGTGGCGGTTTGGCCAGTATATTGGCCATTAGTTTGGCCAGATCTTGCTACTAGAAAATAGATCCACCTATTTGTATACTTTGGTGTACAATAAAGTTGTTGAACAACACAACTTTATTTGATTTTACTTGAATATCTGCATTCGGAAGCCCCTTATAATATTTTCAATTGATGATAATATATACATACAAAATAGGATTTTACTGATGTTGCTAACACTAACTTAACACAAATTTTTAATACTTTTGTAAAACCCAATATCGTGCAATACAGCGAAAAATAATCAGCAAAACCCAATAACTGCTTTTTTAGCTATATTTAGATTTTATTTATGCAGACTGTCAGTGAGGCAGCCATCCGTTTTTTTTTTTACTTGCAAGGTTGATGCGTTTTTGTGGAACCCGCCTTGTTGCCTATCCCAGTATTGACCGCGCCCGACGCTGCTTAACTTCGGTAACAACGAGGAGAACCGGTGTCAACGCGGCTACGGACGCAAAATAATATGTGAAAACTGCCTGAGAAGAGTATTATTCAATAAAATAGGTTTTTAGTTTTACTATTTACTATAAATAATTATTTTATTAGGTAACGTAAAAATAAAAGTAATTCGTATGCAGATTATTATTAACAGTTGCAAGTTTATACAAAATAGTTAAAAACAAATATTAGCAAGTGAAAAATATAGCTTTATACATATATTTATGCGAGCATTCCCAAGGTCAGGCGAAATCGCAAAAAAAAAATAGACTTAGACGATCCATATCTGGCTGTGACGTATTTAAAGGGGAGGTTTTTATTGTACCCCGAACAGACGCAATTGGTTTAATTTACATTATGTTTAAATCTGCGTATGGTTAGAATTTCGAAAATTTTAATCGCATTGTAATCGCAATATATAACATAATAATAATAATATGTATTCAAGAATATCTTTAAATGTATGACTATATTATGGAACGTGTATTTACATAAAATTCTATTTACTTATTATAACTCCTTCCTTCCCAATTGTCACCCCTTCCTAGGTGTGTTTATTCTTCAAAAAAAATGATATTGGTAAGTGTTTAAATTATGAATGCTCAAGTGGAAACATGTAATTAGCTTAATTTTTAAACCTAATATTTTTTACCAAATGTATTGTAATAGCTGTATGTTTCCTTAACAATAATAAAATTAAAATAAATAAAACGTGTGTTTTTTGACACGAATTATTTATACAAATTATGTTAATTATGATATAAAAGGTGTAACACATTTGAAATGGAAAACAGTCACGATTGTTTGGCATTAAAAAATTATATATCCAGTAGTAATAAAACTTTATTTAATCTCTTGTAAAATAATTCAATTTAAATAAAGTAAATGTTTACATCATTTTTAGGTTAATTTATACATAAAAAACTACTTTTATAGGGAAAAAATATCCGCATGATTAATTTCGTATTCGATATAAAAACGCCAATTATGAACCCCTGAAAATCGTCAATCTGTGAAGACTTCGGGTCGGATACGTAATTATTTGCCTACCTTCATTATGCTGGGCTTACAATAATAAAAACGAAGTTCGTAGGAATGCGCACGGCAGCCGTCGGAACGGCAAAATCGCATTATGTTTGATAAGATCTGCGGTCAAAATTATTAGGTAATATATATAAAATTAAATTTGTTATTTTTACTGACAGAACCGTGGCACTTCAATAAGACTCAGAAAGTGAGCTCGCCTTATCACAGGAGTGCCTGGCAAGGCGGGCTCGGTTTCACTTTACTTGGCACATTAGGAATAATTTTATGCACTTTAACATATAATTTATGCACAATTTGGCCTGGGTGGTTATAAAATCCATCAGTTATTTTTCTGTGAGTTTCTCCCACTGCTGAAGGGTGGTTTTTGTGGACTGTAAATGTTATTTACCTTCGCGTTCTCTCGTTCTTCCTGGCCGCCGAGTAGTCTCCCGTATCTGGTTCACACTCTATTAGATGATCACACAGTGAAAGAGTTTATTTCAAAAGAACGTTTATTGTCCCTCAATTTACTCGTGAGTTACAGTATACACTTAAATTATGCGCGCGAGTACGAGACCAGCCAAGGGCTGCCGTATGTACAACTATTATCCCGCCGCTTAAGGGTCGTTCATTCTCGACCTCGGTATTTTTGTGACTGTTCGATTTTCCAAAATCGTTCACTAGCCTCGCTAAAGCCCCGCCACTCTAACCCGTGATTGGTTAAAAGGCAATGGCGGCGGTAAGAGACCGGCCTACTGAGGGTTAAGGGGTGTGGCTTAGCGAGAGTACATATGTATTATTCAATCAGGCTTACATTTTTAACTTAAATTAATCTCACCTTAATTGAAGGTAATTTTCTATAATATGTATTACTACTACATTATCATTAGGTTTATAGCGAAAATATGTAGATTAAACATTAACAATACATCATATTTAGTACTTAAAATTCCTTCGAATAGCTAGCAAAATTATAAGTATTTGATTTTATCCAAGCTTTCAGTCGAATAATTAATAGCCTCCTAATTACCTCAAACATTGCGATTATTTTGAGATTACCACATTTGTTTTAATATAAGAGGGTTGCGCGAGCGGCTTGCCGCGTTTACGATTTTTTGTTATCGGTCGACACCCTCGATATATCCACTGCGAGAAATGACAGGCTGATAATTAATTAGGGGTCTTCGGCCCTTAAAGACGGCGATATATTATTACCAGGACCTTTCATGGAATTTTGTCCTGCGTATTTAGTTAGGACTTCCTTGCGGATGATTTTAATATTTGAATGAGCCGTATTTTGTTTCA
Source organism: Micropterix aruncella (assembly GCA_944548615.1). Taxonomy (NCBI): domain Eukaryota; kingdom Metazoa; phylum Arthropoda; class Insecta; order Lepidoptera; family Micropterigidae; genus Micropterix; species Micropterix aruncella. The sequence continues at coordinate 25,267,551 of OX155960.1, read as the reverse complement.
GTGTCTGTTATTTATGTCTGTTATGGGGTGGCTCGAGCGTGTGAAAGAGGAATATAAGCTTCTAAGAATCGATCTCTCGCGAACAGCTACCCATATTAGAGAATGCAAGTGATAATTCGTACATTTCCCCGCTCATGGCAACGTGCCATTAACTTATTTTACGAATTATTTACCTTAAATCTACGTTATTTATATCTATGGCTTATTCTATTCGGGCGGACAATTCTAATCTAACTAGTTTGCTTATTGACCTGCGATAAATTTTTCCGTCGATTTTTACATCTACTATCCTGACAACACCTGTTTTGTCAGGGTAGACTTCCGTTACTATAGCGCGAGGCCATCTTCCTCTTTCTAGAGAGGGATCCAATATTAACACCAGTTCCCCCACCCTTAGTGGAGGTTGTACCTCCTTCCATTTAGGTCGAGAGACTAGCATAGGTAGTACTTCTTTAGACCACCTATTCCAAAAAGCGTCAGCTAGAGCTTGGGTCTGTCTCCACTGTTTACGGTTACATAAATCTCCAATGGTAAATTTACCCATAGCGGTGCTGTTAGAGTGTCCTAACAAAAAGTTTTGCGGCGTAAGTGGCTCCTGGTCTCGACTGTCTATAGTAATGTGCGAGATAGGCCGCTGATTAAGGATTGACTCCACTTCAGCCAATAAAGTCTGCATCATTTCCACAGAAGGCGCTCTTTCTTTCAATATGGCGTACAAAGCTCTTTTGGCTGACTTAACCATCGATTCCCAGCAGCCGCCATGATGGGGAGAAGCAGGTGGTATAAACCTCCAGTCAATCTGGTCGTTACTTAAACGTTCACGGATACGTTCATCGTCAATCTCTGAAACGACCTTCTTCAATTCGGCACTCGCACCTTTTAGATTAGATCCATTATCTGACATTATCACCCTTGGTTTGCCCCGCCGGGCTATGAATCTTCTTATCGCTTGTATTGTCGAATTAGTAGACAAATCATATGCTAATTCAATGTGAACCGCTCGTGTGGTTAGACAAGAGAACAACACGCCATATCGTTTCTCCACTTTTCTTCGTATAGTCACCTGAACCGGCCCGAAGTAGTCTACGCCTACGGCGTTAAAACACCTCGTATGATGCTGCAACGTGACATCGGGAGTTGTCCCATCAACGCTGTGACTGGTTTTGCCCTTCTCATTTTGCACAGCATACACTGGTATATAAATTTTTTGACCGTTTGACGGGGACTAATTAGCCAGAACCTCTGGCGTAGGCTGGCCAATGTCGTTTCAACCCCGGAATGAGCCATCTCCTCATGAGTTCTTACCACCAGTAGTTGTGTATAGCGATCCCGGCCGTCAAGTATTATGGGATACTTAGTGTCGTGTGGTATACCCGGCGCATTTGCGATGCGGCCGCCTACTCTTATTAAGCCCCGCTCATCTAAGTACGCATTTAAACCTATCAAACGGCTATTCCTAGGTAAAGTCCCTTTCACTCGTATACGTTCTATTTCTTTCTTAAAAGAACGACTCTGCGACTCCTTTAATAATATTATTTCAGCGCTGGCAATGTCTTGTCCGTTTAAAATGCAGTTATTCGTGGCACCTCTACATAGTTGAATAAACTTCCTAACGTATGCGGCTACGCGCAATAATCTGCGATGTTGGGAGAATCTCGCGACATCTATTGTGCTCGTAGGTACAGCGTGTAGCGCAAATACCGCCAATGGTTTATACTCGAGGGATATCTTATCCTTTCCCCGGGTTGATGGGGAACCTTTGCCGGCCATACCTCTGGTGGCTGTCTAAGGTATTCAGGACCATTCAGCCAACGGCTCTCGGGCGAGAGGTCAATTTTTGACTTCGCTCTCGTAGCTTCATCTGCAGGATTACTATTTCCGCTTAACCATCTCCACTCCTCCGGGGTAGTCAGTTCGTCCAATACTCCCAGACGGTTAGAGACAAATTGTTGGTGGTCGGAGCTACGTGAACGTATCCACCAAAGTACGTTCATCGAGTCTGTCCATAAAATCTTTTCATGAAATTTAATTTTGTACTCGCTAGTGATTTTTTTCGCTAGTTCGGCGCCTAATAGTGCTGCTGTCAGTTCTAAACGCGGTATTGTCATTTTTTTTAACGGCGCGACTCTGGTTTTACTTGCGATAAAGGATGTGGTCGGTTCTTCGCCTGGTCTGGCTATTCTCATATACGCGACAGCGCACATAGCCTCTTGAGACGCGTCACAATATATGTGTAATTGTCTATTTTCGGAGGGATTCTTTGTTACGCCGTGATAGCGTGAAATCCTTACGTCCTTCGCCGAGCGAAGGGCATTTATCCATTCACCCCAACCTTTGAAAATATCTTGTGTGACCTCCTCATCCCAGGCTACACCGCTGGTCCACACCTTTTGCATTAGAATTTTGGCTCGGATAGTTATTGGGCTTAATACCCCGAGTGGGTCATAAATTGACATTACTACCTTAAGAGCCTCTCGTTTCGTTGGCACTCTCTGGCCCGTTTTTAAGGCGTCATCGAGTTTTTCTAACCTAAAATTAAATGTAAGTTGGTCACTTTCTGGCAACCATTCTAACCCTAAAAGCCGTTGAGAGCTTATCTCTCCTTTCTCCAGAGCAATATTATGGGTAGCTTTCCTTTCTTCGGGTATTTCGTTCAAAACGCTTTGATAATTAGACGCCCAGCCCTTTAAGAAAAAATTCCCTTGTTGATGTATGTAAATTATGTTTTTTATCACGTTACGAGCTTCTTCTATTGAAGAAGACCCGAAAGCAAGGTCGTCCATAAAGTGATGGTCTGTGATAGCCTCCACTGCTAGAGGGTACTGATTCTTGAAACGTTCAGCGTTTTTATTTCGGATATAGAGGGCTGATGTCGGGGATGACCGAGAACCGAATATTAAAGAGGACATTTTTAGGATACGAGGTTCTATATCGCGCCGATATCCCCGCCAAAGGAACAACTGACTATAGGTATCGTCCTCGATCACCTTAATACGCATGAACATGTCCCCAATATCGGCGGTAAAAGCCACCGGATGCTCGCGGAACCTAAAAAGTATACCTGTTATGCTTTGATTATAGTCTGGCCCCGTTATCAGTAAGCTATTTAGAGATACTCCCTTTACGCTAGCAGCAGCGTCATGCACGATCCTAAGCTTGTTTCCTTTGGCGGCGCTACAGACACCCAAGTGTGGTAAAAACCATATATCAGTTCGGCCGGCTAATTTGGAAGGGTCTACTTCTTCGGCGTAACCTTCTGCTAAGTACTTGTCCATTTTCTGACAATAAGCGTCTCCATAAGTCCGATCTCTGTCCATTTTTCTCTCGACGGCGTGAAGTCGAGCTAGCGCCATAGGTCGGCTATCAGGAAGAACACGTCTGTCATCTCGCCAGAGCAACCCCGTGTGCCATACCCCGCCGTTTAACGAAGTAGTGGATTCCAATAATTTTTTAGACCTTACCGAGTCCGCAAGTTCTCGCTTTTTATTCGGCCAGTCTTGCTCTAATCTGAGGTTTTCCTCGAGTAATCTCTGAAGAGACGCGTCATTGCTACCGCTATCACTTAGGCAGAAGCTATGTAATGCGTCATTTTGCCTATCTACAGATACTCGTCCCACTGGAACCCAGCCCAGTAGTGTTTTTGACAACGATAATTCGTCATTAATGCGCCTTAATCCGCGTGAAACGATTAATTCCCAACAATTAGCCCCGATTAGTAGGCGCGGTTGGACATCTGATATTTTGTCGACTTTCACCGCAGTCAAAGTGTCAAAATCAGAGGCGGCCGCCGATAAATTTTTTAATTTCGGAAGGTTTAACGCCGCAATACTATAAGCCTGCACGTCGAAAACCTTACGGCCCAATTCCCCCCTTATTTGAAACGAGACTGTTTCAGCCCCTTTAGAAGAAGTTTTCATACTTCCTATACCACATACCTCCATATTGGTGGGAGGCCCTCTAATATTCAGCTCTTGCGCGACTTCGCGGTCTATTATAGAGACCGTCGATCCGCTGTCTAAAAGCGCGTAAACTACCTTTCTCCCCTTTGGTCCTATTAACGTTATCGGTAAAACTTGCAAGAGGACTCTGTTGTTGGCTACTGTATGCGCGACAATAGCCCCGGTCTGTGTTTCACCTTCGGCTGTTGCCGTAATTATCTCGGTTCCGCCGAGCGCCGCGTCCGCGGCAGTAAGTAAGAAATGATACTTAAATCGAGGAAACCTTTTATAGGCTGGGCAGTTTTTCCTGCCGTGCGAAGGTGCAAGGCATTTAAAGCATCGCTTAAGTGATTTTACGACTCCCCAGCGAGAGTCTAGGGAAAGTTTTTTAAACCTTTCGCATTTGCTGAGAAAATGATCGCCGGTACAATTTGGGCATTTCATACGAGACTGCTCAGTCATGTTAAAAACGTAATTTTTATGATTTTGCTGTTTATACTTTTTATCGCGCGCTACTACTTGATTTTTTCTACCGCTGTCTAATGGACCTATTCCCGCATCTTGCGAGTCTATCGCTAGTGTTTCTAGCCAAGATGCGAATCGTATGATAACCGGTTCGTCTGGTTTACCCTTTCCTTTATCTCCTAGCCACAATGTTAATAAGTTTTTTGGCAACTTCGCTACAAGAGAACCTAAAAGTTCTGGGTTCCATAGGTGCTCAATCCTATTTACTGATTTTACTGTGGCCACCAGATTCTTAACTTGGCAAGCAAATTGCAACAATTCCTCTGCTTCTATAAATTCAGAGAGGTCCCTGGTTTTACGTAAATCAGCTAGTGTGCGCTGAATAATTACATTTGGATTTCCAAATAACGTCTCTAATGTTTTCATTATTTCGCCAACGTTCGCAGGGGATAAAAGTAACCCTGAAACGCAATCTCTTGCTCGTCCGCGTATCGCGGATTGCAAGCGAAGTAAGTTTTGTTCGTCATTCAGACCTATAACTTCGGTGGACTGGTTAAAAATCGATTTAAAGGCTAAAAACTGAAGTGGATCTCCACTAAAGTGTGGAAGTTCCTTGTTATATTGCGGCTTCGAGGAGGCTATTGAAATTACTCGACATACCTGGCTTATTAATTTTTTGCTCGCGCTGTCATCGGACCCGTCTCCTGTGCTGGAGCCAGCGGCCGCGGCGGCGTCTGTGGCCGCCGCGTCCGCTGCGGTCGCGATTTCGCCGCCCGCTGCGCGATGCGCCGCCCCGTCAGGTGCCGCCGCGCCCGCCTCGAGCCGCATCCCCTCGTGCGCCGCGCGATGTGTTGCCCCGTGAGGTGCCGCCGCGCCCGCCTCGTGCTGCATCGCCTCGTCCGATTCTTCTTCTCTCCTGCCGCGGTATCTCTCTTCATTTCGTGGTTTTATTTGGTCGGGTTCACTATATGAAGTCAGCGGTGCTTGCGTCTCTGCCCACAGCGTAGTACGACCTGCTGTTTCTTCAAGATCGGCGTAACTTCTTGTCTCCCATTCTCCGCTTTTTTCTGAGTCGTAAGCTTCGGAAACTACGTCTAACACTCTAAGTGCGTGCTGACGGTCTGCTTCTAGCATCTGCAATTCAGCTTCTAAATCTGCATGTTGCACTTGAATCGCAGCCGCCGCTCCTGCCGCCTCCGATCTGCGTTTTGCCGTCGCTATCTCTTCGGTCGCACGGAGTTGTTCCCTTTGCGTTATCGCCTCTGATTCCAATTTTTTCTTTTCCGCGGCTACCTTTGCTTGTTCTCTGGTGACCCGCCTCAGTTGTTCTGATGCTTCTTTCACTTCCTGAACTCTTTCACTCCTCCTGCTGCTTTGTGACCAGGTCCGCCTCGATACGTTCGATTTTTCTGCGGTCGACTCCATCGTACAATTTATTTTTCAAGGTTCTTTTCTTTATTTTTCATCCGGCTCGAAGGACCACTTATGGTTATAAAATCCATCAGTTATTTTTCTGTGAGTTTCTCCCACTGCTGAAGGGTGGTTTTTGTGGACTGTAAATGTTATTTACCTTCGCGTTCTCTCGTTCTTCCTGGCCGCCGAGTAGTCTCCCGTATCTGGTTCACACTCTATTAGATGATCACACAGTGAAAGAGTTTATTTCAAAAGAACGTTTATTGTCCCTCAATTTACTCGTGAGTTACAGTATACACTTAAATTATGCGCGCGAGTACGAGACCAGCCAAGGGCTGCCGTATGTACAACTATTATCCCGCCGCTTAAGGGTCGTTCATTCTCGACCTCGGTATTTTTGTGACTGTTCGATTTTCCAAAATCGTTCACTAGCCTCGCTAAAGCCCCGCCACTCTAACCCGTGATTGGTTAAAAGGCAATGGCGGCGGTAAGAGACCGGCCTACTGAGGGTTAAGGGGTGTGGCTTAGCGAGAGTACATATGTATTATTCAATCAGGCTTACATTTTTAACTTAAATTAATCTCACCTTAATTGAAGGTAATTTTCTATAATATGTATTACTACTACATTATCATTAGGTTTATAGCGAAAATATGTAGATTAAACATTAACAATACATCATATTTAGTACTTAAAATTCCTTCGAATAGCTAGCAAAATTATAAGTATTTGATTTTATCCAAGCTTTCAGTCGAATAATTAATAGCCTCCTAATTACCTCAAACATTGCGATTATTTTGAGATTACCACATTTGTTTTAATATAAGAGGGTTGCGCGAGCGGCTTGCCGCGTTTACGATTTTTTGTTATCGGTCGACACCCTCGATATATCCACTGCGAGAAATGACAGGCTGATAATTAATTAGGGGTCTTCGGCCCTTAAAGACGGCGATATATTATTACCAGGACCTTTCATGGAATTTTGTCCTGCGTATTTAGTTAGGACTTCCTTGCGGATGATTTTAATATTTGAATGAGCCGTATTTTGTTTCAGTGTCTGTTATTTATGTCTGTTATGGGGTGGCTCGAGCGTGTGAAAGAGGAATATAAGCTTCTAAGAATCGATCTCTCGCGAACAGCTACCCATATTAGAGAATGCAAGTGATAATTCGTACACTGGGCACACACAGATGTATGCCTAAATTTAGAAGCATATAGCGGTATTTTCTGGATTGTACATTATATTTCTTTTGTGCTATTACGTTTGAATGTTTATGTAACGAATAAATAAATAAATATATAAAAGAAGATAGCAAGATAATAACGGATTTACGGCATCCTTGGTCTACCGATGTCTACACTGGATAACGGCGTTTGCAACACCGCCGAAAGGTAAGGTTATACAAATTTCACGCGGTATATCCGTTTTTATCTCGTTTATAATTGAAATGCGTTTATCTCAAAACAGCCCATCTATTGCTTATTGGGGTTTACTTGTAAGCGGACGATATATACAATATACATGCATGCATTTATACAAGTGCGTTTATGGCAAATTTGCCACGTTTTACGTGACACCGAAATATAAAAAGAATTAACCCGTTGTTTGTGAAAACAGTTCACTTTGTTTTTGTTCCATTTTCGCTCAACCAGTTTAGTTTCTCCACAGAACGACACGCGCGGCCGAATTAGCCCTGCTCAAATATTACATTTTATGCGACCTTCCTTGGTGATTATACGCTTAAGGTCTACCTCGGAACTATCCTTGGGGGTAAGCCAATTAATTTAGCAGGTAAATGGTCGGCAATTAGAGAGATTTTACCCTCTTAAACGGTATGTTACTTACATTAATTAATAATGTAAAACATAATTACATTGGTTTATTTTTATTATATTTGAGAAATCAAGTTATATGACTCACAAATTACACTAATCTGTTTCATTTATATAATTATACTAGATCATACGGTGAACTTCGTACCACCTAAAATTGATTTGATTGTAACTCTTCATAAGCGTTTATTGATCCTAATCAACCTTCCAAATCCAATTCATTGAAATCTATAATATGGCCGAATCATGTACGGTTTGAGTTTTGTTTGGTGAATGAAAGTCGTTTGTAATTAAAATAAATTCAATGTATTTAATTTACATATAATTGCTTTTCGACTTTTCCGACTATTTAAACTTTTTCGGCTTTCTCGACTTTTCGGACTTTTTTACTTTTTCGACATTTTCGACTTTTCTGACTTTTTCGACTTTTCCGACATTTTCGACTTTTTCGACTTTTCGGAATTTTTCGACTTTTTCGACGTTTTCGACTTTTTCGACTTTTTTGACTTTCGCATTTTTTGAGTTGTCGACTTTTTGAAATTTTACACATTGTACGGAATGAATAACATTTATGGATAGCGCAGCTGTCAAACATTACGATCGCCGCGATAGTCATCTAGAAAGTAGCCAATGTTCCCAAAATGACCAATTTCGATTTTTTCGATTTTCAGTTGTTTCTTTGATTTTTGTCCTAAATATTTTTTTTTGTAAACCACCCCTGAATCAAGTCAAACAAAATAAAAGAAAAATAATTCAAATCGGTCCAGTCATTTCCGAGATCCTGCGAGAATAACGCACGGCGATTCATTTTTATATATAAGAAGATAAATAAATAAAGATAAACATATCAAATGTTGACAATCTATTCTAGTATTTCTAAATAAAAAAGAAAATATTCACTACCCTTATTATGAATTCCAAATACATGTCACTGAAATGTACTATATGACATTTTTTCCATGTTTCTCAAATTTGAAGAAAGGATAATTGCTAAGCGATGAAGATATTTGAACCTCTAACTAGTCGCGTGGGATCCATTGGACCCTGTATGGAGTATAGAAATTTTTGATACTTAAAACTATTAAAGGGCGATGTAAATAACATGAATGTCAAGTTTTTTGAAAATTGGTTCAATAGTTTTTGTTTAAATTGATGGGACCTAAGTGCCCCTGTGATCCCAAAAAGATGCAAAGCTACAACTTTTTCCAAAATTTGATTATTTTATTATCTCTGAAATCATACGCATGAGCCAATCCTCCCTATGAGGCAATCCTAGTAGAAAGCAATTCAAAAATAAGTTAATGAATGTAGGATTATGATTGATTTAATGTTTGTTTTAGTGCTTAAAATTCTTGCGTATAGGATTGCCATGCAGCCATTTCATCGAGTAAATTGTTCATTGGAAGAGTAATAGCCATTGGAAGAGTGGTCCCAAAATGCCCATTCACTTTTGTCACAACTAGGGTTGTCGACTACAGCGGGCGAGCCCTTCACCTCAGGAAGTTTTAACGATTAGTCGTTCTATCTCCCTGGAGTGAGCGCAGAAGACTTGGACAAAACAGTCCACCATCTAGCTCCGCCATAAGCCCGTAAGAGGCCAACGCCTTAACCGCGAGATAGCCAGGAGTGTTAACCGGCGGGCTTACACTCACGCCCTTACTTCCAATTGCGACCAGATTACTCCAGTCTCTCGATTGGTTACGAGTTCGAGGTCGCTTGCGCGGTCCTCTTCCTTACGAAGCGGTGAAACGGTGTTTACCGAATCTATCGCAGACCACGGCATCCTTTGCCCGGCTGTTCACCCGGGATCGGGTAACCGATGGTCGTTTCAAGCACATTCGCCGTAAGGTCCGCAACCATTCCCGCTCTATAGGAAACAGCTTAGTACTGCTTCCAGACTCCCCCGACTGTTAGTCAGAGTGCACAGTCGATTGGCTTACGCCGCACGGTGCGCAGACCGTCCAGGACCGCCAGAAGGTTGAATCCCAGGGGAAACTAACCATAAGGCCAGAGTCCTACCTAGGCTCGCACTTCATGCGTGGAGGCCGTCGCATAGGCGTTGACCCGTGAGTGTGACCAACCCTGAACAGAATGGGTCTTCGTGGCCAACTCAGCAAGGGCCCATTAACTCCTCTCTTTTGTTACAATAAATTTATGGCAAACGAGAAAATATTTTAGGACCCTTAAAGGGGTCTCTTGACGATCAAGCATGCTTGCCAAGCATAGCGTCGCGGGCTGGGAGGGGATCGTAAACCGCAGGAAATATGCAAATGTTTTTTTAAAATATTTACTAAAAATGCCTAATTTTGTAGTTTTATACCAGGGAGTTACGTCATTCATCAATAAATTACGTCTTATTAACGTGACATCTTGGTATAAAATACAAAATTAGGCATTTTTGGTAATTGTTTAAAAAAAAATATTTGCATAATTCCTGGGTTTACGATCCCCTCTCAGCCCGCGACGCGATGCTTGACAAACATGCTTGTCTAGAGAGCCCCTTACACGTGGCTGTGGGTATGAAGGTGGGTCTGTCGAGTCGCTGATCTGGTGAATGAGTAGACGAGCAGGGGAACATAGGATACACGGATCCGAAGCGACTGGTGCTAACTGGTTTTAGTAGAAGGGCGCTCATTCAGGCTCGTGATTATAAGATTGTCGCTATAATTCGGCATCCTAATAGACGTACCTAAACTCCGCTGAGCGCCGTAGATAGTGCGGATCCGAGTCATCCGAGCCATTCGAGAGAAACTGGTTCGGCAAAAATAATTTCAGGCGTCTGAAGGCGTCGTGAGGAGACGGTGCAAAATGTGATGAAGATAGCCATACATTGAAATAGCAATACTGTGTAGAAGTGCCTTAACCGCCCTACCTTTGGGTTATTATTTAAAAACATGTAAAAATCCTTGTTTTTTTTTCATTAGATTTCACATGTTCAGATATATTTTGGATTGAATGTAATATATCAATCAACGTAAGCTCGATACATTCTGCAAATAAACTGCTAAATATGAAGAGGCTCGTGAATTAATATTTTTATCGATTCCTACCCAATACAAAGCAATTTTAAAAAAAACTCTCAAAAATTTATTTTTTAGTACTCGAACGTACAAGGTACGACTTGTTACGTTCGGGCGACAACATAGCGCCCGTATCACGTATGTTCGTAAGGGTAGGACTGTTGAGTAAAGTGTGATATTCCTACTGTTACATGTTTTAAAGATGCAACGTATCTCTACAAGAGGTGTCTCTTATATTATTACCTCGATTTTCATACATATTTAAAAGTAGGGCATTATCTGGCATTCGCATTTAAATATTGCTTAGTTTCGTTTGCGTGGGCGACACTTCAATGGCTTCTAAGGCAATAATTGCGATTTGAGCCAAGCATATTATTAAACACTGTACCTGTATAATACCACCAACTCGATCGAAATTTATTTTTATTTTATTTATTAATTTACAATAACTTTATAATTATGTCATATACACACCATTAACATTACTATGGTTGATTTGGGAGAGATTGAGCACATCCTATGGTGAAAATGTCTATCCGCATTCCTAACTAGGTCAGAGACCCGTATCTAGGGATGCTGCTTTTTGTTTAAAGGTATCGACATTGATTATATAAAATCAATGGTATCGATGAGCTGAATCTTTTGATGTTATGAACTTACGTTGCATTGCATAATACATACATTGCAATTGACATTAATTTAATTGTAAATTATTTACTCCTTGTTGGACGATTGTGAGATGTCGTCTAAAACATGCAAACCCGTCATCCCAGGCTGGTATAAAGATATTTGATCGTTCTTTCAGCCGTAGGATGAGCGCAGAAAACTTAGACAATGACAATCCACTACCTAGCTCCGCCAACTATCCAGAGAGAGACCAACCCTTACCGCCCCGCTGGTAGTTAACCCAGTAGGCAGACTAAGTGCATTCGCTACTAGTTACGGCCAGATTTCTGCGGCCTCTCGACTGGTTACAGGTTCGAGGTCGCTTGCGCGGTCCTCTCCCTTACGTAGCGGTGATACTGTGTCTAACAAATCTATCGCGGACCACGGCATCCTTTGCCCGGCTGTTTACCCGGTATCGGGTGGCCGAATGGTCGTTTCAAGAGCAGTTGCCGTATGGTTACCAACTACCCTATTATTTCTTTTATTTAATATTACAATGGTTAGCTGTAAGAAATCGTAAAACGATAAGCCCCGCCGTATGTACTATGTTAAGAAAGAATTTAAGTTTTATTTACTAATGTAAGTATTTTAGTACCTACAATAAAGGTATTTTTCTTTCTTTCTTTCTTGCCCCTGCTCTGTAGGAAACAATAATGTTCCCAGACTTCCCTGGGTATTAGTCGGAATGCACAATCGATTGGCTGACGCTGCATGGTGCGCAAACCGTCCATAAGCGTGGTACCTAGGAGAAACTGGCCGGCAGGCCGGAGTCCTACCCGGGCTCGTACTTCTGCGTGGAGGTTGCCGGATGGGTGTTGACCCATGAGTTTGGCCGACCCTTAAACAACTTGGGTGTTAGTGGCCGAACTGAAATAGGGTCCATTAGCTCCCCTACTTGTTGGACAGTAAAACATGCACTTGTTAAAGATTTCATTATCGATAATACACGCTCATCCGACGATCGTCAAGTATTCATCATGATCTTAACTCCCAACAATCCTCAAGTAAATAATAATGACAATAATATTACAGACTTACCTAAAGGTAACATTCGTTGCAATATCTTCAAGTAACGCCCCATCGGCGACGCTCCATTTCACGCTGATCTTTCTCCGCTTCTTAAAGAACCCGCTCAGTTTTCTGCCTGACTCCATCTGATACTTTTCGACTTGTTTACTTTTAGCAGTTCTAAAGGAATCACGTTGGGAAAATTGTGCACTGTCGCGTCTGTGTCGCTCGCGTCTTAATTTAAACAGTTTCGCCCCAGCGCCGAAAGTTCTGAACACTTTGTTAGGGGAGAGACCCAAGTCTCTAGTCGCGTCGAACACGCGCACTTCGCTGTCCTCACCGCTACCATTTTTAGGCGTATAATTCGTTGAATTATTTACATTTTCACTAACTACTAATTCTTTCGCACTTAAATCACTGCTGATTGCTCCCGCTTTGTCAAGCTTTGTCGGCTTGTACCTATTGCTATGCTTATTCCTATCTAACGCGTATCTTCTCATTGTGTTGAGTGACGGTGGCTTAGGGTCGTTCAAGTGGCAGATCTTGTCATCGGGTCCGGTTGTGAGCTTGAATTCACCGACGACTTTTCCCTGTGCGATTGAGACCAACGTATAGTCCCATAGTGTGTCGTCAGTGTCATGTAATCCAATTTCCACTGCAAAGAAAGAAAAATACATATTATTTAAAATATCACGCTGATTATAAAACACTTTAACGAAGAAAGGTTGATTGTTTGTTTGTTTGTTTGAAAAGCTTTATTACACACACAATCGAGTACAATGTAATGGGTCTATTGCCAAGTGGCAATTCTTTCGGCCATACCGCCATGGCTATTGTAACTAAAGTTTTATGTGGGCAAATTTCATAAATGAAATTTGCCCACACAACCAGTTTAGCGGGATATCTCTACCTGGAATTAACATTTAAGATACCTCCGTCCTCCTGACTAATTGCGGGAACGAAGTCGCTCGCGCGGTCTCTACCTGATGTATTACAGTGGAATTCTATATGAATTTACCGCGGACCTGGCTGTCCTTGGCCCATAATGCCGCGCGGGATCTGATGGCCAATAGGTTGTTCAAGAGTTCGAGTTGAATGATAACAACAGGTCAACATACACCCCCACTGCTTTAGATACAGTATATTTCCATCGTCTCCGCAATCTCTCAGTAATTAGAGTGCAAAACCGATTGGATGACGCCGCACGGTGCGCAAACCGTCCACTAGCGCCAAAGCGCAATCCCCCGGGGAAACCGATCCACCAGCCGTGAGGCCTGAAACGCGGGAGTCCTCCCGGGGTAGTCACTCGCACCGGGAGGCTTCTGAATAGGAGCTGAATCGTGAGTTGAACCGACCTGAGAACACATTGGATCTTATGGCATAAGCGGCACGAATCCATTCGCTTGCGATAACAGAACAAACACGAACCTAATAATTTTATGAGGAAATGTGGCAATATTCAGGTGGCATTATCAAATGTTTGAAAAATACACTCTCCAAAACCATTATAGGAAAATATATATACCTACTAAAAGTCAAAAATGCTAAGACCACAGAAAACATATACCGATTGCAAACAGTAATCGACAGAAATAATAAACAGTATTCCACTTTACGATAAACCGCCGCGGTGCTGATACCAGCTTCGGTCACGACAACCGCAAACAACATAGATAAGGTAAATATTAAAAATTTGACTTTTTTCTCTCAAAAATACCAAATTCCTATTCTTTTGATAAATGAAAGGGCTTTTTCGGTATCATTGGTAAGTCGGTAGATATGTACATGGACTTAAGAGTCATAATTACATATGAGTAAATAAATAATTTATAATAATAATAATAATAAAGTATATTTCGTTACATAAACCGTACACCTAAAGAGCAATCTCTACAAATAATTGTATATTAGGTCAATCAAAAGTTTAAAAATGATATTTATATGTAATGGCAGGTACGGTTTTAGCTGCATTTGAAAAATGTTGAAAATCACATATAAAACTTGAGGATCCGTGAGCGTGGGTCTAACCTTATCGCCTCCGTAACTTATCCTTATCCCCGTCGACCTACGCGATTTAACGAACGAGAAATCAACGCCTTATCCTGCGCGGACAGAACTACGACGATATCACCATCGCTTTAATTTTTCGCGTCTTCACCTAATTTTGTAAATTCATATACATAAGGGCGTTCACTTCAAAGCGTTAGAACTTTAATCGACAGGTCTAAAAAGCAAGAGAATCGAAAAGTTTTATATTTTATTTCCCACGACGAATGCTACCTCTCATGCGAATCGTTGGAGTCGGATTAATTGTCATGTACTTTTATGAACGGATAACAGGTAACAGCGAGCAAGTGTGAATGAGCTCGCCCGCCCTTCAGTGCGACATAAATTGTCAATAACGTTACTGTGTTTCATTTACGTGCCGCATACCGCTCCGCGGTGAACCGCCTTTGTTACCATCGTCGCGAACCTGGTAATTTTCCACCATCGTACCAAAAGCGCGCGAAAGGGGTTGTTCCTATTCATTCCCCAAAAAGGACGGTAAAAGTTATTCATTTAGTTAACATTATTGAACTCTTACTCTAAATGACACAGATACCGCAAAATTTAATGTTGAATCAACATTCATCTTCGTTTGAACTATAGACTTTGCCGCATTTGATATGACGTATTAAATTACGTTTTCAATTCAGTGCAGAGCAGAAAATACTCCAGAAGAGGGGCAGAAGAAGGGCAATATAAAACTTCATGACTGTAGCGGACGCGCCTGTTGACAAACTAATTGTAAATCGTTACCACATTCAACGATGACACTCGATATAACGTTGGCTGTTATTTGAAGTGCGCTACGACGTAGAGCCACGGCGCGTAACGAGGGCTACGAAGCGTAGCAACGGCCAGCGTAGTAACGACAAACGCGACAGCGGCGTTGAAATAAAAATAATCGACGTTATAAAATCGCAAGAGAATTTAAAGGGGAGTTTTCATATAATGAAATATATCTATATTATCACATTTTTTGTACTACTACAACAAAAAAGTAGTGTAATGTATTCAGGGTTCATCTATGTATGTTTTCCGTTTCTTTATTTCAACATAACTTCTAAACGAACTAATTCAGAAGTGTGTAGTACTGTTAGAATCGTTATGCAATCCCGAGTGACATACGGTAACTTAACTCTCGAAATATCAAGTAAGCAGCTGTCTAAATCAGTAGTTCCCAAACTTATTCAGATACGGAACCCTTAGTAAGTCGCCTACATTTTACGAAACCCTTTGCCGGGTGGTTCGACGAGGTGACAGGATTCGCTTCCGTTTATAGCGCTGTAACCAATTTAAAAAATAATCACCTATTGAAGGAAGTTAACCTGATCGAGCGCTTTTATATCGAAATTGCGTTACTTCGAAGTAACACCATGATACACAAGAGCTAAATGAATTCAAATATAGTAAATAATTAAGTGGACAATAATAGTCTCATATATCACTTGTTATTGAAACTCAATTTCCTTTACAAGTTGCCGAGAAAAAAATCTCGGAACCATTAAAGAGTCCTCGCGGAACCCGTAGGCTCCGCGAAACATAGTTTGGGAACCGCTGGCCTAAATGTCCAAATGTCAATAAATTAACCTAAACATATCGTGTTTAGTACCAAATAAAAGGTCTGATTGAGTAGATTTTGGAAATGTATATATATGGATATAATAAATGTATATATATGGATAAATATACAAACTACAAATATTTCATAAAAAAACCGAATTAAAAATAATTATGAATACAATAGTTCACTTTCTGTAATGGCAGTCGTGGTTTTTCGTCTATTTGACATGATTATTATTGTACAATTGTAGAATTATTTTCTTTATTGTACAATTAACTGTTCCATGGGAATCAAATATCCCAATAGGACCACGAGTACAAAATTAAGTAATTACCATGATCTCGCAAATGTCGTCACTCGGAACGACCTCACTGTTCACCTTCACGCAGTAAAAGTTGGCGCTCGTGGCCTGCTAGCCAAATGTCTGTTTCACATCTTCAAAGATCTAAGTCTTTCCGGAAAAATAATGAATTCTTTCCTAGAAACTATATCTAAAACGCGAATTCTGCATCTGAAATTCTATGGCTTCGAAACCAAAGTGAATGGTCTGCTTACGTCTGCTTTACTTTTTATATATAAAAGACATAAAAATGCTTTAGAAGGCACTAATAATTGATTGCTATTGTTATTATCACTGGTTAAGGAATGAGTTTTTCTAATCAATTAGTCATTTAAATAAACTTTCATTATCAATGTAATTATAATAAATTTCGCCGTAATTTGTTTCAGCCCACCTGCATGTAGCCAGCGCAGAAAGTTTGCCAACACGTCGAACTATGGCATATTCCATATTTATTTCATTTTTTAAATTAAAAATGGTAATTTTCCATATTAACACCACTTACATATTTCTTACAGCTTACTATTTACCTAACCTATGATCATTTTAATAGACATTTTAACCAGGTAAGTCGTAGAGTATTTATTCAGTTAACAGGCAATTTAAAGTTATATAATACCCTATATAATATATTTAATATGTTAGGTATTATTATATATACTCGTATATATAGGCATTACGCTATATAATACCTTATATAATCACAGCTATATAGTACCCTAAGCTATATAATACCCTATATAATCACTAAAGCTATATAATACCCTAAGCTATATAATACCAAAGTGCTCACTACAGACGTTTCGAAGGCCAGCGTTTACCTCGATGGAACCCAAATCGAACAGGTCCCACAATTCAAGTATTTAGGATCGTTGGTTACGGAAAAGAAAGTGGCATCGACGGCCGATGTCCATAGCCGGATCGGTCAGGCAACAGCAACATTCGCCTCGCTCAAGTGGTGCACATGGAAGCGAACGAATATTAAGCTGGGCATTGACCGTCAGTTTTTCGCGTCAGTTGAACTGGCGTGCATCCAAAATTTGATCGTGAATGTCGAATCGTCACTCCAGAGTTTTAACTGACGACGCGCCACGAATATTTTCTGTGGCTACCATAATCCAACTGGCGCGTCGCGCCAAACTGACCGTGAGTGCGCAATCGGCAATCCAACGCGTCAGTTCGCTTTCAGCGCTCGCGGACCGCGGTGACAGCGCGTTCTGCGTTTTAGTTTTTGTCATGGCGGTGTCGTCGTCGTCATCATGGCGGTGTCGGACTTGTCATAATGATAGATTTCATCAAAAAATATAGAAATTCAGAATGTTTATGGAAAATAACAAACAAAAATTTAAAAAATAAACAGTATCGACAAAAAGCTGTAGAAGATTTTATTTAGATAATTTATTCCAATTTTATTTAGATATTATTTATAAAATTGAATTAGATATTATAAAAGTCAGATTTCATTCCCGATGCTAAGAAACGAAGAGTGGCAGTGAATCTCTCATGAGGGTTTATAGCTTGTCTCATATGTTTAGTAGTAGTATCTTGTTTAACAATGTGTCGCGTTTTTGATAATCGTGTAAAGGATTAGATATATTTTATGATTCGATTAATTTAATAAAAGACTCGATCATACTTAGCCTATCTCCTACTTCTTAAGATTTCACTAACTGCCATCCTAATGTACTGTATTATATGATTACTATATTATAACAGACTATTGTATTATATCATATTATGTATAATAAATATTACTATCCAATTACATACTCATACTTCTATTTTGCTCTATCCAAATAACCTTATTAACAACTTATTTAATTATTAATTTTCTTACCCTTATATTATTATTAGCTTTATTATATTTTTTCTACTATCAACGTGTTCATGTTATTTCTGTTAATTTGTAATGCAAGCATTGCAAACTGTTCATAGGATAGTAAATTTGTTTGGTTTGTATATGTAATTTAAATACTAGTATTATATATTTACTATCTGTAAGTTTGTTATAAAATAAAATAAAACAAACAGTAGCCGTAGTAACAAGGAATGTTTCTTTTTCGGAATCGGAATCCATTTTTATTCGAGGATGTCCGCAAAGAGACACGTCCTTCATGCGGCCGGGCTGGTCGAAAACTGAAGGGCCGGAGTGACGCCAGTCAATGGGCAAATCTAGTTGGCATAAAACCATTTGGAGTGACGCCACAGTTTTACGTCTAGACTGACGCGAAAAACTGACCGTCAATGCCCAGCTTTAGCATTGAAATCAAAGTACGACTATACCGAACGTTGGTTCTTCCCATTCTTCTTTATGGATTGGAAACGTGGACGTTACTACAATCGGACCTCAAAAAGATCGAAGTCTTCCAAATGCGATGCTTGAGGCAGATTCTCGGTGTCTCACTCCGCGACCGGATTCGAAACGAGACCATTAGAGAAAGATGCGATCTAGTAACAACGATCGAAGAAGAAGTACAAAAATGTCGACTACGATGGTTCGGCCATGTTTGCCGAATGAATGATAATCGCTTGCCACGTAAACTTCTTTGGCGAGACCGTCCGACAGAATGGAGAATTCAGCGATCGGCACCGAAGAAAACCTGGCTAAATAACATCAAAGACGACCTTAAGAATCAACGATTATCGGCTAGGGATGCTCGAAACGTGGCAAAAAATCGTCAAGAATGGAAGCGAACCGTGAATGGAGTACGAGATCCAGCGGCACCGACAGCAGCGCATTGGCTGCGAGGGCGACCCCCTCCCCAATCGCCGGCTACGGAATAAATAATAAATAAAATAAAAATGTAATACCCTACATGCCCAGATATAGCCGTTTAAATTCCTCAAAGTTAGGTCAAACGAAGCTAGTTGAACATAAAACTAGGTTTAAAATCAACCAAATCGGACAAGTCCAATTATCCGGCACAGCGGTAGTGCACCGTAACTTGTATTGCGGATTAACAGCCGTAGCCACGGCACGTAAAGTGGTCCCGGAATTAGTGCAGAAGTTTCAAGTAACGGCAACACCTTATCGCGTTTCCAAGTTTTGCCGTTTCGCCACCCGATAGCAAGAGCCCGACCGCAGCTGCAGCGCGCATTCTGACTCGGAACCAAGAGCGCGAAGACTTTAGGGATGTAGCAAGTTTAAAAGTCCACTGCCGTAAGTTATGTAGTTTTAAAATAACGAAAATTAATCTAATAATAGTATTAGCAGAAATTTACTTTTTTTTAAATGAAAAGTAAATTACAGCATTTTAATATTATTATTACAGTTTGTGCGGGATGGCTCTAAAGGCAAAAAACATTTAACTACAAAACCTTTCTCAATAATCGAGAAAGCTACAGATTGGATTCTGGAGGTTGATTCGGTCTCTAAGCAGTATAAATTCCCTGAAAGTCTCGGATGCACAGCCCTCCGTCCAGATATAACTCTTTACTCTCTATCTCGGAAGGTGGCTCTTATTGTAGAATTAACTGTTCCATGGGAATCAAATATCCCAAAAGACCACGAGTACAAATTAAATAAATACCATGATCTTGCAAATGCCGTAACCCGGAACGGCTTCACTGTTCACCTTCACGCGGTGGAAGTTGGCGCTCGTGGCCTGCCAGCTAAATCTCTATTTCACCTCTTTAAAGATCTTGGCCTTTCCAGAAAAATAATCAACTCTTTCTTAGAAAAATTATCTAAAACTGCGATTTGCGCATCTCAAATTCTATGGCTTCGAAGGGGGAGTGAATGGGTGGCAAGGTGAACGCTCACATGTGGCAAGACAGCTGTCCTAAACCTACCACAGCCGGTTCGTAAGTCCGGAATCCACTGCTCACCCCCCAGAAGTGTAAAAAATAGTATTATGATGGGCCCGACTCCGGTCGGTGAATTCCATGGCAGCTCCGTTTGTATTTATTTATATTGGCCTTCAATGCCAGAATGATTGGAAAACAATTGGAGACTTTGCATTCCTCCTCCAATGCACCGGAAATTAATGTTGCATGACTGGACGCCAGAGATGCTGAAATATTTTTTAATGCTTTGCAGGATACGCTTTAAGACCCTATTAACCTCGCTCGTTGGAGCTATGCCGAGGATAGTTCATGCCCTCTTTGTAGCAATACCCCTTGCACAGCCAGACATAATTTAGCTGGCTGCAGGGTGGCCTTAGATCAAAAACGGTACACTTACAGCCATGACAAAGTCCTTACTGTTATTCGCGAGGTAATTGGCCTCTCAGTGGCTACTGCCATCAAGGGTTTGACAGTACCCTCCAAACCCTCAATAAAGTTTGTGCGGGATGGTTCTAAAGGCAAAAAACATTTAAATACAAAACCTTTCTCAATAATCGAGAAAGCTTTAGATTGGATTATGGAGGTCGATTCGGTCTCTAAGCAGTATAAATTCCCTGAAAGTCTCGGATGCACAGCCCTGCGTCCAGATGTAACTTTGTAATCAAATATCCCAAAAGACAACGAGTACAAATTAAATAAATACCATTATCTCGCAAATGCCGTCACCCGGAACGGCTTCAATGTTCACCTTCACGCGGTGGAAGTTGGCGCTCGTGGCTTGCCAGCTAAATCTGTTTCACCTTTTTACAGATCTTCGTCTCTCCAGGAAAATACTCAACTCCTTCTTAGAAAAATTATCTTATTTATAGCACGCGAGTAGGTACTAAACGTATTTTCATTATAATTTACACCTTGAGACATATTACATGGTGAAAGGTTTTTATATATAATTAAAATGTAGGGTAAAAATACAGTCTAAAAAATATCGGTAATGAAAACTCTAGAAAAGAAATCAGATTAGAAATAACATATTATAGGTACTAAAAGAAGTGGACGTCCCTGCGTCTTAGTATTTTAATTTTTTCAAACAATAATATTGAGTTACGCGGTTCTGCTTATGAGTATTTTGCTCAACAGCACGGACGAAACCTGTGGTACTAGTAATCATAATATGATTTGTGGTAGCCTTTACGGCTCGTGAGGTCATTCGTTTCCTAAGAGATTAGTATTCTAAGAGAAGCTACTATTCTAATTCAGACAAGATAATGCACATTTTCACAATGTTCGGAAAATGGAAATAGAAAAAAATACATTTACGAAAATGTTAAATTATACTGTGCGGTACTAATAATTCCCAGTAAGTCCGAATAGTTATTTTACATTCCAAAAGATCTTATATAACTTTGCATGGTCAGTGGTTTCAAGACCCTCAAGAAGCTGGAAACGTTTAAATCAGCAATTTTAACCGCCTGTTTTTCGTATTAAAATTACTATTTGAACAATTGCTTCGGTCAAATACTGAAACATATTGATGTTTATTGAGGGTATTTCAAAAAAAAAATATATATTTTCGAAGTATTTTCCATCGCTTTACACAATCCCAATATTTTTGTGTGCCCCGCGTATTAATAGTGTATGTCCCGTGGTAAAGATGTATGTCTATTCTTGTGGCGTATAATACTGGCTTGTAGTTACAGATTATAAAAATGGGTTTTCCAATGGGTGTCATTTTATATTTTGCGTAATCGGTCCAACGTAAACCCCTGATTCTTTGACAGCTATCATGCAAAAATATATGATTTATTAAAAAGTGCCCTTAAACGCTTTAATAGCGCAAGTAAATAGTGATATTAAATTATACTGTGCGGTACTAATAATTCCCAGTAAGTCCGAATAGTTATTTTACATTCCAAAAGATCTTATATAACCTTGCATGGTCAGTGGTTTCAAGACCCTCAAGAAGCTGGAAACGTTTAAATCAGCAATTTTAACCGCCTGTTTTTCGTATTAAAATTACTATTTGAACAATTGCTTCGGTCAAATACTGAAACATATTGATGTTTATTGAGGGTATTTCAAAAAAAAAATATATATTTTCGAAGTATTTTCCATCGCTTTACACAATCCCAATATTTTTGTGTGCCCCGCGTATTAATAGTGTATGTCCCGTGGTAAAGATGTATGTCTATTCTTGTGGCGTATAATACTGGCTTGTAGTTACAGATTATAAAAATGGGTTTTCCAATGGGTGTCATTTTATATTTTGCGTAATCGGTCCAACGTAAACCCCTGATTCTTTGACAGCTATCATGCAAAAATATATGATTTATTAAAAAGTGCCCTTAAACGCTTTAATAGCGCAAGTAAATAGTGATATTCCACTAAAACATCGCTGAAAATTTCCTAGATCTAATTCGTAAAAATGGTAAAGTTATAGAGTACTAGCATACTTGCCGTTTCATAATTTTAGTTATTGTAACAGAAATTAAAATGATTATAATCTTTCATTAAAATGAGTTCATATAATAAGCGAATCATTATTGTTAAAAAAACAGAAAATATATATGTCAACATTTTGCAATTAAATATGATTTAGAAACATAATTTTCCTCTCGCGATCCTCAAACATTGCTATTAAAATTATTATAGACCAGACTGCCGTATGTATATAACTGCCATACAATCACCGACTCTAATCGTTTCAGATGACTTGCAAAGGAAAACAACAAGCCAAGTTTAAGTCGTAGCTACCATTACATGATACCGATTTTCCCAGCCGTGACTACATCTATACTAATATTTTAAAGAGGTAAAGTTTGTGAGGTTGTAGGAAGTAATCTATGGATCTACTGAACCGAGTTTGAAAATTCTTTTTTATTCTATGAAAATCTATTCTTTTTGAAATTTACTAATAGAAAGCCACGTTATTTGTGAGTATCATAGTCTATATATTAATCCGAAAAATGAAAAGCCTTTTTCGTGGTAGTAGGATTTGCAAAGTAAGTCGGAGAAAAAACGGTCGAACGAAAATGTTTCTAACTAACGCTGCCTTAACGATGAGAGATATATGATTAGGTTCAGTGAAAAGTTGTAGAGCTTGATAATGCCTACAAAAAAGTCGGCGACAGCATATGTTTCTTCTATATTTAAGTCAGAAAAAGTAGTATTTTATATTAAAAAAATTATTTAAATCGTTAGGTCATGTTTATTGGTCATATTATCAACAATTATTAATTATTAACAAAATAAGTAAATTTATCGTCTCAAGTATTTAAAACAGAAGGTATTTCCCTTTTACTGCATAAATGGTTAAAGATATAAGACATTAGACACTCACAAATAAGACACTCACAAGAAGAAAATCATTAATAACGGTAATATAGTCAAATTGGCATGCAAATACACACATACATATGCAGTAAAAATATATCCCTTCTTTTGGCAGTCAGGAAATAAATCATAGCATGAGTGCTAACCGAACCACACTCATAATTTCATCACAAGTAAAAAGATTTACCGCCCAACGAAGTGGGCACGGGTCAGCTAGTAATATAATAAAATAACACATGCAGATAGCTTTATTAATATGTATAGGATTAACTCGTACTTATGTTAAAAAATATACAAGGTGCTTTGAAACATTTCTATAACTACCTCGAAATAAAATGTCTAACGATAGCAAAAAAAGTGTTACCATGTTAGTTTTCAACAAACATTCCTTCTCTGACCACAAACCTATGAGACCGGTTTTAGAGGCTTTGGAACATCTTGACAAAATCCTCAACTAGAATGCTGTTAACCCTTTGCGACCGTAAGCTTTGCGGTAGAGTATGGACACTGTTAAAGGGCGATAACCTAAATGTAATGTGTAAACGTAAATAACGTGTACGTGGAGTTTAGTGAAAATTCGTTCAATAGATTTTGTATAAATTGATAAGACGTAAGTGCCCCTGCAGTCTATAAAACTGCGAATTTACAAGTTTTTCCAAAATTTCATTGATATATTTTTTAACTCAGGAATTATACGTACTAAAAGAAAAAAAAACAAATTGAAAATTTCGCCATAAATATTTTATTTATTTACCTAAAATCACCAGAGTTCCTTGGTCACTTGCGTATTATTTTTAATTGGTATATCTTTAAACACTCATTTTCTGCAATACTAAGAATTCTGCAATACTAAGATGTTGTCTCAATAGAATGGAAAAAAAATATTATTTATATATTATTCGTATTCGATAATTTATAAAATATTTTTTTATAATTATGGACACATATTATGTCCCATGGTCATTAAAGGGTTAAAAACTGTCATCGCGTTCGATTTAATTGTACGATATAATACAATACTATACAGGGCAGGATTATCGACTGTTAATGCTACATCGAAACTACTGCATGAGTTATTGAATGGGCTGGATAGTTCAAAAACAGTTGTTGGTCTGTTTTGTGACCTATCAAAAGCATTTGACTGCGTTAACCACAATATTCTACTGAATAAATTAGAACACTATGGTATCAGAGACAAAGGGCTAAATCTAATTCAATCATACCTGCAAAATAGGTATCAAACGACAGAAGTAAATGGAACAAGAAGCCAACCGATTCTAGTAACAAAGGGTGTACCTCAAGGTTCCATTCTAGGTCCATTTTTATTTTTAGTGTACACCAATGACTTGCCGGGATGTGTGTCATCCGAGAATGATGACATTACACTGTTTGCAGATGACACATCTCTTATCTTCTGTGACCAAAATAAGGAATCATTAATAAATAGAATTAGGTATACGATTGGTCAACTCTTGATTTGGTTTAATTCTAATGAATTAAGTCTAAATATTACAAAATCAAAAATAATTCCTTTTCGCTTAAGACCTGCCAATGTTGATTATTTAAATGAATTACATGACTATTTTGAAATCGACATCACAGAAGATATAAATTTTCTAGGATTAAGAATTGACAGTAAATTACAATGGAATGCGCACATCCAACAATTAGCTAGTAAGCTATGTAGCTCGATATACTCTATTAAAAAAATCAGAAGTCTTTGTGGTTTTGCGGCAGCCAAATCAGTATACTTTGCGTATTTTAACTCATTAATGACTTATGGACTACTGTTTTGGGGAAATGCTGCAACCAGTAAAATAATCTTTCTTTTGCAAAAGAGAGCACTGCGCAGCATGTATCAGGTAACGACTAGGACCTCATGCAAAGAATATTTCATCAAGGCAAGGGTAATGACTATGTATTCGGCGTTCATATACCAGTGTTTAATGTATGCTAGACAGCACCTAACAGAAACCCCAATTAATGCAGACATTCACTCGCATCATACCCGCGGTAGCTCCCTTTTATGCGTACCCCGAATACGACTGGCAAAAGTACAGAAAAGCTACTTGTACCTTAGCATTAAATTCTATAATCTACTCCCTACAAAATTTAAACAGCTGGAGGACATAAAATTTAAAAAACACGTCAGGGAGATGCTGATGGGCCACCCTTTCTATAATTTGGCCGAGTTTGAGGGCCACGATTTTTCAAATATTGTGCCCATTTAAATTACTTAAAAAAGTAGAGCCTTATTGTCTGATTATTTTATATGGTCTTATATCTGTACTTTTAGTTTAAAATGCATAAAGTAGATTTAATTTGATTATTTAAAATTTTACTGACAATTTGAATATTATGATAAATAATTTTACTACGTATCTTTTCGAATCACTAACTACTTCAAATATTAAGCTTCTCTTTTGATTATTTATATTTATAGTTTGACAATCTAGTAGTTAATTCTTGACTAACTATGTATGTTCAGTAAAGAGTAGTAGCGAAACTTACTACATAACCCAATTATTTTGACACGTCCAAGAGCGGTCTTTGGCCGTCAGTTGGACACGACGGGAATGTAATGTAATGTAATACTATATAATATGATATAAGATATAAAACAAAATGTACTATATTGTAATATAATGCTAAAGAATAATACTATAATATATTTAGATCGTTATATTTATATATTTGTGAATGTATGTATATGTATGTGTGTATGTGTATATGTATCAATATGAGTACCTACGTCAGTTAGGCTTCTCCACCTAAGTCAGAAAATAAGTCGTATGCCCAGATACAGGCTATATTTGGCCTAGCTGGGTATGCGCTGAGCATGGTCATGTGAATGTGGGCCGTTGTTTATTCGCACCATTACTTGGTATGACCATTTTTATGTGTTTTGTAATTATGTTTGGAACAAATAAATAAAATTAAAAAAATAAAATTAAAGAGACATCTTCGATAAATTTCCACTTGAGGGCAGTTTTGAGTGTGAGGAAGATCATAAAATTCCCTGGGTTGAATAAAACGAATATCAGGTATGTTCAAGGACCGAAACCCCTCATTTGGATACAACTGACGAACAACAATTCTGTTGGGGGGCGGCGCATTGTCGTGTAGAAGACACCAACCACTACATTCTTGAAATTCTCGTCAGATACGACGAATTCTTGCGAGCGGGCGTTTTAGCACTTCCACATAGGCCAGGGAGCAACAATTCCCGATGGTTTGACTGTTTGAAAAACAAAAGTTAACGGCAACACTTTGCCTCATGACAATGCATATCAATATATTCTGACGCAGATCACTTGTACAAGAAACACCGTGCTGCCAACCGCTACAAAACCAATACGGGAAATAGCGAAAGCTTCAGTTTGAGTAGTTCTATAGTTGGCCGAGCGATGGAGCCACTTATTTCTTATACAAAAATTGGTGCCCTAACCTTCAGAACCCAGTATGTATTATTTGGATAGTTCACATTATTTCCTGGCTTGCTAATCAGATAGTGCCGAAATATTATTTAACTAAATTAGTAAAAAACAAATAAAGAAAAAATATCTAATAATCTGTTTAACATTTTATAAAGTTCACAATATAATTATTAGTGACATCCTTGAAGTAGGTGACTCAGTACGAGCAAAAAAGCAACTTTTGATAAACAAAATTAGGGACATTTTTTATTCTTTGATAAATTTGTAAAGCTTGTCTGATAAATAAAATTTGACAAGCATTGAGTGCACTGCGTCACCTAGCAGTAAGTAAAATATAGCGAATAAACAATATTCTCGTTATTTTACCTACAGCCAGATATCACAACGCTCTCAAAACTATGCTATTTTAAAAAACATCTCAAGGTTACAAATTTTCAAGGTTATTTTGATTTCAAAACATGTTTTTTTAAATTGCTTTTTGATCTAACTAATGGGTGAGATGTCTAGGGTTTAGATACTTATGATACCCGAGATACGTGAGATACGTGAGATACTTGTATAAATCTTTTGAGCGTTTCTAATACTCGACGGAAATTGGTTCCATAGTCTACTGCATGGATAGAGAAGGAATATGTATAGGAAGTAGATTTATGTTTTCCGAGAAGATATGATGAATCCTAACAATATACGAAAAGACTCATCGATTCGTTATGTCGCTTTTGTATGTGGACAGTGTGCATTGCTCTCGCGATTGAAAAGGAGCTGTGACGAAGCGTATGCAAGTGAATTTCTTTCACGTGGTGAATCTTGATATTTGCTCCCTTTTCCATGTTTGGTAAATCGAAATTTATGGGGTCAAATATCCACGTCGATCCGTATAAAATAAAATATGGATGTTCTTTGCATGTGTACCGTAGTAAAACACAATAAGTACACAATTAGGGCCTGAGTCGGGTGCCCGTACTCCGGAGCTAGTGGCCATTAGTCGTAGTAGTGTAAACAAAACACGACAAAACAATAGCAGTACTCCTCACGTCTCTGCTTCTTTTTTAAGAATATGTAAGATTGGCCGTTGTATATCCAACTATGCCACGTGTTTGAGTTTAATGCGATTTACACATTTATTATTATGTTAGGTTTAGCGCACCAAGTAAGATATTTTTTTACTATTTTCAACACTGGTGTAGCGAAACGAAATTCACCATATGTTTGTTAAAATGATTGCCGCAGTAATTAACATCCTACCTGCAGGTATAAAGATTAGCCCGAGTATTGCAATTTTTAAGAAACGACTGGTCTCGTGGATGCTTGGGCCAGGAAGGTCCCGAATACATCAAGAACTCTCAACTATCTAGCCCTGTTTGGCTGCACTTTGTGACTATTACTATTATTTTAATTTTTCTTTGTGACTATTTTTTTTTTTTTTGAAACTTTACTATTACTAGTATTATAATTTTATTGTGACTTATTTTTTTTACAAACATTACAAATTTTATTTATAATTATATTATAATTTAAGTTATGACTATATAGTTTATTATTAACCGAAGAATAAGTGTATTTGATTGTCAATTTTTTCAATATTTTTTTTTATTACAATTATATATTTATATATTTAATTTTTATATATATTTTTATTTAATTTTTATTTTTTTTGCTTTTTTCTTGTTTAAACTATTTTTTCTTTTTTTGAATATGTTTTCTTTTTTAAACTAGTATTTGTTTGAAATGTTTGCCCTAGAACAAGTGTTTATTTAGTTGGGCGAATGGGACCGATCTTCACTATAAGCGTGACACAACTTGCTGTATGTTTTATTTAAAGTGTAGATATTAATTATGATTTGTTACGTTTGTTGCATATTATGTACATTACCATAAATAAATAAATAAATAAATAAATATCTGTAAGATAAATTCCCAGTTTTTATAAGAAAATATATTCCTTGATTTAGACTTTTGACTCTATATTAGGTAACTTTTATTTAAATCGCGTCATAAAAAAAAATTATGACGATAAAAACTATGTTTAGGGGGAGATAGAGAAGATTGATGTGGAGGAAGAGGGGGTATTGATATAATGACAATAGCTCGGAGAAAACGGACATTCCCAGTTTCAAATATTGAATCTTCACAAATATTAAATTATTACTGTGACAAGAAACAGGGAGCCATTGGTCCCTGTTTCAGTTAGACCACTAAGACCCATGCGTTTAGGGTCGGTCAAACTCACAGGTCAACACCCATCCGGTGGTCTCTACGTAGAAGTGCAAGCCTGGGTAGGAACCTCCGGGGGCTCCTGGGCGGTTTGCGTACATTGTGGCGTCAGCCAATCGATTGTGCATTCCAACTGTCAGCCGAGGGAGTCTGGAAACCGTACTGTTTCCTATAAAGCGTGGGTAGTTGATAATCTTACGGAAGCTGCTATTGAAACGACCAATCGGCTACCCGATATCGGGTGAACAACGGGGCAAAGGATGCCGTAGTCCGCGATAGATTCGGTGGTCACCGTACCACCGCTACGTAAGGGAGAGGACCGCGCAAGCGGCCTTAAACCGGTAAACAGTCGGGAAACCGAAATAATATATTTGCAACTGGAAGTAAGGGCGCGAGTGTCCGTTGGGTGATTAACCTGGTTATAGACATCTCGCGGTAAGGCGTTGGTCTCTTACGGGCGGGTGGTGTAACTCAACAGTGGACTGTTTTCGTCCCAAGTCTTCTAAGCTCACCTCACGGGATATAGAATGATTTTAATACCATTAAAACTACCTTAAAAAAGGTGACGGGTTCGCCCGTTGTGGTTGAGAGCCTTAGTTGTATGCTCGTTTACGTGGTCCAAGAAAAAAATTATCGTAACGAAAGAATTCACAAGATCGACACGGACATTGACATTCACAAGCATTGGGTGTCCAGAAGCATATTGAGAAGAAGAGCCTGCATACTTAAATACTAATAATTTAATTTAACAATAATTACACCAAAAAAGTGGTACTTTGGATATTTTTGATGGTTCTTTACAGCGGCGAAAATCATAGAATCCGTCAAAAAATTTAGGAAATTCAAAAATAAATTAAAGAAATGGTTATCAAATCATGACAGACTAACCATACATCAAATGCTAGAAATAATAGTCTAATAAAACTTAGGTGCACAAATTATTAACATATTTTTAAACATGTATGTTGAGTATATTTTAACATTGAACTACCAAAAATTATTTGACTTTGACAATGAATTGTACTTTTTTGACTAGGTATTTTTATATTAAATCCTATATTATTAAATATTAATGACTGTTTCTTTCTTTTCTCACATATAACTTTATTTATATTATTTAATCGAATTTTATATTATGTTTATTGCGAATTATATAATGGAATTGCATTTTATTTATTATATTATCTTTTAATATTTTGTTATTATTATTTTTTATTTTTTTATTTTATTACACCACATTATTGACCACATTTTTGGGCAATTTAGTGTTATTAGAATTTTACTAAAACTTGTACATTTGTAAGCAATCAAGCAATAAAGCAAAGTTGATTGTAATATTAGAGTCCTGTCCACCCTAGAACGGGCTAGTCCCAGTTGGGTGACAGAAACAAATAAGCAAAAGATAAGGTTTTGCCATTCGGTTCCTGTTATTTTTGTAAGCTAATCAATGTTTTATAGTATTTAATTCTCAAATAAATAAATAATTATAATTTAGTTAAAAAAAATTCTGACGTTCAATATATTGTAAGCAATGTATACGTTCATTGTAAGCAATGTATTCGTTTTTTTTTGTTGTCTTTGTTTTGCAATATCATCAGTAATAAAAATCTTGAAATAAGTAACTTGTACCGCAGAATTCTTTTAAAACATCTACTAGTCCTACTAAATCTACTAATACTATAAAAGGACCAATCTACATTATTTATAAATGTTTACTCTGGTCTGATCGCATGACTATAGAGCGGCGGTTTACTTGTTCTACGGCAATCAATAGAAATGGTACGGCACATGAACACGACCGACACTATTGTTGGCGAATGAGGATAATTCAATCCCCTAGTGTGCCATGCTAACAGAACAAAGCCCAATGGAATAACTAGGGGAAAATAATAGGGAAAATATTAGGAATACAAACGGCAATGTTGGTTACACACACACACACGTAAATATTTATGCTTTGGTCAAGACCTACCTAAATAAAACAATTTTCCCTAATCTCATAATTTTCAAAAACTTTCCCATAGTGGGTTTTTGATGGATTTTTTTTTATTTAATTATGACTGTTTTATTTTTTTCATTGGAATTAAATTAATTGAGGGCAGGGTAACTATTTAGGAATATTTTAATGGAAAAGTTATTAATAAAAGATTTGTTTTAACCGATAGTGTAAAGAGAGAGACGTATGGCGGTGATTTTTATATTTCTTCAAAATTCTAGTACAACTCGGTAATCAATTGATTTGCATATTTGTGAGTTGCTGATCATATGAGCACCTCTATCGTTTTACAGTTCATTTCCGTCCTCCAGAAGTTTAGATGTCGCAGTCCTGGCATTCCTTTGGAAGCTCTTAAGTATAACTGTCGAATATCCATTACGTTAAGCCGTTAAGGCTAGTATTTCTATATAATAAATTAATAGTTTTAAAAAACACTAAAAACACGCTTTTGGGCTATGATACGATATTCACATACACATGGCTATGATACGATATTCCATCATGGAATGCCAGTACCTATCTTCCGGCTTTATCATCAGACCTTGAAACCTAATCGTGGTCAAAGTTCATTCCAAGACTTTTCTAACAAGTCCAAACACAGCTATGATACGATGTTCCATCATGAAGTTCCAGTTCATATCTTCCGACTCCATCATCAGATCAGTTCGACAGTATCATATTATTGTATTGTCATCAGAACTACATACAGCTGCCAATTTTCATGACGCTACGATCTTTGGAAGATGGTTAAATTAGTTACCTTAGATTCCATTACATACCTAGTTAGTTACATACAGGTCGACCTAATAAAACCGTGTTAAAAAAACACTAATGAGAGCTTTTAGCCGCTCCACCTTGTACTATCTCTCAGTGTGTAATTAGTGACTAGTGCGTAGTAGGTTATATATTGCATAATGTCATTTTAACATTTTATATATAAATCGAACTGTCGACTCATTCACGCCATGCACGAAACTTATATAAATAATCTGAACTTAAATATATCTAAATGTGTGGTCACTCAAATGTGTAGTTGAAGGAGACAATAATAATATACGTTCTGCGCCATCGATGAACTTAATGATTGACTCAAAGCGAAGAAAATATCCCTTAATATGTCTAAAATAGTTATAGTAAATTTTAACTATTAAAAGACTTATCTACAAATTGATTAGGTATTAAGGGTAAGCTGCAGATTAGGTAAAATTTCTCAGCTTAAATGTATAGAATACAATGTCCTAGAATCAACATATACAACATATCAAATACGCGTTTTCGACAGCCTGTGATGCCATGATATATAAGGAACTTCATGAACAGATCGTAGATGATACGTAATTGATATTGTCCTCTCGTTGAGTCATCTTTGCGCTATGGTCTTGGTAGCGAATGGTTTCGTGCAGCTTGGGCCATAAGATCCTATTTGTTGTCGGATCGGCTCAACTCACAATTCAAACTCCTATTCAGAAGCCTTCTCTGGCATCACGGCTGGTGGATCAGTTTCTCCTGGTGGAATTGCCGGCGCTACTGGACGGTTTGCTCAACTTTCGGCGACGCCAATTGGTTGTGCACTCTGACTTATCTCTGAAGAAGTCTAGAGACTATGGAAATATACTGTCTCCTAAGCAGCGGGGGTGGATGTTGACCTGTTGTGACGCCATTCTTGAAACGACCTATCGACCACCCGATCCCGAGTGGTATGAGTGGCAAAGGATGCCAAGTTTCGAGATAAATTCTTATTGAATTACCGCTGAAATACAACAGGTAAAGCCCGCGTAAGCGACTTCGTTCCCGTAACCATTCGGGAGAAAGGAGATATCCTGATGGTTAACTGCAGACAGAGATATCCTTCAAAAACTGGGAGACAGGGGGCGAGGCTGCCCGCTAGGTACCTTTGCCGGTACCCCACCGGTGCCTCACCGTTAGCCTCTGTCGGGCTTGTTGGCATATCTATGTAGATAGTAGATTTCTATTGTCTGTAAGTCTTCTACGCTCATATCACGGCCAAAAGAACGATCACATATCGTTTTCTACTGTTACTTACTGCAGCGCCCATCGAAAATGTGTTCAATTTACAAAAAACGGGCCATACGTTCGAGAGTCCTTGTTAGTTAATGCCAATCATGTAGATAATTTAAAAAAAATAAACATATTTACCGTTTATGCAAGTTTTACTTAAGGAAGCTCTTTGCCAATTTTAAGTTCGGCAATATCCCACGGGGAAATCATCGGCATGACACGAGCATCAAACCTATTACCAACAGGCATTCAACACCGTAGGACGGAGTTCCAGGCCACCAGTGTGTAGTAGTGCCTTAACTTTTTAATCGACTTCGCGGACCTAAAGAAAATAAAAAATATTTGCGTTTTTAAAAATCGATTCGAGCACACCTTCTGAAATTATAAATATATACTCATATATATTTTTTTATTTTTTATTTGTTGTGTGGGGCTTTTCTAAGGTCTTTATAAACCTTGTAACACTGCCACCATTGCTGATCTATTGTGTTCGCCATCTACTATAGTTCTGCGCTAAGCCTCGTGTCATTTAAGAACCGCAACAGGCTCTTGGCGCTAGATTATTTTACCTCCTCAGGTTGGAGGTAATGACCACCAAAGTGGGTGTGTCTTTTACGCATCAGCAGATCACACTCGCATATGAGATGCAGGGGAGTTTCCTCTGCCCCTAGGCAGAACCCGCACATTTTTGTGTCTCGGAGCTTGAGGTTGTACATTAATGTACATGTTTTTATTAAGGCCACAATGCCCCGAGAGCGCCCTCACCAGTTGGTATGCGTAATTGTTCCTATTTAGCGATAAGGCCTCACGGGCCGTCTTAGGGTCGTAAGCCTTAATTAGCGCTTTGGATTGATTCAACCCTGGCGTGTTGTTCCAGCGGTTGACGGATTGTTCTAAACATATTTGTTTGAGCATTAGGTTTGCAAGGCTTTTTGGTACGCCACAGCAAGGTTCAAGGCCGTATAACATTCCCTTTGCTCCCGTCTTAGCAAGTTCGTCGGCTTTTTCATTTCCCTCGATTCCTGCATGGCCGGGAACCCATCTTAGAATCAGCCTGTTCTTTTCGCCCAGGGAATTTAGTAGTGATACTCTTATAAATAGTAATATTTTCAAACAAAAATAACAACACTTAGAAAATAATAACAAATAAATGCAAATGTGGCTAATATCATTATGTGGTTAGTGGAGTAACTTAGTATTAATAAATAATGTATAATTCCTTATTGATATCATATTGTAATGATATCAATATAATATAGGTAATTTATTTATATCATTTTTGTGATTAAATCAACATAACAGTTTAGACCGATCCGTTGAGGTTAAATATAAAATTTCCGTTAAATATAAAAATTACAATTATTGTAAGTACATATACAGTATATTTAAATAAGCATCAAATACACATATAGGCATAAAAATAAAAAAAAACAATTAACAGAAAACATAAAAATAAAAACAATTGATCTTACTCTGACATAAACAAGTAGCTCAAAGCCCATACCGCGTACCTGTAAAAATATCAATATACACGTAAGCAGACTTCATCGATTTAGGTTGTTGTGCGAGGAGGTCGCCGCAAATAGATTATAAGAGCGAGCACGATTATAATTATCCGGAACAAAGAGACAAATCTTCGATAGCATGTTGGATTATCAACTCTGTCCCTAATCAGCTTGAAAACGTAGGCCATAGCGAGCATTTCTCTACGTAACTTACAAGAGTTATTGGCCACCATGCCTAGTAAAAACTAGTGTGGTATAAGTAAGGATAATATCCGTATTGCTTGCAGTATATAAAACGTAAAAAACATTTTTTTCCAACATAGTGATAAAAAGCTCCTGTATAACCCGTACATTGTAAAAATGCTTTAGGTTGCGAATAATAAAATCTAGTAACTTAAAAGAGCACTCGGGCAAATCAGTGATGTGTTCCGTGAACGTAAGCTGAGAATCAAGGAGAACTCCTAAATCCTTAACCTTCGCAACCCTAGCTAGCACCTCAGCAGTGACGGAGTTATCATTCAGCAGAGGTGCGGTTGATCTAGTGTATGTCATAACTAAACATTAAAAGATATTGAACGAGATATTTTTTTTCTGACTCTAAGACCAGATAGCATCCATATCGCGCTGGAAAAGCTCGGAGGCCACAGCAGTTCCAGTGGTCATGTACAATTTAATATTGTCGGCAAACATTAAATATTGAGCCGACACGGCTACTTTACTTGGATCGTTAACAAAGAGATTGAACAGCAAAGGACCGGGGTTTGACCCTTGACTCACGCTAAAGCAGGATAATAGAATAGTGTATTTTTGTATCACCTAATTTTTAAATATTTGACAAGGTTTTGAGAGAAAACCTGTATTGTAAGATTTGTAGAGAAAACCTTAATTGTAAATTTAGAAATCATTTTGTATTAGACTATTATAACGCAAAACTCGTTATTCAGAATGTATTCCAATTTTGCAATAATCAAAAGGGTGCTGTCCCCATGATGCAGGGTGTAGTCGTACGATCATTTTTTTGTACCCAACACTGCTTTACAACATTATCTTAAGAAGTGTGCACACTAAGAAATATGAAAGTATCACGACTAATCAATATAATGAAATACAAGTAAAAAAGGATTAATAAAAACAAATTTTACTTTCCACCAAGGAGATCCAGTGGCAATCTTCCGGCTCCGTATTCAGAACCTCGTCATCAAGGGTAATGGAAAGTACTCAAGACAACAAAACAAACGGGCCCAAACTCGAAGACCCGTCGTTGAATTGAACTCCTGGGCAGAGAAGATAACACAAATCATCATAACTGCCCGGAGGGTGAAAGGAAAGCTATTACCCTTTGGGCCTTTCATCCACTATCGTTGACCAATAAACAGCTCTTTCGCCACTTTTGCCTCGATATAAACCGCCAGTATTAGAGAGTCTGCTGTATCCTATGTTTTTTTTTTCATTTTTGAGTTGTTGCGGACTTTGTTAATACAAAATAATACGGCCAGAGAACAGTTTTGGAAATTGTATTGGTCACAGGATTATTTTTTAGTACCCATCATCACTATGGCGTAGTCGTTAGGTCGCCTGATCTTACTTTAGGTCCTGGGTTTGATTCCCGGCTGGGTCACCATTTTCCGTTGGGATCAAATTAACGGAATTGCATTTTCAACTCTGTCGATGAAATGCTATAACAAGACACACACTTACACACATGTTACATGCACACATACAAATAAACATTTCATAGTAGGATTGGTTGTAAGAGATTATCATATGTCAATAAACCTGCCTATTTTAAAAGGGAGTTCCATTGGCAATTATCCGGCTACATATTCAGACCCTCGTCATCATGTTTAATGGAAACTACACATGAAAACAAAACATACTACCGCAAATTAGACTATCCTACTATTTTCCATCAGGGAGTTACAGTCCCTATATCTCACCTCCATCATCAGCTTAGTTCGATAGTATCATAATATTGCATTGTCACCGAAATTACATATATGTATACCAAATCTCAACTCAATCGGATAACAGCAGGTGGTGGAAAAGTGGTCTGCAAATTTTGAAACGGAGAACTTACATACGAACATGGCAAGTTAATATAAAGCTTTTAATGATGTAATGAAAAAAAAACTGTTTTCTGTAAAATACGTGTCAATTATGATTTCTGAGTATTGCGATGATAATAGAAATAGTGCATTTTTATAGCACACATGTTTTGGCTCACATTTTGACAGAAAATCTTGTTGAATTTTTAATTACTGAGTAAGAAGTCATATTCTATTAGACTATTTCAACGCGAAGTTCATTATATATAATGTATTTGATTGCCTCATTTACCGACTCAAGCAAAAGCCCAAAACTCGCGTCCCTTAAAAGTTTGCAGAATCAGTAAAATGTCCTTATAAATTAAATAATGATTCCCTTTCATCTGCAAAGTGAGAGAAACACGAAAGTGAGATTAAATTTCGTCTAATATGCGGCAGCCTTGCCTCTAGCTGAAGAAAAGCCAAAAAAAACCCCTGCTCTTGTAACTCGATTCGTCTCACTCGAGGCAGCTAAACGAAGTTTCACTCCGTGAAGCTACCTAAACCCGATTAATTTTAATTCGGTATTTCTACTGTCATCGCCTTACAGTACTTATATCTTAAATATTTGTAGATTTTATTCGAAGGGAGGTCAAAGTTTATTTTCATTACTGGCTTGCGTTTTGTACGGATTTATGATTATGCCTTTTTACCCCAGCCTGATCTAAGAAAAGTGTTGGATTGATTTTTACATATATTGCCATTTTGTTATTACGATAAGTTTCAATAACAAATTTGCTAAATTACAAGGAATTATGTTGAAATTGCATCACACGATGTACACAAAATGTATCAACATTTTCCGTACGGTTAATACGGAAATAACAACATACTGTAGTCTCAACATGATTCAGATGTCCGACAATATCCGTTAAGTATCCTACTACAACCTGTGATGATAAAAGCGAGATCCCAAGGTCACGGCGTAATGAAATAACATTATGTTTTCACATTACGGCACGGTAACTACCGACACGCCCACACCGTTGGGCGTATGGACCACAGTCCGAGGTATACACGTAATCCTTGTTGAAACATGGGTATTTTCGTGTATTACATTGTTATATTTTTTACAGTGTGATGTGACCTAAATTAGAAGTCATAGTCGACACGGCAGAAGGCAGATCATCAGAAAACGAAATTAAATAAATTAGGAGGTTATCAGCATATACGTAATGA
Source organism: Micropterix aruncella (assembly GCA_944548615.1). Taxonomy (NCBI): domain Eukaryota; kingdom Metazoa; phylum Arthropoda; class Insecta; order Lepidoptera; family Micropterigidae; genus Micropterix; species Micropterix aruncella. The sequence continues at coordinate 25,229,711 of OX155960.1, read as the reverse complement.
GACTTAATTAATATACTACATACAAGCTGAGGATTGAACGTATTCAAAAACTTTTTAAACGTCTTCTAAATTTCCGCTTATTTTCCAACGGCTTGTCGTACGCTGAAGGTCTGCAACGCTATGGTTTAGAGACATTAGAGGATCGGCGAGTAGTATCAGATATGTCGTTTCTACATAAAATTGATCATATTGGGTTGGACAGTCCATACCTTCTGAGTAGGGTGAGCATACGAGCGCCTTCCTGACTCACGCACGCTCACTTAACTTTTGACGTACCAAGGTTCAACACTGACTAAGGTTCCAATTCGTATTGCCGCGCGTTATGCATGCATACAATGTATGCTTTAACGATATTGACATATTTAACCACCAAAATAGTCGATCCTTTGTTACGGAGGTATGTGAAAAGCTGATTTTCCGATCGGATTGAATTAGCATCCCGCATTTCCATATGCACATACAAGCACTCACAAGCACATTCACACTACAGATACACACACCCACACACACATACCTACATACACACACACACACTCATACATACACACACACACACACACACACACACACATACACGCTCTCCATCACACAAACACACACCAACACCCATACACTGGCACATAGCGATTTTAACTGTGAGTTTTGAATTCTTTTTGGTTATCCTTGTATTGTATTGTTTAGCATATTTTGTGATCCTTATATAGCAAATAATTTAAAACATCATTGGCTTTACATATTATGTTATATACATATTACGCTTATATGTAATTTTTTATGCTGTATGTTTTTAACAAAAAATAAATAAAAATAAATATATATATATATTGAAATCGGGTTAAGTCTACAACCAGCAAGGATAGGACATATCCTTGTGGTACACCAGCCATCAACGTCAGATGATTTTACGCAATGACATCGTCCGCGCAAGTATATTGTATATTTATTTATTTATTTATAAGTACTTATTACAATGGTTACGACTAATTATACCAAACAAGTTCAAGAATCAAACATAAACAGTTCAGAGAAACCGTCACATCGTGTTTGGCACCTGCCTAAAACTCATCTAACTAGGTCAACTAAGGCCTGTATCTAGATGAGCTAATTACAATACGTATAATGACAATGATAAGCACGTCATATCAGGTGACTACATATAACTAAACAAAATATTTACTAGCTATAATATCTATAAATATATATATTAGATAAATATATACAAACATACATAAATATATAAACATACATATAATATAATATAATAACATAAACATACATATGATATATATATATATATATATATATATATACACATATATATATATATATATATATATATATATATATATATATATATATATATATATATATATATATATATATATATATATATATATATATATATATATATATATATATATATATATATATATATATATATATATATATATATATATATATATATATATATATATATATATATATATATATATATATATATATACATATATACACATACATATATATATACAAACATACATAAAAATACATACATAACCTTTCAAACAGCAATGTTCAGTAATTCGTCGTTTAATTTTGATGGGCCCAACTCTAATATCCAGGAATTGATTTTCTGTTTAAACGTACTTATTATCTTTATATTTTTAATCTTTTCATCAATATAATTATAAATTTTATATAATTATATATTGAGCGGGCAAAATCGCTCAAGGACAAGTTATATTCGATAGAGTTGAATGCGCTCCTGAAATCAAACAGCGCGACAATGGTTAGTTTTCTACTATTTAGAACGCATGTAATATCGTGTAACGTAATAACTTTGACTAAGTATGGTGGTAACGCTGTAAGCAGGTCTTAAACCAGACTGAAGGGAACTGAATATAATGGGCTGATATCCATGAAACTATTAAACTAAGTGTGAGCCTCCTAATCTTAACAACTTCTGGCGATTGAAATACAGAGAGGGGGTGTAATGAGGGTGCTGTTTGAAAGGTTATGTATGTATTTTTATGTATGTTTGTATACATATTATATATATTTATAGATATTATAGCTAGTAAATATTTTGTTTAGTTATATGTAGTTACCTGATATGACGTGCTTATCATTGTCATTATACATATTGTTTTAGCTCGTCTAGATACAGGCTTTAGTTGACCTAGTTAGACGAGTTTTAGGCAGGTGCCAAACACGATGTGATGGTTTCTCTGAACTGTTTATGTTTGATTCTTGAACTTGTTTGGTATAATTAGTCGTAACCATTGTAATAAGTACTTTAAAAATAAATAAATGAAAGTCTACCATAAATGTGGCACTACTAAACATAAAATAGAGAAATTATGTGAGTTTACTTTATGTGAGTATGCAGGTCAAACTATTTCTATAATGGGTATGATTAGGTCTTTATTCGATTGTAGCGTCCAAACGCCGTAGACTTAATTCCTCTTAAAATTTGTCTGATCTCCGATTATAAAACCAGAGAAATAGTAAATGTGCTGACACTACGGGTATCCTACTTATGGATAGACTGTATTAAAATGGCTTTAGTATCATCGTAAAAAATACATTTGGATATGTCAAAGACGTTGATATCATACAGGTTAAAACTGGAATCCGCGAGGTTGGAGTTGGTTTTACCCACATCATATGAATGTAGACATTTGCAGCTATTGTTAGGCTGAAATCTAAAAGTAAGAGGCTCTCTAGACGGTCAAGCATGCTTGTCAAGCATTGCGTCGCGGGCTGGGAAGGGATCGTAAACCGCAGGAAATATGCAAATATATTTTTTTATATTTACCAAAAATGTCCTATTTTGTAGTTTATACCAGGGAGTTACGTTAATTAGACGTAGTTGATTGATGAATGACGTGTTTTAAAATGACAAAATAAGGACTACAACTCTCTGGTATAAAACTACAAAATAAGCCATTTTTGGTAAAAATAAAAAAATGCATATTTTCTGCGGTCTACGATCCCCTCCCAGCCCGCGACGCGATGCTTGACAAGCATGCTTGATCGCCTAGAGGGCCCTTTACTTTAAATATAGGATCTTTTCGCGTTTCATTCAAATAAATAATTGTATTGATTCCTTAGCAATATAAACGTATTCCACAGTTGAACTAAGGGAGCAGATTTGAATTAAGATTTAAGATTACACCTTAGGCGTAATACGGGAAGAAGCAGCGTGCCTAATACTACTCTCTTAACGGGATATTTTTCTATCAAATGTATTCCTTAGAAACTACAGATGACCGCCCCTAATTTTGCAACAACCAAAACGACTTCACGACACAGGGCGAAACCGTATGATCAAGGGTTTTATACCCAACACTGCTCTACAACATTACCTTAAGGAGCATGCACATTACGTGATATTAACGTAGTCATGTTTCCACTGCGTGCACTGAGAAAAATATTGGATTGATTGTTATACTACCATTTTGTTATTGCGCTTTTAAACAGAATAACGATGTTTCGATCATAGTTTTGTTGAATTACAAGGAATTTTGTTGAAACTCCGTTACTCGATTATATGCATGGGCGCCGCCAGGATTACTTTCAGGGAGGTGCATCTGCATCTGCATACTATACTATTAAGTAATAAAATAGAAAAGAGTAAAGGAGGACACTAAATTTAATGACAAGGTGATAACAAATTTAGTCAGCAACCTAGACACTTAAGTTTTTATCCAAACAGTAACTCAATAAAGAAAAATCTAATGTCTTACATGTATTTTTTCCTGACTTTCCCATAATTATATGTATTAACATTTCCTTACTGTTAATACCGAAATAACAGTTTACTTAAGTTTCCACGTAGTTCATGTGTCCGACTATAACCGTACTTACCTATAGCTAGTACTACATGCTGTCATGTTGAAAGGGAGATCCTAAGGTTGCGACGTAATGAAATAACATTATGTTTTAATATTACGACACGGTAACTACCGTCAAGCCAACACCGTTACGCGTCATGTTTTTTCATACGTATGGACCACAGTCTGAGTTACATATGTAATCCTTGTCGAAACATGCGTATTTCCGTGTATTATATCGTTATATTTTTCTCTGTGTGAACGATATGAACTCTATGACTCTCTACTCCGTATTCTCGTTCACATTGAATGGTTTACGACAGGCACAGTGTTAATAAGAGAGATTTAAGAATCACTCGCTAAATACGTCTCCTGACCGGTCCTAAATCGAACTCCCCTCCCCCCTCTTTGACCCCCACCCACGACCCGCTTTCGGACAGACGACCTTTACGCTGAGGTAGTCTCTCGACGGGAATATTAAAGTAACCCCGAGGCCGAGTTTCGTTCCGAGCCATCCCCATTAATATGGCACGACGGCCAATTTTAATGCGAATAGGCGGTATACCTGCACCGCGAAAGGAAGTGCCTGCATGAAATATGTCGTATTCACTAATGTATGGAAATGACCTATAGATAATTCAGTCACGTTACAAATAATTCAATCAAACTATACGCAGCTGTCATAACGAAAATTCGAACATAGGATTTAAAAAGACAATTCACATATTTAAATTATTGTAAATATTACTCAGGATACTATTAGGCCTCATTAATGAGTAACATCAAGAGGCAATAATTTAACAATAAAATGTATATAATATCAAGCCTATAATTATATAACTTACACTGGTTTATGTTTCATCGAAATAGATCTAGTATTACCTAAGTTAAGACGTCGTCAAGTTTCGACCATTTTTCAAATTTACGCGGCCCAGGCATTCGGTCTGTGACGTCACGCCGCGACATTGCGCGGCGCGTGGCGAGTTGAACTACTCTCTATTGAATAGTCGCAAAGTTACTGTAAGGTCGTTAACCTATAATACCATGAAACTTTGATTAATTGCACGTTTAGCTTATCAGTTTTGTAGTGGTAGTGGTAAAAAATAGGTTGGAAACATTTGGCAATGACCGTATTTTATAAGTGTTTGACATATAATATTGACAAAACAATAAACTTTTGAATAAACTGAGTGTTGTGTATTATTAGTATTAACTAAACAATACACTTTTGAAAAAACTAGAGTTTAAATGTCGTATAGCAAGATATATATGAGCAAATAAATGGTTGTGATCAAAACATATACATTCGCATTTTAAGTTAGTAATTCTCTTGCACTTACTTATTGCAGCCATAATTTAAATTAAGCCATGCCGAGAGTGGATACCAGGATTGAACTTCTCCTGGAGATAGAGAGTTGGGATTGTTGAGTGCCTTAATTAGCAGTGCTAATAAATGCACATCCCTGCGATCCCAGATTCCTGACAATTGAAGATGGTTTCCATATTCCGACATTCGGTCATATTTGCGAAAGTTAAATATATAAGAGATACATTCAATATGTAACGATTCCATTTTATGAAGGCTATTGTCTGTGGTACTTACTCTGTGGGCTAATATAATATGAAGAGCAGAAAAGCTTCATATGACGCTTCACATTAGACAATACTTTATGAGTATTATACATAATATGCTTAGTGTTATACATAAATTAGCATAATGAGCGAGAAAAGCGGCGTGGCCAAGTGCCATGAATGTCGCCATGGAGTCTCGCTCGGCAGCAAACATTCAACATTCCGGCGTATTCACTGGCATTTCCGAGGGAGGAGGAAGCCGAGAGATGGGCAGCTGTCGGATCCGGCAGTAAATCACTTTCATTTTCCGGTACAGAAATATGCTTAAGACATAAATCCCAACTTTTTCGTCCATTAAGGACGGGTTTACACACGGCCAATAGAGATGATGATACACTGAAAGGCGACAAGGTGAGAATCATCGAACTGTACGATATAAGCAAAGTTATGTGCTGATTTACTGATACCCAATTGAAAAGTTGACCATATTGACCTGTATTACGTTTCTCGCGGGTGCCTAAGTTGGGGTCTAAAAACGCACTAAAACGACGCTTAACTTCGAACGGCCGTTTTGGTATTCCCTTTCATGGATCCTTACTGAAGCGTGCTTATGTAAAGGCTATTAGGCTCCTAAATTAATGTTAAGCACCGACTAGGCCCTTTTTCGTATTCTGTTTCTACAAGTATCATGAAAAATGGATCCTGTTCGGGGTCTTAACTAAGAACGGTCTAAAACGAGTAGCCGTGTAGCTCTTGTTTCTCTCATAATTTCAAATATGATTGCTCAGTATTGGCTTCTAAATCGAAGAAGGAACGATGAGGGCCGATCTATATCGTAAGTAATCGTTAATTAAGATCTATATTTTTCCCCGAAAATCCTGTGTCAATATTTTTTGTACATTATGATATTATAACCTTGAATATTTCTTTAGCCTTTAGCCTAGTATATTTTATGATATAAAGCCTTCTATATTTGTATATTTTAAAACAAACGAAAACGATGGCGGGCGGGCGAGCGAGTGACTAAGCTGTCAAAATTAAGACCTCACTTTGGAACGACCATAGACAAAACGGAACATTTTAAGATTTAAGACCGGTTGTAATTTTGATAAAACGGAATGCCAACCAAATAACAAAGGTGCTTAATTTCCTAGTTTTTAGCACCACCTTAGCTTAAGCATGCGAGAAACGGAATAAGGGCTACTGTTATCAACATCAGTAATAAATATAAAAAAATGAATAATAGACTGAGGTACTTTTGAAAACGCAATTATTGAGCTGGGATTTGTCGATGAAAATATGAATAAAACAGATTACCGGTTGATATTAGAATCGATTAATGCGTTTAAAAATCTTTAACTTTGTAACTTAAGCACCTGCATTCATACATATTTCCAGAATTCTATCAAAAGTAATATTTTTGCTTATTAAGTCAAATACTTATTGAAAAGTTTGCGAGCATACAGCTAAAAAGGGGATTTCATAGCCGTCCATGTGCAGGGTAGCTTCCAGATCAGTAAGTTGTAGATCAGGGATATTAAATGTAATTAGCCCTTTCTGTTGATGAATAAAACACTTTGGCGAGAGAATTTTTGAAATCCGATAACGCGTTCTTGATATATCGTGCGTCTACCAGACTTCACTTTTCACAATTTTGCGACGAATTTCTAATTTCAAGGTTATTTTATATCCAAACACACTATTTAGGATTAGAAATTACATATACAAAACTTATATAGTTATAGGATAGAAAACGAATTTACCGCGTGAAATTTGTAGGACCCGACGTTTCGGTGACGTTGCAGCCGCCATTGTCTAGGGTAGACAACGGCAGCTGACAACGTCAGTCTACCCTAGACAACGGCGGCTGAACGTCACCGAAACGTCGGGTCCTACAAATTTCACGCGGTAAATTCGTTTTCTATCCTATTTATAATGTCAAACAACCGCGATAGTCTTCGATTTTATATTATATAGTTATAATTATACATAATGTTTAATCAAGCATTTTAAGTACCTAACATTATTTAAATGGAAAATTATAGCATATCAAGCCGAAGTAATACATGTACAAAGAAAGGGCAAATAAACAAAATAACAAGTAGAAAAAAAATAATATTTGGATTTAAAAAATATTAATAATAGAAACAAATTTAATGAAAATACAATGAACAGTAAAAATGAAATTAAAAATAGCAGTTCAATTATTATAGATTAAAGATGTGATAAGAACAAATGTTAACAAAAGCCAATTTTTTTATTCCATTTAAAATCATCAGATATATACAATTAATATCTAAAATATTAAAATTAAAAAGGTAAAATAATATATTAGGCGGATAAAAAAAGAGACTATGAATAGTCAAATAAATAATTTAATAGTCGAATGGAAATTAACAAAATGTAAAATCTTGAAACCATATTGCTCCGAAATATCTAGAAGCAAGTATTGATAACTAACCAATAGTGACTGGTCGCCCAGTGAAACGAAAAATAGATACCAACTAATGTATATGTTAGTGAAATGATAAGATGTATTGAAGAAACTAATATAAACACTTTTTTTACGACTGCCCATTAAAAAAAGGAGTATAAATTGTTCAGTTTTCCGTTTTTTATTCCACCATAACTTCTAACCGCTTGGACCTATTTAAACGTGTATAGTATTATAAGAATCGTTATGCCATCCCAAGTGTCATAGAGTACATTAACTGACAAATGGTTATCCGTAATATATCGCTATAGCGATAAGTCCGTCATTTGTGAATAAGTTGTATTTTTTTTATAAAACCAGTGTAATATTCATAAAGTAATAATTTATAGTACAATAAAATTATTCCATTATATTAACTGTCCAAATATCAAGGAAGTAGTTGTCTAAATATACAAATATGAATAAATTAACATAAACATATCTTGTTTAGTGCCAAATGAGAGGACTGATTGATTACATTCCGGAAATATACGTCTATCTATATGGGTAAATACATAAACCAAAAATATTACATGAAAAACCGTAATTAAAATAATTATAAATACATTAGTTCACTTTCTTTAACCGCAGTCGTGTTTTTTTAAATATATTTACTTATTTCGTAATATACTACGACCTCTCGTTATACTGCAACCTCTCGTTATAACAAACCAAACAAAACAGTGGGAAAGAAACAACGTGAATATATTTTGCATGATAAGTGCAAACTACATGCCAGACGAGTCACGCAGATATACAATAAAATATACACTTTTGGCGTAGAAGGCTAGACCGTTGACATTAAGACAGCGAAGAAACTTTTGCATTCGACAGGTGTACACCAACATTCGTCCGCAACACCTCGGGGTTTTGGCTGCCTAGCTTGCGTACTGACAAAATATTGCATTGATTCTTATATTACCATTTCTTATATTACCATTTATTACTGTTATATACATAATAATGATGTTTCAATCGTAATTTTGTTGAATTACAACGAATTTTATTGAAACTCCATTACTCTTTTATATGTATAAACTTTTTCTGTACGGTTAATATGTAAACAACAGTATACTGTAGTTTCAACATGATTCATTCGTAGGAATATAACCGTACGTATACTACTACATGCGAGATCTTAAGATCGCGACGTAAGAAATAACACTATTTCCAAGAGTACAGTAACTATGTTTTGTTTAAAGTGATTAGTAGAACGCTGCTATAGCGTACGATTTTGATCTTGATGCTTCAGGGTTTTCTCGGAGTTTTGAAACTATAAGTTTAGACACAATAATATTGATAAATGTCAAAGAAGTTAAAACTAAATACATTTTTTCTTAAAAACGACTCAAACGATTTCAATGAAAGCATGTTTTAAGGTAGTATTTATAGATACCGATAGAATACCCTTAACGGCTGTTCAGGGAAAACTTTTTTTTTTCAATCAAAGCTTGTCTCAATCAATCCGACCTTTCAGTTTAGTAGGGATTGTAGATCAAATGGAAGCTATTCCACAGAAGGGAGATTCAAAAAAATAAAAGAGAGATGTGCTTAGGAATAGGATCATTATGGTCAAGTAATTTAAATATCCAGTTTTATAATATATACTTGTAAATGGGTCGTTTGCCCGAGTAGTGTTGGACCGTTTATTGATTACTGTCTAAAATGTTCATAGTCATCACAAAATCCACGGAAAGTAAATAAATTAGATATGAGCAACGTTTGATCCACCTATCAGGAGTGTATGAGCCAATAAGTAAATTCTTGGGAATGTGGAAAATATATAAAAATGTTTGAAAAAATCGAAAATGAGAACCGAAGCAGCTAGAAATGTATTATATTTTTGAAAATATAGAATGTAGAGATTAAGAGCATTTAATTGAACTGAAGTAGAAAGAGCAGAGGGAGAAGACTATACGATGGATTATATAATTAAAGCCTGTAAAATAATAGTCTACCAAAAATATCGTAGTAGGCTATCGTGAGTAATTAATATTAAGTCGTCCTTGGAGATGTAGCCAATGATAGGAGATGACTATTAAACAAGAAGAAGAAGCCATTATTATAATTATAATAGATACGTTGATGTATTCACAGCCCCACTGGCTAATTATACTTTATAACTAAACACCGTCGTCCAAATTGATATAATTAGGTTGAGGTTATTGAATTATTTTTCGACGCTTGTTGATTTATCAATCATCCTAACAACGACGGTGAATTCAATTCAATTAGGAAATTGGGAAACGGACAAGTCACCCCATCCTATTTCCCCGTCCCCTCAATGTCTCCTGTACAAATTTATCTTATCCCGGGTCAAACACCGCGTGCGTCTTTCCATACTGTGCGTTTGAGCTTTTCGAACTGCCAACGACCTCCTAGAGTTTCGTAAGGGTCATCGATCAAAGAGACGCTATTACACAGAAGGGTGATATAAAAAAATAAAGTTGAATATGAAGCAAAGTATATTAGATATACAGGTTTAAAATATAGCGCCAGTCACTAAAGGCATTAGTATCACAAAGTCAATGATTATTATTTCAAAAATATTTGCACGCGAATACCAAGTTTTAAGGGAGTTAGATAGTTAATGACTATCCTACTACTATTATAAACGCAAAAGTTTGTAAGAATGTATGTATGGATGTTTGTTACTCTTTCACGCAAAAACTACTGAATTGATTTTGATGAAACTTTACAATAATATTGCTTATACATCAGAATAACACATAGGCTATAATTTATAAAGATATATAGTTTTCTATCATCATTATCACAATTTTCCATCACCACGCGGGTGAAACCGCGGGGCGCAGCTGGTAAGGAATATTTTTATAAAATATGTAAGTACTTTACCAATATATGCACGCAGCTCGAACGGTGATTTTCGAATCGTTAGAGAAAATTTTGAATACGAGATGATGTGCTTCTATTGTTTTTTATGCGAGAAGGGAACATGGAATTTGAAGTGATATGGATGTGAAATCATGTCGTATACGATATTTTCTCTATTTTTTAAAAATCCACCCCTTATGGCTACGTGCCATGAAGTAAGTACACAAGTTAAAGAAAATGTGCCAATATGGGGTTTATAAAGTAGTCTTCCTCGGTGGATTTAGCTGCTCCAAGCCATACGCGGGCAGCGTGCGCTACTTGGTATGCATCAGAGAGTAACAACGTTGGAAAAACCCAATAAAATCAGGTAAGTAATGTAACGATTTATCGTTATTGTTATCATTGCATATCGTTACGCCTTCGTACCGTAGAATACGGCACTTATTCAATTGCGGCAATTATCCGTACACGGCGGCAATAATAATAATTGCACTACCCTATTGTATTAATTCGAAAATCCGTCTCATCGGTTTGGGACGCCGTTCGGCGCAGAAGTAATTTTACTGCAGATTATTTATCCAGTTGGAATTAAAAGTCCGTTATGGTTTCAAAGGCTTTCTAACTATACATTTTCAGAGGGATATGCTGGGAACTTACATCTGATATACGAGTACAAGAAACTTCCTAAAATAAGACTGATTAAACTAAGTTTAACCATCTTGGTAAATACAAAAGCGGTATCTCTGTAAGAAAATCTATTTCAAGCATCTGAACGCTCGTCGGTTATTTCAGATGTTTTCTTCGGCTTCTCCCAGTTTTCTTGTTAATTACTCTAAACTGCGACATTCTTTTAGAAAAGGAGATCTTTGTGTTATCTCCATACGAGGCGGGTTTAGGTCCTAAGAGGTACGCCACGACCATTTTTTTCTGGAAGCATTTGGTCGTGATAATTTCTTGAATTTAATGCATAGTGCTACAGTGCACCATCATTTTAAAGTACTTTTTATCTGAGCCCCTCCAAATCAATATCTTCTAGAAGAAGATATTGATCTAGAATAATAGAGATACCTTCTAGAAGAAGATATTCATTTATAGACAAAGGAATTAACTACAAAATTGAGAGAAGCCGAAGAAAATGTGAAAAACAACTGACGAGCATTCAGACCCTTGAATGAGATTTTATTCCGGCGATGAAGCTTTTACATTGAACAAGAGAGTCGTAATTTTGTTTAGTTTGACCCATTTTGATCATTTTTGTACAGGCATTCTTTTTAGTTATTATCAAAGAGAATATTTTACACTTATCACCTTTAGAATAGTTGTATTGGTCTAAAGCCTTCGGAGCAGCGCCTTAACATTACTAGAATTAGTCGACCAAGTCGGAAAGTTTTGAAGTTTGTACCGAAAATATTTTTTTTATTGACAAATGTTGGGGAAAAACCAAGTTTATCGTACTTTTTATTTTTTGCTTATTTTTCGGACCTTGTTTACCTTATAAAATATTTTTTTGGCCAGATTGGGTAGTTAGGATAGTTAAATTAAAATATCAAAAGTCTCTCACAGTTTTTCATGTAACTGCAAAAAAACGACCAACTGGGAGACAGGATTCAAAGAAATATTTGATTTCGTTTTGGGGCACCCAATATTTTATTTAAGGTTTCTTGATACACTTGTCGATAATTTCTGTAAATATATTCCGTGAATTAAAACACGTTTCGCACGGACAACCATTTATCCAAGGTTTCATCGGCTCACAATATTTTAGTCCAAAAGTCGATAAGTCGGGTGGTGCTAATGCGAGCTCTCGCAATGCGGTTTCTGATCGGGACCGTCATTCGATTACTTTCATAACAAGTTAATATCCTGTCGATGACCGCTAAATGCATCGATGAAGGGCGGCGGCATAACTGCAATTCGTGCACCTTTCGATTTCTAGAAGCATACGATTATACCCGAAAATTTTGCAGTAACTATTAAATAAACCAATAAACTGCTAAACAGCTGGAGGACGTAAAATTTTTAAAAAACATGAAGGAGATGCTGGCCGAGTTTGAGGGCCATGAATTTTCAAATATTCCATTTAAATGACTTAAATAAATAAATCCTTTTTGTGTGATTATTTTATTTGGTCTTATATTTGTACTTTTAGTTTTTAAACGTATGGCGTAGCTTTAATTTCATTATTTAACATATTACTGAAAATTTGAATATTACGATGAATAACGTTTACTACGTATCTATACGAATTATTGACTATTGCAATTATTAGGCTTCTATTTTGATTATTTATATTTATATTTTGACAATCTAATAGTTAAATTCTTAACTACCTATTTATGTTAAGAAAAAGGTAGTAACAAGACTTACTACTTAACACAATTATTTTGACACGTCCAAGAGCGGCTTTATGCCGTCAATTGGTTACGATGAAAATATAATGTAATAGCCGTAACCAAGCAAATCGGCAAAATTGCAAAATGGCACTTGACTTTTAATTTATAAGTCTAAACAGACATAACTACTTTTTCATAAATATAATAATTATTATTTGGCGTACTTTTGATTTGTTATTTTGGCGTACTTTTGGCACATACTAAAACCGTTTGTTTCTTAAATAAAACAATATAAAACAGAAATAATAAATGAAATATGACAGAAATAATCGTGTAAAAGAGAGATAATCAATAATGTTATATTTCTAAGTAGTATGAAGAATTAAATTGTGAATTTTGAGATATATGTCTTACCATGTGAAACTGCAGTGCATTGTAGGGTGGCTTCCGCCCGCCTCCTAACCACACACCACTATCAGTAGTAAACCTAAGATCAAAGAATCTAACAAGCAAATATATTCAATGAATAAAAAACATGACTGCTGTTATAGAAAGTGAACTACTGTATTTATAATTATTTTATTACGGGTTTCTTTGTGAAATATTTGTAGTTTATGTATTTATCCATATATATGTATAATTCCGGAATATCCACAATCAAATCTTTAATTTGACACTAAACACTATATATTATTGTTAATTTATTGACATTTGGACATTTGGACAACTACTTACTTGATATTTGGACAGTTAAGGTACTCTATGATACTCGGGATGACATAACAATACTAACAATGCTATACACTTCTAAATCGGTTCCAGCGCTTAGAAGATATGGTGTAATAAAGACACGGAAAATAAACATAGATTAACTGCTTTTTTGTTAAGCAGTCGTATAAATAGTAGCACATTACACGAAACGGTTGGCCACTGCTGCTGCAAATCTACTCTCTTACACACGTTCCACAATTGACGAGAAGATAAAATAATAAAAACGAATAAAACCTATCCCTATAACTGTACATCCGAAACCTCTTTATCATATAGACGAGGGAGAGCTCTCTCACAAGCAAACAGTAGCATTCGAAAGAAAGAACCTATGATTGCGGAAAACGCCGTGTCGAAAATCGCGTCTCACGTTTCATTGGTCTTCCTTTCCGTCTATAACTTTTTTTTCATATTTACGATCCAAGGGCAAGGCACGGAAGGCGTCGGATAAATGCTAGAGTTATTTCTTATTTTTCGTAGTCGGTTCTCGGCGTTTTCCCCATGGCAACTGTTCACCGTTTGATCGATGTCGCCATTCTCAGATTAAGGAGGAGCCGGTAATTGACAATAATAGACAAGGGAATAGCCGAGGGGTGTTTCACCCTTGAAGAAAATTTGTGATAATAATGTTATGAATCCGCGGTCTTGTTACATGTCGCGTAGCATATTTTTATACGAGCATGATGGTGAGTCCTCTGTGATGGTCGCTTAATGGATTAAGCTCCAATAAATTACAGTTTAGAAACTGGCAGCTGGCTTTTACTTTCGGGCTAGAAGCGAGATCACTATTTCATCGTACACTGTGGTTGTAGACACCAATGTTAGTTTAGGGTGTAACGGTAGCTCATACGTAATCTTCGAGTGTTTAAAAAAAACTATCGGCACGACAGATACATGCGCATACAGGTGCCACTGGTGCTAATGATTATATTATATTATATAATTAATCCCAATTATTTTCTCTTTTTATTAAGGTATTGAAGTAGGATTTAGATGATGGCTTTAGCACGGGTTGTAATTGATTACTATTTTTCTAATGTGTACCAAGCTTAGATAAAATAAAAATAAAATAAAAATATATTTAAACGTACGTAAACTAAAGAAAAGCCTTATTTTTGAAAAAGTTCTTGCCTGTACACATATACTTTTTCAGTGTCAAAATATTGGAAAATGTGGTTTTCAAGCACATCATTTTGAAAACAACTCTTTTTGGTCTCTAGCCGTGAGCCCCAGATGAACTAGCGTGCCTACCGCCGTATTATCGTTTCATTTCACGGGCAAAATCAAGTTTGGTGGGTGCCGTGTGGTTTGTTTTAATATCTCTCCCCCCCCCCCCCCCCGAATCTAAAGACTATATACGTGGGATAGGGAACGAACCTATGTGTAGGGGTTACGGAATATAAAATAAGCCGACTGATCGTGTAATATGCACAAGCCTTGTTTTGGCGGTATGGCTGATGTGTATAGTTTTTTCCGTCGTGGATTCTGAAACTGGTCTTCTTGGTGAGGTGGTTGCAGGATCTATAATATGTATAAGTGGGCTAATCATGAATTGTGGCTGCAAAGCTTGTTTGAAAGTGAAGACTGTCCCAAGACGCTAAAGTAAGTAAGGTTCTCAAGAGACCAAAACGATTTCCAATCAATAAGTGAAGAGGTAACATATGTAGTGCCAAGCGTCATTTTTCAAGTTTCGAGAAAAACGCATTTGAAAGTTTGATCAAATCCTCAAATCTGGGCATTTGATTTAGAGGCTAGATGAGTTTCGAAAGCAATTGCACATGTCTTTATGAGTATATTAATCCATTTTTTTAGCATTAGACGTATTTTTCGTATTTTTTTAATGTTCTATTTTTTTGTCCAGGCGCTTGGCACTATTTTGCATCAAAAAATTATTGAAATTTTAATGTATATCTCATTCTAGAGTGGAATTGTCAATGAATAATGAAGACCAGAATGTTATTCTCTTACTCTAAATTTAAGAATAAACGTATACGATCAATGCTATACCAATAAAGGAATGAAGATCAGTGGAAGAAAATTGAAGTTAAATGGAAGAGAATGTCAAACGCCACTTATATTTATTGAAGTTTTGGTGTCCGAATCGCTCGTGGAGTCGTCAGATGAGGGCTGGTAGTCATCGTTAAAGACATGTTCATCTTCTTCTTCAGTAAATTGTAACTGCCGGACACAGGATCTGCCAGGATTGTTTCGCCGCATTGACGCTTGACACTATCTTGCCTCGAGCTATTCGTAAACAATAACTAAGGCAACACAGGGCTCTCCCGCGCGCTCTATCGGTGGAACCACGAAACCGGCTCTAAAGCATCATAATTGTTACTTTTCCCCACCAGAATTAGCCAACAGTTCGATTTTTGCAGAAATGGCGCTTGGCACTATGTTACCCCCACCTCTACAAGTGTAAGATCTATACATATAGCGTCATGATTGAATACATAGAAATACAACGTAATTGTAAATCAAAAAATATAAAGACCTAAACTCTAAACTCATACTCTAAATTCATACTCTAAACTCGAGATTGTAAAATGTAATGTTAACTTTGCAATCTTTGAAAATGAACGTAAAATTAAACTATTTTTTCTGATATTAACTATAATCACAGTGGAAAAGTTTACTATAACGGAGAGACTACAACAGTCTCATATGTCGGTTCTTTTTACATGAATGCCCAACAAAAAACGAAGTGTAATGGGTCCAGTGTGCCTGTGCTTGTAATGTGTCCAGTGTCCAATGTATGTTTTTCGTTTCTTTATTCCGCCATAACATGAATCGATTTAGAAATATGTGGTATTGTTAGGATTTTTATGTTATCCTGAGTGTCATAATTTCCGTTTCTTTATTCCACCATAGCTTCTAAACGCTTGGATCAAATTAAAAGTGTGTAGTATTGTTAAAATTGTCATGTCATCCCGAGTGTTATAGGGTTATTTAACTGTCAACATATTAAGTAATTAGTTGTTTAAAAGTCCAAATGTCCAAAGGTCAATAAATTAACATCAATATATCGTGTTTAGTGTCAAATGAAATGTCTGATTGAGTACATGCCGGAAATATACATGCATATATACATATATATGGGTAAATACATAAACCACAAATATTTAATGAGAAAGTCGTAATAAAAATAAATACAATAGTTCAAGTTCTGTAACGGCAGTCGTGTTTTTTTATCCTTTTTAATATATTTACTTGTTCAAAGAATAGTTTAATTTCCATTAAGGTTTTTAATTTAAAAAGTTTTCCATTTCACATGTTTCACATTTTCTATTTTCAATTAAATCTGGCAAGAAAGTATAAAACTTGCGTGTATTTTACTTTAGTAATCGATTACTTATCAACAACTACCACTCACAGCATTTCAATCGTTTCTTCGACGCGATTCTGTCGATTGAATGCAATTTCAAGACACTCCCTCACAAACACGTTGTACACATACAAATAAACACTTCCCAGTAGGGTTCGTTGTACGAGATTGTCTTCTGATAATAAACCCGCTCATTGTGAAATTTCACCTTAAAGAATGGAAACAAAACGTATGCTTACCCTAATGATGTTATATTCTGATGTAAAAGAAACCCCACGGCACATTTAATAATTACCCTTTCAATTTTCTCCACCAAATTATAATCATCTTCTCCGCCTGGGGTTGGGTGTACTACGAAATTAAAGGACAGGCGCTATGTGTTTTACGTCCGCCTTTCTGTCAGAGTTGCTGTTATTAATTAACTATAGAATTAGAAATAAGCTATAAAAGGGGTAAAGAGAAGAAAAGAGGGCGTAGCTATTGAAGAATATATGAAGGAAAATGTGGTACAATTATTACGAGGCTGGGTATAGATGTAAATGGATATGCTTAAGCCAATTAACTTTCTCGCCGTCTATTTGATTTTTTTTATTCATGCGCTTTTCATCATAATATTGCCTTTCATATATTTCCCACGCTACTTAGCTGGAACTAGAGATGCCAGTCTCAGATAAGAATTTAGACGCTCACGCATCTGAGGGCCCAATTGTTTAACATCTCGCTTTTTTACATGAATAGTCCCGTATCACCTGCAACCGCATCTAAAAAAATCGCATTTGCAGAGAAGAACGGACGACGAGGCACAGGTCTGTCAATGTTTCCTCTGTTTAAGTCTTTGTTTCGTCCATCCGTCTGTTTATTTCCTAAAGAAGTTTGTTCACATATCGACCTTTCGTGAACAAATGAAGTGGCCCCCAATAGACTCTGTCGGAATTTTCACACACTCACTCTCCTCTCTCGTGTACTTCATTTAAACGTGCCTTCTTATATATTCTGTCATGCCTTCTATAAGATCATACAATCTCTTCGCTTTCATTCTATGTCCTACCATTACGCTCTCAGAAAAATGTTATATTGGCTATAACTCAACATTGAACAATGATATCCAAGTCATTTGCAGTGCAAGTGACCCGAATTATGTAGAGTTCTATGCCTTTGCCTGTGAAACAAACGGAAAACCTGCTCGGGATTAAAAAAGCTATTAAAAGAAATGTACTTAACTTATGAGTATCCCCTCCCGACACACCCGTCTCCTAGCTTGTTCTTATATCCCATTCCTCACTTTGATACTGAGTTGACGTATGCTATTAATTTCTGTTTTTTTTTTTCATTATTTTTTTAGTCAATTATTTTGACCGCTACTTTATAATAAATACACTTTTTATATACTAGTATTAATTTTCCAATATAAACATTTAGTCACAGTAAAGCTGGTGGTATGTCCGAAAGGCATTGCCACTTGGCATTAGGCCCACAATGTTGTACTCTATTATGTGTGCAATAAAGTTTTTCAAACAAACAAACAAGCTCCATTTCCTTGTGTTTGACAACAGAAAGCTACTGTTACACCCTTGCGACGGATATGATACAACATAAAGATACATAACGTATACTGTAAATTTTACCTCTCTCTCTCTCACACCCCCTCTCACGTCTGGAGACTTATTGTATTAATTTGATGCTATAATCACAGAGTCCGACCCAAACCGGCCAAGAAGAAGTTGAGAATAGGACAGACGTTCCCCCTGGGCATGTTCTTATTAAATTAACTTCCTCCCAATGAACCCAGGCTGGCGCCTATAAAACGCCGCATAATTTTTAATTAAGCTCTTTCACAATTAACTGGTATTGTACTTCAAAAAAATCTAAAAGTAATTAAAATGGCGACCGTTAACGATGTAAGATTTGATTCAATGAAAATTGATGAACACTTTTGGATAACATCAAATTATGTAACGAGATGAAATTTGTAGTTGGTATATAATATTGAATCTGGATCCTTGCTACTATAATTTTAAGTCAATATAATCATGTAAATACACATGTATGTCAATACACTCTATGCTAGTTAAAGACAGATTTTTAATATCTTTATATTTTTAGTTTTTTTTTTCAAATAAATAATATATTTATAATATTTTTTCATTACTTTTATTATTAATTTGACTATTTATTTCATTTCAATAATTTAACAATGGTAATATTGTTTTATATGTCTTTGTGTTATTTTTTTATATATTTTAATTTTCTCTTACTCTTTTTTAATCGCTCGGAAGCGAGCCTTTGCCCGCAAAAAATTGCGTCGCAACTTTTTGGTCGACTTTGTAAATAAATACTAAGAATATAGTTTTTTTATGAATTCCCTCTTGTTACCTAGTAATTAATCTTGTTATTCATGTATATTATATATTTGTATAATACATATGGGGGCCGGCCCAAACGGTTACGCGTGGATCTTTCAAACGACGCATAGAGCCTATAGGCACTGCCGGCGTCCGACGGGTTAGTCGTCAATCGTGACTTACGATTGATTAATCGTCAATCGTAATCATGACTAAAAATCTCGATTGATTTTCTCGACAGCGGTCAACTTAAACTTTTGCAAGTTTTTGTCGGTCGGTCGGTCGGACTTTCAGGCCATTGGTCGGCCGTTCGGTCGGTCGGTCAGCCAGTCGCTCGGTCGTTCGGTAGGTCGGCCGGCCGCTCGCTCGGTTGGTCGGTCAGTCAACTGGTCGGCTGGTGGGTCAGCCGGTCGGTCGGTCGGTGGCAGTGTCGGCGTCCGGCGGGTAAAGTTAATTAAATTTATTAAATACCATTTATTAAACTTGTTTAAGTGCACTTGCATTGTAGTATTTTAATGTTCGATTTTATGGGTCGTTGTTCGAAGTAGTTGATTTAGATTAGGTAGTATTTTATTTATTTTTTCCATAACTTAAATAATATATTTTTGATTCTGTGCTTAATTTATGGGCAAATGTAAAATCCTCAGAAAACGCTAGCACTGGAACGGGTATATTCCAGTTGGGCAGCGCTAAGCAAAAATATTTAAGAACAGTTCACTCGGTTAGTTTTATCGTTTATATCATGTTACAAAAAAAATAGTTTTCGGTATTGACAATTCAATAAATAAAAAAAATATTTTTATTTATTTCTAAAACTCAAACTTAGATAAATTCGACTAAATTGCAGTTGACAAATGCTAAGAACAGCATATAGTTATATTCTCTTTACTTGACTATTATAGTGTCTTGAATTAACGAAAACATTCGTCGAATATTGGTAATTATAGATTTTTGGACCGTTTTAGAGTAGTTATTATTAAAATAATTTAAAGAAGACATATTCAAATAGAATTCTTTTGGTATCAAATATCGGTAATTAATGATCGACAGGAGCTGTCGAAATGACGAAATTTTGGTGAATACCCAACTCAATTACATTTACCGTCCCGCATCAAATATTGTCCTATTTCACGTCGATTCAATCCTACGACTGACAACAAAAAGACAGTAAGAGAGGTGTCGGTTCTGTATTTGGTCGGAAAATTGCAATCGGTCAATATATGAATGAATGAATGAATGAAAGAATTAATGAGTGTCTTTATTCTACTATTATGGCTATCAGGCTCAAAAGGCGGGCAAATTGCTTAGGCAATCTCTTACTGCCGACCATTTGTATAATTATTATTATTAATTTTAATTCATGTTTAGCGGAAATAGCTGAGCTCTAGTGTGAATAATTATCGACTCACAATTTCCTTGAATAAATAATTACATAAATCACAATATGCTTTAATATAATGAGAACGGATGGAGAAGATACTTCTACCTCAACACTATGGGATAGTGTTGGAGGTTATTAATTGTTGGATCTTAATGATAGAACGTACTTTCGATAGGTGCTTCCAGATGGACGTTCCGGCGGTATCGAGTCCTGCCAGCAGTACCCGTTTTATCGTTAAATTCGTATAGATTTTCATGATTAGTCCTGCTGGCAGGCTTAACTTGCTGTGCGTAACAAATGCGGTTAGAAGTAGAAAACCTTTCTATAAAGTATCAGTTAAAACTAAAATAATTAAAAAAAAATGTTATTGTCCTCAAAGTATAGTAATACATGTTTTTAGGTTGAGAATTGTGTTGTACTTTAGCATACGTCAGATTTATGTATGGGTTTTTTGAATATTGTAGAAAAATAGGTAATTAAAATAGTGTTAATAATAAAGAAGTGTGTGTTTTATTATTTATTTATTCGTACAGAACTAAGATATACCAATAAAACCAATATTTGTCTATGGAAAAAGACAAAGGTACATTAATTAAAAGAATTAATTTGAAAAATAAGCTGGGATTCAGTGATAAATGCGTTACGTGAAGCAGTTCCGCCCTTTTTGTGGTGACCCATCGTGAACCACATGCTTTGCAATAATAACTA
Organism: Micropterix aruncella; assembly: GCA_944548615.1. NCBI lineage: Eukaryota > Metazoa > Arthropoda > Insecta > Lepidoptera > Micropterigidae > Micropterix > Micropterix aruncella. The sequence continues at coordinate 25,208,138 of OX155960.1, read as the reverse complement.
GCTTTTTGTTGCCTCTTGTGGATTCTGGAGAATATAATGCATTTTCTTTAAACTTTTGTCTTTAGTCGTTTTTTGACAGACGTTCAAGGACATGCTCATCACTGAGCGTGAAGACTTGATTAGGAGAAACATTTTATCGTTCTTGTCTATCACAATTGCCATCATCGACCAGTGTTAGTACCAACTGGGTAGATAAATCGCAGTGAGATAATTGATCATGTTCCGAGCGAAAAAAACTATAGGCCAAATTGGCAATTGTTTTAATTATTTTCAGAATAGTGGCGTATACTCCCATTAATTTGTGTCCCATGCTTTTTCCGGAGCTAACCTGTCTTGTCGAATATGGTTATATGCACATCAATAGCTGGAGCACCATCAAAATATTGCTCTATTTTGTGAGGTGGTACGATTTCTTTATAAATTGGATAACCATCTTCATCCCATCTCCTTTTACGTGATGGTCTACCAGGCGAGGTCGTGCCACAAGAATTAATAGATTTGTGAACCCGTCTGTCCCTTCATGCGATAGCAGTCAACGGGATAGAGTATTTGTTTGCGGTACTCACCAAAAATTTGCCTTTTTGTGTTGGGCACCTGGCAGCTATTTCAGAGACGGAATAAAAGCTGTGTGCTGTTTTTACCATTCGAAGAAATAACATACAAACATTGGACGATGTACACAGGTTTTGATACAAGCAAACCAAGAGTAGCCGATTACTATTCTTTGCTATTCTTTCGCACTCATTCATTTCCATTCATATCGTTATGTTTATCGCACTATCACAAGCCGATTCTATTTCACAGCCAACTCCTTTACACTTTATTTTAATCTTTAAAATACGAACCTCGTCCACACCATGCAAATATAACACCTCACGCTGAGCCATTTGCCGCAACCATCATTAATAAAAGTTAGTAAGAAGCAAAATGTTCATAAAATTTTGACGATTCATCGCAAATCTTTTTCCTAAATTTGTAGGCGGATATATACTATCTGAAGTTGTATTCTGAATCGTCGAACCGACAGGTCCCGAAGAGTCATGGCATATACAAGAGCAAAAAACTCTATTAACTCTTTTTCTAACAATAGCTTTTGTCTGGCTAGAAATTTAGAGTTGGTACACTTAACTATGTAAGCTAATTTTGTCGGGGTTATACAAAAAAATGCGTCATTGATACTTTGCAATGCAGTAGAACAAAATATCAAGCTACTGTTGCTCGCATCAAGTCGTTCTTGATTAATATTTTCGTCGCTGATCGGAATCAGCTTTCTGTGTTCAAATTGTCATAGCCGTCTCGGGGCACAGCGATCGAGCAACGAAAGAAAAAGTTTATAAAGAAGTTTCAGTGCAAGAAAGTCGATTCTCACTTCCACTTCGCTTCACGATCATAATGGGAATAAAACCGAGCGCGCGGACTCGAGACGAGGAAAATGCCCTAGGGTTGATCACATTAGTGTACGGCGAGCGGGGGCATAAGCGGACATCTGACTTTCGATGATGTCCGTCAGGCCAGACATTTGATCGCCAAGCTTGATCATCCTCCCTACTCACCAGATCTATACCCGTGTGATATTTTCATGTGTCCTAAATGCAAAATGGTCATGCTGGATGCACCATTGAGACGATATTGAGACGATAAATCAAGAAGCGACCAGGCAACCAAAGAAGCAAACACTTGAGGTTGAAGATTCGAAAATAGGAAGCAGCCATGGGACAAGTGCATTGCTTTAAATTGAGTGTACTTAAAAGAGAATAGCATTGTATTACATAAAACTTTGTTTAATAAAGTAACCTCCTTTCACTTATTTATTGGAAAGATCACGTAGTTGTGTTAAATGACTTTCTCACGATCTACATGCATTACACCGAGTAATATATAAACAAATACAATTCTAGAGTTTTAGGCCATAATAATTAACAGCCAAATGTATTTTAATCATTTTGACTATAACATATCATATCATTGCATGTTATCATTTCAACAAGAAGTATACATCATCGGCAAACGCCAATGAAACGTTATTACATCTCTAAATATATAAGATCGAATATTTCAATCAATCTTGATCGCGGAGACAAAATCTTCCATTAAAATCATACCATTATTAGTTGATTAGAGTAATATCATTTTTTTTAGCATTCTCGCCTATCATTCGCCGGTCTGATCACACTCCCAAAACTACCCTCCTTATCAGCCAAACTAAATCGGTAAAGTTTGCACATTAGCGAAAACTAGAGCACACGACGACATTGAAAAGAAAAGCGCCCAAAAGGCCTTGGTGAAATTTCCCCATTAATTTAACGCTGGAGACCGAAACGTATCAACATATTATACCACTATGTACGATTGTTGTAGTTTTGAATTGTGACATTACTTCGAGCGGTTTCATTAGTTCTGAAACTTTGTCGAATAATACGATATCTTTGTAATTAATCTTTAGTTATGAATGGCTGTAGTAATTATCAGATAGATTTGGCTTGCTTTTCCTATTTTTAACTATACGAATCCACAATCATGAAGAATTCGGTTAGGACTGACGATTTATTGAGAACATTTTCTGAATCAGCTGTGTATATATTTAATTCTCCTTTATTTTAAATTTGCTTTTAATTTTTTTTTTCCTTTTGAACACTATTTTCTATGAGAGTCCATACTGCACTAGAATGACGTCACCAGCGACTAGTACAGCGAGTGTGTTAAAAAATATTGAATATTTAATGTTGAATATTTAATGTTACGGATTTCAATAAAATTACATAAATTACGTTTAAAAAAATTACTTAATAAAACTAAAGTACCTTCGATTTTAATACTACATAAAAGGCTAGTGTTTAGCATGCGTGTGTGTATGTGTTTGTGAGGGGGGGGGGGGGTGTTGAGTGTGTGGGTGTGAAATGTGAGCGTATGTGATATTAATAATAGTGTATATAAGATATAATATTAGTAATAATAGCTAAAACGAATAGCCAGTTTATTGTATCGGTTAGGGTTTGATTTACGGAGATTTATATGTTTATAATTATTAAAAATATCCATACCATATAAATGGGTATTATTTTTTTCAGTTTAATGTACAGAATCATCTCCGAAATAAATAGCTGGCCATCCCTAAGACACTGGGCTCGATTGCATGAACTAAAATCGGAAATTAATTCGTGTGAACTAAACAGGGCAATACGCCAGAGCAGAATGGGAAATAAACGGTCACTTTTTCGCATAAAAACTACTCACCAATGTTAAGCATCTGAATCTAACACCGCACGAACGTATTGCTCTATCTTGTTCGCTTGAACTAGATTCAGTTTTAGTTCACAAACAAACGCAATTGAGCCTATTGTATATATACAATTATATTTATTATATTTGTACAAACATATCATTATTGACGGTAAATCGTTAAAAAATATATGTGCTGTAATGGAATAATGTAGGATCTCTATGTCGATGAGAAGAGTTCTCAGTATGACAATGTCAACACTATTTTTCTGGACGCCAGGGTGTTGTTGCATAGGTATGGGATGTAGCAGTATTAGAGTGTAGAATGGTTTAAAGTGGGCATTGATTTAATACTGCTTTACTACCCGAGGGTCATTTGGACCCGCGCCAATATATTTAGCTTTACTTCCACCATCCCTGTGAAACACAGCATAAAAATATTCTCTATATTTCCTGGCCATTCGTCATATTTTTAGCTGCCCGTATTTCGTTGCGATTCGGGCTCTGTATGGCGATATTATAGGATATATTGGAAAATCCGCTACACCAAGAAAAAATAATACGTCAATCCAGAATACCTCCTCCAAAATAGCTCCAATTCCTCTCGTTTCTGAATATGAATTATGCCAACTATCTCCATGAGTTATAGTCTCCATTACGTAATATTTTTCTTTAGCAATTTTGTTGCAACAGCTTTCTTATTTATTTTCCAGCGCCATTTTTACTGTCGTGCGTGCCGATACGAATAAGTTTATTTCTGCTTAGCACGCACCATTCGTGATTTAATTTCTATGAAATATTAAATACATCCAATATCAGCATAACCTGTGACTTGTAGTTATTGTATGGTATGATATGTATATTATGAAATAATACGGGATGTCTTAATTTTCGGCGATCAGGCATGCTTATATTACTTTTATGAAGTATTATTATACTAACTGCTAATCGCGTATTATTATTACACTTGCATGGGGTGTTAATTTTTAGTTTATCTTAGTATTCATTAGATTCAGGATGAGAAGCCTCACTACTGTATTCTTTTCAATTATTTTTCGGCATTACAACAGCAACGATTTCGAAACATATAAGGTGGTTATTATTATTATTATTTATTCCGTAGCCGGCGATTGGGGAGGGGGTCGCCCTCGCAGCCAATACGCTGCTATCGGTGCCGCTGGATCTCGTACTCCATTCACGATTCGATCCATTCTTGACGATTTTTTGCCACGTCTCGAGGTGGTAAACATTTGTATGTATATTTACTACGACAGTAACGGCAATAGGATCCTTGCATAGGATACTTGATCTGGATACTTGATCAATAGGATACTTGATCTTTCCACTAATAATTAGGACATCCTTGCATATTGGAATGTATTTTATATAACATATTTTATATAACATATTTTATATAACATATTTTATATACAAATATAACTTTTATATGATATAAAAATCGAAACAAGCCTACGTTTACAATCTTTATTTGATAATAGGTATATTTTATAAGAGAAGTGATGTACAACTCAGAGGCATAGTAGTTAGGTCGCCTGATCCTACTTTGTAAGGTCCCGGTGTGATTCCCGGCTGGGTTACCATTTTTCGTTGGGATATAATTAACGAAATTGCATGTCAATTCTGTCGATCGAATGCAATAACAAGACACACACTTACACGCATACTTCACGCACACATACAAATAAAAACACTTCATAATAAGGTTGGTTGAAAGAGATGGTCGTATGATAATAAACCCGCCAATTCACAATAAAGAGTATAAACAAACAAACAAACGTTTTATCTAGCACATCGCTCACACTACAATTCAAGTGATTTCTTTATTACTAATCTTGACAGACTATAGTCTGTCGAGGAGCTGCTATAGCAGCTCCAAGTCGAAGTATTTTTCAATTAGGAAACCACTGTTAATGAACATGGTATAAGATTAATTGCACTGCCTTTTCCCCGTCAAAATAGTGTCGAAATTTCTAACAACGTTCAATCACAGCGAGATACTATCGTTCAGTTAGATAGTAATTTAGTAGCATCTCATCAACATCATCTTCATCATTAGCGCTACAATTCTTTTTGAGTCTTTGCTTAAGTCTTAGGTCTAAGCATTTAAGTGCCTTTAAGTTACCTAAGTTCCTCACTATTTAGGCCGTTATGTGCATTTTAGCCTAAGCGTTATATTTAGGTCTTGAAACACAGGATCAAACTGCAGCAGTTTTGTTCGTATGACTTTGATCTTCAATTTTTCCACGGGGAAAAAAATTTACAGCTGTTTATATTCCATCCTTTTCACGGGCTTGAACCACCTGAACCTTATGATTTCAGGAGTTTAACATCATAATACAGGTTGTACATTTGTTCGTTTTTCCCACACGCCAACCGGCTGCTTTTGAGTATTTTTCATTCAAAACATCCAGTATACGTTCATATATTTTGGTGAGAGTCTTTTTCTTTGGTGAGAGTCTAGTTAAATATCTGTTCTGTCCGTTACTAAAAAGGCTCCAATGAGGGATTGTGGAGAGCGAGCAAATATATTAATTTATATTATTATTAAGTTAACCCTTTAAGTACCATGGGACATATGTGTCTCATAACTTCAAAACCATTTTATAAATTATCGAAAACGAATAATTTATAAATTATATTTTTCCATGTTGTTGAGACATCGGAAAAAATATACGGTTTAAAAATATATCGTTTTTTTTTTATCAAAACATCGCGAATTATCAACAACGCTGGTGATTTTAATTAAGAAAATAAAATATATGTGCCGTCATTTTCAATTTGGTTTTTTTTATTTAGTACGTATGATTTCTGAGTAAAATAACAAAAAAAAAACAAATTTTGGAATAAGTTGCAATTTTGCGTCTTTATGAATTAACTAAATTTATGGCTAATAGTTATTCATCTTTATGAATAACAATTATTATTCATCTTTATGAACCAAGTTAAATTGTTAACTGATGTCATAACAATTTATACAAAATCTATTGAACCAATTTTCCAAGCCCCGATTGGCTGATATCGGCCACAACACGATTCAGCGTGACGGCCCCGTTTTAATTTTATTTTAATTTAATTTGTTTTATTTTATTATGTTTTATTAGCTTAATATGTTTCATTTTAATTCTGGGTACAGTGGTTTGGCAGTAATTAATGTTTTGGTGAGACAGTGTCGTAATTCAATTTTTTTACTAATTTTCACCATTTTTTTTTGGGACAGCAACTTGTCAATCGGCTGAGGGGCCGAGGCCTGAAGGGTTAATAGTTTTATGTATCAAACATTTCGATACTCTACCGAAAAGATTACGGTCCTCGTACATTTAATGAACAATCTTGTATATTGTCATTTAAATGGTAAAAAAAACCAAAATGTCTAATAAACTTTATCACAGCAGGCTAATCTCGTTCTGTTACGCAATAATTTCTGAATGTTATTTCGACTGAATTATATGAATATTAATTGAGTTACTCAATTGGATAATTTTATTGAGGTCATAGGCTCGATCTTTGATACCCGTCCAATTTCACTTACCTACTTAGGCACTCGTACAATATAAGGAATGCGTAAATTAAGTTAGCCACTCGGGAAACTGGCTGCTTTTCCCACCTACCTACAGCGGGTAAAGTAAAGTTTTTGGCAGTGGACCATGACCCAATATATCACAGAGCGGGAGAAGAAAGGGACAGGCGAGGCGGTATATAGGCTGTCACGGGGGCTTAAAGTTGGCCTAGATGCGATGGAAAGTAAGTCGAGTCAAAAAGAGCGATACCTCCATTCCTCCCTGTTCTAATTGTGAAATATGGCTGCGATTCGCTTGAATTATGGCAGCTGCTGGAAAAAATATTTTTCTTTTGTTATGTTGCGGCAGTCCGTCATTCGCGGCTACGTAGCGCACAGTATATGAATGTGAACAGTAGCTTAAAAGAGACCCGTCGCAAAAATAAATGACTACTTTTATTGTTGTCACGAAGAGTGACGATTGTCACTCTTAACCCCGGCGGTCACTTGCGGCCTGGCCGCGGCGGCCAGGCCGCAGCAGCCCACGAGCTACTACGAAATACATGATAACGCCATCGGCCGCGCCGCGCGGCTTCGTCGACTGCGATTCCATAAAATTCGTAATATCTCGTTGGCCGCCGCGCGCACTTGGCCGCGCGGCCTAAGTGCGCCCGCCCGACGGCGATTCCATACATTTCGTAGTATCTCGTTGGCTGCCGCGGCCTGGCCGTCGCGGCCATATGTTCAGGGTTCATCTATGTATGTTTTCCGTTTTTTTTAATTCCACGATAACTTCTAAACGCTTGAACCAATTTAGAAGGACGTGGTATTATTAGAATTGTCGTTGTCATCTCGTATCATAGGGTACCTTAACTGTCCAAATATTGAGTAAGTAGTGGACATATGTAAATGTCTAAATGTTCCAATGTCAAAAAATTAACATAAATATAACGTGTTTAGGTACAAAAAAGGTCTGATTGAGTACATTCTGGAAATATACATGTATCTATATGGATAAATATATATTTAATAAAAAAACCGTAACAAAAATAATTAACATTACTATGCTGTAACGGCAGTCGTGTTTTTATTCTTTTTAATATATTTAACTGTTAAATATTTTAATTTATAAACTTATTCATTGCAGGGCTTACAAAACTCCTATTAATTATAAAAAAAAACTTATTATTTAAATGAAAACAAAGCCTGTTTTAATATAGAAAGGCAACCTTTTATCGTACGGAGTGAGGTGAAGCATTAAAAATATTGTTTCATACAAGCGGCACTTGATCTTGATCTGTCAAAATATAACTGTAATATACCTTGGTCTGACAAGCCATAAATTGATTTGATGTACATATGTTAGTTGTTTAAAGGTTTTTTGATACAGCAGGTTGCTTAGAGCATATCCCCTGTAAATCTCTATCATACTACTTTTTTCTTGTTAATTCGATGCACAGAAACACCATTTGTAAAAGGATATAAAGTCCCGAATAGGATTTCGACTCTTTATTGCAATTCGATTTTGCCAGCTTCTAGTGGTATGCGTGATGTGTGTGAATTAGTATAATAATCTAGTACTAAACAGTCATTATTTTGAATAAAAATTAGCAGAAATATAAGTTTCATTTAAATATTAGACTCCAAACTCCAATTGGACAATGAATCGCGATAAGCAAAATAGCAACTACGTTCTACTAAAAATATCCTGTTATTGATATTTCATTGGATGTTTGCAGATATCAGCCCTTTAATGCGCAGTTATATTTATAATGATATATTTGTCATATTGATCGTAGCAAACTCAAATGGAACTGGAATGATAACATCATGAGAACCAACAGAGCGAAATGGACGAAGGACGTAATGGAATGGTATCCTAGAAATGGGAAAAGACAAAAAGGACGTCAAATTAAAAGATGGAAAGATGACTTACCGATAGGATGGAGAAGGTTAGCTCGGAACAGAAATGAATGGAAGAAAAGGAAGGAGGCCTATGTCGAAGGACAACCTGATCAAAAAACTGGCTGCTAAAGAATATGATACCTTATTAAAAAAAATAGATCAAAATTAATAAAATATATTGTTTCATCGCATAAGGCTAAACAGTTACTGTACAATACGGTCATCGCATAAAGGCTTTTATTATTATTATTAATATTATATTTGTCATAATAAATGAATAAGTAATCCTTTGTTTTCATAAAAATATTAGGTTTATTTTATTAAAATGAATTTAGCAGGTCGTGTATTAAGAAACAAAGACAATTAAGACGCTAATAAATGACCTTACTTAGGACACCATACTGAAAAAAATATTGGATTTCTTTTTACATTACCACTTTATTATAACGGTTTTATACAGAATAACGATGTTTCAATCGTAATTTGGTCGAATTACATAGATTTTCGTTGAAACTCTATTACTCGATTATATGTATCGACATTTTCCTCGCGGTTAATACGGAAATAACAGTATACTGTAGTTTCAAAATGATTCTGATTAATTTTTTTAGCATTTTATTTTGTGACGTATCCAAGTGTAGGAATGCCTATCCACTGGAGTAGTTGATTTTATTGTATTGTATTGTATTCATGTATTTGATTATAACCGTGTGTATACCATCGATCTAAAATATATCGATGGCGTATACTACCAGAGGCTGTCATGTTAGAAGCGAGATCCCAAGGTCTCGACGTAATGAAATAATATTATGTTTCAACATTACGACACGGTAACTGCAGTCACGCCAATACAGTTACTCGTCATGTTAATACATAAGTATGGACCACATACCGTCCTATGTACTTAATCCTTGTAGAAACATGAATGATTGAATGAATGAATGAATGAATTAATATCTTTATTGCACAATAAACATAAGGTGCAATGGCGGACTTATTGCTACATTACAATATCTTCCAGTCAACCAACATGCTGGTGTGAAAAGAAGAGTAGGTAAAAAATTATAGGTTAAAATTAAATTTGAAATTATAGCATATAATATAATGTGTGTGTATCTAAAGTAAAAAGTAAATAAATTAATAAATTTTTGAGTTGGACATATTACATATATACATACATATTTTAATATACAAGAAAATAAATAAATAAATAGGTAAATAAATAAACTGCCAAAATAAGGCAAGGAAAGGGAGTGGATAACAGAAAGGTTAGAATTTATGATTCATATTACTTGTGAAAGGAAGTGCGTTTTCAATGATTGCTTAAATGTGAACAGCGGGCTAGCGCCTCTAATAGTTGAAGGAAGCTGATTCCAGAGTCGAGCTGCATGTACGGGGAAGGAGTAGGAAAAAAGTGGTATTGTGTTTTGGGATACGTAGGATATTATTCTGACTTGAACGAAGTGGGAGACCATGACTTCCTAACCCGGTAAAGCATAGTTGAGGTAGGAGGGAGATGTAGGATTGTGTAGGACATTATATAGAAGTGAAAGGATAAGCAAATTTCTCCGGTCCCCTATACGAAGCCATTGCAATTTTGCTCGGTACTCGGAAACATGTTCATACTTCCTCAAACATGAGTTTTTCGTATAATAAATCAGTGTATAACTATGAAACTTAAGCAAGTCGAGAGAAGCCGTTGTACGAGTTGACAGCATGATCGTAGTAACTTACACTCGACCAAAAATATGTCTTTTTATAGACAAATTAACCATTTCAATTGAGGGTGTGCGCATCTCTTATACATTTATGGTAATTCTCCTTTTGGAATGAAATATCAATCAATACGATTTTCTTGAAATTTAAATTTAGCCGCGTAGGATAGTTTATAATAGATAGACAAATGAATTACCCATGGTATCCGGGAAAAAATAGGCAAATGAAAGAATAACAAGAAAATACATATACCAATCAATCACTGCTGCTGTCTCATTTAAAACGAGTAATATTATCCTCTTACGTGAAAGTTGTAATTTCTTTTAAAGTTGTTTTTTAGCAGAGGGGAAACTCCGACTAATGGCCTATATAATTACTCTGTCAAATTTCTTCTTGTACAAATTATAATTTAATGGCCTTTTCACAATATCTTTTTGATAGGAAGAGCGTCTTAGCCATGCTTTATTATCTTGTAATTTTATTAACGACGCGCCCGCCTCTGCATCCGCTTTTGGCGGTGTCTTGTTCCTTTCTTTTGATTGAGGATTTTATGGCGTAAATTTTCTTCGCCTTTTTAAAAAAAATAATTTCATTTATTTGTATATTACAACAATGTTACTATAATGAAATGAATTTTTAACTACCATGACTTGAAGTAAGATATAGTTACGATACACTTTATACGCGCCTGCCCAACAAAAAATTTGTGTAATATGTTCAGGATTCATCTATGTATGTTTTCCGTTTCTTTATTCCACCATAGCTTCTAAACGCTTGGATCAAATTAAAAGTGTGTAGTATTGTTAAAATTGTCATGTCATCCCGAGTGTTATAGGGTTATTTAACTGTCAAAATATTAAGTAAGTAGGTGTCTAAATGTCGAAATCTCTAAATGTCAATAAATTTACATAAATATATGGTGTTTAGTGTCAAATGAAAGGTCTGATTGAGGTCATTCCGTAAATATACATGTTCCTATATGGATAAATACATAAACAACAAATATTTGATAGACAACCCGTATTAAAAATAATTATAAATACAATAGTTCACGTTCTGTAACAACAGTCGTATTTTTTATCCTTTTTAATATATTTACTTTTTACATGATACTTGTTGCATGATACTATTTTAAAGACAATGAGAAAATCTAATTAAATCAGTATCATAATTGAATATAGTAATTTGAAGTAATCGCGAATTGTTAGAATCAGATCATATAAATAGAAAAAATAATGTAAAAAATCAATAATTGATATACTAATGAAAATAATCCGAAATATAATATTTTTTTTTTTTTGAAAGATATTTTTTAAGCACCTCTCTAGTCGATCAAGCATGCTCTTCAAGCATCGCGTCCCGGACTGGGAGGTGATCGTAAACCGCAGGAAATATGCGAATATTTTTTTTTTATATTTACGAAAAATGCCTAATTGTGTAGTTTTATACCAGGTAGTCAATCATTCATCAATCAATTACGTCTAATTAACGTGACTCCCTAGTATAAACTACAAAATTAAACATTTTTGGTAAATATTACAAAAAAATATTTGCATATTTCCTGCGGTTTACGATCCCCTCCCTGCCCGCGATGCGAAGCTTGTCAAGCATGCTTGATCGTCTAGAGAGCCCGTAATAATGTAATCAGTAGGTTTACTTTTATAGTACTGGTTTTCAATTACTGTTGCTTTTTGAAATAGAAACAATATAGTCAATCAATTAATCTATGATAATAGAAAATAAAAGAAAAAAAAATCCCATTCAAAATGTAAATCTGTGTTTTTATCATGGTCAGTTGTACGTGGCATGTTCACATGTCAGCAAATCATCCGCTTTATTTGTTCTTGCGCCCGATAAAAAAAAGAGAATTATATCGAGTGCATTCCATGCTGCACAATATGTAAATAGTTTAATTCAATCATGTCTTGCTGACACGCGATTGATATACATTTTTTTTTGTTTCAATTTTAATGTCTTTTTGTTTTATTATCTTAATAAAATAGTGAACTTAATATTTATTTTGTATTCATTGTATCACTTTCATAAAATCATAAAATAAGTTCAGCTAATCTGTAACACGACATTCATTGACTGTTAGGCGGTACGAAGTTCGCCGGGTGAACTAGTTGAAAATAAATTGACACAATGTTTGAAAAATCATGGCCGTCAAAATCGGTCAGATTATAGAAAGTGTGGCCTATAGGCATCCCCTTAATGTTTTTTGGTAACTCTACGACTTTCAGCTATTTAATAGTGACGGGAAGTACATTGTTACATTTAATGCCAAGTAGCTTTTTTGTGTTTTTGCCAGTCTTATTTGGGGTACGCATAAAGGTATGGTAACAGTGAATGTCAGGATTATTTGCAGTGTCTGTTAGGTAACGTATGGCATATATTAACCCCTCAATACAGTAACGTCCCGAATCGGGTACGATGTATTGTAGTCAATGCTCATGAAAGGCCCAAAATAGGTACGAGCGCGGCGAGACAAACCGCGCTCTCAACGAACTGAATTTACACCAAAATCACAGTGCTAGTTGCACTGTAGATATGTGTGAGAAAGACGGATAAATTTGGTATTGTACGATTATTCAGTTCATACTTCTCGTAGTGTAGAATCCCTAATATAATTGTTTGTATTCTGGGGGCACTTAGTCGAGTGCTGCCATTGCTCGGATCTGCGCTTCTCTTCTGATATTATATCGCTTCTCTTCGGATATTTGTATGTAAATAATTATCTAATTGTTTTGAAAATGAGCTTTTAATGTTTTATATTTCAAATTTCAATGCAATCATTCCAAAATTCGTCTTTTCATGATACATCAAGTAGTTTCTTTTTTATGATCGTTTTTCTAAAGTGCTATATTTTTGACCTTCAACTCTCAGAAATAACAGGTGACTACCAAGATTTACACCCACCGCTTGAGGGGTTAAACCCTGGTATATGTATGCCGAATACGTAGTAATTATCCTTCAGGATGTCAAAAGAAAGATTTTATTCATATTCGAATCAAATATCTGTAAACTAATAATTCCAGAGCAACCAGTCTCTGGTCTCACAGAGTTAGCGTCAAGCCTTTCATTAATTATAAGAGAGTGGAAAATATGTAGCACCTAGCGGTTCGTTGCCTCTGGTACAGTGATAGCTTGCAGGGAAACTTTTTCGTCTTAAATAAACTCGAGTAAGTTTAATTCGGATATTTCGGACAAACTTCAGCACATTTAATATTATTGGACTGTCTTAATCCAATACCGAACAATGTATGTTTTATTGTGCTGCGCGGCAGGAAGATACAATGGATGGCGGAAGGGGATGCTTGGCCAAGTGCCATCTTTATTTAGGCGGAAGAGACAGCTCTGACAAAAATGTATATTTGTCTTTTGTCTTTGGGCCATTTCATTTCATCGATTTGTCGCCGGGCAATGGAGAAGTGGGTCGTCGTCGCCGGTGTGATTTGTGAGATAATTCAAATGCTGTATCGCTTCAGACAGTTTCGTAAATTAGAGATAGTGATCAGATAATGTAGACGCTCGCGGACGTTTTGGTAAGCTGGATTCACTAGAAGATTTTGGATGCAGAACTGCGATGATAGTACTTAACGGTTCTGTGAAGCTTGCGCCCGATAACCTGTTTGTTACCTTAGGCCGGTTCAACTCACAGTTCAGCTCACATCTGGTAGCCTCCTCGAAGATGAACTAACCTGGAAATGATACTGTGAACCCTGCCTGCGGCTGTAAACCCATCCGGTAGCCTCCTCGAAGATGGACTAACCTGGAAAGGATACTGTGAACCCTGCCTGCGGCTGTAAACCCATCTGGTAGCGTCCTCTAAGATGAACTAACTTGGAAAGAACACTATAAACCCTGCCTACGGCTGCAAGCACGGTAGTAGACAGTTGGTCCAAAAAAGCCAGCGTGACAATAACTCGAAATTGATAATAAATTAGCAATGAATGCGACGGAATCGAGCAAGGCATCCTTTACCGATAACAGATGTAACCTGTGACCAGTTTCATCATAGACGGATTCTACGTTCTGGTACCTCGTCTTAAAAATGTCATCTTTTAGTAGATAAAATGAAATCGAGGGGAGTTCGGCGGCAGAAATCGACGGCCTGACCAACGGCCTGAACGATTCGTTCCGATCTAATATTTGGCAAAATTATTATTTAGATATTCTTGGGTTATTTTCCTGTTGTGTTATTTGGTTGGCTTGGGTTATTTATATGTCGTGCTGGAAAATCAGTCTTCTTATTCATATTAACGAATCATCGACGGGGTTTTATATATGCTTGAATTCTACCTTTATACTTTAAGTTTATTCCATTTTTAATTTCCTGGCAAAGAAGGTATTGTGGACACACTTCTGTATGTCGATCTATCTGTCTGTATTTCTCCACGACAGCGCCAACACGCTTCATCCAATTGAGCTGAAATTTGGCATAGAGGCATCATTCGGTCATAGCAAGAACTGAAAAGATTGTGGTTGAAATCGGGCTACTAAGGGGCACACTAGTCATACTTCAATCTCGAAATATTGAGTCTAGACTCTAGATTCTAGAGACTTGAAATTCGGTAAACAGCTGATGCGTCGTAGGGTCGAAACTACAATTTTGATTTCAATATCTCTTATACAAGTTGGAGGCTAGTCGATCCGCTGGAGGCTAGCCGAGAAACGAACCATATTGGAAAATAGCCTTTTTAATACCAAGAAAATACTACAAAAATATTAAATTTGCTATCAGGTGTGGGGAGGGGGCGTGGTTGCGAGAGGTGCGAAAATATTCTTCTTCTCCTATGGGTTCCTATTCCGCCTTATCTAGATTGCTTTAACTTCGAAGAAAATAGACCTAAAAGTACTGGACCTGAAGTAAGTAATGAGTAGGATAAGTCGGTGCGTCCGGGCGGAGGTACGGAATGAGTAGGGTAAGTCGGGGCAAGTCCGGGCGGAGGTGCGGAATGAGTAGGGTAAGTCGGAGCAGTTCGGGGTTTTGGGGGGTGGGGGAAGGGGGTTAGATGTTTGGCTTGCGGTGGGGTTGTATGCTTGCCGGGAAAGTCTTACGGTGACAACCGATTTTTAAAGTATCTGCCAATGCACGTATGATCTCTATGTTAGTAGATAAGTCACTTTCGTAGAGACTTTTGTGTGGACTTAATAGTTAATTTTGAACCACTTTTAATAGATGTAGACAAATAAAGCCCTGTACTGGGTTGTTTTTAATGTGACATTATTCCGATAAGCATTTTTTTTTGAGAAAAGGCTTTTTTTATTACATGGTTATAAAAGAGTAGTGATGCCCTTTTCCATTTTACCAAAATTCTTGTTAGGACTCATTTTACCATTTTTCTCTATCTGCAATGGTTTTAAATTTCCCACATTGATCTACTTTGAAGCTCAATCACAGACAAAATCAATATCATCATAATAATATGCATTCGTAAAAACCTGAACTGCAAAGGGTGTTTTTAGTGGAATCGTACGAATATAAAGTGTAAAATTGCCAGCTTAGATTGGCTAGGAGACAGCCGCCGTTGGGCAAGCGATAATAGCGTAGGGAAAATTGCACAACATCACGCGATACAATAAAACTAGGGAATGGCAAAATAATCAGTTGACGAATATCGTACCCATATTTCTATGTTCTTCACGTAGTTGTTCCTATATAGGTTCTTATGAAGTTAAAGCATCCAGTCGTAACGGAAACCATGATTTCAATAAGTACACGATTTTTCGTGGTCATAAAAAGAGTTCGGTATGAATAATACAATTTTTGGGTGTTTAATTAAAATAGGGATGAAATCCCCGTCGAACGTGTACTAGCTACTCTCTCACTTTTCCTCCTCGCTCCCGCGTCGCCGCGTCGCGAGTATCTAAACCAAGAACCGGAGGATTTACTATTGACATAATATGTTAGGCGACACTGTGACATTTCACAAAAAAATGCGCGAGTGTTTTCCGGTATCGCCCCGGTCTCGCTTGAGCTGTAGAGCACAATCACTTTTTCACAAAGCCGTATATATGCCGGCTGCCAGTTGTGTTTTTATCTCCGCGATTCCTCCACTTCGATCTCGCCTCTGACAAATCTTTCGTGCCGTGTTTTGTACTCGTTGAATATCGTGAAATCTGTAGCAAGTGGAGATGATGTCGTTGTCCATCTATTTCTTATGCTACACGGATAATCTACTCCAGGGGTCTCCAAAGTATCCAGCCTTAGGGCAATACTGATATGATTACTCCAGTAAGTTCCAAGGGCCAAACCCGTTTTTGAAATATGTCTCCTAGAAATGCAGTTAGTAGTCAAGAATAATCTCCCCCCCCTCCCCCCTTTCCATTGACTATTACATATTTTTTTATTTCAGTATTTACTCCCGAGGAATGAAAATTGGCTGATTTAAAAAAAAACTATATATACGTTATCATCTTTGAAAGAAAAGCATCAAAACGTTTGGCAGTATCGAATCACCAATGTTTAATCATATATTTTGTAAGCAATAGCCCGCAGGTGTTCTAGGACCTCTTATTAATTCCCGTTAACTTTCCTTAATGAGTTGTACGATGTTTTTTTTGTACGACAGTTTTTATTTAAAAATAGCGATGCAAGATGTTATATACACATAAATCGTTACACTATCTGACATTATTTTCTTTACTTATCGTTTGAATGGAAGTTCAATGTGAGCTTCAAAAAGTATCGATGTCGATAATTTTGTCGTGCGTAATGACTCTAGTTATTACAATTCTGTGTCTTTTTATCCAACTTATCACAACAACAATACCAACAATAAGCCATTAGCTATCGCGGGCCGGATTGATGACACTGGCGGGCGAATTTGGCTCGCGGGCCGTGTTTGGAGACCCCTGATCTACACGCTCTGATTGGCATATTTCGCGGAGTTATATTCATATTCATATTCATATTATTGGTATACTGGTATACAAGTCAGATTAGCAAACATTCACACATATTAGCAAACAAACATATATTTTTTTTATCGTAAAGAAAAAATTTAATAAACAAAACAAAATTAAGAAAAAAAAAACACAATAATAGTGTAAAATGAAGAAAATACAAGACAAAATGCAAAAAAGATCATTAAATACTTTAGCCACCAAAGCATTTTAGACTTCACTCGAGTAATATTCCTCCAGTGAGTAAAACGCCTTATCTGTAAGGTATCTCTTAAGGCGTCTCTTAAACACGTCAAGAGATTGCGCCTGCCTAATGTGGACGCTGAGTTTGTTGTAAACCGCTGGGCCGGCCATATAGGCTAGCCTCTCCGACTTGGATAATGCATGACTTACCGAACGTAGCATGCTACGGGATCTTGTTGGATAGTGATGATGCACACCATTCACTTCAAAATCGGCTAGATTTCTGCGAACGAACAGCGCTAATTCCATTATATAAATGGACGGCAGCGTCATGATGGAGAGATCTCTAAACAGAAGCCTAGCTGGCGTATCAAGCGCCACACGCGCTATTGTGCGGAATGCACGCTTCTGCATAACGAAAGCCCTCTGCCTGTCGGCTGCTCGCCCCTATAACTCCGCGCCGTACGTATATTTTTCACAGTACCGTCAAAACCGTTTGATTTTCAATATGTTGGTTTCTATTTGGCGTGATCTAGCTGTAAGTGCATTGCACTGGGTCCATAGGGAGCTAAATGGGCCCAGTGCAGTTGACCTATTATGACCTATGTGTTCAAGTCGGCCGAACTCACCGGTCAACACCCACCCGGCAGCCTCCAAGCAAAAGTTCGAGCCCGGGTAGTACTAAAAAACGTAGGCCCGCTAAAAAACGTAGTTTGGGCGCTCCTGGAAGGTTTGTGCACCGTGCGGCGTTAGTCAATCGACTGTGCATTCCGATAGATAGCCGTGGGAGTCTGGAAACATATTTGTTTCCTATGAAGAGGGGCAGTTGTTAATCTTGTGGCAGCCGTTCTTGAAACGACCATTCGGCTACTCGATCCCGGGTGAACAGTCGGACAAAGGAAGCCGTGGTCCGCGATAGATTCGTTAGACACAGAATCACTGCTACACAAGGGGGTAGCTGTGATTCCACAAGACCTGCAAGCGACCACAAAACCGTAGCCAGTCGGGGGGCCGGAGAAATCTGTCTAGAACTGGAAGTAAAGGGAACGAGTGTCGGTCCGCTGGTGAAAACCAGGTTTCTGGCGGAAAACGCGGGCTTCTTACGGGCGAGTAGCGTAACTAGACAGTGGACTGTTTTCGTCCACAGTCTTCACGCTCCGGGAGACAGAACGATCAAATATCGTTAAAACTCTGAGGTGACGGATTTATCCGTTGTAGTTGACAGCTCCAGTTGTAAGTGCATTGAGATGTAATATAAAAATGTTACTCATTGCGATTGACTTCATTGGTTTAGTCGTCCGCTTGCTTTACAAGTGAAATTTCTGTAAATAGATGTTAATTTGAACTCCAGTCTGCTATCCCGGAGAACGAACGAAACGCTGTATAAGATACCATCAAATCAGTCTCAACTTAGAAAGATAAGCTCACGCCAAAGCGTATAAAAATATAATACATGTTTTTCAATGTATAAAATGCGCTGCAGGATGTTCTGTGCCATGCAGGAGGATATCATATCGAGAAGACGAAAAAACAAATAACTGTATAATGTGCATCGTGTGAGTTTCCTAAACATCGAAAGGCTTAGATGGTTAAGGCATGCGCAAATAATAAAAAATGAACAGCCATAGGCCTCCTCTATAGGGACCCTTAAAGTCGTAAATTCGAACGATCAAAACAGCGAAATCTTGATTTTGTTTGCTAAAGGCCTGAATGCACTTTGAATTAACAACTGTAAAATCAAAGCCTAGAATAGAAAAGGCAGGATAGAGTAGAATGTAAAAAGCTTCTTGGTGAAATCAGGACTCACAATGAGTTGCGATAATGGCGATGTTAATGATTATCGCATTTAAAACGGTATTGCGATTTTCAATAAGCAACAGAAATTCCCAGTATTAGTAACTAGTCATATCACAGTGTTTTTTATTCTTGACCGATCAACCAACGCGATGGGTAAGTATTGTGAACGCGCAAAATTCTTGTTTCGAGATATAGATGGAAATATCAATTTTAGGTCCCACTGAGACGGTTAAGACTATTTTAAGTTGAAAGTCTGTGTGTGTGTGTGTCTGGCTATGTGAATTCCTCCACGTTAGGATGTGTATTCCTCTACACATGTTATCGGGTGGGGAAATGGAGGAGAAGGGTAAGTGAGAGGAGAAAGAAGCCGATACGCGAGCATCGCCGAATAACATTCTACTAGTGATTAATAGATTTCTACAAAGCGATTGTCCTACCCATATTGTTATATGCCTCCGAACCGTGGTGCCTCTACAGGAAAGAGATTGAGAAATTAGACGTCTTCTACATGAGGTGCCTCCGAAACATATTGAGGATAACATTGGAAGACCGTGTGTCAAACACATAAGCGTTACGACGGACGAAAATGCAGGGCATGGGAGCTATGCTTATGAAAGCTCAGCTGAGGTGGTGTGGGCATGTAGTGCGTATGAAGGACGACCGCCTCCCGAAAGCCGTGTTTTATGCCTAACTATCAAAAGGCGCACGCAAAGTCGGCGGACAGAACCTACGCTATAAAGATGTCTAAAAAGGCACCTAACCGACAGTGGTATTCCACCTGAGAGCTAGGAGAGGGCTGTTGCTCACAAACGCAGCGAGTGGCGCTCCACGGTGATCACAAAAATTAAAGAGTTTGAGGAAGCCCGGCTTGAAAACTTCGACTCGAACCGCCAACAGCGCAAAACTTGTCCGAAGCCCACTTACAGATACACTTACAACAACTGCGGCTAACTCTACGTTGTAATCGGACCTTTAAAAACAAACTGGGATTCACGAGTCACTTCCCCGCGCATCTTCGAAGAAGTCCTGTCAACCAAGAGGTCGCCGTCGTCGGGTCACGATGAGGAGGACATCATCATCAGATTTCTAATCGTACGATAATATTTATAAATTGCCCGAAAACTAGTGAAAATAATGGCATGTTCGGCTCGCGTGCAGCGGCGACTCGGAGCGCCAGTCCTATTTGTTACACGAACGACATTGCGGTACCGAGCGCCCTACGCTAAGCCTAAGAAATTAACAAGAAACCATCAGCGCAGCTGGAAATACGTTACCCTTAACAACAAATTACATTGAATTTATGTGGGAAAACTATCTTCGACGAAACAAAGGATATTTATTTCTGTATAGACGATGATGAGTTATGAGCAAGAATCTATGCAAATAAGCAGTAAATAAACCCTACAACGAATACCGCTTACTATATAGCTTGCTAAATCTTAGATTTGAATTTGACACGCTTAGCTAAATCTTAGTATAATAAAAGGTCGCTAATCTTTGTTTTGTCCTACCGCTAATATTCGTTTTGTCCTGCCAGTAAATTATAGTTAGGTTTACGGTTCTAATAGTATACGACTCCCCAACTAAAAAGGAATGTAATATGTCCAGGGTTCATCTATATATGTTTTCCGTTTCTTTATACCAGCATAACTTCTAATGGCTTGTACTGGTTTAGAAGTGTGCAGTATTGTTAGAATCGTTATGTCATCCCGAATGTTATAATGTACCTTAACTACTCAAATAAAAAGTAAGTAGATAGATGTCTAAATGTCAAAATGTCCAAATGTCAATAAATTAACATTAATATATCGTGTTTACTGTCAAATTAAAGGTGTAATTAAGTATGTTCCGGAAATATACATGTATTTTATATATCATATAGTTATCCATACGGATAATACACAATAAAAATAAACAATTATCCATATGGATAAATACATAAACCACAAATATTTCATAAAAAAAACGTAGTAAAAATAAATATATATATACAATAGTTCACTTTCCGTAATGACAGTCGTGTTTTTTATTCATTTTAATATATTTACTTGTATTTGATTTAATCTCTTCATAAAGTTATTTTTTTTATACGAGGCGTACTGTATAATATATGGTGTACAATAATCTTACTTCTTTAATGTGAACTTAGTATAATATTCAATTAATAAAGAAATGGTAGTTAGTTACCCGGCTATTTCTGTATTTAGTGTAATGGAGTCACTGTACGATAAGGACTTCTGATATACATACTTTATTACTATATATATACATACTCTGATATACTTTATTTATCCAGACGAGTAATATCGTTTAGACGAGTATATTTTGTCATCGCTCAGTCTACTTACCACTCCTTTAACAGACTCTGTCGGTCGCTACAACAACTACTAATGATTTGAATAAACAATAATACAGTATATCGAATAAATTAGTGTAATAGTAAAATCCCAACCCTGATCTTCTTTCAAGAACGACAACCTTTGCTAAAAGGCTTCGTAAGAATGCCTACTGAATGAAAATTAAAAAAATATGTATCTGTGTTTATGGTGCCGTAAATATGGCAATAATACGCCGGTATTCCGTTTGCTCAGAGCTCTGCACCTTGTGTCAATTGGTGTTAAAGTCCTTTTTAGTATGTAAGTTTTTAAAGTCTTAAAAAACTTTAAAAACTTTGAAAATCAAGATATATTTATTTAAAATCACAATATTGAGATTAAAAGTTCTGAATATAGTTATTTTGATCATGGTATAACATTTAATTTAAAAATCTCGGCACTCTGTGAAAGATTCCGTATTAATATTCTATGCATGTAAAATATTAATTCCTCCAATTTTGTTATCGTCACAATGCTTCATTAAAATGCACACGGTGAGGCCTGTTGTCATTACCTGGATTATAATGGTAATGAGAAATGCAGCACGTACGTACACTAATTACCGACAAAAACAAACATAGCGCCAGTGTTAATTAGATAACGCCCATTTCAACTGAAAATTCGACCTAATTACATTGTTACATCGGTAATTACGGCACTTCGAGTACCGGCCGCTATTTAAAATATGCTCGTGTACATTCGAACGAAAAAACATCATTTCATATTTTTTACAACTTTTTATTTACCATGCAAAGTTTGTTCGTTTGTTTAGGTCAAATCGTGCAAGCTGAATTAGAACCACTTTCTCTGATCCTATAAAGTTGATATTTTACATTTTGGTTCAGTTCCGATGACAATCTACTTATTTTAATGGTGAGCATGAAATAATTCTACACCCAGGATTGGCTTCCGCCAAAGATACTCTTTCACGGTCAACAGCACAGACACACAATTTTGTATACGCATTCAATTATGAGAGCTCCTTTTAAAATTCAACATGACATGGCTTCTGCACCCAGGGTTGACTCCCGGCGAGAGGACTCCTCAACGGTCAAAAGCATAAAAACGCTATTTTTTATACGCATTCAATTATGATAGCCCGTTCTGAGTTTTACCGCGACAGGGCTTCCGACGAGGGGATTCCTCTACGGTCAACAGCACAAACACGAAATTCTGTATAGCATTCAATTATGATAGCCCGTTCCACTATGATATGGCCGCGGCACCCAGGGTTGGCTCGAGACAGATCATTTTAATGAAGGCTTGTTTTTAAAAATGTGTCTTTTACTTTAACTTATTTAAACATTATACTGGAAAAACACAGAAAAACCATGCTTATATCATGGAAACTATTCTTAGGGGTAGAAGTAAGGAAAATGTAGGGATTCTGCAATTATTGCAAAAATTAGTGTGGTGGGAAATACTATGGATAAATAGATAAATATGGTTAAATGGATATCTTCATGTAATTCACTAGATCCACTATAAGCAAAAGGGTGAGAAGCTGGGTGTAAGACAGTATATGGAGAATGACAAAATGCAGGTAGGCAAAAATAAACATTGTGAGACCCAACCTCCGCCTAACCTGAAATATTGCTTGTGCCTCACAAACCTGCTAATGGGTCATTTCAGACTCAATGGGCACGGTGAGGTAACAACAGCGTAGCTTATCATCCGTGCATCCCCGAATTAACGAATAGAGAAGCGAAGATGGAGAAGAGGCAAAAAGATTAACGGTATAATACTCTGCAGATATGACTGAATAATACACGAGTTTGTACCGTCGTCAATCCTGCACTTATCTTCTGACGTGTGGTTGATGCAGAAGCTGTAAGTTTTGAAGCAGCACATATAAATAATTACCTTGCAGCAATCTCTGGTTTGCAAAAATAATAATACTTTAATATTATTTTTAAAAACTGTGCTATTACAGAACCAACAGGAGCTGACAACTACAACGGGTAATGCCGTAACATCAGGAAGTTTTAACGACATTGGATCGTTCTGTCTCCCGTGAGGTGAGCGTTAAAGACTCGCAACGAAAACAGTCCTCTGTCTAGTTACGCCACTCGTCCATAACCCTTGGAGTAAATAGGTATTTTCATGGATGCATCTGTCTCTTTTGCAGGATTTTCGGCGACATCGACTTAAAGTACTATAACTACGAAACTACTACACCAATCATAAAAAGAACAACTGCACAATGATTGCATTGAAATTTCGAATATAGAATATTGAAATATCATTTTGTAAAACAATTAGATAATTATGAATAAATATGAGAACGTCAAAGAAGTGAAAAAAACGCGGAACCAGATCTGGTCGTATCATACTCAACGGATAATTGTTTCAGAACCAGATTTGGTCGTATCATACTCAAGGGGGTAAGGAGCCAACGCCTCACCGCGAGGAACCGGGTTTTCACTCGCGCCCTCACTTCCAGTTACAGCCAGATATCTCCGGCCTCCCGGCTGGTTACGAGTTTGAGGTTACTTGCGCGGTCCTCTCCCTTGTGAAGAGGTGATTCGGTGTCTACCGAATTTATTGCGGACCACGGCGTCCTTTTCCCGGCTGTTCACCCGGTATCGGGTAGCCGAATGGTCGTTTCAAGAGCGGCTGCCACACGGTAAACAACTGCCCCTTCTCTATAGGAAACAACGCCGTTTTCGGACTCCCCCGGCTATCAGTCGAAATGCACAGTCTATTGGCTAACGCCGAACGGTGCGCAAACCGCTAAGGAGCGCTCGCAGTATGATTCCCATAGGAACTGGCCTGCAGGATCAGAGTCCTAT
The DNA here is from genome assembly GCA_944548615.1 of Micropterix aruncella. Classification (NCBI taxonomy): domain Eukaryota; kingdom Metazoa; phylum Arthropoda; class Insecta; order Lepidoptera; family Micropterigidae; genus Micropterix; species Micropterix aruncella. The sequence goes on along the minus strand of OX155960.1, from coordinate 25,183,725 downwards.
AAGGACTCCCACTTCTGCTTTGAGGCTGTTGGATGGATTTTGACCTGTGAGTTCGGCTGCCCCTACCCATGGGTCATAATGGCTCAACTGCACTGGGCCCATTAGCTCCCAAATTACTTTGCAGCAATCTCTGATTTGCAACAATATTAATACTTTTAACTTATTTTAATAAGACTGGACTATTGCAAAAGCAGCAACATGGATTCACCAAAGGCTGATTTACATACTTCATGAGTCATGCTAATTAAGATATATTTGACGCTTGGGGGAAATCACATGAACCTATTGGTATTTTCTTTGACCTGTATAAAACATTCGATTGTGTTATTTTTTTGTTGTAATAAAACTAAAACATTATGGAATAAGAGACAAAGGGCTGAATTTCATTGAATCATTCTTAGAAAATAGGATACGGAAAGCTGACATAAGTGGAGTATAGTTACTGTGGAGGATCAATTGGGTACTTTTTTTTTGTTTATATTAACAATTTCCTATATGAAATACAATAAAATGAGTAAGACATAATATTATTTGCTAATGATACCTCCCTCATTTTATATTGCCCAACAAGACGATAACTTGGACTATTGTGTAAGATTTATTCTCGGCTAACAATTTATTACTTAATTTTAAGAAAACGGAATATATTGAATTTACTTTCCTAATGTGAGACAGGTTGAAGTGAACCTAATATTGGCAAAACATAGAATAGAATTAATTCCTTTTTTTTTGAGAATAGATATAGACTCTACATAAATTTCAGTGGAGTCCTGATGTATCTAATATTAGCTAAATTAAGGTTGCTGAGGTAAAACTGCTAATGTTGAAATGATCTTGATGCTGTAAAAAGAGCTATACATTCGATATAAGGACTAATTAGGTTCTAGTGAGACACCGCGGGAATATTTCAAGGGAATAAATATTTAAAAATATCAGACATTGAATGGAATAATGTATATATTCCACAACATAATGCCTCTGGGAATTTTGAGATGTTATTAAAACAATTCCAGCATCATATTTAAAACCTACTTTTTAGAAAACCATTGTAGAAGATTATCGACAACTTGAATGATTAGGATACCTGGTATTAATTAAACTTAATTTTGAGATTTACTTTTCTACTTACATAGCATTACAAAAGTTAAAGGATTTCTTTTGATACCTTACCTATTTTTCTTTTGATTTCTTAATCTACCTCTGTTTCAAGTGTTAAAAGGATTTTAATATTACCATATATAAATATATCTTTTTTTTACTTTAAATAAAAACTTTTTGTTTTTGATTTATGATTTTATTAAAATTTTAAAATAGTTTAAATTATATTTTTCTATATGTTTGATTTAACTAGATTCATCGTCGTTTTACATGTATGCTTTGCGTCTTGCTTATTTAAACTGTATGCCGTACTAGACCAAAAATAATTTAAAATACTTAGATGCTTTCTCGAAACCAGTTCATTGGATATGTACTTGGTCACTATTTTTTTTTTCAAGCACCGCCTCTCTACATTTTCTTTGTGTGTTTCTTTTCCTTTTAGTTTAGTATTCCTCTTGTATAATCAACTTGGCTACAGTTGCTGTGCCTTCATGCCAATACAAGGTAATACTGATCGCTGAAAAACGTGTGCTCAGCGAACTCCCGTGGCCAATTTTGATAACGCCTGTACTGTCAGATCGTGCAGATTTCGTACGCGGCAGAGCATTTTTGGCAAGCACTCAAACTACATTACACCCACACCCATATCTATCCACTAACGAAAATTTATACACAAGCCGTGAAGAAAATAGGTCCTACCTACAGATCGTCCAAGCTGTTTGCGTAGTAGAAAATGTATATAAAACTGTTCAATTGTAGATAATATTATTGTTTCGAAAAATGCATACAAATAATAAATTAGGTTTAAAGTGTCGACTTTAACAAAATTGGTATTATGAGTTTAATCACTTACAAAACATATTTTTTAATAATTCTAACAAATCGGTAGGTAATTTGATTTTAAAAGACATACCATTGTAGGTACATAAAAAATATCATTAAAATATATGAAAAACATATTTTCCAATTGATTACAATAGTAAGAGTGGGTTTATCATAGCATATGGGAGGTCTGAGTTTAAAAAAAAACAAAAAACATTTTTGAATTAGTGCAAAATCTTTCTAAATGTAGAAAATACATGGTAATGAGAAATAAACGAATTTGATGTGTACTTGCTAGACCTTGCTCTAATAGAGTTTATTTTTTTCCGAATTTAGATAACTTTTACAATGGAAAAAAAAATAACTAGTCGACGAAAAACGCTTTCAAAGGATTTATTGGTTCCTGTCCACGAGAGTTTTACAGCGAAGAAATTAGGCAACTCCCATTAAAATGACTAATCTGCAAAGATAATAGGGGTCAATATTTTTATTAATTAACCCCTCTAATCGCGGGGTAAAAATTTAGTCGTCACTTCTGCCCGGGACAGTTTTGCGCGTGAAGTCGATGGCCTTGAGAAAAAACGACCATAACTTTTAAACTACTATACGGATCGTAAAAAGAATAACTGTAAAATAATCGCATTGAAATTTGAAATATTATAACATTATAGCATTATCTCGTAAAACAATTAAGATAATAATTAATAAATATTACAAAGTTAGCACAGCGCGGAGCGCCCTAACCAATATTGATTAGATACCATTTTAGGCATTTGTAAGCGTTAGCTCAAATAGGAAGGGTTAAATGTATATTTTTCATACAAAGTTTTTGGCTTTAAATTTTCTTTATAGAACAGCAACTTAATAAGTAAGAAATCAATATGGGGACATATATTTCAGTGATTGTAGTGACACTCTCAAAACTGTTCCAGACAACGCCAAATTGTATATTGCTGATATACATCCTGATTCCGGTATATTATAGTGCAGTTGCTATTTTTTCCTTCACCTTGTGTGTTTTACACCTACTTGCTTGGAATGTTGTCATTTAGTTCAACACGGCTTTCTATAATAGCTGGATATGACGTTCACCCTCCCTCCTTCTTCCTTTCCTTTACTCCTCTCCAACACGACGGAATTTAAATTGAGTTTCCCGCGTCCTAGTCGCCTTGTTGGGAAGTTTGCACGCCCGAACGTCCGCTGAAACGCATATTGGGGATCTATTTTATTGACATTCGTTCGGACTGCACTCGACCAGCGAAGAGCTTGGCAGAAAGGGGATTAAATTGGTAATAAACGACCCATATCTCCATTTACCGACGTGATAAGTACTATTTATAGTTTGAATGCGATTAATGTTTCGAGATAATGGGGAAATGTATAAGGATAGCTAGCCTAGCGCTAGCGCTAAATTTCTGACCGGAGCATGTTCCAACCTGACTTATATTAGCTATACTTTGGAGAAATTGCTGAAGGTAGATGTTTTTTTTAAATTTCTTTTATTTGTCGTGTGGGGCTTTTCTAAGGTCTTTATGATCCTTGTAACACTGCGACCATTGCTGATCTATTGTGTTCGCCACCTACTATAGTTCTGCGCTAAGCCTCGTGTCATTTAAGAACCGCAACAGGCTTTTGGCCCTAGATTGTTTTACCTCCTCAGGTTGGAGGTAATGCCCACCCAAGTGGATGTATCTTTTACGCATCAGCGGGCCACATTCGAACATGAGGTGCAGAGAAGTTTCGTCTACCCCTTGACAGAACCTGCACATTTTTGTGTCTTGGAGCTTGAGGTTGTACATGTGTTTGTTGAGGCCACAATTCCCCGTGAGCGCCCTCACCAGTATGCGTAGATTGTTCCTATTTAGCGATAAGGCCTCACAGGCCGTCTTAGGGTCGTAGGCCTTAATTAGCGCTTTGGATTGATTCAACCATGGCGTGTTGTTCCAGTGGTTGACGGATTGTTCTAAACATATTTGTTTGAGAATTAGGTTTGCAAGGCTTTTTGGTACGCCACAGCAAGGTTCAGAGCCGTATAACGTACCCTTTGCTTCCGTCTTAGCAAGTTCGTCGGCTTTTTCATTTCCCTCGATTCCTGCTTGGCCGGAAACCTATCTTAGAATTACCCTGTTCTTTTCGCCCAGGGAATTCAGTAGTGATACGCAGTTTTGCACTAGCTTTGAATTAATAGTATTCGAGGCTAGTGCTATAAGAGCTGCCTTGCTTTCCGAGTGGATATAGATACGGTGGTTGGCGTAGTTCTTATAGAGGTTGATATCCGCACATTTAATAATGGCGTATACCTCCGCTTGGAATATGGAGGCGTATTTCCCCAAGTTCACACTTCTTTCGAAGTTTGCTCGCTCTCCATATATACCGCAGCCTACGTCCATTCCCGATTTGGACCCATCAGTATACCATTTAAGGCTACCGGCCTCCCAGTGTAGTTGGCCTTTTAGCCAGTCGTCTCCGGGCGGCAGTTCCACTGTAAAAAGTTTTCCAAAATTTAGGAGTGGAAGCATGGCGTCTGATAACATGTTGAGGGTTGGAGTTTCACTGACTGAGTCAAGAACGGATCTTAGTGCTTGTGAGATCTAGTTCACTTTCTCTCGGGCAGATAGCCTGTACATGCTGGCTTTCGCCACCTTTTGCAAGTGAATGTGTAGGGGCGGTAAGTTCAGCAGTGCATCTAGAGCTGCTCCAGCGGTGGAGGATCTTGCGCCAGTTGTCATGAGGTACGCCGTCCTGAGGCAAGGTAGATGTTACTTCGGACTCCAGTCTGAAATAAAATTCCGTCTGTTCTCCAGGAAGATAAAAGCAACGCTATACAAGAGACTCATCAGACTTAACTTACGATTTAGAAACATAGACTCTCACAACAGCGGATAAAAAAATACCGAATGTCTTTGAAAGCAAAATCCTCCGGATGATCTTTGGTACCGCGCATGAAGATACTGTATAAAAAAGGCGAACAAACACAAAACGAAATAATGTGTATATTGATGTGCATGTTTTAACCCCTCGAGTAGCGGCATAATTTCATAGCAGACCGCCGCAATTTATTGGAATTCTTACAATATCGCCGCGCTCGACAAAAAGTACTATAATTATGGAACTACCATAGCAATCATAAAAAGAATAACTGTGCAATGATCGCATTGAAATTTTGTATATAGAATATTAAAACATCATTTTGTAAAACAATGATATATTTATGAATATATATGAGAATGTCGAAAAAGGGAAAAAACTCGGCATTTCTAACTTGTACTTGTCTTACCGAAAAATACGGTACCTTATTTAGAAATTGTAAATGCTATCGTGATATTTATTAGATTCTCTATCAAAGGTAATATTTCGTTTTGCTTATTTTTATACAAAAATATTTAGATATTAGCTCATAAATACCAATAAAAAAAATTATGATTTCTCGAAAAAAAAAGATTATTAATTTACAAATACGCCGAAAACTTCATATATTTCAACGAAAATGTATATTGTCAAGGAATTTGGCAGACATTTTGCATTTTGAGAGTTATTTAACGCAAAAAACTTAATAATTGGTAATGACGCCATAGCGCCGCGCCGCACTCAATTTTTCAACTCTAAAAAACGGGTAAAATTGGAATAAAATGTACATAACATCACTGAATTCGATTGATAAAGTGTTTTAGAATCAAATTTCTTACATATCTAGTCATATCCCAACTGAAAACACAAAAAAAACTTCACAACCCGATGTCAGTCGACGGCGACACACCAGCGTTCAGTTTGACAATTGAATTTTACCTAAATATCCATTAAAATCACGCCCCACGTTATTATAGCGGCCGTCTATGTATCTATGATAGTAATGACACATGTTTGTATGGATTTTAAAACAGTTCGAATAAGAAAATAATATTACTGTGCGCTCCGGGAGCAAGCCGCTAATATTGGTCTTTACGTATCCAACGGTGTTCTGATGTGCAACCAAATTTGGTCGTTATGTAGCCGAAGGGTTAATATTTCTGAAACTCTGAAGGCTCACGTGGTTAGCCCACACAAGAAGCCTTTGAAGAGCACTTTTTGTAAAAATCATAAAGGGCATAATAGAGTCGAACGACCGAAACTGCGACGGGAAAGACATAAATCCACATAGGATGAAAAACCGCAAATTCAAAGCACTGGATATTGAGCAATGAAAGAAGTTTCTTGACGAAGCCAAGACTCACAAGGAACTGCAGCGCTAATTATGGTGATAAACCTTTATAATATATTGGCAATTACCAATTCTGTAGTTGCGTTATTCAGTGGGTACGTAACCCAAAAATTTGATAAAAAACAATTTTGTCGATAGAATCAAAATTATCGATAGAATGTGATGTACTCGTAAGCTATCATAGCACGAAAAAATATAACAAAAAATTAAATCGTTTCCTAGCGTATTTTTTTCCATGTTGATTATCCCTTGGTATATAGGGTCATAATAAAGCTTTTAAATTTTAGTTATAAGTTTCCGGCAGAATAACAAAATGTTTCTAAGCAAAAAATTACCAACAATATATTTATTTTCCTTTTAATGAAGATTGCATAGCTCATAAAATATATTTTTATGAACTGATGTAAGAAAAGCCGAAGGAGTAAATGCGACATTTCTAAAATGGTAAATAAATTAACAAATTCATGGTCCATAACACGTATACATATTTCGATGGTGAATCATAAGAATGTACTAAAGGGGCAAGGATGATGTCATGTGAGGGTGTGATCATGACTTAATAGTATGATGGTATCGATTACCCCCCTAGAGATTGTATTAATTATCTTTTCCCTTCGAAATTAACCAGGTTATATTTCGGTAAATATGCGTCATTTTAAAAGTATATTGAGAGCCCGGGCAGGACTCTGGCCTTAGGGCTAGTTTCCTCTAGGAGTCAACCTTCTGGCGCTCCTGTGCGGTCTGCGCACCGTGCAGCGTAAGCCAATCGATTGTGCACTCTGACTAACAGTTGGAGGAGTCTGGAAGCAGTACTGCTTCCTATAGAGCGGGGGTGATTGCGGACCTTACGGCGACTGCTCTTGAAACGACCATCGGCTACCCGATCCTGGGTGAACAGCCGGACAAAGGATGCCGTGGTCCGCGATAGATTCGGTTACACCGTTTCCCCGCTTCGGAAGGGAGAGGACCGCGCAAACGACCTCGAACTCGTAACCAATCGAGAGACCGGAGTAATGTGGTCGCAATTGGAAGTAAGGGGGTGAGTGTATTCCCGCTGGGTAACATACCTGGTTATCTCTCGGATAAGGCTTTGGCCTCTTACGGGCATGTGGAATATAGAACGAACAATCATTACAACTTCCTGAGGTGATGGGTTCGCCCGTTGTAGTTGACAACTCTATTTAGTATATTTCGTCGCAAACTTTCAAATGGTCTTATTTGTATATTTGACTGTGCTTTGATTGTCACGGCAGCGAGATTCGGAAACAAATCGACTAGTTTCCTCACAGAATAAAAGAAATTATTTGAAACAACTTGCCCAGACAGTGACTCCCCATAAATGAGATAAAACCGATGTTCTCACTTTCAGCCTACGATGATACCATCTATCTCGGTACTTCATGAAACTGTGCTTACCTTGACTAAGAATTACAAAATTTTTCGTCTTAGATTCTGTTGCATTTTGACGCCACGTGACCATGTGACTCCGTATTGTGGAGACTGGGATAGTACCTATCCCATCGCAGTCGGCTCATTTTGTAACTCGGTCGAGGTTAAGAAATGAGAGCATCTGGTCTCTAGTTGATATAGATTTGTAGATCATCGGCATATAATTATATGGAGAAATAATTGAAGATGATATGTGGCTTGCATTCTCTGACAAAGGTAGTCGGTAAGCCATTTCAGAGCAATACCACATACTTCTCATTTTTTAGGACTAAAGCATGCGATACCTTGTCAAATGCTTTACAAAGGTCCAGAAAAACTACAAGATTAATTCCATCAAGAGAGTTTTTTCTCGGTGAGAAAAGCAGTAGCATATTAAGGAGATATAAAGTTGTGCTCGTTTAAGAAGCCGGTTAAGCAGAATTTGATAGGGAGTTCAGGAATTTTCGACAGTATATTTACCTTACTAATTGGTCTATAGTAATTTACTTCATTAGTCTGACCACCTCCGAAGCTTTAGCACCGATTCTTTGACACTGAGGTAAAAGACCAGTAGGTATACTTAGAATGGTATTAAAAGTAAGAGGTAATAATTAGCCAGTGCCTCGCTGCAGTCGCCGCAGACACATATAAGTTATGTACTTCTGTCGTAAAATTGTGATATGAACTTAAGTTTTTTATCAATAAGTGGAATTTATTATTATTAATAAAATAAATAAAATGTATAAAAAAAATCTTCTAGGAGAATAACGTTAAAAAACCACGGTGCGGCCACACGGAGTGGCTTAACGCGTCACTTTAACATGTCTCCGTAATAGCACAGTATAACTGTGGTAATAGTGCTAATTTGGAGGTGGACCGGCTGGCGAAAGCGTAATAAGCCTGGATTAAACTGAATGAAAATTAGTTCTATTTGCGGTAGAATACGAGTAACATTATAAAGTTAACCAATTGTGGACGGAAAATTAAACGGTCGACCCGCTTCTTCGAATAATTAAACCATTCATCAAATATTATTAGTATATAATTAGGGAAATGTTATTATAATCGTATTATTCTCCTTCTTCTTTATTGGCACATAAAAGCGATAACGTTACTATCACGGCGATTACGTAACCAGTTAAACAATTAAATACTTAATATGAAAACCAGACAAATCAGTATAAAATCGAACACTATCGCGGTTGTTTGACATTATAATTAGGATAGAAAACGAATTTACCGCGTGAAATTTGTAGGACCCGACGTTTCGGTGACGTTGCAGCCGCCGTTGTCTAGGGTAGACAACGGCGGCTGCAACGACGGCTGCAGACAGGGTTGTCTAGGGCAAATAAATCAGGTTTCCATAATAGGTATTTAATTGTGTAACTGGTCACGTAATCGCCGTAGTGGTGACTTTATTGTCACTATGTGCTCCAATAAAGAAGACTAATCAGACAAAAAGGCAAAAAGAGGAAGAATAATTATTATTGTTATGGAAATAATATTCACCTCATTAAATTCACTGTTGTACTGACTGAACAATCTACAGAAATATACGTTATGAGCATGCTTCGTTGAACACAAATCTATATGAAATGAGTTTATGGACCTGGTTTTCTGGCTCGGCACACTCAGAGATATTTGTTATAACAAGCAGGGACTATCTACCTTATATGTATAATATTATGAAGAAATGGCATATCACACCTACTTTTTGAAAAATAATGGTGCTATACACAAACACCCAGCTCTTACCTAACCCTAATAAAACATAGAGTCGAAAGAATTATACTTTTATTTAAACTTCGATGGGTACATTTCTTCTCCATGAGTGAAGTCAATGGTTAATAATCCCTATTTGCTGCTAATTACATGCCTAATTGCTGCCAATATTGGTAACATGCCACGAATATACATATATTGAACGTTTGTCAGCGTTAACAGACAAAGGGGAATTAAAGGAAATCTTGCTTTCTTTTCATAGGTTAACCTTGTTTAACAGCACATAAAAATGTTGATTAACCTTTTATTACTGGTGTAATTTGTTATGATATAAATGGGGGCGCACTTTTCAACGACGTTTTAGAACCTGAAAATACTTTTCAAATTATTTCATTTATACATTATCGCTAATATTATTAGCAACATAGTCAGTGGAAAAATACAAGGGATATTTTCATAAAGGCGTATTTATGTTATTATTCACGTATTACAAAACCATATAAAGATAGGAATTACAATTAAAATTTTTTAAAATACACTGTTAAAAAAAATTTATATGACAAAATCAATTAACTTCTCACGTGAACATATATTTGTAAATAATGTGCTCCATATGCATTATCTAGCACCCGGGATATACTGGTAACAAGTAAGTAAATTAAAAGTAATAAAATAAAATACTGCTGTTAGAAAAAGTGAACTGCATTAATGAACAATAAAAAAAACGAATTTTTAAAGAAATATTTATCCATTTAGATACATATATTTTTTCGGAATGTACTCCACATTCATATTCATACATATCATTTGACACTAAATATTTATGTTAATTTATTGACATTTGGAGATTTAGACATTTAGGCAACTATTTACTTGACATTTTACCAGTTAAGATGCCCTATAGCACTCAGGATGACATAACGCTTTTAACTATACTACATACTTCTAAATCGGTTCGAGCGTTTAGAAGTTATAGTAGAATAAAAAACGAAAACATACATAGATGAACCCTGAACACATCACACTCCTTTTTTTGTTGGGCAGTCGTGTAAAAAATAAGGAGATATTGTAGCAGTGAGAAACTTACCTTACAATATATTTTAAGTACTGCACATATCTTGCATTTAAGTTTTTTTTTTCAATAAATTTTCATAGTCAATTTATGTTGTTTTTTTAAGACAATGGTCTATAATAATTTTCCTGTTACTATTCAAACTCATTTCCGATAAAGGTTTAAGTGTAATTTTAGCAAAATAAATAAAACAGTAACCCTTACCTTATTTATAATAGTTTTTTTTGCGTTTATCAAAATGAGCTAACTCTTCTGCAACCGTAGTCTCAAACTCTCCACTAGATGCCGCCTGGTGCGGTGTTACATATTTTCATTACTCTTGTACGGAGTAGAAATGTAGACACTAACCTAGACTTTGTGTAAAATGTTAGAGCTATCGATATGTGGATTTATAGGAGAATACTGAAAATATCTTGTACGGATAGTCACAAATGAGACGGTGCTGCAAAGAATGCACAAAGGATTGAAAGTACTAAAGATCATAAAGAGAATGAAATTACAATACATGGGCCTCATAAAGCGTGGTAACAAATACCACATTCTCCAATTAATCCTGCAAGGAAAGATAAAAGAACGCCGAAGACCTGGTCGAAGAAGAACCCACTGGCTACAAAACCTCGCTGAATGGTTCAACTCAAGCACCACCGAGTTGTTCCGCACAGCAACATCATGGGCACAAGTAACCATAATGACCGCCGACCTCCGATATTTGATGTCACTTTAAGAAGAAGAATTTGCTGTGATCTCAGAATGTTATCAGCAGTAGATTTTTTTCAGCATACCATATTGTCTTTAACTCTAAAAGAAAAACCAATCAAACCGCGTGAAATTTGTAACACCCCTATAGGATGTTACAAACTTGCGGTGAATTCCTTTTTGACTTATTTATAATATCAAACAACCGCGATAGTCTTCGATTTCATACAATCATATATCTCAGAACCTCTTCACAGTTTAACTTCACTTGTAGCCTATACTGCAAGAGGGATCGAGTGTGACACCGAGTGGTGGCCATACAAACCAAAGAAAAAGTGGACTTGACATTTCATGAAGATAAATTCTCATCAAGGCAAGAATGGCCACTCGAAAGGTGGCGCATCTCAAGCCACCTTCCACAACCACCCCATCCTTCACCCCCATCTTTCAACCTCACGATCCCCCCCACATCTAACGCAGAAGAGGAAGACTCACGTATGCGATAAAGCAAGCAATCCAAGCGGATAAGAAAATCCTCGTAAGTAAAGTTCACGATCCGAAGATCAGATTAAGACGTGGCAGAGCTTGTAAGTATAAAACAGTTATTGAGGTATGGATGGCTCCTTGCCAGACCGCTGGATTAAAGTAGTAACTAAGTTTACGACTCTTCAGAATTCGCATACAACACATGAATATGAAATCGAACACTGTCGCGGTTGTTTGACATTATAAATAAGATAAAAACGATTTTACCTAGTGAAATTTGTAGAACCCGACGTTTCGTCGATGTTGCAACCTCCGTCAAGAATGTTTCAAACGTGTACCTGTGTTGATTTTATTACTCTTATGACTTCCGACAACTTTAAAAAAAAAATGATATATTATTGTCTATATAATGATGGTGAGAACTATTTTTGTTATATTTGAATTCCTATTGATCTTGAATGATATTTATCATTGATTGCACGGTTTTTAAATACGATGATTGAACTTTTAATTGAATCGGTCTCTTCAAAAAGAGTGTCTGAGGCAGAAAAAAAATCTGGAGACTTAAAAACCGTCAACCTTCGGGCACTCCAGGACGGTTTGCGCATTGCGCGGCGTCAGCCAATCGATTGTAAATTCCGACTGAGAGCCTGGGGAGTCTGAAAACAGTATTGTTTCCTATAAAGTGGGGGTAATAATTAACCTTACAGCAAAGTAACTTGAAATTCTTTAAAAAAAATATCCAAAAAAACCTTAATAAATTTGTTTAGATTATCGTAACTTTTTGTTTATTTTCAAATTGTTTAATTAATTGGTAATTATTAATAATAACAATAATAATATACTCTTCATTTGCACTTAATATTATTAAAAAAAGACGTGCTTATTGCCACATGGCAATGTCTTACAACTAACCTAATCACGGTGGTGCATGCGCGCATTGTGGAAATAAAGATTATACGTTCGTCTGCATAAAATACAGACTAGTAAAGTTATTTAAAACTTAGAATGCCCGAGGAGAGGAAATTGGGAGAGGAAGAGGGGAGAAAGGGAAGAACTGGTTACTTCTTAGAAAGGTAGTATTCTTTGAGGTGGGTCGTAATTAATTATTTCTCTGAAAATTTTGCCCTTTTCAAAATGCCTGTGATGTCTCGACACAAAAAGTGCCCTTTTCAAATTAATGACCAAGCTATTTCGATATAGCAAAACTGACTCAGAAGTCAGAACGTCTAATGGGTTCTCTAGACGATCAAGCATGCTTGTCAAGCATCACGTCGCAGGATGGGAAGGGATCTTAAACCGCAGGAAATAGGCTTTTTTTTTTTGTTTTTTCAAAAAATGCCTAATTGTGTAGTTTTTTACCAGGGAGTCACGTCATTCATCAATCATCTACATCTAATTAACGTGACTCCCTGGTGTACACTACAAAATAAGACATTTTTTGCTAAATCTTTTAAAAAAATATTTGCATATTTCCTGCGGTTTACGATCCCTTCCCAGCCAGCGACGCGATGCTTGACAAGCATGCTTGATCGTCTAAAAAGCCCCTAAAGGAACGTGAAGTATCCTGTAAAGGATTTGAAGTATGCTGTTAAGTTCGATAGCAGGTATAAATAAACAAAGTACCAAATTGACTTTCATATATCTTTGAAACTAAACTAGGTACAGGTGCTATTTTCAATTTAAACATGCGTTAAGTTGTAAAGAATCGATTTCCGTCTAAAAAGTAATTTCCGAAAAAGTGCCCCAATGCCCTATTCGAAATGACCGATTCAATTACAAATGTTTTAATTTTTATATAAAGGCTTTGTCTCATTGTGATTATTGTCAGTTTTTCATTGTGTACGATAAGTTTATATTACTAAATAATTCGTTATTTGAAGTATTTCTTTTATTTCGTCCTGGGAACCTAATCTTTTTAAGTTCTGGGAACCTAGTCCTCGCATACAGCGGCATAGCTGGGCGAATTAGCTGTTTGTTTTTAAGTGTAATTTTTATTACAATTTGTTTTTTTGGAATTAATCTTTTAAAAATGTATTCGGCATGAATATGCCGAATACATTTTTGAAAACCGATTTCCTTTCTTTCTTTGTTGTGACCGGTAAACATCTGTGATGTGGCTAAGACTTTTTGTGCTGGTATAGAGAAGAGTGGCGCTCGCCAATCCTTTGTAATGCAGTTCCAATTATGACGCATACATTATCGAGCAAGGTGAAGTTTAGTAGGAACCATGTCCTCGTTTGGCTATTATTTTTGTCAGGAGGAGAGTTATTTCAGGAGCTCACGTCTCTGTTTTATCTCTGAGTAACTTCCCTATGATATTTAGTAGCCGACCCCTAACTCTACTCGTTTATATTGATTCTTCATACATCGATATTTGTTCTTCGGGATAATAGCTCCTCTTCAGGTCCAACAAACTATTCAAATTTCCTTTAGTATTGAAAATGTTCAATACTGTGTTTTCTGCGTAATTTTCTGTGCCTACGCCAATTATATGGATTCCACAAATCACTGCCCTATAGATCGACTCGAACAAATTAAAATGCGAGTTTTAAGATGTTTTAACTACCGTTAACACCTGGAACTTGACATATACGAAGAAAGACTTCCTTGATTCAAGTTGGCCGACCTACTGTAGCAGATATGCTACTGCTTCACGCAATATTAATTAAACACCTGTTAGTGCCGTCTATACGTACAGGGTTTTCTAGTGTGTTTCACGTTAGACGTATCACCAGTCACATACAAAACGCTAACTAAACTAAAACTAAATTAAACTAACTAAACCTAGAAGCGACAACTTTTAATAGTTTTTTCTGCAAAACAGAAATTTTCGAACTGTCCAAATATCAATTTCTAATGAAAATTCGAGACACTTTAAAAATTATTAAATTGCAATACACATGCACCCACGCGCCAGGATTAAAACACTTGCTTCCGCAATACAACCTCACACAACTCACCCTTACATACCCACGCACTAACCATGCATACACTACACATCGATTTAATTACAAGTATGTAATAATTTAGCTGTAATATTTAAATTTTATTTTAATCTCTAATTATTATCAATGACGTGAATTACAATATTAGGTATAGATGCTTTACTGGCCTTTGTTTTAGACTAGCCCAATCACCTGTCGATACCGAGGACTATATTTTTCTATACAATTAAGTAAAAAAATAAATTTTATGGCCACTTAAAACGGTGTGACCAACTTTAGCATTACTTTGAAGAAAATTTAAGTTTTACTTTGAATATTTATCTAAAGCTAATAATGAAAGAAAATCATAATAAACCAATCCTTTAATCACACGTATCTCAATATGGTAACAAATATTATTAGTTACTCTTGTATAGACCTTCTTGGTGTTCAAACTTAATAATTTCATTTTGATGAGTATAAAATCAATACATACACCGCCTGCCTGTTATCTAATCCATTAAACACACAAGTCGATGTAAAATATGATACAAGCAAAACAGAGAGAGTGGATAACATTGCCCGTCCTTTAACAACCACCCAACCGCCTACTCGACTTCAAAGTAATGAACGGAAAGGTTCTCTGTAATATACCATAGATTCTAACAGTAACTTTCTCATAGCTGGGCATGTTAGCGTACAGTTAGAATTCCTAATTGCTATTAAGGGGCTGTTACAGCGCGAATTAGAGCTCTTTTTCTTCCTCTTTAACAAAAAACTATGTTTACCTACACTTAAAATCTGTAGAGGAGTCTTAAAATGCGTGTAAGAGTCGCTGAAAAAAGTATGTGGATGCCCAAGATAACTACTTCAAAGAATATCAACCGTCTGTAACAATATCTTCAAAAAATATATTGATTAAAAAAAATGCACTGCTTTCCGGACACACCATGTACTTACCATGCTCTAGGATTATGCCCTTTATCAAGCACTTCTCTTTTTCTTATAGATTGTCAGGAAACTAACCTGGAACAAAAGATATAAAATTTTAATATACATATATTGCGAACATATATAAGCCTACTATTTAGCGCAACAGTCAACAGTGGTAAAGGGATAACATGCCATGGCAACATAAGTTGCCATGGCAACCAGATAATAATGGAAAAAAGAAATTAATATGATAGAAGGAAATAAAAGAAAACACACAAATGTAGAACTTGCAAGATTAAAATCTTAGCATGAATAAAGTCACATTTAGTTATTATCAAATAAATAAAATTTCAACGATATATCGTTAAAAAAATAGCGGATTTCTTTCAAAGAAACCGAGCATCCACCACGGTAAACAACAAAGTAAATAACCGTCATTTTTTATTATTTTATACATATAACCACATTATTACCAATGTTATAAAGTAACTCGGAAAATTTTTACACGCAAATGTACCAAATGGTCAGTGCCCACCTAACTAGGACTGCACTGTCCTGTATCTAGGCGAGTCAGAGTAAACAATTAATATTAGCGATTTAATTTCTCTGTGAAATGTCACATATCTTGACGACGGCTGAGCCGAAATATTGATATACATTTTATAACAATCATTAATATTTAAGAAACACTAATCGCCTATTATTTTCCAGCATTCATTCTCGTCTCGCATTGTTGTGTTGCCGCTGTGTGAGGCCATTTTAATCGGATTCTAGTGCCACAGCAGGAAGCACCAGCAAACACTGAGGGAGGAGAAGAAGAAGGCGTGGAGTCACTCCTGGTCACCACAGACCAGATAAGTGCCCTTTCATTATTTTATCATTTCATTTATTTAGTGATAAACATAATTTCAATTTGAAAAAATAATAATTTACACATTTACAATCAAATATATATATATATATATATATATATATATATATATATATATATATATATATATATATATATATATATATATATATATATATATATATATATATATATATATATATATATATATATATATATATATATATATATATATATATATATATATATAATATATATATATATATATATATATATATATATATATATATATATATATATATATATATATATATATATATATATATATATATATATATATATATATATATATATATATATATATATATAGCAGTCAGCTGACTGCTTCCTTTCATTGATATGAGGGCATGTCACGCTTTTAGTTTTAAGTTTTCAGCTGAATATGGATCGCAGCTTCTTTATATCGCACCTTTAGAAAATAAAAAAACGAAATTCGAAATTTTAAATTCTTCCATCTGTCAAGTAGCTCGTCTTGTCTTGTTATTTCCCCTGAAATAATAGGAAATTGAGTGAGTTTACGTATAAAGAAGGATTGTAGCTTAATTTTTGAGATAATTGGATGAAGGGTGAGCGTTTACTAGTTGAAAAATGGGCCCAACTTAAACCTACTCCTCTTTCCGCAAGTGAGACGCATTCATCATTCTCGTTAACACCTAAAGCATTCCCGAATCCGATCAAGGGAATCCTTCGTCACGATGTAAGTGGCTTTTATAATTATTTACTTTATAATCATCATCTTATATATATATATATATATATATATATATATATATATATATATATATATATATATATATATATATATATATATATATATATATATATATATATATATATATATATATATATATATATATATATATATATATATATATATATATATATATATATATATATATATATATAGTATATCAACTTCTGTGCAGGACTTGCGATGCCTTTTATATCGGTGAAACAACAACACCACTTAATATTAGACTAAATAATCATAGGGCCAGTGTAGGAAATGAAAGGCAGCTCCCAATATCTTTACATGCCAGGGCGCATAATTTAACTTTTGATCAATGTTTTAAAGGCAAAATAATAAAATGCCTTGGTGATAATGCAAAAGAAAGGGATGTCAAATCTTGGGAATTGGCTTTTATTTATATTTTAGGCGCTTGCAAAGGTTCCGGTCTCAATAGGCAAAATTAATAAGGTTTATCATATCATCATAATCATCAAATGCTTTTTATTTTTAATTATCATTCATTTATAAATAACGTTTTACACGGTTGGTTTTGATATACTTTAACTTAATCATGTAAAATATTATTAGCTATTTCTTTTTGTTCGATTCCTTGAATTTAAATTTTCAACGAATTGTTCGATTTCAGAAATGTCATTTATCTTGACGACGGCTTGGCCGAAATATTGATACACATTTTTAATAATCATTAGTTTTTAAGATATCTAATCGCCTATTATTTTCCAGCTTTGATCTCATCTTTCGAATTGTTGTGTTGCCGCTGTAGGATAAAATAGAAAAGTTCCAATTCCACAGTAGGAAACCGCAAACACTGAAAGAAGAGAAAAAGAAAAAGGCATTATATACATTGTATAAATATTACAATGTATATAATCATATGTATGTAATAATATGGTAAGTACATAGATACCTAAATTCGATTATAATAAATAATAAATATATTATGGTATAAACATATTTATATTAGAATACAATTTTTTAAATACGATTATAAAAATATTGCGAAAAATAAGAATTACCATACGACATATTATTATCATATGCATAATACTTTATGTATATATATATATATATATATATATATATATATATACATCATTAGCTTTTTAAAATCAACCATTATATTTACGCTTTACAAGACAAGTTTTCGGATTTAGAGTTTTAATTTTTATATATCAGTTTTTTCATTGTGTACGTAAAGTTTATGTTACTAAATAATTCGTTATTTGAAGTATTTTTTTCAAGTCCTGGGAACCTAATCCTCGCATACAGTGGCATAGCTGGGCGAATAAGTGTAATTTTTAATAGTAATATATATTTTTTGGAATTAATCTTTTAAATATCCATGCCAAATACATTTTACGCTTTACAAGACAAGTTTTCGGATTTAGACCTACCTAATTCAAATACCCATTTATTTATATTATATCTAAACTGTTGAATGTACTTTAGGTGTTTCCATTTCTCTTCTATGTTATTATATAACCTGGGCCCAAGGAAAAAGTATGTCCACATATCTACGTCATATGCAAGCATTATATGACGTTTAACTTAACGGCTATTTCATTCGTCGTTTCCCGTGGTGGATTCTCGGTTCCATCGAAAGAAGTCCTCTATTTTATATTGATATTTTTCTTTATTCTGAGTTAAAATAAAACTTCTTTAACGTGCTAAAATGCTATGACGTTAAACTCTTCTAATGTGAAAACCGCATCAAAATCCGTTGAGTGGCTTAGAAGAAGAAGAAGGAGAAGCAGGCATAAATAAATATCGACCTACTTTTATACTATGTAATGATGAGTTTAACTTCTTGCTGTGGATTACGTAATTTAGTTATATAATATTTTATTTCATATTAAATTGTAATATTATTTGAATTGCTTTAAATTAAATTAAATATCTGCAAGTCAGTACTCTATAATTTGAAAAAAAATACGAGACAAGAATAGCAGTGCCATGCTGATGGTAACTCCCATGGTATTCGCTAATTTTCCTCAGACAAGAATACCCTCATCTATAAAGCGACAAGCCGTTGGATAAGGCTGACAGTGATGAATTTCCCGATTTCGCTACATACTTTTTTGGATTACGATAAGGCATTTCCCGCTATTTGACAGTCCTCGCTATTTTTCTCCCCCTAACAAGCTACCTTATCAATCATATTACGGAAATTGAAGTAACTTTGTCAATATCGCTATAAACAGCGCCAAAGCTTGGTTGGTTCTACGCGCAAGTCTCTTTTGCGTTTTTTACAGATTAACTAACTAAATCTAAGTCTGAGGTATGGCAACAAAGGCAAATCAAAAACGAGTAAGCTCAAAATCAAAGTAAGCTTTTTAATGCATTCCACTAGCGACACCATATATCTGTCTGTCTGTCTGTCCCAGCTTAATAGACTCCGATACCGTTTAACCGATCACCATAAAAGTTGGCACATCAATGTATTTTTTCATGGATAAAGTTTTTATGATATCCGCTTTGTTGTAACTTGCCACTAGATGGCACTGCAGCACATCAACTTCTATACCGCTCAACCGATCACCATGATAATTTGTATATATAGATATTTGAGTACGCATAATATTTTAGTGCTATTAACTGTATTGTAACTCGCCGACAAATGGCGCTGCAGCCAACTTCTATACCGTTCAACCAATCGCCGTGAAAATTAGTAAACATAGATATTTGAGCACGGATAATATTTATGCGTTATCCGATTGTTGTGACTTGCCGGATCGGCTTACCTCACGATTCAGCTCCTATTCAGAAGCCTCCCCGAGTAAGACTCCTGTGTCTCATGCGTCAGAGCTGGTGGCCCGGTTTCTCACAGCGGAATTGCATCCCGGCGCCACTGGACGGTTTGCACATCGGTCGGCGAAGCCAATCGGTTGTGCATTCTGACTAATTGCTGAAGGGGTCTGGAGACTATGGAAATATACTGTCTCCTAAGCAGCGGGGGTGGATGTTGACCTGTTGTCATGCCACTCTTGAAATGACCTTGGACCACTCGATCCCGTGTGGCACTACGGGCAAAGAACGCCCAGGTCCGCGATAAAATGTAACTGAATTACTGCTGTAATACAACAAGTAGAGGTCGCGTAAGCGACTTCGGACTCGTAACCAGTCTGGAGGACGGAGGTATCCTGAAGGTTAATTCAAGACGGAGATATCCTGCCAAAACCGGTAGTTAGGAAGTGAGGCTGCTCCCTGGCACCTTTCTTGGTGTCTCGCCGTAAGGCGTCGTTCTCTAACGGGTTGCTGGTGAACTGGACAGTAGATTGTCTTGTCCCCAAGTCTTCTACGCTAATCCCACGGCTAAAAGAACGTTATATATCGTAATAACAGTCTGAGGTGACGGGTTCGCCCGTTGTAGTCGACACCGCACTACTGTTGTAACTTGCCACTAGATGGCGCTGCAGCATGTTAACTTATATACTGTTAACGGTTACGGCTAATCGGAAATAATAGTATACTCTAGTTTCAACATGATTAATGTGTCCGACTATAGCCGTACGTATAATACTAGATGCTTTCATGTTAGAAGCAAGATCCTAAGGACGTGACGTAATGACATAACTATGTTTTAACATTACGACATGGTAACTACCATCACGCCAACCTCGTTACGCGTCATATTAATGATAAATCGCCCAGCGTCCTGCCAGCAGGACTTTAAGTACTGCCGGTAGGACGTAACTTTGTTTGCCTATGACGAATTCACTTGGCCTGCTAGCAGGACGCAATTTACACTATGAGAAAGTATATTTCTCTCTCTTTCTGGGAGCGCTTCAATCATTTCGGTACGATCAGTCTGAGCAGGATGGCTGCGGCCTTAAGACGTCGGGATCGTGTGCGCTCGCGCGCTACTAATTTCGACGCGCCGGGATCCAATAATTCGTGGAGTCGTCAACAGTATGGTGACGCGTTTGCTACGTCATATTGTTACGGCAGTATTCAAAGTGTGGGCAAGAATAATACCGTGAAAGTAGTATGGGACATGGACCAAACCATAACTTCCGTTTCTCTCAATCTCGTGGAGCGCATCGAAAACGAACAAAATATGGTCGATTCTGATTCGTCTGATTCGTCTTCAGGTTCCTCATCGTCGTCATCTTCAAGTTCATCGCAGGAGCAGGTTGAGCTCGTGCGTCAGACCCCTCCACCCCTACCCTTCACTGCTCCCGCTGATGGTGTTATTGCCCATAATATTGAATGGAGTTTCGGAACACTGTCTTGTATTGATAAATATAAAGATGGAACATACAAAGCAAGATTGTTGAACATGAATAGAATAAATGAATTAGATGCTTTTTTGCTATTTTTTCCCACTGAAAAAATCTCTCATATTTTGTCGTGCACAAACGCTCGTCTTGGTCGGAAACCACTCGATGAAAGAGAGTTCCTAAAGTTTTTGGGACTTGTCTATGCTATGACTACAAATCTACTTCCAGAAAGAAGGCACTATTGGAACACGGTGGCGGATGGTCTCTTTCCACCTCCGGCCTTCGGACAAAGATTTGGAATGAGCAGAAATCGCTATGAAGAAATATTAATGGCTTTGTCCTTTACAGAGGAAAGAAATAACGACGAAGACAGATGGTTTGAAGTAAAACCGTTT
This sequence comes from Micropterix aruncella, assembly GCA_944548615.1. Classification (NCBI taxonomy): domain Eukaryota; kingdom Metazoa; phylum Arthropoda; class Insecta; order Lepidoptera; family Micropterigidae; genus Micropterix; species Micropterix aruncella. The sequence continues at coordinate 25,162,067 of OX155960.1, read as the reverse complement.
GTTGAAATGGTGAACGATAAATGGCAAAACTCTATTATACCAGGGTATAAAATAACGGTTGATGAATCAATGTTTGCGTGGTACGGCCGCGGATCATATTTCGCAACTGGCATGCCGGCGGTCATGAAAATCAAAAGAAAGCCGAAAGGTGTAGGTTGTGAGGCAAAAACCGTAGCCGACGCCTCGACCAATATAATGATCGGTCTTGAAATTAATGAAGGAAGAGAATCCATGGCTACCAAAAAATGGCAACGTGAGTATGGTGCCGGAACTGCCACTACTCTCAGATTAACTAAACCTTGGCATGGTACAGGTCGTGTGGTTATAGGCGATTCCTGGTTTGGTTCGATAAAGACTGCTTTGGAATTATCTAAGCGTGGTTTATATTTCACGGGCATGGTAAAAACGGCTCATAAGAATTTCCCTCTGAAAGAAATCCAAAATCGATGTCCAGCTCAAAAAGGTAGCTCAGTATTTGCAACTGCCGAATATGAAAATATTAATGTGTATGCCATTGGATGGAGGGACAGAAAAGTTCATTGTGTCGTTTCGACGTGCGGTACGTCGTTGCCTGGAACTGCATCAAGGAAGCGTCGCTACCGAGAAGATGGAACCGTATACTTCAAAGAGATACCAAGACCGCAAGTAATGCAACAATATTTTGAGGGTGCCTCTTCGGTAGATATTCACAATCACGTAAGGCAGAGTGGTCTTGCACTAGAACAAGTATGGAAAACTCATAAATGGGTTCATCGCATATACGCGTCAATTTTCGGTTTGATCGAAGCAAATGCTTTCTTGGCCTACAATAATTTTTCAAGAGGAGAAAATGATCAAGTTTCTCACGATACATTTACTACAAATCTCAGTTTACAATTAATTAATAATCAATATGGCCTAACAGAAAATATCGAGAATCAAGTGGTCAACCAAGCAGCTCTCGGAGGCCACCATTCACTACAAGCACTATCTAAAAATGACCCTAGACGAAGAAGGGTGCAACGAAAATGCATAATTTTTTCCCGTATTCACAAGAAGCAACAGAAGGCTTAGTTACTTCTGTGTCGCCTGTGGTGATAGATGTGTTCTTTGCTCGCCGCAGACAGGAAGAAATTGTTTCGCGTACCACATCCAACGTGGAATACCCGCTTAGTGTTAGCTACATATATGTACAAGTATTTTTTGCAACGAAATCATTAAAATAAGTCTATATTATGTTACCGATACTTACCTATTATCATTAAAATAAGTCTATATTATATTACCGATACTTACCTAAGAACATCTAACTAAGAATCCTATCTTATTCATATTTAGTCAATAAACAATGTTTCCATTTATTTCAATGTTTTAATTGATTACTTAATCAATTTCAAATCAACGTGCCAACTGCTTGGTACGCCTGCCTTTGATTGTGTCCTGCCAGTATCCGGAGACCTGCCGGAAGGACTCCCGTAGATCTTCATAGTAAGCCACGTCCTGCTGGCAGTACAATCACACGTCCTTCCGGAAGCTCCTTCCAGCAGGACCCGAAGCTGGGCGATTTATCATTAATGTATACATATAGACCACAATCCGAGTTACATACGTGATCCTTGTTAAAACGTGCTTATTTCCGTGTTATATTTTTACATCGTTATATTTTTCTCAGTGTATTGCGCACTGGATTTCCATTGGTGATACTTCAAGACTGGCTCTATTAGCGGTATCATTCATTGTATACTTTAGATTATTTTCATCAGTTTCCATAAAGCAACGACAAGTTATACTATTCTAACTCGCACAAAACTACCGAACAAATACCTTTATTTTCCGTAACTAACAACAAAACAGTCAATGGGCCTGATTGCGTTTCTTTGTGAACTAAAACTGAAATTAGTTCAAGCGGACGAGATAGTTAGAGCGGAATATGAAACGAACGATCGTCGATAAAAACTATCTGACGAACTGATACATGTACGAATAAATTTGAACACATTTCGTGTAGTGTTAGATTCAGATGTTAAATCTTTGGTGGGTAGTTTTAATGCGAGAAAGGGACAACCGTTCATTTCACATTCCGCTCTAGCGTATTGCCCTGTCTTTTTCACACGAAGAAACGCAATCGAGCCCAATGGCGGAGATTGGGGATTAGTGTAACAAATAATAAACCACGCATGGCGTCATCTACGATAATATATTTGTATTGTGACATTCAAAGAAGTCCCATTAAGCTGGCAAGTGTTTCCTAATTTATTATTGCTTTTTATTTTATTTTCTATTTTATTAGAAGTTGTGAGCAAGATATCCAGGGGCGTAGCTACCGCCGTATCTGCCGTATCAATAAAAGGGGCCCCCGGGCCACGGGGGCCCCCAACCTGACCTGACCTGACCTGGCGACCTGAGTAGTATGTTCGAAATATTACAACCGGAGAAACTCCTGTAGTCTTTAAACGAAGAGATATTAAACGCTCCCGGAAAAATGTCGGCTAAATACAGTAAAGACATCTCAGTTATTCTTTATGACCAATTAAAGGCTCTAAAAACATGCTTAAAATCTGAAATTCAAAAAATTCAGTCCATTAAGGAAATCATTAAATTATTACTGATAAAATTCAATAGTCTTGCATCCAGTTTTCCGGAGGTAATAACAGCATGCTTTTTTTCTTAACCCTTCCAGTTACAACTGCAACTGCTGAAAGAAGTTTTTCAAAATTAAAACTGATAAAATATTACCTAAGAACTTCGATGGGACATGAACGCCTGTCAGACCTGTCACTATTGTCCATAGAGGCAGAAACTTTCGAAAAACTAAAGTCATCATCAGCTATAAATAATCAGTTTGCCGAAAAAAAAGGCAAGGAGAGTGTATATTTAATTTGAATTGTTTGTAAAAATTTTGGAAATAGTGACAGATAGATAATTATGATGAATAAATATTTCTTTTAATTTTATGCAAATTTTTTTTTTCTTTTGTAAGAAATCTTTACCCTTCCTAAGGGCCCCCAAACAATTTTTTATACGGGGCCCTGCCAAGGAACGCTACGCCACTGTATATATCTGTCACTTTAATTGTAACAATCTTGAATGTCGATTTTAACACTTACATTATAACTATACCTCAAAGGGTCATCCTTTTTAAAACGTTCTATTTCGGTTTTTCGGTTGTTTTGATGTCACTTTACCTATTAGCCTTATTACACTCCCGATGGTCGCACTTAAAATGCTCGCGACAAGTTTTCACTAATTAAACGACTTCGTAAAAGCATTGTCAGTATATATTTATACTCTATATAGACTGCGTGAATACATAAAACTTCCATTGTCCCGTGTGTCACCAAAATAGCGACATTAATGGCATTGCATGTCACGAACCGTGACTGGCTGCTTTGAATATTTTATTTGCCTATGTGCATTTTTTGCGTATTTTTTTCGTAGATGTTAAATATACCAATAGATGGCATTCTACGTATGTATGTCTTCGTATCATTTCTGTGAATTAAAAAGCATATATAAAAATTGTGATAGATGACACTTATAATTGGATGTTATTATTGTAAGGAGCTGATGGGACCGGGCAGTTGGGCCATTATGACATGTGTTCGGGTTGGCCCAACTCACGGGTAAGCACCCATCCGGTAGCCTCCTAGTAGAAGTTCGAGCCCGGGTAGAGCTCTGAGCCTGCGGGCCGGTTGGCCCTGGGAAATGTTCTTTGGGCGCTCCTGGACGGTTTGCGCACCGTGCGGCGTCAGCCAATGGATTGTGCATTACGACCGATAATCAGGGGACTCTTGAAACGAATGTTTTTACTAATGACAACCGCTCTTGAAACGACCGATCGGCTGCCCGATCACGGGTGAACAGTCGGGCAAAGTATGCCTCGGTCCACGATGATTCGATCGAATCGCCGCTTACATTATGGAGAGGACCGCGCAAGTGACCTCGAACTTGTAACCAGTCAGGAGGCGGAGAATTCCGACCATAACTAGTAGCGATGGCGCGTGGTTGTCCGCCGGGTTTTTAACCTGGCGCCACGCGATTTGGAGTTGGATTCTCGCGGGCCAGTTAGCGTAGATAGTAGGTTGTCTACGTCTCCAAGTCTTCTACGCTCATTACACGCTGAAACAACGATCACATAGTTTTATGCCAGCCTGGGGTGACGGGTTCGCCCGTTGTAGTCGAAACCTCCCAATGTTACCATTGGTTAAATTATTGGGTTTTTATAATCAATCAGTCCTTCATAAAAAAAAAATTATCAATGTTACTATAGATGGCCAAATAAATTGCTATTAGTTTTGCCGTCAATGCCACCTGCATTTCGCCGTTGCAGAACAGTTGCCAAATCTTACTACGGACTTTAGCAATCTAATACCATACATGATCAATGGTAAAAAGGTTGAATTTACACAGTAGCTTTGTTTTTCTACTTTCGTAAATATAAATATTATTAATATACAATCAATTGAAAGTTATTAAATATTATTTTCTTTTACGAAACACTCATAATTTAAAAATAACTAACATTGGAAATCAGCATTTGATTAAAATTACCTAAATGAGGCTTTTATAAAAAAATATAATAGATAATAAGTAAAATATGTAAATGATACGCGTAAATTATTTGTATCAAAAATTTATTTCCAGCAATGTAGACGTGGTAATCCTTCTTTAGCAAATTGTTAAGGGGGGGGGGGGGTGGGGGTGAGGAGGGTATACTGAAAATAATGGTTACAATTATTACAGATGTTTTAATCACAAACGTTACATACATAATAGGTACGATAAAGATGGAAAATTTTATGTGACTAAAGTTTTATTTAATAATATCCTAAATCGTTTGAGAATTATCGAGAAGAAATATCTATAAAAACGAGCCTAAATAACTATAATGATTTTCAGATTGCGACTTTTATAATGACATACCATATACTAGTGTCAATTTATAAGTCAATAAGTTGATAAATTCTATATAGGTGTGGAAATCTTTCAAAAATTTTTAGTTTTTCTATATAGCAAAGAATTATTAGTTGTTCTATATATCAAAGAAATTCAGTAAAAAAAATCAAACCACAAAACAAATCTATTAAGTTATTCTTGGTTTCAGTTTGCAAACCTTTGACTCTAAGATTAACAAAATATTTATTATTTTGTACGTCGATAACGATTATTGTGACCCTACGAACCTACGGTAGAAACTTTTCTGAGCATATTTACCGAATTTCTTCCATGGATGTCACATTACATAGTTGTATGTCATAGTTGTAGTTCAAATGTTTATTATATCCTACAATGGTTGATGTAAGATATCGCTATAGCGATAGGTCCGCCATTTGTGCTTAATCTGTCTTTTTTTAATAAACCAGTGTAATATTCCATAGGTAATGTTTTTATAGCACAACAAAGATATTCTATACCACGCTTCGTTAGCTACTTATCCGCATTCAAAATTTAGCAGAAATTTTCTTCTCAGCCTCGCAAGAAGTGTCGTTGGCCTCTGGTCCTTAAGACCTAACGAGAGCGAGAGGCGTGTCCCTGATGGCCTGCTTATGTTTTCTAAGGTTGACCCAACTCACGGTTCAGCTCCCATACGGTAGTCTCCTCAAACTGGGACTAACCGTGAAAGGCATTTTGAAGTTGTAAGTTCAGTTGTAGGCAGGTGTGAGCATAGGCTTGGGCGATCATGAACGATGTGCGCACCGTAAGGCGTCTGGCGGAAAACTGTGGGAGTTTGTAGAAGTACGCTTTCTTAGCAGTGGGGGGGGGGGGGGAGCGTACTTATTGACCTGATATCAGCCACCTATGAAACGACCCAATTGCCACACGATTTCGTGTGAGATTGACGGGCGAAGGGAGCAACGGTCCGCGACAAATTCAAACTGAATTACCGTCAACATCAGGAAGAAGCCGCGGAAGAGACTTCTAGAATCTGGTGCCAGACTGGAGGATGGAGAAATTCGTCTGAAACCTGTAGTAAGGGAGCGAGGTTCGCCCGAAGTTTTCTCTCTCTAGTCCCTTGCTGTAAGGCGTAGGACTCTTAAAGGCCGATGGATAGCTAGGCTGTGGATTGTCTTTATCCGCAAAAGTATATTACGCTCACTCCATAGGACAAAATGACATGCTACCGTTATTACACTCTGTGGTGACGGGTTTCGTTGTGATTTATATCCATCATACGTCACTGATCCTTAACCGCCCTACCTATAAGAACCTACGTGACACGTCAGCTACGTCAGCTATATTAGCATATAGAAATATTTATATAAATATATATAAAAATTACATATATACATATATACAAACCGCTATATAAACCGCTATATAATATATTTTGTCTTTTATTTTAAACAAGTATTGTCATTGAGAAATCTAATGATAAAAAAACAGAAAAGAATGATACCAACAAACAAAAATGAATAATAACCCATAGATCGGGTGTTAAATATTGCCTTTTATTTTGGGGCACCAGAGTATACCGATTACTAACAGCGAGTAACTACTTAACAGCATGAGAAAGGGAGACAATTCCAAAATATTAAAACTCGTCTGCATCCTCCTTAACATTGTAATAGCGGCTTCGCGGACGGGTCGTTGTGCTAGGTCGCATACATAGCAGTCGCGCTGGGGGTTGAGCGTCGTTAGCGGTCCGTGCATTATCGGTCTCCGCTATCTTAGGGGTGGCGCGCAGCGGCGCTCTGCTATGTCTGGAGATAGCGAGACGGCATTACCTAACTACTTCTGATGACATTTCACTAGTGACGCAGGCGACTAAGGGAAGTGGGCACTTTTAACAACTTCTCTTTTATAGCGGCGGGCTTTGCGTGTCGCGACGAATTTTACGCTAGACTTGACTCACTTCCCTCCGCGTCTTACTGAAAGTACCCTAATATTATGCACGGAAGCCTATGATGCTCTACACTTCCAGCAAATATTTAAAAAAATCGTCACCCCAAGACTTTCCCGGCAAGTAAACAGGGCCCCACCGCCCCCGCCGCCACCTCGTCAACCACCACTTTACACCCCTTGCACCCCCCCCTGCGCCCACCACCCCTTGCTTTGAAAACAACAGCAAAAAAAATCGTCCAAAAAAGATCGCGGACTGTCCGTGGCGCAAGTAACACAGAGAAACGCAAAACGCAACCTTTTGTCTCGAGGTGGCAATCACGACTGACAGTACTGCGACAACCGCTTAGATTATTGTTGAAGCGTGCGTCTGTGTGAGTGCGTTCGTTTCGATCGTTTGTACGTAGTTTCCGTACTGCTTTAGCGTTTATAAATAAACGCTAAAGCAGTATGCGAGCGAAAAGCACTGTATTTGACACTTAAATAATATAGTTAATTTAATCATGGCTTACATTACCTTACGGGATGAACTGGTTTATTATTTTTAGCTTTTTAATGCAGCACTTATAAAAGTGTGTTTTTTAATCTTTTAATCTATTAATCTATACTAATATTATTAAGAGGTACAGTTTGTGAAGCTGTAGGAAGTAATCTCTGGATCTACTGAACCGATTTTGATAATTCTTTTACCAATAGAAAGCCACGTTTTTTGTGAGTGTCATAGGCTATTAATCTGAAAAATAAAATAAAAAACACTTTTTCGTGGCAGTCCGATTTGCAAAGTAAGTCGGAGAAAAAGCGGTCGAACGAAAATGTTTCTAACTAACGCTTCCTTAACGATGAGAAATATATGATTAAGTTCTAAAGAAAAGTTGTAGATCTTGATAGTCCCTACAAAAAAATCTAATTTTTATATCTAAGTCACAAAAAGTAGTATTTTATATTTAAAAAATAATTTGAATCCTAAGGTCACGTTTATTGGTCATATTATCAACAATTATGAATTATTATCAAAATAAGTAAATTTATCGTCTAAAATGTTTTAAACAAAAGACTTTTCCCTTTTACTGCATATAATTTCCCTTCTACTGGATAAATATTTAAAGAGACAATACGCTCACAAATAAGACACCCACAAGAAGACACTCACTAAATAACGCTATTATAGTAAAATGGACATGTAAATATATACATACATATGCAGTAAAAATATAACCCTTCTTTTGGTAGTCAGGAAATAAATCATAGCACTCGGTACTAACCGAACCACACTCATAATTTCAAAACAGGTAAAAAGTTTTACCGCCCAATGAATTAGGCACGGGTCAGATAGTCTTATATAAGTTTATTTCTTAGATCATTGGCAAATAATATTAAATAGAAAAGTAGTGTTATAAATAATAGTGTAAATAATATTACCTCTAAAAAGCAACGAATATATCATTCTTATCGTGGCTTTATACGAAATGTACGTGGCGCGGTTGATTTTTTTTAGTTATCGACTTCTTGGCACAGTCTTAGACATGTTCATATCGAAGTCCCTACCCCCTCTCCCCAGCCCACCATTCCCCCACCCGGTTACACGCCAGACAGACCTACTTATTCCTGGGGCGAAACGGTTAGACCGAGAAAGATATTTCCGCCTTTATATGTGGGTCAGTGAGATAGGTGAAAGCATAGAGGCATCTTTATCTCTAAAAAGTTTAAAAAATCGCATATACAGTAGGGTCCCTTATACAAATAGAGTTGTCAAGTACAACGGGCGAACCAGTTACCTCAGGAAAATTTAACGATTGTTCGTTCTATCTCCCGTGAAGTGAGCGCAGAAAACTTGGACAAAACGCGAGATAACCAGGTATGTTACCTAGCGGGCTTACACTCACGCCGTTACTTCCAATTGCGACCAGATTACTCCGGTTTCTCGATTGGTTACGAGTTCGAGGTCGCTTGCGCGGTCCTCTCCCTTAAGAAGTGGTAAAACGGTGTAAACCGAATCTATCGCGGACCACAATCGATTGGCAAACGCCGCACGGTGCGCAGATCGTTCAGGAGCGCCAGAAGGTTGATTCCTAGGGGATACTAGCCCTAAGGCCGGAGTCCTGCCCGGTCTCGCACTTAATGCGTGGAGGCCGCCGGATGGGTGTTGACCCGTAAGTGTGACCAACCCTGAACAGAATGGGTCTTCGTGGCCAACTCAGCAAGGGCCCATTAGCCCATTAGGTCCCTTATACGGTAGGGTCACTACATTACCCTTACTCCACCTGTATATTGGTTACAAGGTATAGAATAAAATAGAATAGAACTTTATTATACGATAAAAAATATAATGATTATTACACTGGTTTTATAAAGAAGACAATTTATGCACAAATGGCGGATTTATCGCTATAGCGATATTTTACAGTCAGCCATTTCACCTGGTTACAGTCAACCATTTCACAAGGTCACCTAATACCCACCAAAAAAAATATTTTTTGGTGGTTAAGTGATTTCGGTTACAGGCAAACAGGCATTTAGTACTTTTTAATGCTTATTTGAGAGGACACATACTTGTAACAATTTGGTTACAATAAAAAAAATCACTAGCTTCTTTTCAAAATAAAACCAAGACAACCTAAAAATCCGTCGAAGTTACAGTGGACGGTAATCACGTTCGGTGCATGAGGTTTCGGGGTTCCAGGCGATTTCTTATAAACCAATCTCCATATGGTCCGCAGACACTACCAGATGTTTCCCTGACTATTTTGACCATTCGTTCTGTAGTTTAGTGTGGCAGGGAAACCCTTTGATAGTAGCTAGTATTGCCGTCTGATGATCGGGTTTTCCACGTGGTCGGGTCGTATCACGTGGACTTCAGACTTCAGACGTACCGCTTCCGTCTTTTGAGGGAGTAGCAGGTTAAAATGGGACCCGGAAAAACTGGAGTTGCCTTAATATCTATCAGTAGTAGTAGGTTTTACTGCTCTATAAGATTAGCAGATTGATTCGACAGGGCGGGGAGGGTAGACCTGCAATGTAGGTACATTGTTTTATTCGCTACCTACTATTCAGTATCTAACTATAATTTTGGTAATTAATTATTATTTATTTTACAGAAAAAAACTATTATTTTTTGTCTAAATTCATCTAGCAAAAATATAGACTTTTTATTTTTTTCCGAAAATTCAACCCTTTTGCGGCAGTATTTAATATTGAACTTGTATTTTTATTATTTTTCTTATAATCTCCATACTATAGACCATCTTTGTCGCATAGGGAGTTTTCAATAAATAAGGTTTTTTTCTCTATACAAGAGCGATCCACTCTGCAGCAATGTAAAATAGTCTGGGCATATGCGCGAGATCGAAGTCCATCGGAGCTTTCACTACAACATACCCAAAAGTATTACTTGAACAATTCATATGTGTACATTTATATTACACCTTTTATTTTATACACTTAGTATGTGCATTTGATATGCTTGAATATTGTAATACAATTTAATATAATAGATGTAATATATGTATTCCCTGATCCATATATAAATGAACGACAATTAACCCCTAATTTGACAGACCGACAGACAGACTATATGTAATACCAACCGATATTTTTTAAATCATTCTTCGCCTGCACTTGCCATGGTTGATTTTTCGATATTTTTGTTGTTTTCGGCATTTGTAGCTCTGTAAATTTTCGCAGAGTCAAATATGAAACGCTGACGTTTCATCGCATAATCAGTATCGTCGAGGTTAAATCGATGAGCATTTCGTTAAGTTTAAGCAACGAAAAGAAATTGTGATAATAACGGGAATTTTACTGAGACAGGCAAATGCCGCATTTTTTAGACGACTGCCTAACAAAAAAGGAGTGTAATGTGTTCAGGGTTCATGTATGTATGTTTTCGTTTTTTTTAATTTTATTTCACCATAACTTCTAAACGCCTATACCGATTTGGAAGTGTGTGGTATTGTTAGAATGGTTATGTCATCCCAAGTATAATAGGTTACTGTCCTCAACTGTACAAATATCAAGTAAGTAGTTGTATAAATGTTCAAATGTCCAAATGTCAATAGTTTAACTTAAATATAATGTCAATAAATTACCGGAAATATACATGTATATATATGGATCAATACATAAACCATAAATATTTAACAAAATCCGTAATTAAAATAATTACAAGTAAAGTACTACAAATAATTCCAGAAGCTAACGGAAAATCGGGTACCTCAATGTAATATATATTTTTGAACAGCTTAGACCTTCAGGATAATGGTTGATTATAGGCAAAAATCGCTTAATACATGGGAAGAGGGTCAAATCGCTCACATCAATTTTGTTTACACTAATAAACACTAAATGACATCAAGCGACCAGAAATGGTACTAATGTAAAAAGATAGTTCGAAAGAATACATACAAATGAGTATAGAGGGTGTTAAATTTTATATAATTATTTGAGGTTTCAATCAAATGTCATTAAGATAATGAAAGATGCATTGCGTCAATGTATCAAATATAAAGAAGATATTTAATGAAATCAGTCTTATTTTGTTGTTATATTCAATACTTTACTCGTCCTTGCTACCTTGTTATATATACAATACTTCGCTTTCTGTAACGGCAATCGTGTTTTTTATTTGTTTAAATATATTTACTTGTTAGTCACCATCACGCACCATCTCGGCCCGCTGTGGTGGATTTAATCAATACATTTCAGGCTGCGTTAGTCCAATTGAGAATATTAAAACAGGTGGAAGTTCTCGTATGGGACGCTTCGTTGACGACGGAAGTTGAAGTTGAAAGTGTGAACCGACGTCAATCCACCTCCATTCGTTATCGTTCTCAACATTTAAATATTTCACGGAGTAGTATGTAACGAATTTATATTGCATATCTGTATAAATACAGGCTGATTTTTAAATTAGTGACATCCTTGTATTGGGTGAATCAGTACGACGAATTGCATCTTTTGAGAACAAAATTTGGAAAAAACCTGTATTTTTATTCTATTGAAAAAAAGTTTGAGACCCGTTGAGAGTGCTGCGATACCTAGTGGTGGGATAATATCGCTAATGAACAGAATAAGCAATATTTTACCTACAGCTAGATAGCGCGTCGTGCTTTATATACATAGCTTTTTATACTGTTTTCAAGAAAAAGTAAGAACATAAGATATTTTTCAAGTAAAGATTATTTTGTTTTTCCCAAAAATTCTTATTAAAAGTTACTTAGATCGTCGTACTGATTCACTCACAAGAATTTTTCTAGATTGAGCTGACCAAATACTGAAACTAGCAGAGAGTTCCGGGGTTTTGAGGTTGGAAATAAAATGAGTAACAAAATTGATATAATTGAACAATGTATACAATATTCTGAAAAAAAAAATCTTCAAAAGCGAACGAATAACTTAGCATAATATTTAAAACATAATAAATAATACAAATAACGACTTAAAATGTTGCGACTGCAAAACGTCAACATTCATTTTTATTTTTTTTATTTGTCGATGTTGTATGGCGTATCACTTAAGTTAGTTCCTTCTTGAGATTGATTTGGGCTATTTATTGGCTAGGCTCATGATTTTAAGTGACAGCATTTGCTGGACCAAATTGATTCTAATTACCAAGTGTCTTGGGGAGGGTTGTGTCTCGCATTTGTCTGACACCTTCACATATTATTTCACTTGCCATTATAAACTCTGCTACCAGAGTTTGGACTCGGGCAGGTTGCTAGCATATTAGTGGTCAGTGTGTTGAACTGTCCATAATAGCAATTATCTTTATGGTATAGTTTTATAGTATGAAAACTAATCCAAAAGATAATTCCATATGTTCGGTTTGCATACACTGTGAAATATATAACGTTGAAATATATGGAAATACGCATGTTTAAAAAAGGATTACGTATATAACTCGGACTGTGGTCTATACGTATGAATTGACATGACGCGTAACGGTGTTTGCGTGATTGTTACCGTGTCGTAATGTTAAAACATGATGTTATTTCATTACGTCGCTACCTTGGGATATCGCTTCTAACATGACAGCATGTAGTAGTATACGTACAGTTATAGTCGGGCACATGCTCCACGTTGACACTATAGTATACTGATATTTCCGTATTGACCACAAGGGAAATGTTGATATACTTTTATATAATCGAGTGATAGAGTTTCAACAAAATTCCTTATATTTTAACAGAAAATACGAATGAAACATAGTTATTCTGTATAAACCTGTAATAACAACATCGTAATGTATGAATCAACCCAACATTTTTCTCCGTGTAGAGCAGGCGTATTATATCTTGAAAAAGCAGTAATTTTCTAATTTTGAGAAGAGCAAAACTCGCCAACGATAATTTCACACACATAGTTAAATATGGGAGCCCTTTCACACACATAGTTAAATATGGGAGCCCTTTCACACACAGAGTTAAATATGAGAGCCCTTTCACACACAGAGTTAAATATGAGAGCCCTTTCACACACATAGTTAAATATGGGAGCCCTTTCACACACAGAGTTAAATATGGGAGCTCTTTCACACACAGAGTTAAATATGGGAGCCCCAGTTTAGAGATCTGTGGACGGTAGCCCCTAAAAAACTAGTAGTCTTCACACATGGAATCGCTATTCGATTAATTGTTGCGTTTACAGTCATGGTATTGAGGACTGCATTTGAGTCGACAGAGGGATTTCATTCCAGTTTATTTACGTACATTGCACCACTTTCATTACAATGTTGAGGATCTCATTTATATTGCGGGTGAGCTCATGTTTGTGCTGTCCTTGAATAGTAGACTAGTTCTGTGAGAATAATAATCGTATAATATTTTAAGTGTGCTTTGAGGAATTTTATTAGAGATATAAATGATAAATATCAGTAGTAGTAATGGGTATATTGCACCAGAACATCAAACAAACCTTTCCGTCTAAGGATGGTCGGATTATCAATAAAGCAGTTTTTATATGTGGCTATATAACTATATGTGGTTTAGAACTGTTTGTGGTAAACCACATAAATAACTATATGTGGTTTATTAGTATATATTAGTATGAACGCTATATTAGTATGAACAATTTTATGTAGAAACGACGTATCAGATATGTCGTTTCTACATAAAATTGTTCATACTAGGTTGGACAGTCCATACCTCCTGAGTAGGGTGAGCATACGAGCGCCTTCCCGACTCGCACGCGCTCACTCAACTTTTTACGTACCAAGGTTCAACACTAACTATAGTTCACACACACATGCACACATACACGCTACTACCTAATCAATAGTCATGGCAAGAGTTGAAAAGATTGTGGTTGAAATCGGTCCACCGAGGGGGCGCACTAGTCTTATATCAATCTCGAAATATTTGACTTAGAGACTTGAAATTTGGTACTGAGCTACCTTGTTGGGCCGCAATTACATTGCTTTTTTAAGTATTGAAATTCGATTGGAATACCTCATACACGAGCTTCACTAATAATATTTAAATTCCGCCATACATTGTAATCAAATATTAAAGCCGAATTGTGTAACGTTGTGTAACGGAACCCAAACGGGTTCGTCTTCCAACCGAGAGAGGGCGCTCATCGATTTTATTTATGAATTTAATATTCAGATGAAACAAGTCCTTGGCTACTTGCCGCGAAAGTCTTGGGGTGATACAACAAGTACTTATTTTTGCATCGCATGTGGAACATCAGGTAGCACAGTGCGGTAATGAAGAAGTAGTTAAACCACCCAAACTATTGTCTTCATTTATATTATATTCACTTCATATTATATACTTCATATTACCTATTTAAGTGTTAGAGTGTAGTACAATTATAGATATTCTGAGAGCAGTCATACTTAGAGAAGATTACTCTGTCATGATTAAATCTCAACTCAGTACCCATACAAATATGTATGATCGATATGATCAGGGATGCAAGCAAACTAATTGCTACCGAGTTAATTATTCGGACCATAATTAATTGCTGCTACCCTTGGAAAATTGCCAGGCAGTAAATTAATGGAGTGCAAGTATATCCTTGATAAGAGACGGCAGCAAATATGCAATCTGTTTAGAGATAATACCAGCCTGTGCGGATATTAATTTTAGTAAGGGATAAGGCCATTTTCTCAATAGGAAAGATAAGTAAACCTGACTCTATCATAATCATTATACTGGGTGATTTTTAACTAACCGGCATCCTTGAAGTAAGTGAATCAGTACGAGCAAATAGGCAACTTTTGAAAAAAAATGTGGAAAATATCACACAAAATATGTAATATACCTATATCTTTTTTTTTAATAAAAAAAATACATTTTGTGAAAAAAGCATAAAAAGCGTTAAGCGCAATCCGCCCTCAAGCTGTAGGTAAAATCGTACCACAGCACACCACAGCATCGTACGTGCACATATTTTGTTTTATTATTTGGCTTTCATAGTATTTAAAAATGAAGTACTCGTTCTCGCAGCATCGTCCATATACCGTAGTCATTCACTGAAATCTGTGATTTTAAGAGAAGTTTGATTTCTATTGTTCGTTTTTACGTAGGTAAATAAAAAAAAACAGATATGGCTATTTTTCAACCAATTCGATTAATATTAGTGAGGTGTTTTAGATACTCGATATTTTTAATATTTCTAATGATTACTATTACGTTGAAACCCGTGTATGATTTCTTTAATAAACATGGTAAAATACAAAAAAATCTAGCCTTCCTACCAAATTTTTCTACATACAAAATTTTATAAAATTGTTATAGTAGTTTTGAAGAGAAATGTTTAAAAAATCTTTCTACAATTTTAGGGTAAAAAAGCTTTGAAATTTTGTGAAAATATTTTTTTTTGTGATGAGATAAAAATCTTGGGTAAATAAGTCGGCCCTCTCCGATTACGTAATTCAAGTAGAAAATAAAAGTAATATATTATACACAAATCCCTTGGGGAATAATCAGAGTTCCTGATAAAATCTACCACAAAAATTCGACTTTCTTCCTTAATAGAAACGTCAGTCGCGACAGTATAATAAATACATTCAGTGTGTGGCAAGGGCAAAGTTTCAGCTCATGAAACTATCCGTGAGAAGCGTAAAAAAATCCAATTCTATTTTCATAACTTTTCCAATGCTGAGGCCCGATCGGGCGAACTTTCACCGCCGACACAGTTTCAATAGAGTTGAGCGCGTATTTTAAACTGAAATACAGCTGTTTTTGCAATGGACGCCGAATACAATGCGACCGCTGCCTGCCTGGTTGCTAACATAATGAAAGTTTATTGATATTACTAGAGAGAGAGGGAGACAGACAGAGAGAGAGGGGGGGGGGGGGAGAGAATGGGCATCGTCTGCATATGAATGCAAACTGAAAATTACAGATAGAATTGGAGTCAGTGGCGACATTTTTGTTGCGCTACGGAAGAGGATTTCTATTGTGTTCATGGTAATGTTAGTAGACAAGAAATAGATATCCGGAAGCGATAGTGGGGTCTTTCTACAAGTATTTATTGTTAGCTGCGTATAGAACTTGTGAGCGAAAAACACGAAATAGTAATTTCAACGCGACTGCTCTCAGGCGCGGATCGACGGAGGAGGCAATGGCATTCGTCCTTCCTCTGGGATTTCACATACTACGGATAAAAACGAGTTTCTAACGACGCACGGTGGGTCGAAACTGTACTTTAAGGGACTTAGGATCCAACTTTGTTTCTTCCTTGTTTTATTTATGGCGATGGATAGACATTAGCCTAAACAATAGTTGGCCTTTGTGTTTTTTACTTAAACTTTATACGTTGGGCAAAAAAAAAAAATTCTTTTTTTTGTATGGGACGGATCACAAATAACTGAATGTCTGCTTTGTTCTGATAGATTCCACTTCGAAACCTTTTCTTTTTTTTAATCATTGTCTCCTTTACTATCGCTCTGCTTACTTAGCGTGTCCACGAAAATGCCACCTTTCCAGATGAATTGATCGGAAAAATGACAAAAAATGCATATTTCAAACCATATTTCTTTATAATCTTAGGTCATTGAAAGCCAAATTTTACACGGAATATTCAGTAAAACTACATAATAACACAGATAATTACTTCAAAACTAACAAAAGCAGATTTTAAATGTTGATACCTAATTAATAAATCACCCTAAAGTGCTTTTTCCGCTCCCCTTTCTCCCCGGGTATCTCTATTTAGGTTGAAGAATTGTAGTAGGCCTGTAATGTATAGGATAGGCAGAATGGAATCCCTGATTTGGCGGGTAAATTATGAAAAAACAGGTAAAAATAAAAGAAAGTTTTTATTTTGGAAAATGACATATTATGCCAATATTTTTGCTTATCTTTTAAAAATATTATCCTAGGCGATGTTTATATTAAGCCGTTGGACAACGTCTTTGCCTACTCTTGCTAGCATATCTTGTGGAATTTCTGTGATTACGTCCTCAATTGCCTCCTTCATAGAAGCTAATGGGCCCTTGCTGAGTTGGCCACGAAGACCCATTCTGTTCAGGGTTGGTCACACTTACGGGTCAACACCCATCCGACGGCCTCCGCGCATGAAGTGCGAGCCTGGGTAGTAAGTACTCTGGCCTCAGGGTTA
The DNA here is from genome assembly GCA_944548615.1 of Micropterix aruncella. Lineage (NCBI taxonomy): Eukaryota > Metazoa > Arthropoda > Insecta > Lepidoptera > Micropterigidae > Micropterix > Micropterix aruncella. The sequence goes on along the minus strand of OX155960.1, from coordinate 25,144,682 downwards.
GTTTGCCCTATGAATCAACCTTCTGGCGCTCCTGGACGGTCTGCGCACCGTGCGGCATTAGCCAATCGATTGCTCACTCTGACTAAGAGTCGGGGGAGTCTGGAAGCAGTACTGTTTCCTATAGAGCGGGGGTGGTTGCGGACCTTACGGCGACTGCTCTTGAAACGACCATCGGCTACCCGATCCTAGGTGAACAGCCGGGCAAAGGATGCCGTGGTCCGCGATAGATTCGGTATACACCGTTTCACCGCTTCGTAAGGGAGAGGACCGAGCAACTGGTAACCAATCGAGAGACTGGAGTAATCTGGTCGCAATTGGAAATAAGGGCCTTAGTGTAAGCCCGCTGGGTAACAATCGTGGCTATCTCGCGGTTAAGGCGTTGGCCTCTTACGGGTTTGTGGCGGAGCTAGACGGTGGACTGTTTTGTCCAGTCTTCTGCGCTCACTTCAGGGAGATAGAACGACTAATCGTTAAAACTTCCTGAGGTGACGGGCCGCCCGTTGTAGTCGATAACTCTAGTTGCCTCCTTCATAGCTTCCAGGGTTTAAAGTCGAACTTTGTAAAACGTAGCTTTGAGGTAGCCCCATAGAAAAGTCACCAGGGCTCAAACCCGGGGAGATAGGGGGCAATGGAACATACCCTTGTAAGATCAAGCGGCCGGTAAATATTTCTTTCAAAACTTCTCGTGAACGACGGTCAGATGGGCTGTAGCTCCATCCTGATGAAACAATAAAACCCCTGTCATACTCTTCAATTTTGGTGCGTAAAAACTTCTACAGCATCTCACAATAGCTCGCTGAAATCACATCCACAGCTGAGTCTCCTTCTTCAAAAAACTTCAAAAGGCCCATTTATGCCTATCGAGGATACGGCGCACCAAACTGTCACTTTCGGGCTGTGATGTGGCCTTCGGTGCAGTTCACGAGGGTTTGCAGTTGTTCAGTAACGTTTTTTTATTTTTATTTACTGTACCGCTAATGTGAAAATCGCCACAAGACTTTCCCCATTTGTTAAAAGAGGTCTTCACAGCAAAGCCCCGATGCTCGCATGTCCACCGCATGGTAATCACTGAAAACGGCGTTGTTACTTCGACCTAACGACACCAGTCCTATCTCTCTATCTGTTCTGGGCCCCCTCTAGTGATTTTTTGTAACAAGGGACTCCATCATGCCCCCACCCAGTACTACTACTATACTGATTAAATGTTTTATTCTAATTATGTACTCCTTTAACGCCCTAGGCGCTACAAATTAGTAATTAATTACCAATTTCGCTAATATCAACAATAGCCAATCAACAATAGCCAGGTTACAGCATTGATCCCTTGTATCATTTAGACCACAATTATAGAAGAAAGTGCACTCCAACGGCAGTAATTAAACTTAAATGGTAATTAATTTGGTCACGCGATAATTTCATTATGGCTTAGCCTTGGGGAGATATCGAGGAAATAGCACCGGGCTCCTGCTGACCCCAGAAACAAAAGCTTTTGTACAATTGGCTATTTTAAATCTGACCATAGAAAATGTTGAGCATTCTATCCTTTATTCTGTATTCTTTATTCTTAACTCTAGAAAGCTAACATTCGCCAAAACGACAAGCGCCTACTAAATAACTCCCTCTCCTTTTCTAATAGCGTTTCTAATTTACCTACAGACTCGCGGTTTCGCGCCAACTTATTGACCGCTAGAGTGCGTCGTGTGGTGGTCGCAGTTGGGCGTTAAGTAATTTAATATTTCAGATACTTACTGCATACTTGTCAGTTTGACGAATGGTTAGCTTACACTGAAAAAATTGGATTGCTTCATATATTACCATTTTTTTATTACGGTTTTATACAGAATAACGATGTTTCAATCGTAATTATGTTGAATTATAAGGAATTTTGTTGAAACTCTACTACTCGTTTATATGTATCAATATTTTCCTTTCTATTAATGCTGTAAATAACAGTATACAGCAGTTTCAACATGATTCATGTGTCCGGCTATAACCGTACGTATACTACTATATGCTGTCATGTTAAAAGCGAGATCGCAAGGTTGCAACGTAACAATGATGCGTAATGCAATGTTAATACTTATGGACCGCAGTCCGAGTTATATACATATTTCCGTGTATTACATCGTTATAGTTTTTCGGTGTATGGATGACTTTTACACCTATACTTGCTCCTGCACTGTTCTAGAAAATCTAAATAATTTAATAATTAACGTTCTTTTGTAGGTTTTGTAATTTAAGTATATATTTAATACCAAAAAAATACTAACTTTCTAAACGATACTTCCTGATAAATATAAGGTTATTATTGATCACAAAGAAACATATGCCATTTAAGATTTGATATTTAAGTAGTACGAAAAAAGTAAATAAGTATTTATTATTGTAATAAAAATCTTTAATTTATAACCCATATTTCCTATAAATTTAATAATATTGATTAAATTATAATACAAAGTAATAAAAACATTTAAAAAATGATCGTCAAAAAGTCGAATAGTTAGCTTATTATAGAAGTTCAGGAAAGTTAGTTATCTATTGTTACTATGAGACAAGTCATAAAGTGCAAAATTAAAATATTTTCATATCTCGAGATCAAAAGCGATAACATATAGGTATTTTTAATTATTAATCCACCCAAACTCTGTAATTATATCTACGCGTTTGCAGTTAAAATCTTTAAAAATGTTGCAAAGCTTGCAAAAGCTTTAAAAACATAGTCAAATAAAAAGTCGTTTCATTCGACCTCTATATTCATAAACAATCTCATCTATGCAATGGGAATATGTCGCTCACTTCATACATCCTTGGTACTATTGCCGATGCGCTCTGTAGCGGGTTAAAAGTGGGAGATAAGATCCCCATTCGCTTGTAAGCTCGCGAGTTATATCAAGGATCCGAAGACAATGATATAATGAAGAGTCAAACATGCTGTGTTGTCTTTTAGTCAATCAACGTTATCATTCATTTCAAGTTCCTTTTGTTCGTGGTCGCCGGCGATATTGCTTTGCCAACAACGCTTAACCCATCCCCTTACATGCCTCCACCCACCTATCTTCCACCCCTTTCCAACCCATTCCCATAGCATTAACGTTAATTTCGACAATTGCTCCGATTTTCGGCGCCAAGTGCCCGGGCATCAGATTAGGAAATAGGAAGATTGGTCTAAGTCCGTAGCGTCCGTGTATGTAGCGTCCGTAGCCCCGTTGACACCGGTTCTTCTTGTTGTTACCGAAGTTAAACAGCGGCGGGCGTGGTCAATACTGGGATGGGTGACCACCTGAGTGTTTGACTGCGTGATGCTACAAATGCCCGCCTAGAAGATGGTGTCAATAGGCAACAAGGCGGGTTCCACGAAAGGGTAGATGCCTTGTGTGTAAAGAAAAAATGTCTGTACAAATTAAAACGGTTGTGTCACACCAAGACTTTCCCGGCAAGCAGACGAGCAGACACGCACCCACGCTAACCCCCCTCCCCCTATGTCAAAACTTTAACCACCCCCCCTTCACCCAACACCTCGCAGGAATTGCGCAATACCTACCATTCAAATGTTCCTACCATTCGAGCGTCGCATGTTATTGAAGTATTTTCGTGGTATGTACAGTTTCATTTTGGAAATGGTATTTTTCCAAAATGAAACTGTATTTTCTTTAATACGGTGGTATTTATTATTTATTTACGACACTCGTATACGAGATATTCCAAGCAAGTTTTCACATCGTAATTTCGGTCCAAAAAGGATCTTTGTACCGTATTTCAAGTCTCTAACTGCAATGTTTCGAGATTAAAGTGTGACTAGCGCGCCCTCTGGTAGACCTATTTTAACTACAATCTTTTGAACATAACAGAATGATGCCTACAAGCCAAATTTCAGCTCAATCGGATAAGGCGTTTCGGCACTATCGTGGAGGAACACACACAGACACACAGCCATTCAGAGATTATTTTATTCTTATTATTATTTCCAGATTATTTTAATGTCATTTGATATATACCTGTGTATATAACAGACATTATAAATTCACCGTCAATTCTGCAAGGATGAACAACCAAAGCCACATTTTTATCGGTCTTTCTGCTGTCGAACGCGTAAAATTGACACTAAATTTCGGACATATCTAAGCTTGGCAGGGCACCTCTAAGCTTTTTCTGTACAGTGCTTAGCCATTCGTAATGAGGCCAAGTTCGCAGGCTGGCCACCTTCCAATTCGGTCATTTTGAAAAAGAACATGCTATTTGCTTTTTATCGCTGTTGGGCATCGCCTGTGTGGTCAGTGGAAACTAACATCTTTATAGCGAGTCGAGCCAAGTATAACCGGTGTAAATAAATATAAAATGATTTTTTTAAACCATGAATTTCATGACTGCAAAATAGCAAATTAAAACCTTTTTCTCCATGCATTCAGAGAAAGCATAGTGATTTGAAATTTTATCACAAAAAAATCTCGGGAGCGGGCTTCGATCCCACGATCTCGGACACGAAAATACGTTTTCTAACTACGGAGCTATAACAGCTCGCACCAATTTATGAATAAAGATAAATGAAAATAAAACACCCTAAAACTGAATATTCAATAACAAAAAAGAGTTTGTTACTGTAGTAAATATCACAAACGAGATACGGCTTGATTCACTGGTAAAGGATCAATGGGCATTTATTATAGTGATTAATAAGAAACCATAACGTTCCCATCTGAATGTCCCTTTGCAAATTTTTAAGAGCCTCATATACAAAAATTAAATCGTAGGAATGACATTGTATTGTCGATCCAGCAAGCATCACGAAACAAGACAGCGCAACAAACAAACACATCCCAAACCAAACATGACTTATGAACAGCGATAATACATATGTATAGCACCAAAAACTTTCAATACCTATATAAACTTCTGTCATTGACGACATTAAACTGCGGATATTTAAATCGAATTGAAAGAAATCAATTTGAAATTCTATTTCATCCAAGACATAGACTCTTTTATAATGAAAAGATGAACCTCATTCATAGAGGTATTTTGTTTACTTCCCCAAAATACTGGAATTACAGTACATTGGAATGTATGCTGGACTGTATGCGTAAAATTGGACACTAGCCTTCTACGCAATAAATTTTGAATTCTATTATCTCCTGTCATGGTTGAGAATTCTTTTTATTATAATATCTCTTATTTTGAATCAAGAAAGCACATAAGGTGAAATATCATGCTTTTCTTTAAATGAAGTTTCCACTGTGAAGTAATACAAGAATTATAAAATATTTATGGAATTTTAACTCACAAGAACATGCTACTAATAGGATAGACGCTGCGAGTGCGGGGATTACAGGAAGATTGCTGGGGAAGCTATTTAACAGAATTAATGGACAGTGCTTCTACTTTACTTCACAATCGCACCTATCACTTAACAGCATCACTGCTTACACGTCGATTTTAGTAATTAATAAACTCCTGCACTTGTCATCTGCACTTGCTACTAAACAAAATGTAAATTAGCCTTTATTTAATAGAAAGAAATTACAGAAATTATTACGCCCAGCTAATACTACGCCAACCTATTGTTTAACAAACAATAGGTTCAATAAATTAAAAGTAAAAAAGGATTTTTTAAAACAAGTTTTACTTTCCACCAGGGAGTTTCAATAGCAAACTCACGTCTCCAAACTCAGACCCACGCCACCACGTGTAATGGAAATTACTCATGACAACAAAACAAACGAGCCCATACTCGACTATCTTAGCACTTTCCACCAGGGAGTTCCAGTGGTAATCTCCAAGCTCCATTTTTAAAACTTCGTCATCATGTACAATGGAAAGTAATCAAGACAACAAAATAAGCGAGCCCAAATTCGACCATCTTAGCGCTTTTATCAGGAATTTCCAGTGGCATTCTTCCGGATCCATCTTCAGACCCTCGTCAACAAGTGTAAGAGAACGTAATCAAGACAGCAAAACAAACAACTCCAAACTTGACTTTTGTAGCACTTTCCATTAGGGATTTCCAGTAACAAACTTTCGTCTCCATCTTCAGACCCTTACCATCATGTGTTATGCAAAGTACACATGATAACAAAACATAGGTACTAGCCTAAATTCGACTATCCTAACATTTGTCATCAGGGAGTTCCAGTATCTACATCCCGGCTCCACTATCAAATCAGCTCGGTGGTACTATAATATTGTACTGTCATCAAACTTACATAAGTAGGCCAAATTTCAGCTCAATCGGATACCAGCAAGTGGTTGAAAAATGGTTTTCAAGTTTTAAAACGGACAACTTACTGTATATTTAGAGTTAAATATTCCTCCATATATTTTCCAGCCCCTCAAACAATTTTTTCGTCAAGTCTCTCTGCGTTTTTGATAGAAAATATTTCAAACAAACAAACGAACGATTTGACTGGATATACCGCCGGATATTAGGTTTAATATGAACCGGTTGAATCACCATTCGGTGCGTCACTAGTGTCTAGTGGGGTGGTAAAATCCGAATTTTATCAAACGGGATCTGTAGCAGACATATGAGATACGAGTACGTATATACATATCCGCAAGGGTAAAAGCGCTGGATCTCGGCCAATCAACATCGATGCAAATGAGAATGCGGAATATACGTCGTTTCGCCTACGATCTCGTTAATATACATATAGCGATGTTTCAATACTAAGTTTGGAAACAACGTTCTTCGCCCTGGACTCTATTATAACGAAACGTGATGGTTGTGTACATAATAAATGAAGGTGATTTCCCCAGAGTATAATATCCTCTTTTAGGGTTTCTTATCTAGGTAACATATATGTATGTATACTTCCATATGATATTTTTGGACGTTTGTGGGCGATCGACATCTTGTTTTATTCCGCAAATAACATAATTGACAATTTATTAAGAAAAGAGATTGGACAGTAGATAATAATATCCTGTATAATAGTATGATTTTTGTGCGTAATAGAAAATGAGGATAAGTAAATACTATCGTTCATGGCTACATATATCTTATCCTCAAAATGAGCAATTTTTTACTCCCAGCCATAAAGAATTAGGAAGGTAGAATTCAAAATAAGACGGAAGCGAAATCTCTTCAATCATGTGATTTATGTTTGTGACTGGCTGACTTTGAGAAGCTTTGTATAAAATTTAATCTTTAATTATTTTTTAAATTTTATGACTATTACTAGGTTTCGGCGAAGTTGCAACCCGTCTACTCTGAACAACAGCGGTTGCAACGTCTCCGGGTGCTAGAAACTTCACGGGGTAAATTCATTTTATACTATTTATTTAAAGAAACTGCTTAGTACGGAAAACGGTGGGCCTGCTAACAGGGCACTACCGGCTCAACAAACATCATACTCTTGAGATAGTGGACCCTACATGCGGGGTCTGGGGAGCGGAAGAGTCTGTGCATACGCACACACTCTGGACTGGACACACGTGCCTCGCTGGACATACTTCCAGCGTTGGCTGTCAGGAAAGAAAAGTAATGCGAGCATTTAAGTAAACCCTTACCGATGTGTGCTGCTAGACTGATTGCAGGTCTATAGGTTGGGAGTACTGGCTGTTTTGGGGGTAAGTTACAATAGTCCTTAACGACGGACAAAGTGTGGGTATTTGGACGACTCATCATCACACAACTGGAGCTGTCAACTACAACGGTCACCTCAGGAAGTTCGGTGTCACGTGAGAGGAGCGTAGAAGACTATAGGCAAAACAATCCACTGTCTAGTTACGCAACTCGCCCGTAAGAAACCTACGCGTGCAACGCCTTACCGCGAGAAATCTGGTTTGTACCCAGCGGGCCGACACTCGCGCCCTTACTTCCAGTTACAGACAGATTTCTCCGGCCTCCCGACTAGTAGAGGATTCTAGGCCGCTTGCACGGTCCTCTCCCTTACGTAGCTATCGAATCGATAGCGGAACACGGCATCCTTTGCCCGGCTTTCGCCCGGTATCGGGTAGCCGATTAATCGTTTCAAGAGCAGTTGTCGCAAGGATAGCAACAATCCCCGCTGTATAGGAAACAAAGCTATTTCCAGGCTTCCCCGGCTATCTCTCGGAATGCACAATCGACTGGCTAACGTCGCACGGTGTGCAAACTGTCCCGCAGGCACAGATCCTACCTGGGCTCGCACTTACGCTTGGAGGCTGCCGGATGGGTGTTGATCTGTGAGTTCGGCCGGCCCTAATACATGGCTTAACTGCACCTGGCCCATTAGCTCCACAAGTAATCATCACACTAGTAATATTTTGAAGGTTACAGTACAGTGCTAACTGTCATTATCACCCCTACTGATGCCGATGTTTTCGACAGCGGCGATTTTCCGCCAGATTTCCCAGCCTTTCATATGGAAAAAGGAAGTGAAAACAGCGCCACCCCTTTTCGCAATTTCAATAAAAATAAATTGGGCGGGGATCGCGTGCAGTACGACGTAGAGCCCAACGCGCGCGGGCGCGGGCGTCTCGAATGACAGTTCTTTGTCTCTTCGTCGTGACGAGAGAGCGAGACAGCGGATAACATCGTATCTCTCTTTAGAGCCAACCGCGAATGGGTATCGCATTACCTGTGCTTTCAGACTAGGTACTCAGCAATGAGAGAATGGAGAGAGAGGAACGTCTCCGTACAGCTGATGCGGTTTCGAAGTGTCAACGTACTTCTATGGACGATTCATTTTTATTTTGTTCATGATGAGAACTTTCGCCACTTTAATTGTCATAAACGAGACTTCTGACCCGTTTACAATGAGGTGATTAGATCTTTCATGTTATATCAAACCTCAACATTATATCAAATTTGTAATATTTTGTTAATTTTTGTGATAAAAGAGGGTTGGCTCAATAAATGTTCCATGAATATTTATTTAAATAAAATAATACTTTTTAAAACTAAAAAAAATACACTTTTGTAATTACTACACTAAAAAGCAAAAAGTAATTAATTAACCCCTAGAATGTGAGGCGGTTACCTACGGCAAAATGTATATAAATTTATATAAATGTATATAAATTTATATAAATGTATATATATACATATATATATATATATATATATATATATATATATATATATATATATATATATATATATATATATATATATATATATATATATATATATATATATATATATATATATATATATATATATATATATATATATATATATATATATATATATATATATATATATATATATATATATATATATATATATATATATATAAACTCTTTAAATATCTAATTATATAATAAATATCTTTAATATATATAATAACTCTTTAAATTTTAAACTCTTGTAAATATCATATAGCCTTAAGTATAAACTTCTCGACCAGAAATTATGATCTATGTAAGTGGCTTTTATTATTTTAATTTTTTCATCAAAGTGTCATCCTTTAAACGAATTCTTAAAAAAAGAAATTTTACAAAAAACCAATCAAATATTAACTACATATATATATATATATATATATATATATATATATATATATATATATATATATATATATATATATATATATATATATATATATATATATATATATATATATATATATATATATATATATATATATATATATATATATATATATATATATATATATATATATATATATATATATATATATATATATATATATATATATATATATATATATATATATATACATATATATATATATATATATATATATATATATATATATATATATATATATATATATATATATATATATATATATATATATATATATATATATATATATATACAGAGTGCGGCAGTGAGGACGGACGATTTTAAAATAATCATAAAATAGTTATTTTTTTCTCAAAAACATATTTATTGATGGAATCAGGTTAGCAAGGGAATAGCATTTGAGACAGTCAAGTGTGGAAAATTACATCAGGCGTGTGGTGGCCGAAATCGTTGATGGAGTGCTGGAGGCGTTCTTGGAAATTCGCGTAGACTCTCTCCAACATCGCTCTTTCAACTTGGGCGACTTCCACGCGAATTATATATATATATATATATATATATATATATATATATATATATATATATATATATATATATATATATATATATATATATATATATATATATATATATATATATATATATATATATATATATATATATATATATATATATATATATATATATATATATATATATATATATATATATATATATATATATATATATATATATATATATTTGATAAGGTTTGTAAAGAAATCCGTTTATAGGATGATGTTTTTATTTAAAATAAAATTAGTAAAAGCTACTTAAAAAGTAGCGAAGGAAATCCCAGCTTGTATTGGGAAATGCTTATGTTTGAATGAGATATACTTACGATAACATTATATATGATAACATATGGCCTGGCCACACGATGCGGTGCGTCTGCGGCGCGGCGCCTGAGCGGTGCCGCTGCGGCGTCCTACATACAAATATCCAGTGTATGTCACACGGTGCGTTCCGGCGCCGCACCGGACGCAAACCGGTAATGTGTTGTTAAGTGCAGTCGAAGGAGGGTACATGCTTGTCTGTTTCATTTATTTTCACGTATTTTTGTTAATTTTTAATCGAAGTATTTAAAATGAGTATCAACGAAGAAGATATTGGCATTGACTACCTCATTTCACTAGTTCTACGTACAATTAACTACAACATTATTCGTCCACTGTCGCACCGTGCACTGTACGTGTGTACGCCCATGCGGTGAAATTTTTGCGGTGCGGTGCCGCACCGCATCGTGTGGACCGGCTCTAAGGGACTTAACATATTATTTGAGTGTAAAAGTGTGGGGCGCTTTTCCTAGCATTTGTTTATGTAAATAAAATTTTATAACGTTTGTTTTTTGGAAACATTTCACTGAGAAGAAATATGTTTTTTTTTTATTTTAAGAAAAAGCGCGTTAACACTTTTACACTCAAATAATACCTATAGTTATTACCAAACATGGCTTACTTCAAGTCCCTAACAGGGTAAACGCTGTTAGTAAAGTGGTTATTATTTTTTTTTTTTACCTTTTTTAGTGCGGTATTTAAAACATGTGTGTTTTTTTAGTTCGTAATACTATTTTTTTTACTTTTTAGTCTTATCACAAAACGTGATAAGACCAAAGACTTTTAGTGTTGTGACAATCTTATCATTCATGAAAAGAGTACATCTCAAGACGTTTCCAACTAGCCAAAATTGTTAAGCATTTATTGTTCCGTGATTGAGTTCCAGTGTCTACCTTTCGGCTCCGTCATCAGACCCTGGAAATCATTCATGACCAAAGCACATCTCAAAGTGATTCCAAAACCCCCAAACACGGCTATGATACGATGTTACGTTATAGCATTCCAGTGCCACCTTCCAGCTCCATCATCAAACCCTGGAAATCATTCATGACCAGAGTACATCTCAATAAGATTCCTACAAGCCTAAACACGGCTAAGATACATTGTTCAGTTATAGAATTCCAGTGTTAACTTTCCGGTTCCATCATCAGACCTGGAAAGTATTCATGACCAGAGTACATCTCAAGCCGATTCCAACAAGCCCAAACACGGCTTGGATACTTTGTTTCGTTATGCAGCTCCTGTGACTACCTTCCGCCTCCATCATCAGATCAGCTGGTTGGTACAATATTAGTGTATTGTCATCAGAACTACGCACAATTGCCAAGTTTCGTGTTGATACGACTATCAAAAGTGGTTGTAATCTGAATTGCAAGATTCCGTTATATTGATAGATATATACAGGTCAAGCTACTAAAAGTGTGTTAAATAAATTAATAGTTTATAAAAAAAACACTAAAAACACGCTTTTGGGCTATGATACGGTATTCCATCATGGAATGCCAGTGCCTATCTTCCGGCTTCATGATCAGACCTTGAAACCTAATCGTGGTCAATGTTCATTCCAAGACTTTTCTAACAAGTCCAAACACAGCTATGATACGATGTTCCATCCTGAAGTTCCAGTATCAATCTTCCGACTCCATCATCAGATCAGTTCGACAGCACCATAGTATGGTATTGTCATCAGAACTACATACAGCTGCCAATTTTCAGGACGCTACGATCCTTGGACGATGGTTAAATTCCATTATTATAAATTCCAAATACCTTAGATTCCATTACATAGTTACATACAGGTCGACCTAATAAAAGTGTGTTAAAAAGGTAGGTAGGTAAAAAAAATGTTTCAGTAGATACTTTCTTATGCATGTTTCCTGATACCACGATACTAATTAGGCATAGGTAAAGAGGCCAAATCGTAATACATAATACCTTCAGAATGATTTACCAATAAAGTTTTTATTTTTTGCAGGTACAACAGGCAGGTAATTGGCGCCCGCGGCAGCACAGGTATATCTCTACCAATATGGGCGCGGGCGCTAATTACACACACGCAATGTCGCTGGGGAAGGTCTATTTAACAGAAACATGAAACAGAAAGAAAATGGAATAGCAGAAAAATAGTAAGCCAATAAAATACTTTGTGTTTTATTATTATTATTAATAATAATAATAATAAAATGCTTTATTCTTAAGAAAAGACGAGCTTATTGCCTGCAGGCAATATTTTAGATCTAACCTATTAAACTGAATAAATCAATATAACATATATTTCGACCTAGGAAAATGACAATCAAGATAAAGATAGTCTGTGGGTCATAGTAATTTCCTTACTTACATCATTGATTTAAATCAATGCTTACATGTTATGTATTATTTATACAGGTGAAATTTTAATTAGTGACATTCTTAGTGACACAGTGAAGTGGGTGAATAAGCACGAGCAAATAAGCAACTTTAAAAAGAAAAAACAAATGAAAAAAAAAATATATATATTTTTGTTTTTTTTTGGTTTATTTGAAAAACTTTACTGATTAATAAAACTTTGACAAGCGTTGAGCGCGCTGCGCCATCTAGCAATAATAAAAATATCGCGAATAAACAATACTTCATTACCACCATTTGGTGGTAATGGCGACAACATAAACAGAAAAGTTGTGACAATTCGCTGCGGGCGATCTCCGTATGTATGCAATTATCGGCCTTTATTTTACCCTCCACTGCCGTAAATTCGCCTGTCATTGAATAATTTACCGTTAAATATTAGTATGCGTGCACTAACACCCCCCCCTCCCCACAAACAGATTATCGAGTTTCGAAAACATGCAGTTGAGAGATGAAAATATTCGGCTTTTCAAGTTGTTTTTATGAGTGTTATTTTGTTATAAACCTCACAAAAGGATTTTATTTAGTAATATGTAATATTGGTCGAGGCTTACACATAATAAAAAATATAAAATAACATCCCAATAAGATAAAAAGAATTTTAGAGAACACGATAGAATATTATGTAAAATTAGCTACTTTGGGCGAAGTATATATTATATAAATATATAATATACATAACTGGCAAGATAAATTATTAGGTAACAATAAAGAATTAGTAAAAAAACGATATTGTTTGTTTTTGTTTTAAAAAACGACCATAAAATACAACGGCGCGGCGTCATTTCTCCGCGCGAATTTTGTATCTGAATAGCTGGCTTTCGAAGTGGTATCCGTCACTGTGGTATTCAGTGATGGATTTCCATTATGTTTCATACATTTGAAGTGGTATTTTGTAGTAGATCGTGTCACTCTTCCTTCTTTCGACTCTATTTAAAAATTTTGTGTACGGTTATATTTTACGTATTAATAATATTCTAGGTGGATAAACTGAAGCATCACACAAGATTAACCCCCCGTATCTAACCCCCCCCCCCGCGGTGACTAAATCTCACGTGTTACACTAGGTGGGGTTTGACATACCCCGAAAATAAAATTAAATTAAATAAAAAAAATAACGCTTTACGACAGTAATAGGAAATTTATTGTAATAATAATGAATAGGTTTAGGTAAACCGCATATTTTTGTATATATTTCGATAGACTTTTTTTTCTAAAAAAGACGAAACACCTTTCTTCAACTTATAATCTATTAAAGTCTTTTTTAGGCACTCATAGAAAAAAGCCAATAAGGTTGGGTGTGTGATACCCAAGCGCATTTTACTCACGCGTCGCGCGCTCTGAGGCTGATGCCAGTCTGAATAAATTGCTCTAATCGGAACGGCAACGTCGCATTGGCAGCTACTGAGAAAGCGATCTCGCTCTGCTTTTAGAATAATTACGAATTTTTAACTGGTGGGGCGTGTTATACCCCACCTCGTACACGGAGGGTTAACAATCAGACGGGCGTATTAGCCGCGCCCACGGCGAGACAACAATCTATGTTTCAACTTGGCCACGGACACAGCCCTGTCACATTGTCATTTCGAGCTACAGTCGAAAACCAGCCTTGATTTACTGCGAGAAAAACGCATGAAAATGCAGTCTGCTACGTGGTAAAACTTACATACATAATTTATCTGAAATTCGCGGGATGCTCGCTTCGTCTCTTCATAACTAACTACACATCCGAGCAAAGTTTTGCAATGTATTTCCAGTCTAGACGAGCTAGTGTCACTGAACTAGGAATGAGAAAAGAAGCAACGATCTCGACGATACAAACGATATTGTCTTCCGTTATCTGCTTTAATCAGCAACGCCAGACTTTGCTCGAAAGTCGACCGTCGAAATTAATTACATGACAATGCCCATATTTCTACACGTCTGCCCAACAACAAAGGTCACCCCTCAAAATAAACGGTAATATTATTGAGTATACCAAAACCGTCAAGAATCTTGGAATAGTCATAGACGAATTTCTTTCGTGGCAGGCACACGCCAACCAAATTAGTCGTCGTATTTTCAATGGCCTTCATAGCCTCCGAAGGTTACAGAGATTCCTTCCAGCAGCAACTAAGCAAACTATAGTAAGAACACTGCTACTTCCAATTCTAGACTATGCTGATGTCGGTACTATAGATAGTAAAGAGAAGATACTGGATAAATTCGAACGGCTACAAAATATCTGAATACGATATATATTCGACTTGCGTAAATTTGATCACGTAAGCGAATATCGCGATGGACTTCACTGGCTTCGAATTCGTGAGCGCAGAAATCTGCATGCCCTCTCACTCCTTTATAAAGTCCTAAATAGTCCCATAGCACCTCCTTACCTTAAAGACCTCTTTCTCCCGTTAGGAAGTCATGGTGTTCCACTCAGGTCAAGTCAGGACAACACCATAGCAATTCCACTACATCAGTCTTCTTTTTTCAATAACTCATTTAGCGTCCATTCTGCTCGACTTTGGAACCAGCTTCCGCATGCTATTCGTCATGCAACATCGTTGCCCTGTCTCAAGGCGTTACTGAAAAAACATTTTCTCCCTCAAAATATCAACTAAGAACCAACCCTTCCCCTATCCCCTCCCCCCTTCCCCCTTTCGTTGGGTTGTTGACTGGATAGAAGCATAAGAACTTTGTAATATCTATCATTTTATATAAGCAGGTATTTTTATTATTATTTATCTGTAGTTTCTATGTATTTATTATTATAATATACATATATTATATAATAAATTATATTTTTTATGTATGTATGTCTATGTATGTATGTTTGGATGTATGTATATATATATTTATGTGTATATATGTATGTGAGCTGTATTGTTACTTTTATTTAATATTACACGGTTGGCTGTAAGAAATCGCGAAGCGATAAGCCCGCCGTTTGTACTAAGTTAAAATAGAATTTAAGTTTTCATTACCGATGTAATTATTTTTGTTAGTACAATAAAGGTATTTTTCATTTCATTTCATTTCATTTCAAAGGATTGTAATGTGTTCAGGGTTCATCAATGTATATTTTCCGTTTCTGTATTAAACCACAACTTCTAAACGCTTGAACCGATTTAGTGTGTGGTATTGTTCGAATTGTTATGTCATCCCTTATATTATTATCCCTTACATATACCTTAACTGTCCAAATATCAAGCAAGTAGTAGTCTAAATGTTCAAATGTCGAAATGTCAATAAATGAACATAAATATACTTTATTTAGTGTTAAATAAAAGGTATGATTGAGTGAATTCCGGAAATATACATCTATCTAAATGGATAAATACATTTAAAAATATATTTCATGCATAACCGTAAGAAAAATAACTATAAAATCAAAAATTCGCTTTCTGTAGCGGCAGTCGTGTTTTATCCTTTTTAATATATTTTCATATCAGAGTTACTTACTGAAGTACCTACTATTAAATATAAAACCATTATATACTGACAAATATAAAGCAAATCATTCGTAGATAGCTTAAGTATATTATACTAGTATATTAAATTAAGCATAATTATTAATATTTCCTGCCAAAAAAAGAATTAGAGAAGGTAGAATTTACAATATGCCTGAAGCTAAATCTCGCCAAATATGCCATTTATGTTTGTGACTGATTTTGAGAAGCTTTGTATAATCTCTCATGTTTGTATAAACATTGAGTTATGATTATAGTGGTATTTTTAATTGTATTATAGTATCATTTGTTCCAAAAATATATCAAAAAATAAGAGCCTAAAACAAGTATCATGTCCTTACCTATGTAATTCCTTTTTTTCCACATTGGCCACTTTGAACTTGGATTACTTGTGATTGAGTTGATTTCATATTCAAATAATATTTAGGGCCGTGTTTTTTTTTAAAGAATCAGCTGTTTATTTGTCTTTCCGTCGTTTGTTTTTGCTCAAATGTTTTCGTTTGTGCAACCATGACAAAGTTGAAAATTAGTATTATTTTCAAATATGAGATCCTTTCCAAATATGAGGCGTTTTCGATTACAGCTTCTTGCAGTCTGGCTATACAGTTTATGTGCACTGTTAAGAACTGCAAACAATGATGGAGAAGCTCGTGATTAAATAACCGAGCCTGGTCAATCGCTCATCGCCGCATTTCACCGCAAACAGTCGCATGGCGGCTGGAGATTCATGGTCACCCACCGGCCGTACTTGCCAGACCTTGCCCCAATAAAGTTTCATTTTTCTTCAGAATTTAGATAACTTTTTTAAAAAGGGAAAAAAAACTTTGAAGAGTCGGTGAAAAATGCCTTCAAAGCATTGATCGGTATTATAGCAGAGAAACTAAGCAACCCATTAAAATGACAATATGCATAAACAACGGGATCAATATTACTATTAATTAAATACATATTTTTTATACAAAGGTTTTGAGCTTCAATTTCCTTCATAGAACAGCAACTTCATAGGTGAGGACCCAATATTTCACTTAGTAAGCGACGACAATGACTTCAGAGACGATATTCATATCGAGTTTTTACTACATAACTTGAAATTGGTAGTTTTGTTGCGATATTCCATAAGAAAATGTATTCCGTTTATAGATTGACGGATAGAAAATCAGTATTATTTATGGTCTATTTTCTATGGTTATGGAAATTTTGGGTATGCATTTTATTTTAAAGTAATCACTCGTTCATCAACTATTAGAAAATAAATAATTAAATATCCAGAGTGTAGTAGTTTTCTAATAATATCAGTTCTTGATTGAAAGAAGGGAACTACTGGAATGTATAATTTATCGAATTACCTATATCAATTATATACATAATACAAACCATTTGACCAAAAATTCAAATGTTTAGGTGTTCAGCCATAATAGGTACCTCACAAAATTATTTCCTCATAACTACTTGTGCACATACCTTAATTTGATTTCATCCGTATCAGCTACATAGGTAGGTACTAACCTGCAAAGAAGAAAACGAACATTTTATAAAATTATTTTTTCTCCTGCCACATCTGCCGAGACAACGCGGAAACCTTCTTTAAGCTTCCGTATACGAGGTGGGATATAACACACCCCAGCATTTAAAAACTCGCAATAATTCTTAAACAACAAAAACGTGCGAGTTTGTTTTCGTTTGAGATAGAACGAATATTTCGTTAAAACTTCCTGAAGTGACGGGTTCGCTCGTTGTATTTGACAACTCTATTTGTCGACCTGGTCAACGGCGACTCGGTTCTTGGCAAAACCCAATAAGTCTGGGGAGACCATCATTTTATTTATTTTATATTTTACACATAATTTATGACTGTGGGTTAATTTCTTGGCAGATGCTAAGTAAAAGAAATATTTAGTTAAATACCTAAGGTACTTTTTTATTCATCTGGTAATAGTTCACCTCCGATTAACCATTATTTCCTCCTTCTGTTTTGTCTTCAATTCCTGATTGGAATATTAGTCACTCGATAAATAGCAAATGGCTGTTCGTGTTTCCATTTCTATTTTTTTTTATAGGATGCCGGAGCAATTTTTCTGCACGACGGCCATCCACACCGAGGGGGAGGGGGGGTTGGGTTACGCTTGATTACGTGGGGGGGGGGGCGTCCTGATTACGTAATCAACTTTTGTCACCGCATCGCAATTTTTTGGTCTAAACCTGCACGGAAATACCGCAGTGCCACGCCGAAGATACCTCTCCCCCCCCTCGCACGCGCGACGTGCGTAGATACTCCACGCGCTCGTCTGCGATTGAGTCGCCCGGGCCTGTTCCTGGAAGCGCTGCGGTCTGAAGATTGGGATTTGTAAAGTAAACTTAAGAGTTTGAGATTTATTAATTACTTTAAATTAATAAAGACATTTTTAAAAGCATTCTATTTTTTTTCCACTTACACAAATTCGGTTGATTATGAAATCTTGAGGGGGGAAAGGGGGGAGGGCACTGATTACGTATGTTGACATGGGGGTGGGGGAAGTTACGAAAATCTTAAAAACGTGATTACGTAATATGTGGATGGCCCCTAAGTCGCTCCCGTGCGTACGCTCCCGTATAAACCCGTGCTTCTATTGGTTGCGGCGACCAGCCAGTCGCTGTGTGCGTCGCTACTAACGCGGCGACTCGCCGAGTCGCTCGGGCGACCAGCGACCACGTGCGTACGGAAGTCGCAGGTCCTATATAAAAAGACTATACAAAGTAAAAGTCACCGTCGACTGAGTCGCCGCGACTTAGTCGATAGTGCGTAATAAACCTAATAAAAACGGGAACGCGACGTGTGACTGGAACCGGCCGACTGGCAAACTCTGAAACGGGTCTTCGAAGAAAGTTACTTGCAGGTGTATTGATCACAAAGAGCTTTGTTTTAGGCGCGACGAAGTAGGATGTCAAAAGGGAATGAATAATTGAGCGCGTGCTATAACTTCGACTGTCGCCGTGAGGAGAAGGTGAGAAATGTCAAATAGCTAACAGAGCAACCCCCGCCAAACTGATACAAATTTCGAGAACTTAGGAGGTGCTGAGTAACATTTCAAGTATCTAGGTAACTTTTGCCTTTGACGACCTTCGTGCTTAATAACATACCTAATTTAAAATTTAGATATTGATTTCATGACAACTTTTATGTTTACACTCTTCAGTAATAAACCGAAAGAACAATATATCACGTTGATATACTTTAGCAATAAAAGCTATTAATACAAATGATTCACTTGTAATTATAACTGTAGATATAGGTTCAACATTGTATTTGATTGAACTAAATTCGCTGACGTAATTGGAGGTTATCTATTGATTAGTTATTTGGATCGCCAGGATAAGGCATTGGATCCAATACTTCTCTTCGAATATATTGATGATTTACATAGGTAGACAAGACAAACCACTAAATATTCCATTTTTAGCATACGATACAGTGTTTTTATTCGAAAACAGTATCTGGGGAAAAGTATTCGAATGAGCTATAGATGGACCTAAAGATAAAGTTAAGTCGTTGAAGGAACATTTAATCATCATCATGAGCCGGTAGACGTCCACTGTTGGGCATAGCCCTCCCCTTGAGAATGCCATGACGAGCGGTCGTGAGCCGCCTCCATCCACCTAATTTCTGCGACCTTGGTTATGTCATCGGTCCATCTTGTGGGGGCCGTCCTACACAGCGTCTGCCGGTTCGTGGTCGTCATTCGCGAATCTTTTCCCCCCAACGGTTGTCGGTTCTGCGAGCTATATGGACCACCCATTGCCATTTCAAGTTGGTAATTTTTCGTGCTATATCAGTGACCTTTGTTTTTCTGTGGATTTCCACATTTCGGATCCTATCACGCAGGGAAGCTCTAAGCATAACTCTCTCCATTGCTCGTTGCGTGACTTTGAGCTCGTGTATAAAGCCAATAGTTAATGGGCCCGATTGAGTTTCTTCATGAACTAAAATCAGAAGTAGTTCATTCCAATGCGTTAGAACGGAATACATAATGAATGATTGTCACTTTCCCATCATAAAACTACTGTTTGGACCTAAATGAAATGAATGAAGAATCATACAAAATGAAATGAATGAAGTATTGAAAATTTTGTACTGATTGAAATGTTTTCATGCAAATTCAAATTATTTTATGTGCGGCATATAGTTTTTGTGCGGGAAATGAAACGATCGCTCATTTTATATTCCGCTCTAGAGCACTGCTTTGTCTTGTTCGCAAGAGAACTATTTTCCGATATTAGTTTACCAAGAAACGCAGACGAGCTCAATGCCTAAACTGGACACGATTTACGGACATCGATATTACATACGTGAGTCTAGTAGCAAAAAATATCTAAATTATACAGACTTCTGACATGCAGGACATATTCGTATTAAATCAACTTATCCTCGATTTAAAGGATTGATAATAAAACAATGTGGCTTTACAATGAAACAAGAAAGGAATGGGAAGAGTAAAGGAAAATTATAACGCAAAACGTAAAGTTTACCGACAAAGTTTACCAGACCTATACAATAGCATTTTAATATCTTCTTTTCTCATTTAACATATTAAGGTTATAATTACCTTTTTTTGGTCTAGTATTTATTTTATTTAATATCGTAATCAATTAAGTAACACTCAAACACAGGCAAGATATGTCTAGTAGGATGGTAAAATCCGAATAAATTTATTACTTGGATAAATATATGAAATTGAACTATTATTCAGCAATTAAATCATACAAAGACGATGTAACGGGCCACCCCTCACTAGACTCCAAGTTGTTTGATGTGAGGAGGTGGTGTCAACCGGCGAGTTATCTCCGTATTGAAAGTCGATTGAATATATATCAGTAGGTTTTTATTGTATCAAGGAATTTATAGTAATTTATATTGCCAGCTTGTTACCGTTTCCCGAATATGTCAGGGGTCGACGCAAATGCGGTGGCTATCTGCCTGTCGTTACGAGGGTGCATGGATAAGGATTATAATTTGTGCTCAGAGTATCTTGTACGCGACACGATTCGAGTCTGTAGGAGTTCAGACTGATGCTTGCTCGTCTCGATATGAGGAAGGAAGGAAGAGGTACCCAAAGTGGTCGGACCCGTTGACCCAACTCGATAAATGATACCCTGGTGCTATTTTGGCCGCCTTATAAAGGCCGAAAAATGATGCAATCCAAAATATTCCGAGTAACAATGTTGTTCAATGTAACTGATTGACAAACTAGTTAAAATTCGTGCTAATTCAGCGCTACACGAGGTGGAACAATGGCTGTATTGACGTCACGGTATTTCACTGGAATTCAATGCATTTGTTGACTGGCATGTACGATACTTAAGGATCGTTACAACGCGATAGTTTAACTTTCAAGTGGTCTCGTGACGATTTATAACAAAAGTGGTCGCGCATAAATCTAATCGACTTATGAAATCGAAGACTATCGCGGTTGTTTGATATTATAAATAAGGTAAAAACGAATTTACCGCGTGAAATTGTAACACGCAACGTTTCGGCGATGTGGCAGCCGCCGTGTTGCATTCAGTCTACCCTGGACAACGGCGGTTGCAACATCGCCGAAAGTTCGGGTGTTACAAACTTCAAGCTGTAAATTCGTTTCTAATCGAATTCTACTGATTAATAAAAATATAGAAGGAAAATAAATAAAACATGTAGATAACATTGTTTTCTGGCATAATAGAATAGAATAACTTTATTGTGCTATAAAAACATAATGAATAATACACTGGTTTTATAAAAAAGACAATTTATGCAGAAATGGCGGACTTTTCGATATCTTACAGTCAACCATTTAATTTTATCAAATTGTGCTTATCCATTTAAGAAGATGCATTTTAAGAGTTTCATAAATTGGTCTTAAAAAACAGTATGAAAATCGAGATTTTCTAAAGGTTTCTTTTTCCCGACGTTTTTTATAGTTCAAAGAGAATTCAGAAATTATTTGACTTTCAAAGAAGTCGCAAGAAAAATCTTTTTATTTTTTAATAAAAAGAAATTTTTCTCATTATCATTTTTGCGAATGAACACTCTCCCATGCACCCATGTATATTTATATCCATTCTCTCGGAAAAATGCTTTTGCGGTACCGAGCAGAAATCATGAGATGTTTTCAATGAGATTTTACGACGCGTATATCGTTGTACCAGGACGCGTATATCCCTTTACCAGGGATTCCTAAATCACGTGTGTCCAGTTTTATGCTGTTGGTTTAAACATTTGATTGGGATTTTTTACGGCATTTAAAAATGCACTCCGCTTCATGTAATGGTGAACCTTCACGAGAATCCTTTTCGGTTTTTGGTAGGCCAACGCACATTGTCAATATCGTCCATTGATACGTCACAATTTACGAAAGATACTATTATTTCATTTTTTATTAATTTTGCCTATTCATTTCATTTACTATTTAAACGACGTTTACCAGTCAAAGAAGATGGAAAAATGGTGCAAGCGAGCAAAATTTGAAATGGCTCCTTCGCTGCTGTAAAGACGTATTTAAGTGCTGCGTTCGCAAAAATGTGTTGTCAGTGCGGTATTGGTGTGTGTTGGCTTTATTGGTTGAACGCTGTCAGAACGCCAGCCGCGCTCATATCGCCGCTCATATGGGAATCGATACACGGCCCTCTCAGTTCCCATCCGCCCTAAGTAGGCACACGAATAGTAGGAGAGCTCACTGCAAGAACTATATGATGACTAGACTATATGATTACGAGGGGCGTTCAAAAAAATGTGATAATGAGTTACAAACCGATTTAGAAATGTGTAGTATTTTTAGGATCGTTATGTCATTCTGAGTGGCATAGGGTACCTTAGCCACAGTATACCACACAGTAGCTTTACTCTTAAGCTACAAGACGATGCGGGAAGAGGGTGAGAGGAATGTGGACAGAGGGGTTCGTCACGACGAACGCGAACGGTACGCATTACCAGTGGCGGCGCTAGACCACACTTGGACGTCGGCGAAATTAGATTCGCGAGGCCTTTTTTATTTCCCAGTCAAAAAGAAAACGTTAGATTACTTCAGGGGAATTAGTGAAACTAATGTATGAGTAAACGAGTTTTATTGCTAATCAAATGATGTTATAAATTACACAAATAGATATTAAAATAGACGAACTTTTCGGCTTTTGGCCTCACTGAACTTTTTCAGGATTATGTCATAGCTACTGCATACTACGCAGGAACACCGAAGAAACCCACCTTACGGAATGGAAAAAAACGCAGGATGCAGGCAAACAAAGAACGTTGTTCCGGAAGCGTCCAAAAAACTTGCCCGCAACCTCACCAGATTAAAAAGGGACAAAATCCGTAAAGTCATAGGTACTATGACAGCCCATTGTCCCCTAAACAAACACCTGCTTACCATAGGTGTGACAGACAGCCCTCTATGCAGAGGATGCATGGAGGAAGAAGAAACGCCACAGCATGTGCTCATGGAATGCAGGAGCGTGGCAGAGCAACGGGCAAGAATACTACAATCTCCAGCATCTCTCCCGGAGGCCTGTAGCAACCCAAACAGGCTGCTAACCTTCTGGGACAGCCTGGGTTGGCTGGAGTAACATAAATGGAAACATGAGCCACGCACAACGGCCCAATCAAGAGGCCAAGTGCGGGAGGAAGCCCAGTCAAACTAACTAACTAACTAACTATGTCATAGCTAATACTAGCCGCTATTTCAGCTTCAATTGATAGAATTGATAACGCAGATAGTCTCTCTTGGGTCATCGTGATTCTCAAGTAGGTCTTAAATCAATTTTAACTTTGAGAAGCTTCTCTCAGCGGAAGCTGTACTGACGGGAACTGTGAGCATGGTTCTAATTGCTATGTAAACATTTGGCTATATTTCTTCCAAATTATTTTCTAAAATGTACTGAATGAGTTGTTTCGCGTCGTTGACAGTCAAGTGAATTCGCTTTTAAAAGCTGTAGCTCTTCATATAGCTCTAAAGGCTATATGTCACTGTTTTCGCCGTCGCCTTCAAAGTTCAAAGTTCAAAGTTTATTTATTCCAAAAAACCCGGTAAGGGTATAGAAGTTACAATTAATAAATACATTTTTTATAATATTCATATTTTAAACATATCATATATCTGGCAAAAATAAAATTAAATCACGTTAGAAATCTGAAAGTCAATAAACTATACAAAATCAACCATTACATTGTCTAAATATTAAAAAGATCATTTAGAAATATCAAAAATAGAAATACCAAATCCAAAAATAAAAAAAAATAAAAAAGTATAAATCTTTAAGTAAAAAAAAACAATAATAATAATAATAATAATCAAGGAGTCCAATTTGGAAAGCATCAAATAATAATCAGAGTAAAAATATAAAAATAAAAGCAATAATTCCTAAATCATGTTATATAATCAAGTAAATTGTCTATAAAATGAAGTGTTCAGAATAGGATTAAAATGGATGTTAAAAAAAATAAAAAATAAATAAAATAAACGAGTAGTCAATCAATTGTGGATATCAAATTTTAAAAGTCCGTGCCATATAAACATTTTTGCAGTAAAAATTCCTTGGTAAGTATTTTGAATAGTGTATATGTTTCTATATTTTTTAATTCATCTGGTAACCTGTTATAAAATGTTATGCTTCTGTATTGAGTTGTCCTTTGAAATTGTGATGTTGCAGGTATAGAATTATGAGTATACATCGATTTGTGCCTTGTATTGTGGGAATGTATGTGGGCAAGAGTTTGGTGCTTTCCTTTATTTTTATAGAATTCGCACAGGCTTTCGTGAATAAGTATGGTATAAACGGTGGGGATCTTTAGTTCACGAAATAGTGGTTTGCAAGATTCTCTTCTATTTAATCCGCGTATTGCTCTCACGGCCCTTTTTTGTAAAATGAATACGTCTTTAATATCAGTGGCATTTGCCCACAATAAAATCCCATATCTCAAGTGGGATTCAACCAGAGAATAGTATTCACTCACAATTTCCTTTTCGTCCAATATTTTTCTTAATCTGGATACCGCATAGCAAGCTGAACATAATTTTGACTTAAGCTGGTCTATATGGGTTTTCCATGACATATTTTCATCGATGTAAATTCCTAGAAATTTAGTCGACTTGGCAATCTCGATAGAATAATTTAACGCTAACTGTTTTTCTCTTTTATTTGAGAAGTTTATCAGCACTGTTTAGCTTAAATTTAGCGACATCTGGTTCGCTCTAAACCAATCATTGACTTCAAAAAGTGTTTTGTTTATTAATTCCTCCATTTTTGTTCTACAATCACTTTCAAAAATACACGTGGTGTCATCTGCAAATTGGACAGTTTTGGCACAAGTTATGTTAGTTGCTAAATCGTTACAATAGAGATTGAAGAGGTGTTGTACCTAAATCATTACAATGCTTGAGAAGGTCCTCTTTTGATATCGCTTTCAAATAACTGATATCATAAATAAAACCAAATTGTTCAAAATATTCATTGAGCGCTTTAAATCGGCATTCGGTGACGACTATAATAGCATCTATCATTGTGTTAAAAAAGTTAACTCTGTAATGCATTTCAAAAGATTGAATGGGTTCATCAATATGTTCATAATCGAACATTAGTTTTTTCCTGGCTTATCTTTTTTCTTTAAATTGACACTGAATTTCGAAAGTACTTTTCTCCACAAATAAATTTTAAATAATTTGTAAAACTTTTGCGAGGTCCCCTCAGGTGCGAGGCCGTCGGCGGTCGCCAACGTCGCCGACGCCTAGCGCCGCCACTGCGCATTACAGGCAGGTAGGTAAATGCGGCCGACCTTTTTAAGCGTTCAGATATCTGCGTAGGCCGAGTACCGAAACATTTGGCGATCATATCTGAGCCCTTACGACTCGTGACGTATTCGCTTTGATTTCAATTTTGTGCTAAGAGAAGCTACTGTCTGGTTTACTGTGCCTTAACTGTCCAAATATCAAATAAGTAGTTGTCTAAATGTCCAAACGTCCTAATGTCCAAATGTCTGATTTAGTACATTCCGGAAATATGCATGTACCTATATGGATACATAGATAAACCATAAACATTTCTTAAAAAACCGTAATAAAAACATTTGTAAATACAATAGTTCACTTTCTTTTTAGTATATTTACATGTTTTACATCTGATGTTATTAAAAACGAAATAATTATTTAATCATATAGTCTAAAGTCCTAGACGTTCGTCAGATATACGCTAAGGTAATCCTACTCTTCTATTATGATCATGAGGATCATCATTTATATTCAACACAACACAAAGTTACACGAGTAATAACAAACAGACGGCACTTAATCCAAAAGTGGAGTACAAGCTTTGCACAAAAACACTTTTTTTACATTGTTCCTCGACTCCAACAAAATGAATAGTGTTTTCCCTGCACGATCGAAATCTAGTCACGGAGTAAATAAAAACCTAAATTAGTAACTTTTGACTATGGGCCGAGAAGAAACGGAGACACTTATAGCATATATACTAAAATAACGCACGAATTTTGAAATATATTATATATAAAATAATATTTTTTATAAACATCTATAAAGTATATATGTATTTATGTATGTATGTGTATATCTATGTATATAGTTAAATTGCATTGCTACATACTATTATATGTAAACATATCTATCCTCTTCAATTTAATATATTACATTTATTTAATTCATTCTTTGTAAATGAAGCAAAATACCGCAAGTTACATAAACCACTCTAAGGAGAGGCCTAGTTAGGATGGCTTTGAAACTAAAATATGTGTAACTTTATAGATTTAATAAAGAAGTTTGAATTTGAATTATATGTGCTATGTATGATATAAAAATACTATTCTGATTCTGCTTGACTTCAGTAGTGCATTTAATATTGGTGACTTTGACCTCTTGTTAGAGCGGCTAAATCCCTGCTGTGCGACATCTCAGAAATTGGTAACCTCCATCACTCGAGGGATTCGACTCTCCAAAAGTGAGTAGCCATGCATGAAGGGGACCGCCGTCCTCTTAAACGCCATCACAGCGCATTTCGACTATTAAAGCTCAAACTGCGATGGGCACGCCAGCTTATAATACACTTACGGTAAAAGATTCAGGGGAATTCGACCCCCTGGTCGCCATATTGTTGGGACCTCGACCTGCTCCCTCTTAAATCTGTTTGTATAACAGCAGTAAGCTCTCTGACTAATTCCTATCCGCCGAGTAGGCACAAGAATTTTCTTCGCGCGTATGTACACAGCGACAGGTAAGCAAATAAGATTACTAAATCCAGTGTCTCGTAAGGCGGTTGTCTATCCAAGTGTATGGGTACGAGTTGCGACGTAGATTGATCGTGTTACGTTAGGAATACGTTACCGACTCCGTATGTATCGTGGGCGGACACGAAAAGGACAAAACAGGGGTGTCACAATGTAAATATATATTAACACAGTTTAACCAGTGCCCGCAGGAAACATCAATATAATAGTTTTGGTATCCGTTTGTCGTCACAACAAAATCTTTTAGTTTTTGTTTTTCTTCAACTTTTTAGGAATCACACCGCTTACTTGACCACTCAGGAGAAACGTTTCAATTTTCAAAGTTGAGCCCGTGCCCATTTTTGAACGTTTGAACTGTTCACAATGAACTGTTCGAAAATTGAATTTTCCAATGATGAAAAATGTGCCCACAGGGCACATTTCTGAACATTTAAACATTTGAACATCACACCTATTACTTGAACCCTCAAGAAATTTATTTTTAAACTTTTAAGGCAATTGGTTAAGCCATTCAACATGGAGATAGGTGAACATAGATATGTATATAAGAACTCAAAACTGTAATATAGATTTAAGAATTAATTTCTACATTTCTAATATTGATTTTGGATAGAACAATAGGACCGATATGCAAAACCTCAAACTCATACTTATTCAATTCTGTCACCCAACTAGGAATAGCCCGTTCTAATGTGGACAGGGCTCTAATAATAGAATAAATTATTTAGACGTTGTAGTAAGTGCTCATAAAACTAAATAGCCTAAAAATGTGGTCCACAAAAAAAACGCAATTCCATTATAAAATATAAATTCATATTTTTACTTAATATTTTAATAAAACAGCAGTGAAGTCATGAAAAAAAGCCAAGCGTTTCTTTGAATCGATTTGCAAGCTTTTAGCACGTTTAAGTTATTACATATTTTTAGCTTTATATCGCTGTATGTTTAAAAATGGATGCATCGTTTGGTCATTTGAGGGCAGTGCGCCGTTACGTGTACAATTTAGAAATATGGATTGCCGTATTTAGTCATCCCGTTTTTATTACACGACCGCCCAAAAGGAGTATTTTGTGTTCAGGATTCATCTATGTATGCTATCCGTTTCTTTATTCTACCATAACTTCTAAACGCTTGAACCGATTAGGAAGTATGTCGTTATGTTAGAATCGTTTTGTCCTCCCGTGTATCATAGGATACGTGCCGCGACCCCTTCTTCTCATATAAGGAGAAAGGAGCGTCTTTAATATAAATAACCATGTTATACGATGCGTGTTGATATTCATTATTTGACAGTTTACTTTTTTTGCGTTCTTCCTCTTCGCGGCCGCGAGGAATAGATCCGGTAGGCATAGTAACAAAGAGAAATATTTGGAATATTAATTTTGCAAAATAAATTATACAGTGTTTAATTATTACACTTAACAAAGTATTACCGATTTTAAATAACCTTTTTTGGTTTTTACGAATTTATTCCAATCAAATATTTAGGAAAATTATAAAACTGCGCATTTATACTCGAAAAAAAAATTGGTATGTATTAATAATAAAACCCTGATTTTTATTTCACCATAACTTCTAAACGTTTGTACCGATTTAGAAGTGTGTAATATTGTTAGAATTGTTATGACGTCGTCCAAAGTATCATAGGGTAGATAAACTGGCCAAATGTAAAACAAAATCAGGTTTTAAAAGTGTCCAAAAGTCCATAAAATAAACTTCAATATATCGTGTATATTGTCATATGAAAGGTCTCATTAGGTACATTCCGGAAATATACATCTATCTATATACATAAATATATAAATCACATGTATATCTCCAACAACGGTGGCTGCAACGTCACCGAAATGTCGGGTGCTACAAATTTCACGCTGTAAATTCGTTTCTACCCTATTTATAATGTCAAACAACCGCGATAGTCTTCGTTATGAACCAAATTTTTATTTTTCATTACTTTAATGTGATTTTTTAGATTGATTAATGTTATTTTTTTATGTGAACCATAATCACTTTAAAGATATTCAGATTCCTATTTTTAAATTAATATATTCCAGTGTCAATGTATAATTCAATAAGTGAATTACTCTTCTAAAGGGGTTAAATATATTTTTAAATTTATTGTTTTATCATTCAAATACAGAAAATGATCAATAAAATATATAAACTCCGTATAAAAAATACTTTTTAAAGTTATTATTTTACAGGTGTCTTGTAAGAAAGGTAAATAACCTTAAAAATATTTTTATTCTGTATAGAGTACTCTTAAAGAAAACTCTAAAGATCTTTGACTCTTACATTATTTAAATATTTTTTTATTTCTACAGGTTGAGTTTTTATTATGTGATATCCTTGTAGCGGGTGAATCAATACGACGAAATAAGCAACTTTTGTTTTTTTATATATTTATTTTTAAAATCCTTAGTTCTTTTTTATGTCGTGGCATCGTTTTACTAAGATTACCCTCATCAAAATAATCCATGGCCATTCTAATGGCTCTGGTTTAAGTGAATATTGATGACATTCAATATTATCAATTTGATACAAATTGCTGACCGTTTCTCAGCGTTTACTGGATAATTTCGATCGATTTGTATTCGGTAAACCAAGGCCATTCGTTATCCCACCAGTCTCTTGTGGATAAATTAAGGGACTTTGAGGAGTATAAAATAGTATTAGTGAGTTTACTTCTCGCCAAAGATTTATGAATAGAATTACATTTTATCGAAAGAAGTGTTAGGCACTTCTGTCTCGTGAGATCACAATCAATAGGGTTGGGGGGAGTTTAGTCTAGTCATTGGCACTCTTAAGGATCACTTAGGAATTAATTCCTGAATTTTCATTTTTATGACGAAGATAAAAATATGTTTAGCAGGGAAATCAATAATACCATTGATATATAGGGTATTAGATCACTCAAAGGCGTACTATGTTTTGGCAGATAGGATTTTGCAACGAAACGCAACGATCTTATTGATCCAGGTGACATCAAGGGCTGGAAACAAGACCCTACTCCGTTTATTACTACTACTACTAGCAAAATGTACAATTTTAATATATTCCTAACAACATGACTAACAACAAGACTAGTTACTAGGTAACAAGAGGGAATTCATGAAAAACGATATTGATAGTATTTATTCACAAAATCCACCAAAAAGGTGCTACGCATTTTTTTGCGCTTGAAGGCTGGCTTCCGAGCGGTTAAGTAATGTTTTCACAGCACAATAAAGTTATTACATTCTATTATATATTCTATCGTATACTTTTAATAGTGATTGTAAAATAAAGTTTTTGAAGACGAAAAAATAGTATTTTCAGAATTTTGGGAACCGGAAAATTATGAAATATCATGTTTCGAGATCAGTTTGCGATCCGCCCTCGCCTAAATCAGTGGTGGCTTATATATTATTTATATATTAATAAAACTTTCTCTGTCAGTTTTGCCACGATTGTTAATCTATTATGAGCCTGCCAGACGTCGTATTAATAGTTATTGTGTACATCAAATAGAGTTAAGCAGAAGAAAGCACAGAGAAATATTGTGTAACACAAAGGCGAACTTAAACGATCTATTAATTAGCGGAACCGGACGTGAACGTTGCGAAAAGTTTCTTATGGATAATTCGTATATATAATTATATCTTATGAATTAGAGTAAGAGCGAATCGTTTTTTATTTTACCGGCCCACCAACCGATCAGGAATGAAAGTATTGTGAACGCGAAAAAAATCAAGATGAAGACAAAAATATCTATTGTGAGCCTTCCTGAAACGATTAAGAGGGAGATAATGGGTCCTGTTGCAGTATGGCCACTAAGACCCATGTGTTTAGGGTCGGCTAAACTCACGGGTCAACACCCATTAGGCAGCCTTCACGCAGAAGTGCGAGCCCGGGCCAGTTTCCCCTAGGAATCAACCTTCGGGCCCTCCTGGACGGTTTGCGCACCGTGCGGCGTCAGCCAATCGACTGTGCATCCCGACTGATAGCGATTTTGGAAATGGCTATGCTTCGGGGGGCAGTTGTTAACCTTACGGCAACTGCTCGACCAACGACCAATCGGCCACGCGATACCAGGTGAAGAGCCGAGCAAAAGTTGCCGTGGTCCGCGATAGATTCGAATCACCACCGCTACATAAGGGAGATGACTGCGCAAGCGATCTCGAACCCGTAACTATTTGGGAGGCCGAAGAAATCTGGCTAAAACTGGTAGCCAGGTGGCGTTGGTGTTGGTCTCTGGCGGGTTCGTGGTCTTTACTGGACGGCGGACTTGTGCGCCCACAAAGTCTTCTACGCTCACCTCATGGAAGGTGGATCAATCATTATCGTTAAAACCTCTTTGGCTTTTTTATTTTGTATCCCTATATTATGGCTTTTTCCGCTTTATCCCCCATATTAATCCAAATATCCAAGGCTTGATCCGTATTATTCCTTAGAGATTCTCTCACAATGTATACTTAAACCCATAAGTATTCATTGTGGAAGGGCGTTGGCGTTGGTCTTTGACGAGTTCGTGGTCTTTACTGGACGGTAGATTTGTAGCGTCCACAAAATCTTCTACGCTCACCTCATGGGAGATAGAACGATCATTATCGTTAAAACTTCCTGGGGTGACAGTTTCGCCCGTTGTAGTCTTCAAACCATGGCGATCAAGGAAATTTTCAGATTTAAGTCTGTCTAAGTGTCTGTCTGTGAGACTGTATGCATTCCTTCACGGTGGCGCGCAAACGCTTAGTCCAATTGAGTTGAAATTTGGTATGCAGGCATCATTTGTTCATGGCAAGAGTTGAAAAGATTGAAACGAAATACCTTATCATTTTCTACTAATGTAAACGACACAAAGCTCACTTTTAACAAAGATGAACTTATTGACTAAGCAATTTCTTACAGCCAACCGACAATTTATTTATGATACATTCGTGGTGGTGGTAGTAAAGAAAATAATAAATAAGTAGGTACCTATATAAAACAAGAAAATATAAATTGCATTATGTCTAAGGAACGAGTGGGATGGAAAGAGATGTAAGAAAATATAGATTGCTACGGGAGAAACCGCTACCCCAGCGAGTTATAAAGACCCTTGCCCCCTTATTTCCCGTGGGATGAAACGCAAAGACTTAAGGACAAACCTAATACGCAGTCAAACTACGCCCCATAAAAGTCGAACACCTTGCCACGACACACTGGAAAGTGCTACCTCGCGTCCTTTCTACCAGATTTATACGAACTTCTCCATCCTCCAGTCTGTTCACATATTCGAGGTCGTTTGCTCGGCCTCTACCTGGCGTTAGCGTCAATTTGTAGTTCGAATTTATTACAGACTGGGGCGCCCTTTGATCGTCAAGCTCTCAAGGGTTCGGATGGCCAACAGATGTTTCTAAGGATAGACGACGCCATGTCAACACCTACCCCGCTTCTTAGGAATTGTACGTTTCCAGATTCCCCCAGGTATTCAACGAAACTGTCCAGTTCCGCTCGAAGTGTTCTTCCGGAACCTCCGACCCTAACACTGCCGTCGTAAATGAAAACACAGTAACTTGAAAAAAGATGTTTTGAGAAAAACACGGTCAAAGTTTAGTTGTTAAATATTTGTTTTCATGAACAAAGTAAACAATATAGCTTATTTCTTTTAATCTTTAATGTTAAAAAATAGTTAGAACTTCAAGTCTGCATAAAAATATATATTAAATTATAATTGTTTAATTAATTGAATTAGATATTGTGTTTTAAATTAGGAAAAAAAATTGATAAATTTTATATTTTTAAACTATAACACCGTAACTGAGTGGTTACTGTGTTATAGGTAAATTTTAACCATTACTGTGTTTTAACCATGTAAAATAAATATATATTTTTTAAATAAATAAAAAACTGCAGGCACCTTAAACACAGTAATTGAGATACTGTGATTAATTCGTGTATTAATAAATTACTTTTAATAAAATTTTACCTAAAACCACAGTATCTGAAAAAGCCGTGTTGTAACCAAACAAAAATATTTCTTAAATGCTTATAAGTATTAAAAAAGATCACAGTAAATAATCGGTTACTGTATTTTAACTTAAAAAAATATACGTATTGGGTTTCTTATTAAAAAATATTCTTTTTTTTTTAATACTGTGTTTTTATCTAAGGTATCTCGGTAACTATCCATCGACAGACAAACCGAAAAATTTGCCTCTTAGTAATCAAACTCGTGATTTTAAAGAACCAAACTTGTATAAACACAGTTAATGAAGTTACTGTGTTTTCATTTACGACGGCAGAATTATCAACGAGTGCAGGTTACAGCTGCAGGCAGTGATCATCTTTTTGAGTAGGCTATTGGATGGGACTTGAACCGTGAGTTGAGCAGATCTAAGAAAATACAGAGGTCATCAGGCTTTAGCTGTTTGGAACCATTAGGAACCAAGAGGTAGAGAGGTAAGTGTTGGATACATAGTAGTTTTTCAAAGACATTTGAAACGTGGAAAGTAAAGTTGGTTGGTTCCAAAGACGGGCTGCGTGAACGGAATAAATTAAGAATTAAAAATTATGCCTAAGTATGTTAATTGTATCATTCTTACTTCACCCGAGTGGGAAACAATGACTGCTTAAACCCTCATGTCCACACACATTTTTTTCGCTTTGAAAATCCACGGTTAATTCGCCGTGTCGCAGTGGGGTATGGATCACTATGGAAGCTTGTCCATAGACACGACGGAAAAGAGACGGCGTCGTCGTGTATGTCAACAAGCATCCATAGTAATTCATACGGCTCAGATACGGCGAATTAACCTTGGATTTTCACAGTGAAAAAAACGTGTGTAGACAAGAGAGCTAAAGGAGTAAACATTGACTTATTTAGGAAGGTTTTTTTGTGGTATTGAGAACATTATAAAGAATATACAGGATGTGCACATTTCTGCGTTTTGAGTATCCTTAGGATTTCATTCTATTACTTTACTCCGATACATGATAAAACTTGCGCAGGTTAAACTTGAACATTAATATTCAAAATAATTATAAAATCTGTTTTTATAATTTATCGCGAAAGGCATCGCATATCTCCTCTTTTACTAATGTATATAATGCGTAAGTAAAATCAACAACTACAAGTGCTGAGTCTCCTGAGAGTTTTCCTCGGCGCTCGGGTAGGAATGTTATTAATTTCCATTTACTTTTATTCATTGCGTAGTGACTCGCTCTTTCTAGCATTTTCTGCCTCGTTTTCTTTCTCTGTGGTCTCTAGAGATTTGTGGTTTCCTCGTCTTACCCTTGAGATGACCATCTCAAGATAATATCGTCTATTCTTTCTTTAAATGCGATATTAGACTAATCAAAAGATTTGGTTTCAAAACAATGACCTAGATGTTTAATAAAAATATGAAGATTTTTTTATGTCGTCCATCAAAGCCGATTTAATATTCTTAACGAAGCCGATACTTAACGAAGTAATAGGAGAGTATAGCAAAGCGGCAAATTCTCTCTGAAGTCGTTTACCATAGTTGAGAAAGGTTTAACTCAAATTCAAAATATATTTTTAAAATTCAAAGCCATCCTAACTAGGCCTCGCCTGTACTAAGGTAGGCTTAATATAAAAGAAGGTAGAGTGGTTTTCGTGACTTGCTGTATTATCTTTGTATATTATTATGTTACATTTAAGAAGTTAGATATGTCTCCAAAATAATAAAGCGTAATAATATTAAATTTAGGTATATACATATAAACATACACATAAGTACATACATAAATAAATATATGCTTTATAGATAAATAAATATAATACTATAGATATATATACATATATCTCACAAATCGTGCTCTATTTTAATATATATATATGTTATTAATGTCTCCGTTTCTTGTCGACCCATAGTCAAAAGTGACTTAGTTAGGTTTTTCTTTACGCCGTGATTAGTCCTATATTTCAGTCCTGCAGGAAAATTGAACAGTCGAGGAGCAATGTAAGAAAAGTGTTTTTGTGCAAAACTTGTTCTCTTTTTTTGGATTAAGTGCTGTCTGGTTGTTGTTACTCGTGTTCCTTTATGGTGTGTTGAATATAGATGATAATTCTCATGATTATAGTAGTAGAGTAGAACTACCTTAGCGTATATTTGACAAACGATATTTGACGAACGTCAATTACTTGATACCTCACCACATTTAGTAGTGAAAAAGAATGCTCAGAATCATAGATTTAATTATATTGTCAATATCGTCTTTAAAGTTTATTTATCACGCTGTCAGGAAGTTTGCATGGAAAATGTTCTTGTAGTCAATATCTAATATTAGGTGAGTTTAACGCTTCAGTAATTACCTCAACAACCGACAAAACGTGCACTTTTATCCCGTCAAGTTGCCCTGGCAGCTATGCTGAGACTCTACTGGATCATATGGCAATATGCAATCTCCAGCAATTTAACGGCATACAAAACACTAATGGCCGAATACTTGATCTGGTGTTATCAGATAAACCAATCTTAATAGTTAACCTTCCGACCCACTAACTAAAATAGACTCTTACCATTCTCCCTTGGAGATTTATGTTTATAGATATTTTTGACAATACTTAAGGTCTTAGACAGAAAGAAGACAGATACTATTATGATTTTCCTAGATCGGACTTTGTAAACTACAGTAATCACCTAG
Organism: Micropterix aruncella; assembly: GCA_944548615.1. Taxonomy (NCBI): domain Eukaryota; kingdom Metazoa; phylum Arthropoda; class Insecta; order Lepidoptera; family Micropterigidae; genus Micropterix; species Micropterix aruncella. Next base: position 25,108,628 of record OX155960.1, on the reverse strand, counting down.
CATCTCTCTATTGGATTACAACTTTTACTTACCTTGACTGCAACTCCTCTCTAGAAGTGTTCTACAATTTCCTCTGGTCAATCATTAACTCAAATATCCCAACAAAAAAGAAAAGAAACACCAAATACCACATATGGATCAGCAGCGCACTGGCAAAATATTTTAAAGACAAGAAAAAATTGCGTCAATAATATAAAAGATAAAGTAATCAAAGCGACTATAAGTCGTTTTCAATTCTTGGAGCGAGATCCAAAAAAATGTTAAAACAGTGTCATAATGCTTATATCTAATTATAGATGAACATATTAGCGATCACATAAAACACTTTTGGACATATGTAAAATCAAAAAGGCTTCTAATTCAATTCCTAAATTAATACATAATGGGCATCAATCTATAAATCTGGGTGAGGATATATGGGAATACTGGTCGTCCTACTTCAGCTCTGTTATCAATCCTGGAAATACAAGCTCATCTACTGTTAATCCTATACCACGTGACCAAGGAACTACAGTATCTACGATAACAGTCAGCTTGGATGCTGTAAAGTCATCTGAAAAAATTGAAGATAAACAAAGGCGCAGGACCAGATATGATACCGCCTATAATTAAAAGAAACCTTTCCAACGAGCAAGCTTTCCCACTGTTTATCATACTTTGTAAATCTCTTCAAGAGGGAATATATCCAGACAAATTAAATACTACCAACTTTGTGTTTGTTCATAAAGGCGGCGATTATAATCAAGTAAAGAACTATAGACCGATAAGCATATTGTCGTTTTTCCAAAATATTTGAATCCCTCGTAAGCGATCATCAATATAATTACACGAAACTGTCTCTGAGGCAGACCCAGCATGGCGTGATTTCAAACTTCTTGGAATACAGCAACTATATATGCTCATCATTCGACAGTCGTATTCAAGTTGATGATATGTATACAGATTTTAATAAAGCGTTTGACAAAGTAACTCACAAAATATTATGACATTGAGCAATCTATATAATCAATCTCAATAAAATTAATTGTGTAACTATCGTCTATCGGTCTCGAAACTAAGCTAAACTCAGTTTATAATGAGAGATATGTACACAAATCAGGTATTCTCACAGACTATGTTGGAGACTATTTGGCTTGTTAGGCCGATGTTGGAAAGCCGCGTTTCCTGTAACCTACTACTGATTGTTCGAAAATTAAGATGAATTTAATGTGTGTTGGTGACATTTTAAACGATTACAAAAATCAACAGAAGATCTGCCCAATTATATCACTGATATTTTTAAAGTACACTCAGGAAATCATCATTCCTCAAAAAAAAAAACACAAACTAATCACTTTCCTCCCATGAAAATATCCGCTGATGAATTATCAAACGCATATATTTCTCATAGAATTGCTGACGAGCCAAAAGTTGTATCAACCACTAATCCGTCTGCCTAAAGAAACATCAATGACAAGAATAATTAATTTCTGTTTTCGCAACGATCCTTTGAGATAGGCCAGCCCGAAAAGAAAACAGTGTACATAATGGATTTACATTATTCTACCCTTATAATCAATGGCTTAAAGGATAAATTATTTCCATTTAAATGTTAATTTGACCCCATTTACGGCGAGCCCCTTTCGCGCTGCGCAAAATCCATCATCCTGAAGAAATTATAGAACTCCCGCTACGCGCCCTCAGCTCAAATCTTTCTCCACATTAATGTATTCCACTCCATATTTTACCGCTTAACACAATTCGAGGCATGTAATTCGGTTGATTAAATAAAATATAGAAAGAATATTAAAGAGGCCGAAATTCTAAATGAAGCAACGAATTCGACATGAATTTATAAAAGTCATTATAATACGTAAAAGAGATGCAAAAAGAAATGTGGAATTTCAAATTCAAAACGCTTAACCGCTGTTTGAATTATTGACCTAATTTTGGTGGATTGGTGGTTCGATATCTAAATATCGATATAAAAAACGTACATCGATATACAGATATCAATATAAAAAACGCACATCTTCTTTATGAAAGGTTATGCTTAAAAAACTACACTACAAAAAAAGACACTACAAAAAAAAACAATGTAATCGTGCATCTTATGGTACTGGTGCTTGAAAAATTGCGTGCGCAATAGATAAAAGAAAATTGGAAATAATGAGGTCATCGAAAAACGTATGATCTATAAAATTGGTTACAGGTATTTGAACCAAAAGGAAAGGGAATATTTAGTAAAAGAAATATTTTGCAGTGACTCCGGCTGGTATTTACAATGTGGCGCGTGAGCATATGGACGCCAGAGGTCGACAACTTGGATTTAACATAAAAAGTTAAAGATATACTTTTTAAATAATTAATCTAATTTTATCAAATTATTACAAAAAAAATAAAAAGGAAAGATATTTAACAAAAAACAACGAGTATAATGTATCTGTTCAAATAACCATTGATTTTACGGTCTTAACGGGTCAATTGCATTTATTATATGCACTGATAAAAATGGATTAATTGTTACATTACCATTATGTTATTACGGTTTTAAACGAAATAACGATTTTTCAATCCCAATTTTGTTGAATTACAAGAAATTTTGTTGAAAGTCCATTACTTGATTTTATGTATTAACTTATTCTTTACGGTTAATACGGAAATAAACGTATACTAAAATTTCAACATTATTTATGTGCCCGACTATAACCGTACGTATACAAATACATAATGTCGTTAGACGCGAGATCCTAATGTCGCGACGTAATGACATAAAGTTATGTTTTACCGTTACAGCACGCTCTTTACCATCACGCCAACACAGTTACGCTTCAAGCAAATTCATATACATGGACCACAGTCCGATTTATATACGTAATCCTTGTTGAAACATGTGCATTTCCGTGTATTACATCGTTATATTTTTCTCAGCGTGGGCTGGATGAAATTGCGCTCAATTTCTATGCACTCTGCAAATGTGAGGGAGGTTTTTGTTCGTACTGCGAACCAGCGAGCTAGGAAAAATAATAGTTACCAGCAAATTTCCCTGAGAGGTTATAATATTTTTCTGACCTTTTATCACCAAAGTTATTAAATATATTCCATGTTCTGCATGTATATATTGGATTTAGCGCATGTTGAAACCATTGAACCGCTCGTTTGGACCGATTGGATCATTAACTCGATTGCATCGATTGGACTGCACATTGGTTTGCAGGAAATCAGTATGAATGAATCAATTGTTTCTCTCCAACCAGGAGTGCTCCTCAGATGGTAACTGAACACACCCAGAGTTCTATACAATCGCCGAACATGATTGCGAGAGAAAAGAGATAATAATATTACATTTCGAAATGACAGCTTTTATTGGGTCGATTGGCCATCCGCCATTGCGCGTTGACCTCGGCCAACTCTTCGTGGTTGTAACGTGACATGATGAAATCTTGACTTCTGCATTCTGAGTGTAAGAGTGAATCCAGACAATGATATGATGGAGTAAACGATATAGATTCACTCCAGACGGTCTACTCTTGAGTTTTGCAAAAATAAGGGCCATGTACTAGAAGTTTTCGAACAAAAGTTTCACAGAATTGAGATAGAGAAGGCCTGGTTATGCCATTTTTTTATGAGATAGTCGCCGCAGTAACCGAGTGGTTTGGACGGATGTCATGCGTGTATTGAATTGCACTTCTTTTTTTGAAGGTAATATTGACGTACCCCCCCCACTCCCCTCGGATTCGTTGCGTTCTCGCAGTACACTTAACAAATATAAACTTTCTTTTGAGACACCCATAAGCACGTACAATTAGCATAATTATTGACTTTCAACGTTATCACTTGTAAGCCATCTCTTCTATTAACCTCTCTTTGGGATAATTAAATGGTCTTAATATTAAACAATGTGTTTATCTTACCGCATGTACTACGCCGAGAAAACAACTCGTCACAAAGTGGGGCTCTGATCATCAATAACTCAGGGCATCCGAAAAAACCTAAACATACACCTAACCTTTTTTGTTTATATGTTAGTAGCATGTAAGTATCTTTATTTCCGTAGCGTCCACATTTACAACTATGATTAGGTCAGTTGCAAGATATTGCCATGTGGCAATAAGCCCGCCTGTTTTTTTTTTCATTTTTAAATAATGATAAAGATATATTAAATATTTTATTTATGTATAAAAAGAATCTCTAAAAAAATATTTTTTTCGTTCGTCAGCATCGCGTTACACAAAGTTGAAAATGTGATCAGATCTTTTTAAAAGGCTACCGACCCAAGCAGCCTATTCATCGGAATTGGATTGTCCTATCCCTATCCATATCCCAAATCTCCTTTCCCGGTCAAGACGATGTTCAATGATAAATTACACTCGCCTTGAATAAGTCCTACAAGATTTCTATAAGTGTTTAAAAGAAAAGGGATGAGTGGTCTGTCACGCCGATGGTAGCGGACGATTTCGTGCAGCTTTGAATATAAGATCCACTATGTTTCCGGGTCGGTCCAACTCACGATTCAGATCATTTTCAGTAGCCTCCTTAGGACTACCCCGGGTAGGATTTTCGCGTCTCAGGCCTCGCGACTGGTAGATCGGTTTACCCTGGGAACGCCTCCCGGCGCTACTGGACGGTATGCGCACCGTGCGGCATCAGCCAATCGGTTGTGAACTCTGACTAATTTCTAAAGGAGTGTGGATACTATAGGAGATATACTCTCTTCTAAGCAAGGGGGTGGATGTTGACCTGTCGTCAACCATTCTTGAAATTACCAATTGGCTACCTGATCCTGAATTCAGAGCCGGACAAAAGATGCCTTTGTTCCACGATAGATTCAAACTGAATCACAACTGAATATACGGCAGGTAGAGGTCGCACCCAAGTGACTTCGATCCCATAACCAGTCGGGAGGTTGAAGGTATCCTGAGGGATAATTCCAGGCGGAGATATCCTTCCAAAACTGGTAGTCAGAGGGCGAGGCTGCCCTCTGGGTACCTTTCACGGTGTCTCGCCGTTAGGCGTTGGCCTCTGTCGGACATGTTGGCGTAGCTAGACGGTAGATTTGAATTGTGTCTGCCATCTACGCTCACCTCAATGGAGATAAAATGATCACTTTGTTAAAATTGCCTGAAGTGACGGATTCGCCCGTTGTAGCTGACAACCTACGTGGTCGCGACAATATAGCTTAATTGTAGTCAATGCACCATTATCTGCCATCAAGGCGATTGTGAGTCGCCGCCGATCGCCTGATTTAGTGAGAGTTAATTTCAAATTTCAATTTCAAATTGCTATGTGAGTAGATACTTTAAATGTGCATCTTGTTTGGTATATAATCAATATATCATAATTATGTGTTTTCATTACTCTGTTTATCAGAGAAATACCAGCATTATACCTAATACACAGAGTACCATAATTAAATCTGTTGATCTTGTTGGTTATAATTATGATATAAGACATAGACTTTCTAAAATATATGGATCCTCAAGACTGCCATGGCAAAACTTCAAAAGTCATGTCATATCGGCTAATATTCTTCCACCCTTTAGGCTCACAATAGCCTAGTTAATGGGTATAAGGAGCGAATGTCAAGTATTTGCGAAAAATTAGATGTCTCAGAAAGATTTTATGGATTTTTTCGATACCTTTCTCCTAAATACTTTATTGAGGACATTATATTGTACACTCAAGCTTAGAATCGGGTGCCCAGCCGGCTTCCTCCTACGTCTATTTAGGTGAAGCGAATTCGGTAATGCTACACAAAGTAAACTGCTTTCAAAGACGCCATTCTTGAGAGTGGCTTACATACGCGTGTGTTGAATCCTGACATTCGGTAAGCCTCATAATTTATGGATACCATTTATGAATGTACGTATCTTGAGCATATCTGATGTAATTAAATTATATTTGCCGTTTACTTTTATTCCATTATCGATTTCAGCAGGGTTATAATAATTCATCATAGGATTTGAAACAAACATTTTAATTGAGAATAAAGTAGTTTCGTAACAAGCATGTGTAAGTGGCAATTAAACATAACTACTACCTATATAAAGTTTAAAACATACTTATAGATTCATACAAATCCAAAAGTTCGAAATGAAATATCATGGAATCTCGGATGATGTCAAAATATAATCATGAAACGAAAGTTCAATCTACGCTTCTGCTTACACAATGATCGCATCGGGCTGAGGATCCAATTCATATTCTGTTTACAAAAAAATACCATTCGCAGAGGACGTGAGCACAAGATTACTGGGCTTGGTCGACCGGTGATTGATGACGTCACATCACCGGCCTTCTGACGACAATTTATTAGGTGGATACTAAGAAATTGTGAAACAAAAAATCTGCTATCTTAGCGGAAATATGTCATGGATATATTTATGATAGGCAATGCAATACCTAAATGGATTGGTATAAATAATAACAAAAATAACGCCTTTGATTGGGCAAGAGAGATACCTACTTCTTATATTGTAAGGTTGATAATTGATATATTATATATTCTTTTCGAGAGCCAATGTTCCAGAACCATTTTTTTTCTCTTGTGAGAACGAAATAACCCCTTGGCGATGGCTCTTCTTTTTCCACTGATTCACAAGAAGGAATATAGAATAATAAGGGATAAGTGCACACCCAAGCATAAAAAAACGATGAACATAAAGTATTAAATATTAGACAACGATTAATTTAACAGTCTTTAGTATTTTTTTAGAAAATATTAATTATGAGTTGGTGAGAGTGAACACAACATTTCCCCAAAGGCAGTCGTTCATTTTTGTCCCAATACTTTTCAATATTCTCGACGCGTCCATTAAAATAGGGTAAGCGTCAAGCATTTGAGAAAAATGGTTAGACATGGGTATTACCCTATCGTAAACGTATTACGTGATAAAACAGAGTACGAATTATATAATATTTTGATTAAAATATATATTTATCAATAGGAATATGGGAGGGAAAATGAATATATGTGCCAATATGAATGTGTATTTGAATTTGGGTATGAATGTGTCTATGATTATTGTGTATATATATATATATATATATATATATATAGATATATATATATATATATATATATATATATATATATATATATATATATATATATATATATATATATATATATATATATATATATATATATATATATATATATATATATATATATATATATATATATATATATATATATATATATATATATATATATATATATATATATATATATATATATATATATATATATATATATATATATATATATATATATATATATATATATATATATATATACACAATATTCATTGTTTTTTGCTTAAATTTGTCTTTAATAAAGACATTTTATTTTGGTTTGCAAAAGGATACGCTTTGTTTTTGAGATGTGGATGAAGGGTGATCGTTCGCTAGCGATAAAGGGATCCCATTAAACCTACAGTGTACCGTCGAAAGTGGTACTCATCCAAGAATACATCTCGTTTAAACAATAAGCATTTCCCAGTCCAGTCCGGGAAAACCTTCCAGCTATGTAAGTGGCTTTTATTATTTTTATTTTTTCATCAAAGTGTCATCCTTTAAACGAATTCTTTAAAAAAAAAAATATATATATATATATATATATATATATATATATATATATATATATATATATATATATATATATATATATATATATATATATATATATATATATATATATATATATATATATATATATATATATATATATATATATATATATATATATATATATATATATATATATATATATATATATATATATATATATATATATATATATGTATATATATATATGAATGTGTATCTGAATTTGGGTATGAATGTGTCTATGATTATTGTGTGTATATATATATATATATATATATATATATATATATATATATATATATATATATATATATATATATATATATATATATATATATATATATATATATATATATATATATATATATATATATATATATGCATTAAATTTAATACTTGTGATATAAACTATTTATTTACAAAACCATATTTAAAATTGGTGCGATTAAATAATATGTGTGTTTCACGACTGCCTACTTACATACATACAGGATTCTCTTAGTCTCTTAGTCGATGGGTCATTGTCGGAAATTTTACTTGGGATTTATTTCAATCTACTACTTGCTATATATGATGATTTATTCTTTCACTATTTTTCTCTTACTATTTAACTCTTTAACTATATTTAAAATTGTATTGGAGAAATATATGTTTTTGAATTTGTAGCGCTTTGCACAAAGTACTGCATGATTTTTATGTAACAGATACAAATACCTTTCACTGTAACGTCTCGTTCCGACAAGCTACATTATTTAACCTAATCGCCATCATACGTCTTCTAAGGAACTATACCAATGCGCTCCGTAGTGCCAAAGAAATATTCGAGTGTATAGGTGTAGTTTACAAACTCAATGGAATACAATATATCATAGTGGAACATCTCATTTTGGAAATTTGTATCAGATCAGATTTCGTGTCAGAATAAAAATAACCACTCTTTAAAGACACTTTTACAAAAAAGGAAAATTCTAATGCTAAACGTTTTCATTTTAATTCATATTTTAAAAAACATAACCTGAAATGATAACAGCGTTAATAAAATTAAAAAATAAAGAGTAGAGGGAACAGTACCAGCCTTTACTCGAAATGGAGTTAAAAAACTTGATTGTGCGTTATATAGTGATTTTTAGAATGTGTTTTTTCATACATTTGTTATATTAGGGCCTGACCTATGAAACTGCTGTTCTATATTGAATTCATTCAGACGACCCCCGCCCCCCCCCCCCTAACAATTCCAAACTCTACCACCCAACCCTCCCTCTAAACTACGCCCCCCCCAAACTCCACCCCCCAAAACTCCACCCCCCTTACCACCCGCCCCCCACAACCTCCGCCCCCTCCGAAATTTGACTAATAGCAAACGCAAATATAAACATTATGGTTTCTTGTTTCCTCGTTTCCGTCGCTGATTTTTTTTACAGTTGATTCCAAGTGAGGTGTCTTGGCATTTGGGAGTAAAGCAGCGCGTGGGTGAGGTCATCATTCTGGTATATTTCAAAAAACAGATCAATACCAAAATAAATAAATTGGTATATAAATAAAATAAAAACATTTGTTGGACAGATCGCAAAACAACACAAAAATAAAAAGAAATATATTTTTTAATTTAGGCTGGAATGCGTATTTCCGGATTTTTCTCAAGAAATTTCTCCATATTTTTTTTTCAATTAAATGCATTTGATTGAAATATTTCTAGCCCGAGAGCATAGCGATCTAAACGAAAATAGATCAACCTAATATGTCATTCCTATCCAAAAAAAGAACTATGGATGATATCCATCGTTCGAATCGTGAGTAGCAAAAGCACTTTCAGTTTTTCCCGAATTTTCCAATTTTCCTGGCAATTTTTCCAATTTTCCTTTCCGTTAAGTCCTTATTTGGACTATTACGGACATTTTCAAAGAAATAAACAAATCGGTTCAGCCGTGCAACTTAATATGCGGTTACCGACGAACAGTATTTCATTTTTAATTATATAGATAAAAACATATATGACTTTTTCTATACGTCAAACAATTACGGTTTTATTTATCGTTGAATTGAAAAATTACTTAATTATGAGAATTCCAAAACTTATTCCGTTAAAGATATAAAGTAATCCCGATACAAGCATCGGGCAATGGCTGAGTTAAGTGAGCCCGTTTGTCAAGTGCGAACCCTCCCGGCACACATTTTCTCCGCTTTTTCCTCTCATCGAAGCATGACTAAAATAACCTTTATTATTACGAACTCTTACCGCCCCCGGGCCTACTGAAGTATTCGTAAGAGCAGTTACATGTTCGCAAACATGCGAGTTTATTTCACATCGACACAACTGGCGTAGCAGGTGCTACGAAGTCCTAGCATGACCAATCATAAAAGTATCGCTTAAATTCGAGTTATAATTTACTAAAGTACTTACAATATAATATAGCGTAAGAACTTAAGTATTATCTACCTAAGTATTCTAATAGTCCTGATAGTATCAGGACAGAAAATACACAATTCGAAATCATATTGCAAAGTGGTCCAAATAAACGTCGACAAAATTAAAAAGTTAAATATTAAAAAATTAAATGCATTGCGTTGACGCCTGTTCTCTTTTATTAATATTCATAGTCTTGTCGGCGAATTATCATTATTTTTTACTGTCGAAACTATTTAAAAATAACGGCTTTCGTTATATTTTCGAAACGAAGAGTAACAAAAGCTTTCTAAATTTATGCAATTAAGGGATTTGTTTATTTATTTATTTATTTACATATATATTCAAATGCATGAGCACAACAGAAAATGAATTGACAATTAAGAAAATGCCGTTGAATGCTTCTAAAGTTATATAGTCTATTACAAAATTCTGCTACTAAATTCGGCCATTTTAATGCTAAATTAGGCTGGACAGCTGAAATACCGATATTTTGAGACATAAACATATCAAGTACGATTACAAAATGTTATTTTTTTTCAATAACTTTGTTCATTTTCGGCAAAATGTATTGTGATACGATTTTGTTTAGAACTGTAACTGTCAACATTTTACCCATTAAGACCGTTTTTAACAATTTTAGGGTTTATTGTAACATCAGTGGTAACAAAATATAGACGTTTTAAGAAGATTTTGCCTCAGCTCACAGGACTTTAATTATTCAACAGTAAAGCAAAGACAATTTTTCGGATTTCATCATCTCTCAAGAATGGCCGCCCTACTCGTCCGCCCGAAATCCCATTGACCACAGTCTATGGTCAATTTTAGAGGTAGGGGTCAGCACTGCACGGTTTATATGTTTAAAGGAATTAAGAGGCCGTACACGAAATTTTGCGCATTTCGTGAATTTACGTAATTTTGCAGACGTGCATTTAAGGTTGAAATACTGTATTTCTATAAGTTTTATTGCACAACATAAAAGATCATTTATATTATTGTCTAATGAGTGAGCTACTTTTTTGAAAATTATTATAGAATTTTGATTAATTGACCTTAAACCGGCGACTGTTTGTGAATTTTTGCTCTAAGAGGTTTAGAATATAACATATTTACGAATCGTTTTGACATCTAAACGGTATAAAAAAATTATAATGTATTGTTGTGAAAGTCCTCTATATAATAAGTGAATCACTTTTTACTACTTTCATATAAAATTGTTGATAAAAAAAATATTTAACTTTGTAAAATTTTTTAGAAAATGGGCGACGAAATGCTTTTGATTTTGGCCTTTTAGAACTCTCGTTGATAAAATAAAAACAACAGAAATAAACTTTAGTTTAATATCAACCCATTTCCTCAAAAAAAAATGCAAAACATTAATTAAAATTGGCAATAAAGTCTTTTAAAACAATCTAATTCTCGCGTTATGATACTCGCCTATAATACGATTCACGCCCCAAGTCAGCTAGTCCCCGCCGAGCGCTTCCAAAGGGTGGACGTTATCTCTTTGGCTCCGAAAATCCTACATACCTATAGTTATATTATACCATTGATTATAGAGGTATCACGGCTCACATCGATTTCGTATACGGCCTCTTAAAGTCAACACTTATTCTAGGATGGAATTAAATAACCGTGGAGGAAGTACGTAATATTGTTGCGAAATTGTTTTTTTAAAACCTTTGTTCCTGTGCATCAAAGCCAGCGGTGGATATTTTCGAGGACTTCTTGCTCACAAAAAGTCCTTTTTTTGTTTTTTTTATTACCTTCATTTTAAGCTACATCTCAATTTAATATAGTTATTTTCGGCCACCTTTACTTATGATCATTTCAATGACAGGGCGTGTGATTGCGAGAATGTTAGATTATTTATTTATTATGTTTTCTGACATTGACATAATTATGATGTTTGCAAAAATAAAATATTAAAACACCACTAAAGTGTCGTCCGCCGGCTACTGATTGACAGGCCGGCGTTTCAAAAATTTTATTTTATTAGATTAAATATTAGAATTTTGTAAAAAAGATACATATTTCCACTAATCGGTTTAAAAGACATCAACTCGTATCAAAAATATTTAAAAAAATATATGGTTTATGTTTCCACCGGTGTAACTCTTTACATATTAAATTTTAGTCTATTAAAAAGTGTTCATTTCGAAAATGTGCAGAATTTTATCCTGCTTGCTTTTTATTATCCTTATCATTTTGGTAGTAAAATAAATCGTTGACAGTAACAAAAAAAAACAGTTTTAGCACCTTTTTGTAAAATCAATCAGTCCTTGCCTGAAGAATGACACCTGAAATTAAAAAAGAAACTGTCGGGCATAGCTTTATATGTAAATGCGATAGAAGCTGACTTATAAAATAAGACAGGCCAAAGAAAAACTTCAGCTACAACAAAAATGAATAATGATTATGATTGCCCGCCACAGAGCGGTATCAAAAAATGTGCTCATTAGGTATTAGTAGCTTTCTGTCGTCCGTCGGAAAAGGAATCCATATAATATGTTAATATTTTTTGAAAGTACATTTCCCTTTTTTTTCATTATAAACATAAGTGTTTAAGTGGACTGTCTCTGTTTTAATCTGTAAATTTAACGATTTTACCACATTTTTCCCTTTTAAGAAAGGATATTTTTTTCAAATTTCCTCAGTATTCCATGATTGTGTCACTCTTTATAGAATATTTCTATTTGGCATAGCTCAGTGTAAAATAATCGTGGACTAGTATAAAAAAATGATGCTTAATAGTATGACAATAAAATGTCTTAGTTTTTCACTAGAACGTTTATATATAGTTTCAATTGTTATCCCTGTAACATTATCAAAAAATCGTTTTTATAATCCAGTAATCTTTGGCATTGTAATATTGATGTTGTTTTCATTATTTTATTGATATCTATTAATTTGTTTTTAATTTGTATTTCTGATGACTAGATATTAAAATACTGATTTATTTGTTAATGAATATTTTTTTAAACTTTTATTTAAATTTTATTTCTCTAGTATGTTGTGCAAGTGGGATTATACCTAAATAAATACTTTCCATCTCTTACTATACATCATTGAAACAATTACCAATAAATAGTATATTACCATAATATATTGTATTTATTTGATCAACATCGTACCAGGATATTACTACGAAACGCAACATGTAGATGGTGCACTTGTAGTTCTAAAAATTTATTTATCTTCTAATATTATGTTCAATATGGCTTATTTCGTGATGTAACTGTATGACATCGCACTGAAGATGGCGCTTTAAACCTATACGGTATAAAATAATAATATAATACAATCGAAAATTTTAAATCTTAGATCTATAATATTATTTACATAAATATGTCAAAATATATATTTTTATACAGGTTAATAATGATGCAATGTAAAGTTCCGATAGACTAACAGATGGTACTCTATCTCACCGTATTATTTCTGTGATAGAGCTTATATAAAAATGCGATAGATGGCACCAATCATTTAACAGTATTATTGTTATCACTGGTTAAATTATTGCATTTTTATAATCCATCGCTCCTTTATATAAAAAAACATTAATTATCAATTTTGATATAGATGACCGAATATATTTTTATGAATTTGGCCATCAAGGCTATCAGCGCCCCCTGCATTTCGCCTTTTTAGGAAGGGTTGTTAAATCGTACTATGAAGGTGAGCAATATAATGTTAAATATAATCAATGCTATTTCTTACCTTACCTACTTACCTTGATCTTCTTTTCATAATCGATGTTTATAATTAATAAGTGAATATATTTACCCAGCATTTATTCCTAAAGGATTATCCCTAGAATAGGTAATAGCACGTAGTGCCGTATTTTTTTTTTTTTTTGCTTCATCGATATTATATGCTGTTAGCGATGTAATCAAATATGTAAGCAAATAATTGTAAATTTAATGATTAAATATTTATCCACTCGTTTTAAGAATCTTGGTGGTGTTAATTTCACTCAATGTGTATCTTGTATCACTTACAATGAATCGGTGTTAAAACGAACATTTCAATATAAATCGTGAGTTTTTATTAGTGGCATTCTTGTAGTCGAAGCAAGTAAATGCAAGTAAGCTTACTTGCTAGTACTAGCAAGTAAGCTTTTTAAAATATATTTTTTTAAACTTTCAAACAAGAAGGTTTTTTTTACTTTTTCTTTAACTATATTTTTAAATCAAAGTTTGCTTACTTGCTAGTACTGTTTCGCCCAATGCAAGGGTTTTAATAATAAAAATCATCCTGTATAACCATCAAAATGTGACTTAGATGGGTCTAAAGTAATTTGACATCCAGACCCAACATTGGGCTGCTTGCAACTCGGAGGATAACCATGTGAAGGTATTATTATACCCTCGTCACTGTTCAAGTCCTTTCCTTTGTCGTTGACACGTAGCATACTTGCTGAACCTGTAGATTTGAGGCAACTCTTTCCACCGCTGGATTACTGACAGCCGCGACAAGCCACTTCTATTGAAGGTGCATGTAAGCCTTTATTCCGTTATCGTGTGAGTCCCTCGAGGCGGTTGACAGGCTTCAACGGCAAGCGGAAGAGACTTTTATTTATTTATTTATTTTTTATTCGCCTTGGGAGTTTTCCCGACACTTTCTAGAGGCGAATCGTAAAATCGCATTACAGGTTTTTCAAATCTAGCCTGAAAAATACATGAAAACGACGGTGTAGTGGTGGATATCAAAATGTTTATTCCCAGCGCTATTTATTTATTATTTTATTATTATTATTTATTTATTATTATAAACACCGTATTTATAGAGAAACTACAATTATTTTACAATCAAAATAATAAAATGTTATCGGAAATATGAACTGTGAAAGCTCAAAAAGCTCAGTGAAGGTAATTAACAAGAGAAGAACAATAATTATAAGTGATACCATTACCCCTCAGACCGGCTATTCGGAGAGCAACGGGCGCTAATGGGTTCTGTTGGAGTTTGGCCACTAAGACCCAGTTGTATAGGGTCGGTCAAACGTACGGGTCAACACCCATCCGGCGGCCTCCAAGCAGAAGTGAGAGCCAGAGTAGGACGCTGGCCTGCGGGCCATTCGCCCAAACTGTATACCAGTTTGGCAAGATTGTAATATTTTAAAAAATGTATCTTTTTCTATGAATAAATTTATTTAAAAAAATAAAAAAGGAGTCAACCTTCGGGCGCTCCTGAACGGTTTGCGCACCGTGCGGCGTCAGCCAATCAATTGTGCATTCCGACTAACAGCCGGGGAGTCTGGAAACAGCAATGTTTCCTATAGAGCGGGGGTGGTTGTTAACCTTATGGAAACATCTCTTGAAACGACCATTCGGCCACCCGATCCCGGGTGAATAAGCCGGGCAAATGATGCCGTGGTCCGCGATAGATTCGGTAGACACGCGATAGATTCGGTAGAGAACTGAGCAAGCGACCTCGATCCTGTAACCAGTCAAGAGGCAGGAGGTGTTCTGAAGGTTAATTCCAGACGGAGTTATCCTTCCAAATTGGTAGTCAGAGGGCGGGGCTGCCTACTGGGTACCTTTCCCGGGGCCTCGCCATAAGGCGCTGGCCTCTGACGGGCAGGTGGCGTTACTAGACTCTGGATTGTTTTTCGTCCCAAGTCTTCTGCGCTTACCTCATGGGAGACAGAACGATGACGGGTTCGCCTGTTGTAGTTGATAGCTCTGGTTATTCGAATAGCAAATTCGTAGTTATTACTCTGATTCATAGTTATTATCAGAATCATGGATACAGTTGAAAAATACAAGAGCAAAAAGGAAACATTTTTTTATATCACCGAAGAAGAGTAGCACAAGTCTTTTGGCGCCAAGGTTGTTCTATAAATTGCCTCAGTTACAAGTATTAAAGTAAGATCTCAAAACGATGAGTTTGAAACAAGTTGTAATGCCGGACCGCCGAGAGATGCCTATATACGTTGGGTGATCAAAAAATACGGTGAATGATTTTATTTATGACTAAGTAATAAGCTTACATTAAATTTGAACTAATCTCCTTCAAAGTACTCTCCTTGGCTAGCGATGTTCTTATTTCGATGTTGATTCCATTATTTGAAGCATTTCTGGAAGGGTTCTTTCGGACAGACTTTTAGGTGCTCTGGCTCGGCCGTGTCAATGTCGGGAATGGTATCCAAACGTTTTTCTTTTAGGATTAATTAAAATTTATTTAATTATTATTTGGTTTAAACGTACATTATGAAATTGCCGCCAGTTTAATGTAATACTAGTTGTTTATGTTATTATTATAATTTTTTTTAAATGTTTAGATCGCTTGATTTTACTTTGTAAGGTTTCGGCTTCGATTTCCGACTGGATCATTATTTTCCGTGGACATTAAAGAAATTTACATTAGACATTAACAAGAAGACATTAACATTAGACATTACATTAGACATTACATTAGACATTACATTAGACATTAACAAGAAGACATTAACATTAAAGAAATTGCATTTCAATTCTGTCAATGTCAATTGAAGATACCACCCTACCTCACACAGAATGTGTAAAATATCTTGGATTTCATCTGAACAGACTCTTGACCTGGAAAACTCACATTAAACCCAAGAGGGATGAGATGACGCTCAAATATCGTAATATGCATTGGCTCATGGTTATAAACTCCATTCTTTGTGTCGACAACAAACTACTCATCTATAACTCTGTACTTAAGCCTATTTGGTTGTATGGTATTCAACTGTGGGGTGTAGCAATCAAAAGTAACATATTGTGAAGGCACCGTGGTTTACAAAAAATGATGAAACTCATGACTACCTGAAAGTCCATACTATTACCACAGAAATTGAACGATACAAAACCCAACATGCTGAAAGACTGGCATCCCATCCGAATTCCGTCGCAGTTGAGCTGCCTAATCAATCCAATGTGGTTTACATAATAAAGAGATACCATGTAATATAGAAAGGAGAATCAATGCATAGGGCTCGTCTCTTAGTAATGATATAAATAATAATAATATCCTATATTGATAATCTTATAAAACGTGAACCTATTAAAATCAAGCAATGTTAAAACTATTGCAATTACTATATGACTTGACACCGGTATTAACTGTCTTGCTGATCCTCAAAGCCCACCTCTAAAGCTTGCCACACTTTCCGATTATGGGTCATCCTCATCTAAGTAACTCCTACAGTTTTTCGAATATCGTCCTCCCATCTGAGACTCCCCTCTTTTTTTTTACCGACTTCAAAAAAATGAGGAGGTTATCATTTCGGTTGTATTTTTTTCTTATGTTTGTTACCTCTGAACTCCGTCATTTATAAAACGATTTGAACAATTATTTTTTTATTTGAACGAATATACTTCCAGATTGGTCCTACTTTTATCGAAATCCTGTTCTGATGATGGGATCCATGAGGAATTGAGGAAACTCCACAAATATTATTAAGCATGACCTGATTCTATACCCAGGGTTGGCTCCCGACGAGGGGACACCTCAACCGTCAACAGCATAGACACGAAATTTTGTTATACATTCAGTTATGACAGCCCGTTCTAAGTTTCACTATGACATGGCTGTTGCATCCAGGGTTCGCTTCCGATGCGGGGACTCTTCGGCGGTCATCAGCACAGACACGAAATATTGTATATATTGTGTATATTCAACTACAGCCTGTTCCAAGTTTCACTAAGAAAGAACTGCGGCACCCAGTGTTGACTTCCAACGAGGGAACTCCTCAACGGTCAACAGCACAGACACGAAATTTTGTATACGCATAGCCCGTTCTAAGCTTCGCCATGACATGGCTGCTGCACTTATTAACATTTTGGGAGTCGCTTGTTTTTTAATTAAAATGTTTCTTAATTAAAATGTTTAATTAAAAAATTTAAATATTTCTTTTATGCTGTCTTGTACATAAAAAAACTAGAAAAATTACGGAAGCAAAACTAAACTTAATGATGTCACATATTGCATAAGAAAACTTAAATGGAGGTAGGCTGATTATATGGTAAGAAGTAACAAAGAAAAATGGGCTTAAGAAGATATCAGAATGGTGCCTAAGGCCTCGTTTCTTAAACGTTATTAAACATCACTCAACGAATTCGATTATGGTCAGATAACCGATTTCAAATGTAACTAAAACAGATATAAAAAAATATGTCGATCGAATGCAATAACAAGACACACACTTAAACACATTTTACATGCACACATACATATAAACACTTCCGATTGAGGTTGGTTATAAGAGATTGTCTTATGATAGGTAATAAACCCGGCCATTGTAGAATTTCACAATAAAGAGTAGAAACAAACGAAAAATATATCAATAATGCCGCATGCTTCTATATAAGGTCAATCTATTTATTTATATTCCATCACGTATAGACATACGCTTCGTAAGGGCTCGTTCAGCACATTGCTAGCAAAACATTACATGAATTCATAATGTTTCGCCGACGCGCTGCAGGGCGGAGGTGGGACGAAACAGAGAGGGGTCAGAAGCCAGTTTAACCCCCTTTCAGCCCCTCCATCGTTCACCCCCGCACCGACACGGCATTTCCCACAATATGTACTGAATGATGACGTCACCGCTTACCGCAACAGCATAAGTGACGCTCGTTAGTGTGTGGCGAGTAAGTCGAATGAGCCCTGACCTAGGAGTGGTAAAATTAATAACCTAAATTATTTGTAATAATAATAATTATATTATAGTAAACAGATTACGGAAGAATTCTGCGGTGAATATGTAAAGGGAGCTAGGTCATAAAACACATCAAAAAACATCTTAAATAATATTTCTTAAACAAGTAAATATAATAAAAATAATTAAAAAAAACACGACTGCCACTACAGAATGTAAACTATTGTATTTATAATTACTTTTATTACGGTTTTATTACGAAACATTTGTGGTTTATGTATATATCCATATAGATATATTTATATACTGTTTAATACAACTGCGACTGCGCTCAAGACTCTTATTCCGGGTCTTCTGAAAGGCAATATTTAAGGACGAGTGAAATAATTATATTATATTTTTCCTTTTCTTCTTTCTTTTCTTTCTTCAATATTAAAAAAAAACCATAAAATTTCCCTAATAATAAAATAAAATATTATTAAAACAAAATTTATAACTTTAATTCCCCTCCACTTCCTCCTATCCCATTCCTAGGCGACTGTATATTTTTACGATCTTTAAGTGGAAACTTTTAACTGGCATTGTAGTCTATAAATAAAATTCAGATATTTCTCCTGTTACAATAGCTGTAAGTTTCCTTAATAATAATAAAATAAAAAAATAAAATAAAAATATATTTTAGTAATATATCTACTTAATCAGACCTTTCATTTGACACTAGACATGCTAAATTTATGTTAATTTATTGACATTTTACATTTAGACAACAACTTGCTTGATATTTGGACAGTTAGTGTTTTCTACGACACTCTGGATGACATAACGATTCTAACAATATCACACATTTCTGAATCGCTTCAAGCGTTTAGAAGTTATGGTGAAATAAAGAAACGGAAAACATAATTAGATTAACCCTGAATACATTACACTCTTTTTGTTGGGCAGTCGTGTTTTTTTATACTTTTTTTTTCTTTTGAACATGTTTTTCTCTTTTAAACGTTTATATGTTAAAATGTTTTTCCTGGAACAAGTTATGGAACTGATCTTCACTATAAGCCTGACACAACTTGCTGTTGGTTTATTGTTTGTTTTTTTAGCTAAAAGTTTATTCATTGTTATTACATATTAGTTTCGTGTTACACTTGTTGCAAACCGCCGTACGTTACTATAATAAATAAATAAATATCTCTTTTATCTTATTCTTAAACAAGAAATAGCCAAAACACATTCAATTAGTGATAACATTTTTGAAATATATTTTTAAATATAGGGTAAATAAAAAGACGAGCACTTACAATATCTAAATGTCAAATACGCCAGGAATTCGTCGACAGGCTACATATTTTGCTTTATTATATACTAGCTGTTGCCCGTGGCTTCGCTTCGCGTAGAGTTTCCAATCGAGTTGATAGTTTAAGTAGGGTATCGTTTATTTGCTTTTTGGGATGCTACCTGTAGGTATATAGTGCAATCATTTAAGACGTCCCTCCCAGATGAACGCTACCTATCTCGAAGACGTAGGTACGCGTTTTGTCCCTCGCCGCCCGCCGCTTTTCGCTGAACGCTGACATTGCTGGGCCAGCCGCCGCCGCGCCTCCGCTTGATATTTCAAAGTGCTAGCACGCGGTACTAATTTCATGATATATCTTAAACTATCGACAACTGCCAGTAATTATTAATTTGTAATATGTATGTATAAATATAATATAACTTATATATGTATTCCCATTTACTTATTTTGAATTTATGTTGTATAAGTATGATTTATATGTTTGCGGTTAACTCCATAACTTTTGCAGTCATTTGATTAATAAATATTTACGGATGTATTGTATTTTTTGTTTCATAATTTAGTTTGTAAAATATTTTTCAAATAATTTCGAACGGCGTAAGTTATAATCGGCATATGAACATGTTTTTTTTAAGAATTATGTATCTAATTATAAGTTCATGCTGTTACTTACCTAAATAAATAAAATAAAATAAATAAATACCACCTAAAAACTTACATATATGGCTAATTTTATCTCCATTTAACACTCGTGATGATGGTTTTTTTTTTATATAAGGATTTATGCTATATTGCTAACGTCTTCAACTTTAAATTATCTATTTTTTCTTATTTTTTTAAGATATAAAAGCAGTTATTGTGGCCTAAATATATACGTTGGAGTTATGCTGTCGCAGACTTTCAATAAGATCCCTTTATGGCCGACTTTAGACATAGATTTTTTATTACATATTATTATGTCAAACCGTTTCATCAACGCATGCCGATAAAGCAACTCACCAGCTCATTTTCTTCGACTTGATTTACAATAATCCAGATTTCGTATTAAAAACCTAAAACGCGTTATATTCTATGTTTCGAGTCATTATCTAAAACCAACATTGGGAACTGCATTGATCGAATGCCTGAAGCTGTTATTTCCTACGCTGAGTTGCAATGGGCGGTAAACAAACAGTCCCCAGCTCATGCTCATTACGGTGCAATTAAACTACCCTCTAACAATACAATGTAGTGGGGGATGTAAACGACTCGTAGCATCAGACATTTGGCATACTCGAGTGTTGTGCAAGCTTAATGGTCTGGGCTGTTGACAAGTTATGGTTATTCTACTTATGGTTATTCATTAAGGGTCAGCCAAAAGCAAAAAGCACTTCCCGTAAGGGTGGACTAGAAATACGCATTTTTCAAAAAAGAATACATATGTAACTCAGACTGTGGTCTATACGTAGGAATTTCCCTGGCGCGTAACGATGTTGGAGTGACAGTAGCTACCGTGCCGTAATGTTATTTCCTTAAGTCGGGACCTTGGGATCTCGCTTCTAACATGACAGCATGTAGTAATTGAATCAAGTTGAAACTAGAGTATACTGCTATTACCGTATTAACCGTACGGAAAATGTTCATACATATAATCGATTAATAGAGTTTCAACAAAATTCCTTGTAATTTAACAATATTACTATTGAAACATCGTTATTCTGTATAAAACCGTAATAACAAAGTGGTTATGTAAGAATCAATCCGATATTTTTCTCATTTTAATATAAGCATTTTTACAAATGATTCTGCTGTAAATTGTATATGAATAGGCCCGTCAAAGACTAAATATACGACATAAACCACATTTATACCGCAATATTTTTCAAGTAACTAAAAAATAAAGAACTCTACAGGCAAGCACGGGAATTGGTAAAAACGATGGGGTTTCGTTATACATGGACGAGGAATTGACGAATCGTCGTCCGACGCAACGACACCTCTCCAGCGTTCAAAATTTGCACAACAGGTGATCTCAAGAAAATAACGTCCTAATTCTCACAATATTTGTCACTTTCTGTAAAATTTACTTGTCTTCTTTGAATTATTTTATGTTTATTTTTTCGCTATTTTATTGTTACCTGAATATTTTAATATCAAATAACCTTTTATTTAACATTTTTAAAATAATTATCGCAATAGTATCAACAATATTAACCTAACTTTACAAAATTTTATTAAAACTTATAAAATATACACTAGTTATTATTATCTCCTTATTAGGTAATCAATTTTAAATATATACGTAAAATATCATGTTTATCCTCATTTATCTATTTTATTATTTTAATTTTTATCTAATAATTACTTTTTGAAACCCGTTTAGAATATTTACTGATTATTTAAAAAGGCGTAGTATCTGATTAAGGTTTCAATTTTATACTTTTTTATTTTTTATCATCCAGTTTTTTGTGTACATGGTGTAAATATAAACAGTATAAGTTTTAAGTGCCGATGTTATTATGCACAATTTAATAATAATAATAATAAAACGCTTTATTCTTAGGAAAAGGCGAGCTTATTGCCTGCAGGCAATATTTTAGAGCTAACTTACAAATTAATTCGTTATAATATATTGTAATTTACCACAAATGATATAAATAAATAAATAAATCTAAGGACGAAATTCGGTAAAAAAAACTCCAGAAGTATTTTCCTGTGAGGACCATAGTAATCGCTATAGGTAGATATATAAAATAAAAAGATTTCGTTAATCTCACAGTCAAATATTTCAAGCTTAATCTATATAAATTTTTAACCTTTAAAAAAATACCACTTTTTTGATAAAAATCGCCAAAAAACAGTTAATAAATATTTTGCAGAGATATTTTTTTGTTACATTTAATTGAAAAATGAATGAATTTCAAGGGATTTTCAACCACATTAGACAATTCATCAACCTATTGACTTCTAAACTGACACTGGATGATATCGTTATGGTAATAAGCCTCTTGTTTATAGATAATTGCCCGCGTACTCTCATAACATATATAATAAATAAAACTTTAGTAATATGAAACCGTTTTATCTTTATTTTAATAACATGTTTAATTGAAAAATATATAGTTGCACATATTATTTTGATAACACCATGTGATATTTAATCATTAAAATAATTCAAATTAGTCATTCAAATCAACATGGAAAGT
Organism: Micropterix aruncella; assembly: GCA_944548615.1. Taxonomy (NCBI): domain Eukaryota; kingdom Metazoa; phylum Arthropoda; class Insecta; order Lepidoptera; family Micropterigidae; genus Micropterix; species Micropterix aruncella. The sequence goes on along the minus strand of OX155960.1, from coordinate 25,085,529 downwards.
GTATATTTTACTTTTAGGCATTATATTTAGAAGCTGACAATTAATATTGATTGACGTTATATGATGGATAAATAAATAAAAATAGAGGGTAAGTACGAGGGTCATCCAGAAAGTAAGGTTACGAGAGCTCCTGAGGCCGATGGTTTTTTTTATTTCAAAGTTGGTACACTTGGCGTGTAGAAGTGTCCTAACGGTTATTCTGTTAGGTCCCGCGTATTTGTCGGCTATTTCGTTCTATCACAGTAAATTATTTCGATGTAGAGGTATAGGCGCGCTCCCGCCAGCTCCCGTCCGTGCGAGATCAGCGCGTTCATACATTATTTGGTTTTGCAGAACTATACCGCCGCGAATATCCATCGGATGACGGTCAATGAAACATGGGCGTGTGACTGCATACCGCAATCCAAAAGAGAATCACTTTAGTGGCGTCATTCATCTTACCCAGCCACCAAAACTTTCAAGACGACCCATTCAGCCCGAGAAGTGATGGCATCTGTTTTATGGGTCCGTATGGGGATGCTGCAGGTGGATTATATACCTAAAGGAACTGTCATTAATGCAAATGGTTACTGTAATACCCTAAAAAGAGCAATTCAAAGCCGCATAAGGGGAATTCTGACCCATGGAGTCATCCTTTTGCATGACAACGCCAGGCCCCACACCGCGCGAGTTTTAAAGGGGCTGCTGACAACGTTTGGATGGGCTATTGTCACACATTGCCCCTATTCGTCCAAGTATTCGCCTTCGGACTATAACCTTTTCACTAAACTAAAGGAGTTTTTGGGTCGTTTTTTAAGCTATTGCATAGCTTTTATCGCGGGCCTAGGCCAGCGCGGCGACCGAATAAAGAAATTTCTTAACGAAAATTAATGATTTTAAACTGATAATTACGTCTAAACGAGTAATGCTTACCATTCGAAAAAAATATATGTTAAACAAGAACACTTTCATAATATTCTTAGCTTTGAATATTTTAGATTTTGTTTATATTACATAGTGTAATTAATTTGTGAAATTAGGTCTAACCGAACACAAAAACGACTACTACGCAAATACTATCTGGCGTATTATTATGAAACCTGCACAATTTTAAAGATAATTTAATTATCTATCTTTTAATCTACGAATTTTTTCGAATAATCCGTTTTTTTTTGCTTTATCGAATAAAAAATTCGTGCGCGGCGCTCTATCGGAAGACGTTTAAATTATTCCGAATCATTTGCTTTCGCAGCCGCTAATGATTCGGAATAATTTCAACGTTTTCCGATAGAGCGCAGTTATCTGATATCAGAAAAAATAAAATAAATAAATAATTATAATTGCATAAGTTGTTAAAAATGCTATGCAATAGCTTTACCGCGGCAGTCCCCGAGTGCCACACGTATTTTTTTTTTTTACAACTATCAGGAGGACGAGGAAGTTGTGAAGAAGTGGCGGAAAGAGCTGGCGGCGGAGATCAACAACACTATAATACAAAAGCTGATGCCCCAACAAAAAAAAAGATTCAATCACTACAGTATTGAAAAATAGTTCAATATATTTGTGTGTCTCCTAAGAATTTCAATTAAATTAAAGCATTTTTTGATCCTACATAAAGGTTGTCCCCTTACTTTCTGGATGGCCCTAGTACGCGTAATAAATATACGCAATAACGTACTTATGTACCTACTTACACATAATAATATTCAGATATGATAAATATAAATAAAAGACATTTGTTTATTTTTATTTATTTTTTATCCATCATATATATTATTGCATTATATATATTTATTGTATCACAAAAAAAAAACAAAATATATGATAATAATAATAAATAACTATTTTATTGGAACAAATATATTATTATATTTTTTTGGAAGTAATACATTACAATAATTAAAGGTCCTACAAACAAAAAATATAATATAACCTACAAACATATAACCTAACTACAAAATATAATCTACAAACAAAAAATGTTTATATCTATTTCTTCACAATTGTTTTTGTATTATGAGCTATGCCGAGGATAGTTCATTTCCCCTTTGTAGCAACACCCCTTGCACAGCTAGACATATTCTAGCTGGCTGCAAGGTGGCCTTGGATCAAGGACGGTACACTTACCGCCACCACAAAGTCCTTGCTGTTATTCGCGAGGTACTTAGCCTCTCAGTGGCTCGTGCCAACAAGGGTTCCACAGTATCCTCCAAACCCCCAATACAGTTTGTGCGGGTTGGCTCTAAAGGCAAAAAACACCCCACTGCAAAACCTTTCTCAATAATCGAGAAAGCTACAGATTGGATTATGGAGGTCGATTCGGTCTCTAAGCAGTATAAATTCCCTGAAAGTCTCGGATGCACAGCCCTGCGTCCAGATATAACTCTTTACTCTCTATCTCGGAAGATGGTCCTTATCGTAGAATTAACTGTTCCATGGGAATCAAATATCCCAAAAGACCACGAGTACAAATTAAATAAATACCATGACCTCGCAAATGTCGTCACCCGGAACGGCTTCACTGTTCACCTTCACGCGGTGGAAGTAGGCGCTTGTGGCCTGCCAGCTAAATCTTTGTTTCACTTTTTTAAAGATCTTGGTCTCTCCAGGAAAATAATCAACTCCTTTCTAGAAAAAATATCTAAAACCGCGATTTCTGCATCTCAAATTCTATGGCTTCAAGGGGGAGTGAATGGGTGGTAAGGTAAACGCTCACATGTGGCAAGACAGCTGTCCTAAACCTACCACAGCCGGTTCGTAAGACCGGAATCCACTGCTCACCCCCCAGAAGTGTAAAAAAAAATTGTATTATGATGGGCCCGACTCCGGTCGGTGGCAGCTCCGTTTGTATTTTATTTTATTTTATTTATATTTTATATTATAATTATACAATTATACTTCTAGATCTGCCCGTATTTTTACTTAGGAGTGGGTAGTTGGTCATTTTATTATGCTTGTCACTCTCTCGCCAACTCAAAGAAAGTTACAATGAGATATTACAGCGTAGGTACCACAACATTAATAATTCATGAAACTTCATAAACAGCAGCGGACTTGAGACTGCAAATATTTTATAGTACAACTTTAATTAGCAATATCTACAAGAATAAAATGGATACGTCTTTATATAGGTAAATGAAAAAATATGTCAGACGCAAACAAATTGTTAAAGCGCCTATTACCTATTAAGCTATAATCCCTATAATAAAGGTATCATAAATTAATGAAAGTTCAGGTACAATTCTTGGAAAAAAATATTCATTTTACTGCAGTAGCCGTAATTATATTTTCCTAATAAATATTATTTAGGTGAGCAACGCCTAAATAAGCTTTAATAAGAAAATATAACTAGGGAGACCTATAGAATAGAATTAATAACTATTTCCCGTAGACAATAGAATTAATAACTACTTCCCAGAATTGTTAAATGACTCTTTTATTCCTGAACTTTCTTAAATATCCGATATACCTTGGGGTATGGCCTACTAGGTTATAGGTGCTGAAACAAGTTCGTTTATGAGCGAAATAAATGCACTTCAGGAAAGTGTGTTTAAAATAAGCCTAAAAACGGGATTTCCTAAATACAAAATCGAAGACTATCGCGGTTGTTTGACATTATAAATAGGATAAAATAGAATTTACTGCGTGAAATTTGTAGCACCCGACGTTTCGGTGACATTGCAGCCGCCGTTGTTCAGGGTAGACTGAAAGAGCTGTCAATCCGTTGTTTTGCGGGATCGGAGCGCGCGAATTTCGAAAATCCGTTTTGCACACAACACTCACTGTATCCTATCTTACGTCCTATCATTCGGTGTTCGGCGGCGGGAACATTTTGAGAAGAGGGTTCCACGTAGAAGAAAGTTTGTAACCGTCGTCTCTATTGAAGTTCGGGGTTCTTCTTATTTCAATGGCTTTCCGGATCATGCGGGGAAAGTACAATTGTTCCTTGGATATCACAATGGGATTTTGAAACTGCATCCAGTGGTTACTTCCGCTATCCAATATAATAAGTTCGCAGATCGCCGATTTTTTTCGCTGAACGTTTTTAACAGCTTTTATGTGTTCCGTCAGTCGCGTGGCTATGGGCCGTTTCGTTTGTCCAACTTAGGCTAAAACGCAGCCGCATTCGACATACACACCCGGGGTTTGCAGTGGTATTACATCCTTAACAGGCCTCAAAAATCGAGCTATATTTTGGGTCGGCTTGAAGATCGTTTTTCAAGCCGAAAATCTATTGGGTACTCGAATACATATAAAGGAAAATAATAAAACTACGCGATTATACTCGGAAAAAATCCGGTATGTATTAATGATTAAACCACGATTTTTTACTACACCATAATTTCTAAACGCTTGAACCGATTTAAAAGTGTGTGATATTGTTATAATCTGTATGTCATCCCAAGTGCCATAGGGTACCTAAACTGTCCAAATGACCAAATGTTTATAAATTAATATAAATATATCGTGTTTAGTGTCAAATGAAAGGTCTAATTATGTACATTACGGAAATATACGTCTATATATATGGATAATTACATAAACCACAAATATTTCATATCAAACCATAATAAAAGTAATTATAAATACATTAGTTCACTTTCTGTAACGACAGTCGTGTTTTTTTATTATTTTAATATGTTTACTCGTTACAGTTTACGTTTGTTACGTGAACACCAGTCAGTAACGTCTTGATATTGCGGTAATTAAAAATCTGATTTTGAATGTTCAAATCCTTGCTGAAAAATATACTACCTAAGTCAGTTTTTAGATTGATTTTTTCCCTTTATTACAAAAATGAATACAAACGGTCTGTATTTAAACTATGAATCGATGTTACTCGCATGAGGCATTTATTACTTAGACAAGTATATATAGAAACAGTAGTTGTTATACTAAGGTTTATTAAAAAATAGATTTTTCATATATTAAACCATCTTGTCGTAAAAAAAATTTTTGAATAACTCCTGGCTAACGCCAGAACGCATGGTTAGAGCAAGCGAGACGCCCTCTGTTACGCCACAGGACAGAGAGATAAAGAATATCGAACGTGCATGTGCTGTAATGCTAAGTATGATATTATAGATATTTCATAAATATTAGGCATGTAACTAATAGAAATTTATTAATGGAGAGTAGGGTAAATTATTAGGAAATAACCTCTTAGAAATTTCAACATAATTCAAATAGCATACAAATAAGAAATTTATTAATATATCATTTGAGGGTGTGAAGAAATATAATTTCAGATAGAGAGGTGTCTATACCTGGGCGCAGCAGCCATATCATAGTGGATCTTAGAACGGGCTATCATAATTGAATGCTATACAGAATTTCGTGTTTGTGCTGTTGACCTTTGAAGAGTTTACTCGTTGAAAGCCAACCCTGGGTGCATCAGCGCTATCGCATGAAAACTTAAAACGGGCTATCATAATTGAATCCGTATACAAAATAATTTCGTTTCTGTGCTGTTGACCGTTGAGGAGTTCTTTCGTTGGAAGCCAACCCTGTGGCGATAAAACGTAGAAAGGGATATCATAATTGAATGCGTATACAAAATTTCGTTTCTGTGCTGTTGACCGTTGAGGAACCAACCCCAGGTGCAGCAGCCATGTCATAGTAAAATTTAGAACTGGCTTATCATAATTGAAGGCGTATACACAATTGTGTGTCTGTGCTGTTGACCGTGTAAAAGTATCCTCGGTTGGAGCTGATCCTGGGTGTAGAATCAGTTCATGCTCACCATAAGAATTGTCATCGAAACAGAACCAACGTGTAAAATTTCAACTTCTTATGATATGATATGAGGAACTGGTTCTAATTAAGCTTGCAAGATTTGACCTTAACAAACTAACAAGCCAGGTAAATACAATATTGTAAAAATACGATGTAGGCAAAGTTGACACTATGTTCCTATGCTACTAATATGGAAGTAGCCATCTACTTTTTCCTTTGCACTTAGCTACCCGCGCTTCACTGGGTAAAAGTGAGGAAACTTCTTTGCCAGCAACTGCAAGTTTTCAAGAGAAACAGCTGCAATCGCAGTAGAGATTTTAATTAATGAACCCATAGGGGCGGACGTGTTCGTGCATGGCTTGCAATTAATATTATGTGGTCCTTGACGATGTCCAGGACCCTTGAGAGTGCCCTGTCTTTTTTTCGGCCGTATTTTGCGTTCTGGCAACATTTTCCCTCTCCCTGCGCTGCTCGGCGTGGGCGAGAGGGGCGGGGGTGACGCCCGCCTCTCCCGCCTTCCACCGAGCGTTGGCTCCTCATAGCTTCTGTTTTTTTCGGACCGACTGGACGTGCGTCGCGCGCGCAAGCTTACAAGGACGCGACGCCATTGTTGGCGCGAAAAAGGCAACATAAAACAAGTGTCTTCCAACGGCGACATGGACAACATTGAGGTGTACGGTGGTGAAAGTGACGACGTTTTAACGCGGGCGTCCACCGCGTCGTGTTCTGTCGCTCGCGTCTCCGAATCGCCGCGCGGGCGGCGCGGGGGCGCGGTCGCGGAACGCCGATCGGATTCGAGACGCCGCTCGGATTCGCGACGCCGCATCTCTGAATCTCCGCGTGGACGGCGCGAAGACACGGTGGCGAGACGCCGCTCGGATTCGCGGCGCCGCATCTCCGAATCTCCGCGTAGACGGCGCGAAGACGCGGTGGCGAGACGCCGCTCGGATTCGCGGCGCCGCAGCTCCGAATCTCCGCGTGGACGGCGCGAAGACGCGGTGGCGAAGCGCCGCTCGGATTCGCGACGCCGCGTCGCCGGATCGCCGCGCGGGCGACGCGAGGACGCGGTAGCGGAACGACGCTCGGAGTCGCGGCTTCACACGGAGTCGCGGCGCCGCTCCGATTCACGGCGCCGCACGGATTCGTGGCGCACGCGTTCATCCGAACGAAGGCGCCCCAGGAAGAAGCGAAGACGGTCATCCTCTTCGTCGTCGTCACCGACATCGGAGCCAAGAAGGAAGGGGAGGAAGAGGAGAAAGAAGACAGCAGAGGTATTCGCCGACATGTTATCTTTCTTCAAGGAGCAGGTGAGTATGAATCCTAATTCTTACAACAACCGGAAGCCTCCGACGCGGAGGCCATAACCCCACAAAATTCGGATCTAGAGTCCGGGTTTGAACCGAGAGACCTCTCCACCAGGGTCAAAACGCCGTCGGCCCCGGTCGCGAAGGCTTCCACCGTTAAAAGAGTAGGGGAACTGCAGCGTTTCGGTACTCAGGACTGGACACAGGTGAGATACGCGGACACCCTCAAGCCCTATCTGGCGTCGCCGGGACTAGAGGAGTTGGCTCTAAACGAGGAGCTCAAGTCGGTCTACCCCGGCAAGCTTCCGCTGACCGCCGAGGAACGCACTTTCGCCGCCCTCACGCACGCCGCCTTACGAGAAAGAGAGGAATTCAACGATGGAATGCGCCATATGCTCACACGGGAGCCGGGGGGCCTCACACTCCAATCTCTCGCATCTCTCGCCGAAAAGGGGAACGACTTTTTCTCGCGAGAGAATGGTTTCTATGCCACCTCGGACAACATTCTCCAGATTTTATGCGGGAAGCGAGCGGAGTGCGTCGAATCCCGCCGGGAGCGTATCCTGGAGCGGATCGACAACGTTGGTCTGAGAGAAAGTCTCCGCAAAATACCGCCGAGCACAGACCATCTGTTTGGGAAGGACCGGCTCAAGGAGCTGATCGCCGACCGTGGCGGCATCGACCGGTGGTACACCCTCCTCGCAGGGCCGCCGAGAATGCCGATACCGGGCCGCGCGACCCTGTCCGCGGCCCCCGTCTCACAGCCGTCCGCCTCTCACCGCCCGAGAGAGGTTGTCCCCCCGAAGGCCGCCCGCGCCCCGCAGCCCTTTCGTCCGAAAGCTGCCAGAGGCGCGGCGCCCCCCGCGAGAGCAGCGCACAGGGCCAACGACAAGAAAAGGGGGGGGAGTCGCCGAGACAACTGGCGGCCCGACCCCCGCAGAAAGTGACACGAAGCGGGCCCCGTTCCGGGGGGGATGCTTGCAAAACTTCCTCCCGGAATGGACGGAGAGGGGAGCGCCGCGACCGATTCTCGATCTACTGTCCGGCGCGCTCATCCCCTTCTTCCGAAAGCCCCCCTTAACGATGACCACCTCGAATGCTCCGCGAACGAAATCATCACCGGACATGACGAAACAAATTGCCGAACTGAAAGACCTGGGGATTCTCGAAAGGGCGGACGACAACCCGGGGTTCTTTTCCACCATGTTCCTCACTGCAAAATCGGACGGGTCCCAGAGGCCAATTTTCAACTTAAAGGCCCTGAACGAGTTCGTAGAAACCTCCAGCTTCCACCTAATATCACACAGGAGGGTTCCGACGTTCCTCCAAGAAGGAGACTTCATGGTGAAGGTGGACCTACGAAACGCATACTTTCACGTCCCGATTGCAGAACGCCACAGAAGATTCCTCAGACTGATCTACGGCGGGGAAACCCTTCAGATGCGAGCCCTTCCCTTCGGTCTTTCGGCAGCACCAAAGATGTTCGCTACCATCACCAACTGGATAGCGGAACTTCTAAGAGAGAAAAATATCCGAACGATAGTCTACCTCGACGACTTCCTTCTGGCGAACCAATCCCGGGAACGGCTAAAGGGGCAAGCTCTGGAAATGGTGCAATTGCTGGAATCTCTAGGCTGGGCGATCAACAGGGAAAAATCGACCCTAGAACCGGTCAGAGCGGTAGAGTACCTAGGCATCACATGGGACACGGAAAACAACCGAAAATTTCTGGCGGCGAAAAAACAAGCGGCGATCCGAACAGCCGTAAGGAGTCTAAGGAAGCCAGAGATCAGGTTGAAAGAACTCCGCTCCCTGCTAGGAAGACTAAACTTTGCCGCGTTCGTGGTACCGAGGGGCCGCCTACACAGCAGAGAACTCCAAAGAGCACTGAGAGGACCTCGAAACGGCCAGAAAGTTCCCCTGAACGAACGAGCCCAAGAAGAATTGTCGTGGTGGCTCAAGTCCACCGGCCTCTCGACTCCGATCCACGCAGTGAAGAGCTGCAATTTCCTGACGACAGACGCAGCCGACTTAGGATGGGGGGCCCAACTGAACAGTACCCTCTTCTACGGGTCATGGACAGAATCGCAGAAAAGCTGGCACTCCAACCGGAAAGAGCTTTTCGCAGTACAGGCAGCGATCCAGGAATACAAGCACGACCTGCGGGACTCGAGAGTGCTGATCCAATCGGACAACAAGACGGTAGTCGCCTTCATCCGGAACGAAGGAGGCACGAGGTCCGAGGCCCTCCTGAACCAGACCAGGGACCTTATGCGGATGGCGGACAGCCTCCGGATCGACCTAGACGCCTTCTATCTCCCGGGCCGATACAACGGCATAGCAGACCGACTGTCCAGGAGAAAACCGATACCGGAATGGCACATACGACGAACGGAGACGGAGAGAATCTTTCGAATATGGGGAATGCCGGAAGTCGACCTCTTCGCATCCAAAACATCATGCGTCCTTCACCCCTATGTGACGAAAGACTGCGGAGACTCTGCGGCACTCTTCGTGAACGCCTTCAGTCGCCCTTGGCACTTCCATCTGGCCTGGGTGTTCCCACCTCCGAACCTCATTCCTCAGGTTCTGGCCCATCTCAACAAGGCGACGGGCACATACCTCTTGGTCGCCCCCGAATGGAAGAAAGCCTTTTGGCTCCCGGATCTGCGGGAACGAGCGCAAGAGTCTCCAATGAAGATCAGAGATCTAGGGAAAACACTAGTCGACTTGACCACCGGACTTCCCCCACCCGACCTGAAAGACCTCGAACTCTCAGTGTGGAAAATTGCGGGTGGAGCGACAGGATAGCAAACTGGACGAATGAAGAGAAGGATCTCCTGAAAGCCAGCTGGAGACCATCCTCGATAGCAACGTACAAAGCATCCTGGAAGATATGGTCGGCATGGGCTAGAGAGAAGGGTGTACCCGAAAGAGACCCCAAGGGCGGAGACGTAGCGAGATTTCTATGCTACCTACATAGGGTTAGGGGCCTGGCCTACAGAACCATCCTGGTCTATAAATCCACATTGTCGACATTCTGCAGACGCAACTTCTCGTCGGACTTCCTGGTAAGGAGGATTCTAAGAGGCATAGCCCTATCAAGACCGCCCGCCCGCCAAGCCCCGACTTGGAACCCTGCAACACTGGTGAACTGGCTCGAGCATAACGCAGTCAATTCGGAAAGCCTATACGATGTGTCGAGAAGGACGGCCATCCTATTACTACTAGCCTCGGGGAGAAGAGTGCACGACCTTACCCTCCTGAACATATCCCGAGAGGGCTTCATCGACAAAGGCTCATATATCGTCTTATGGCCAGAGTTCGGATCCAAGACAGACACGAACAAACATAGACAATCGGGCTGGAGACTAGTGGATGGACTAAGCCGAAACATAAACCCAGTCTACTGGCTCAGGAAACTGAAAGAGCTCAGCGGGAATAGACGGGGTCGGCTGAAGTCATTGTTCCTAAGTACAAGAGGGGAGACCCAACCAGCGTCCAGAACCATAATAGGGAACTGGATAAAATCCCTCATGAGAGAAGCGGGCATAGACGCCACCCCGGGCAGCACAAGAGCAGCAGTCGCCTCGCAGAACTGGATCGAGGGTCTCCCAACGGAAGAAATAATGAGAAGAGGAAACTGGACCCGTGAAAGCACCTTCCAAAAATTTTACAGGAAGGACATCCAGAAGAGCACCCTACCACCAGGGAACCTTCTGGCAGCCCAGTTTAATCCGGAATAAACATGATGATTCCGGCCTCTCGTTTCTCTTTCCCATTTCAGGTTCATCACATAGCATCATCGGAGCGGTCACCGGGAGATAACAAACAATCTCTCAAGGGTCCTGGACATCGTCAAGGACCACATAATATAGGAGTTTTACCTGAAAATAAAACTCTTATTATGTGCTTGACGATGTCCAGGACCCGAACGAGCCCTACCCGGTGATCAGAAGCTATGAGGAGCCAACGCTCGGTGGAAGGCGGGAGAGGCGGGCGTCACCCCCGCCCCTCTCGCCCACGCCGAGCAGCGCAGGGAGAGGGAAAATGTTGCCAGAACGCAAAATACGGCCGAAAAAAAGACAGGGCACTCTCAAGGGTCCTGGACATCGTCAAGCACATAATAAGAGTTTTATTTTCAGGTAAAACTCCTATATTAATGACCTGAATGTTCGCAAAGTGGATGCAAGTTTTGGCGGGAAAACTCAGTTCGGTCCCACTTATTCTAGTGACAGGTGGATTCGTTTCGAACATACCGCCCTACCCACCTCCGCCAGAGACAACACTCCGACGAACTAGAGAGCATTTGAACAAGAATATATCCAATTTATTATTCATCGTATAAAAAAATCTTCCTTTTGCAAAAGGGAGCACTGCGCAGCATGTATCAGGTACAGCCTATTACCTCATGTAGAGAATACTTTAGTAAGGCTAGGATAATGACTATGTATTCAGCATTTATATAACAGTGCTTAATGTATGCCAGACAGCCCCTAACAGAAACTGCAACTAGAGCGGACATTCACTCTCACCATAGATATTCATATTTATTCATATTCACCACAGACATTCACATTCTTCTTAGACAGGACATTCACTACACCCGCGGTAGCTCCCTTGTATGGGTGCCCTAAAGAAGACTGGCAAAAATACAGAAAAGCTTCTTATACCTTATCATTAAATTGAACAATCTACTCCCTACCACTATCAAACAGCTGGAGGACGTAAAATAAAAATAAAAACATTATGGAGATGCTGATAAGCTACCCTTTCTATGACCTGACCGAATTTCGGGGAAGAGCAATCGATATTACACTCGTATATCTACAACGTTGCAAACTCAATGTCGAGGAAATTCTATTATCTCATAGAAGATGTTTTATTCGCGAGTTGACAATTTATTTTACTTCTCTTCCACCATGGCTAAGCTGGGTACAAAGTGAGCTGGATTTATAAAGATATTTCGTAAGATATATATAATATTTATTCAGCACAGGAAACGGATTAGGATAGCACTTACATATATCTAATCTCTCAAAGAAAACTACTACATATAGTATCTATATTTAAAAACATATATTTCTTTTATAAAATATGTATCCCCAAAGACCACTGCTGCATGCAATATCCGAAAGCTTAACATTTAGGGAGACAATAAATGTTTCTTGTTTCACCTTTGACCTTTCCTTTGTCAAGCGTTTTGCCTGAAAATATTTCGCCTCGAAGAACAAGAGCTACAGGTACATTTATTATAAGGTGCCCGATTTCAAACGATCCTTCATAATTGCCACTTCTTACGTAATCTCTCTAACCCAGGTCAGGTCAACCTGGCGTCATCTATTCTGAGAAACCATTCGTTGGCCACCCGATTCTGTGTGAGTTTGACGGGTTAAGTCTAGGGATTGACGGTAAAGAGTCTAGAAATGATATACTGATTCATAGGCAGCAGGGGTGAATGTTGACCTAATGTTTGCAGCCACTCTTGAAACGACTAATTGGCCACGCGAGCTCAGAGACGAGCAAAAGACGCTACGGACCGCGATAAATTTAAACTGAATTACCGCTGAATTTACATCAGCTAGAGGCTGCGCAAGCGAATTCTGACACATAACCTGACGGGAGGACGAAGAAATCCTGCCATATCTGGTAGTCAATGCGCGAGGTCGGCCGTTAGATCTCTTCCCATCGCCCCATGGCAAGGCGCTGAACTATGACGGGCTTGTTGGCGCTGCTAGGCGGTGGACTATATTTATCTCTAAGTCTTTACGTTCATTCCAGGTTAAAAGAATGATCACTAAGTTATTCCTTTTTGGAACGACAAGTTCGTTTATTGTAGGTAACAACATCATACTGACGAAAGTCTGAAAGGGCGCCCAGCAATAAATTCAAACTCAAATTACAGCCAACGTCAGGTAGAGGCCGCTAAAGCGACCTCGAATCTGTGACCAGACTGTATAGTACGAGATCTGGTATTAGAAATATATATCCTCATTTGTTATTTAACTACGATAAAGATTATATGTTAGATAATATACCCATTGATAAATCGCAAATTGGTTGACTAGCTAAATCGCGTACCAATGCTATTAAATAATATATTTTTTAATTATTTTTTATCGATCAACTTCCCCTATTTGTTATTTATAAAAAACGAGCATTAGCTAGGAGAATATGACTCTATGAATAAGAAATACATATATAGGTTGCCTACTTTCTTATCAGCCCGACTATGGAGTAGCCAGGTATAAACAGGGGAGCAAGCGTTATTAATATAACCTCATTAGTTATTTAATCGTTTTTCTATGAAATAAAAGGTTATTTTATTCTCTACACAACAGTATTAGGTTGCCTTAGCAAAAGTTTGTCACATCCATGGTTGCCTATATTATAGATGTTGAGTTTTTAGCGCGAACGTGGGGAGTGTCAGAGAAACGTTGCACGCCACTCCATGTGACAGACAAGGATGCCGAGAGTTCTTCTGAAAGAAGATTTTTCCGATAGTGTAAGCGCGCTCTATGGATCAAATACTGGATTCAAGGCAGATTAAATATAAACAATTATACATTTTTATTCATCATATTTATGGCAACTTCATAGTTGGGCTGAGTAGAAAGTTGGCAACCTATATATTTCTAATTCCTTGAGTCATTTTCTGTTAGCTAATGCTCGATTTTTATGAATAACAAATAGAGGAAGGAGACCGATAAAAAATATTTTAATAATATATTATTTAACAGCATCAGTACGCGATTTAGATCAATGTGTATATTATCTAACATATAATCTTTATAATAGTCAAATAACGGATTAGGGTACTATATATTTCTAATACCAGATCTAAGATTAGTAAGATTAAGAAATCCGTCTAAATCTATTATTAAGGGCGCCAGTATGGCCCGCTGGGTGGCACTTCCCAGTGCAAAGCGGTAAGGCATTGGACTCTTACGGGCTATTGGCGTAGCTTGTCTATGGATTGTGTTGTCCATAAAATCCTAACATTCCTTAACCCGAGACAGAATGCCATGCCAAATCCTTATAACCCCCTGGGGTGGCTGGTTCGCACGTAGTAATTGCCACCCCCAATTATCGACGCAACGGTTGACGTCACTTTCATTTGAGCGATGATAATTGATATACATGCTTATTTGAGCACTCTATCAAAGCTTTTGATTAATAGTGTTAGTTCGCGGTTTAGATCCTTTACAGAAATAGATGTTAGGCGATTGCGCCTTTAGGTGTCTAATTAAATTACAGAAAGGGTGAAACAGTCATTAACGATTTGCCAGTTAATTTCGTATTCACTAATTTTATAGACGCACAATGAACAGTAGGGTAAGATAAGGAAACAATGGTCTCTTAAGCAGGAATTGGTATATCTATTTAATAACATAAGGTAACGTGTGTAAGAAAGAAATGCAAATTTAGAAAACTCATTTTATATGCTTTATAAATATATGTTATTTTATCTCCTACATTTACTATTAGGCATATTTTTACATCTTATTTTTACTTAATATTAAAAATTCTAAATGGCCATTGTCTCTCTCATGTGCAGTATATAATGGTCAAAATCAGGAGTAATGCAATTCACCGGTTTATATCGGCTTATAAATATATTGACACAAATAAAACACCATAAATAAAACAATAATGGATTTACCGCGTGAAGTTTGTAGCACCCGAAGTTTCGGCGATGTTGCAACCGCCGTTTTCAAGGGTAAACAACACGAGATAATTTAAGCTTTTGTTACTAAGGAAAAGCATTGTTTCTAATCATCTTTCGGATATTTAGTATTTTGTTCTCGGTAACTAAGGTCTAAACTAAAAAAAAATTGATTATTTTCAAGTCAGTTTTCGGTGAAAAATTATTTTCTTTTATTAAAATTCCCTGATATCCAAATAACATTTTTTTGAGGATGAACAAATATTTAAAAAACATACATATTTGAATTTTTCTTCATTATATACAGCCTTAAGAATCATTTCCTTAATTTAAGTGCGTATTCTTTTATTTTTTTTAATATCTTCATAAAATATGATCATTAATTATATAAGGTATTATTCAATGATAATATCCACTTATTGTAATCAGAATGTTAATACAGGATGTTTGGCAGAAAAACCGACGCATTTTTTTGATGAATTGGGTAGATGATTTGCTAGCTTTACCCATGGACGCTATCTCCTATTTGTCACCGTAATTAGCACAAAGTAACTTGTGTTGCATGCTATAATATATTGTTATCCTAAATAAATGATTATTTAAAAGAAATAATTTTATGTAAATGACTTACGAGCTTCCAAAATCTTAAAAATGTGTAGATGTATGAAAATTGCCAAGTCCTCAATTCATTATAAAAAAACTAAAAGATGTTTCGAGCTTAGCATTATTTTAAAACGTTCTGTAGTTTATATGGCTGTTTCAATGATAGGCTACATGGAATAGAAAACATTCAGTATTTGGTCAAAATAGGAGATAGTTCTTTGCCAGGGCTGAACACCCAATATTGGTATCATTATTAGTGTGGGTGTTCAGCACTGACAAAGTATCATCTCTTATTGTGATTAATACTGAATGTTTTCGATTACAAATATCCTATCATTGGAACTACAGAAATTTTTAAAATAAAGCTAAGCTCAAAATACAATATACTTTTTCTTTTATAAAAAAATTTGAACTTCACAATTTTCATCCAATTGCACATTTTTAAGATATTTGGATGCTCGTAAGTAATTTTCTTAAATTTATTTGTACTAAATAATAATTTATTTAGGATCACAATTTTAAACTGATTTAAAAAGTGTAGTCAACGCATGCATTGCCAATGCATCATAGAATTTGATCTATTCTGTACGAGTGTTAACTCAGCTAGGCAGCGGCTGAACAGTGAATTTTTTAGCATTAATTGTTGAATAATTTTTGATGCATTCTTAATCGATAGCTTTAATTGAAAGATCACATATGTTTCTACAACGTTATTTAAACGTGAAAACCTTTAATTGGCTCTCTGCTATGTTACTCCGGCATTGTTAAATTATAATTAGCTGTTGGTTTTCCTGAAAATAAATAAATAAATAAATAAATAAATAGAATACAATAAAAGTCATTTTGTGCTAATACAACCACAAACAAAAATGTTATGACGACTTAAATAAACATTTCAGGTAATAAATAGAAAAAAAACAAAAACAATAAAAAACCGTGTTTTTAGGACATAGGGTCTATGTGTAAAAGTATTCAAATGACCCCCCCCCCCACAAACCCCCAAAAATTTGAGTCTGCATATCTGCCAATTACTCTGTATACAAGTTCTTAACCCAAGTTCAATTAAAAAGTTAGCCAGCATTTGTTGAATTAAAAAGTTACTGTGCAAGCTATGCAAAAATAATGTAAGTTGTTATCAATGTATTTAATTGTGGATTTATGTGTAATAAATGATTTGTGTGTAATAATTGTGTGTAATAAAGTTTTATTGCAATCTGTTAACCGTTTTTTTAATTGTTGGTCAGGTTGGTCAGTCTAAAGTGTGCTCTGGGATCGTCTTTAAAAAGGTCACCGCAAATAGGCTGCTGAAAACGTGCTTGAACGAGGCAATTAGGGCCCTACATTTCCGAACCGCATCATAACGAGCGAATAAAGAAGCGTGAACAAAAACATAGACATAATCCACAAATACAAGTTACGTGATGAAATGCGTTACGACTTGCATAAAAAAATCCGTGCTTTTTTAATCCGTGACGCCAACCATTATATAATTCGTACCTACTTCATTGGGAAAATTCCGTCCGAAACGAAAACAAAGAAATGTAATTTGGATCTGTGTACGATAAAAAGTGACGTGCATCCGTTGGCAACGAAATAATATAATAATCGGTGACCGCCATTAAGTATACAAAAACACGACATTCCGCCGACACGGCAACTAAAGTTTGTGGGGCGACGAAAAAACGCCAAATCGATAGCCGGCTTCATCAATTCACTTCACCTATAAGGCTAATTCATAAACATGACGGTATAATTCATAAATAAGTACAGGGTGCCAGCAGAAAAGTTTATAGTAATTGCCGTTTATTTTACATCCGCCACATTGATCTATGGTATTTTCTATTTGAGTTGGATTTCAATATCCAAGTATATTTCAAACCAATGTTGGCCTCATGTCATTTGTTTTTAATCGTTCGAATATATTCTTGAATGCAATCATATAAATTACCACTATTACTTGACTGCTCAACAAAAGGTGTAAAATTTTCACGGTTCATCAATGTTCGTTTTCCGTTTTTTATTCAACCATAAAATCTAAACACTCGGTCTGATTTATAAGTACTTATAAATCTAAACATCTAAACACTCGGTCTGATTTATTCGCTACTTTTTAAGTAGCTTTTACTAATTTTATTTTAAATAAAAACATCATCCTATAAACGGATTTCTTTACAAACCTTATCAAATATAACAATATTATACTGTTTTCTACAATATTTCTTTACAATTTTTTAATATTATACAATTTTATATAGGTTTACCCTATTTTGATAACATTATACAATCTTTATTATAAACTCCTTTGCCAGAAATTAAGATTGAAGTTTCTTCTTTCATTTCATTGAGCATATGGAGGTTTTTTTATTTTTATTTCGATTTAATGGCTCGTTGATAACAAACTCAGCCAATTGTATCATATTTTAAATGTTGGTAGCATTCGAAATTTTAATTATTTCGTAATGTCATTTTCATTTAGAAAACGGCTTTGCCGAAGTGATCAATAGTTTAATTTTTTATTTTTTCGCTTAATTCGTCTCAATTGAAGGCATTTTGTGTTGCATAAGGATATATATATATATATATATATATATATATATATATATATATATATATATATATATATATATATATATATATATATATATATATATATATATATATATATATATATATATATATATATATATATATATATATATATATATATATATATATATATATATATATATATATATATATATATATATATATATATATATAAATATATATATATGTATCCATATGGATAAATATATAAACCACAAACAATTTTTTCAGTAAAAATTATTATAAATACAGTAGTTTACTTTTTGTAATGGCAGTCGTGATTTTTATTCCTTTTAATATATTTACTTGTTTTTGAATGTCAATTCCATTATGGCAGAAATCCAGCAGATACCGCAACCAATATCAATAACATGTATAGATCAAACAACAAATACGAACGCACCAAGCGTCATTAGTTTGATCCGTCCTTTCTTATAATTTTGACCTCAAGAACGAGCCCATTGGACGACCTGGGTTGTTGGTTTTTAAAGTTGATGGTGATGAATTACAGGCGATGGTGGAAGCGGATTCATTACAAATTACGATTGAGCTAGCAGGAGATTTCAAGATAAGTGACAAAACAATATTGATTCAAATGTATAAAATCGTTACAGTAATGAATCTCTTAAAGTGGATATCATATAAGTCACAAAACCGCGTCGACTCTAGAAATGCTTTGCTGAATTATCACCAAAAAGAATGGAACCTGGACTGGATTATCACATGCGTCGAAAATGGATCATGTACGAACCGTGCTTACGGTTATACATCAGTGCCGAAATTCAGCTAGAAAATATCCCAAATGCACGATTAGTCTGAAAGAGCCCATGATGACGACGTTATCCAATTACACCTTCTTGCGGTCTGGCACTACAAATAACCCAAATATATAATGTTAAGAACTTCAACGATGATGAAGAAGCTCGCGGTTTAACAACTGCGTATGCACAACAACGGATTACCACGTAAGTAAATAGTAAACAGTCGTTGCAGTAGTTGCGACTGGAGACTATTTGTTATCCGCCGTACAGACCTTGCTTCAAAATATTTTCCTTTTTTTTTAATTTATATGTTTATACGAGGGGGAAAATAATTTTGAAGAGGCGGTGAGAAAGTTATGACATAAGCCCGCCGTCATACCTGCCAGGTCCGTCGATATATGTGACGTCACAGGCGTGAGTCGGTAAAAAACCACGCCATTTCCACCACGACGTATGCGCCACAAACGCACAAAACACACGACATCGACAGGGCACACCTCGGAAAAGCGTTTAAGCACACACGTGTGTATCCAACGACACGACATTAGCACCCCCTCCACTACGTAACCTAATATGCTTCTGAGGCTCATGCTGCTGCAGGATACATTCATAACGTTTTGTGACCCTTCCTGTTTTGTGATCCGTTTGATAACTTATATTTGACAAATTAAATACAGAAAGTCTCAGAACTGGGCCGATAAACATTACAAGCCGATAGACAACGGTGACAGCTTTGGTTAAAACCTACATAATTACAATAACGTGTTTAGAAACATATCATAGTTTTCGAGTTAAACTAGATTTTTGAAAAGGTTAGATAATATCGCCTTTCGTCATTCTTTTGACTCTCCTGAATAAAAAAAGTCTTTTATTGATAACTATTTTTTATGAAATGTAATTACGAGTCCCTTGAATTCTTCAAAATAATAATAAGTGTGACACAAATTCAATATTATTATAATATTATTTTATCCTAAAAAGTACTGTTATTTAACAAAAATAAAATCGCTTGGAAAAATACGAAATTTTGCTGAACACGTTATTTGGGTAGGTATTGACCAAAGCTATAACCACCTAAATATATTACATTTTAATAACAATAGTTATTTAACTTTCAAATACCGAGGAGGTACATGTTAATTACTTACATATAATAAGAAGTGCCCCAGACATATTATACGTACACGTCAGTTATACTTCTCCATCCAAGTCAGTCAATACTTCGTATGCCCAGATACAAGATATATCCGGCCTAGTTGGATATCCGCTGAGCATGTTCATAAGACCATTTAATGTATTTCCGTTGTTTGTTTGAAATAAGTAAATAAAATAAATAGCAATCGCTGATTTTAATATTTGAGGGAAGCACGCATTTTAAAACG
Source organism: Micropterix aruncella (assembly GCA_944548615.1). Taxonomy (NCBI): domain Eukaryota; kingdom Metazoa; phylum Arthropoda; class Insecta; order Lepidoptera; family Micropterigidae; genus Micropterix; species Micropterix aruncella. The sequence goes on along the minus strand of OX155960.1, from coordinate 25,065,512 downwards.
ATTGATTAATTTATTAGGTAATTGGAATAGCAAGAATATCCTTGCAATATTTTAGAATGCATACAGGTACTTGTGTTTTTTAATGATTTAATATTTTTTTGTACTTTTTATTCAGAAACAAGTGGAACACGTCAAGATGGTGCAGAGGAGCATGATGAAAATCTAGGTTTAGATGCTTGTGAATTAATTTTGGAACTTCCGATGCTGATGAAGAAATTATTCAATGCGTTTGCTACTTGACTAGGTTCTGTAATTTTTGTATCATTTATAATTATTTCTATCTTAGAATTTACTCTTTTGGTGTTTTATTTTATGACTTGCCACATACCCTTTGGCTTGTTGTCAGAGATAGCGATTTTATAGTAATAGTACATTTTTCTGCCACATGTATAACACTTTAGATAATATACAGGTTAATAAGATAATATACAGGTTGATACACATTGGATACCTAATATTTTAAAATGTGATAAGCGGAAATCTCGTGCGAATTCTCGAAGCGGACATCTCGAAACGACAAATGGATATCCCAACCCATACAAAATTTTAGAGAAAATAACGACCCAAAATGTTAAAAGTATTCATTTTTAAAATATGAATGAGACGTGGCTTCTAAATGATTTTTATTTTAGAAAACTATTTAACATATTATGCAAGGAATAAATTAATTACATTAAGACAATTAGCATTTTGTCAATTTATTTGGAAAAGCCGGCGATTGATTTCGAAAAGCTGCGATTGATATGTCGAGACAATTTTAATAAGGGTCACAAACCTCAGGCTAAAAGGTCACCAGAATGAAGGCGCTGTACAGCAAAGGTTATATTGGTGGTAAATATTCAGGAAGTCATCAGTTTTGTATCTGTATGGAGCGAAAGGGCTTATTTATTTTGGCAGGCGGTGGGCGGCTCGGGGAGACCGGCTGCCATTGTGGGCGGAATGAAGGTCGCTTGCTATTATAGAGGCCGAGCGCTGTAATCAGTCAACGTTTGTGGCACAGCTCTTTGTCCGAACTGAATGGGAGGTGACTTGCCACTTTTCCAATAGTAATGGCCTACTCTAAGTGCCGCCTCGCGCCTCGGCATCGCGGCACCGCCCGGTATCATCTCCAGGCTGGCAACATTTAAAAGTACTAAGAAATAAAAAGATAAGCCATTTCATCCACTAGATTAGTGTTTTTTTTAACCAGTGGGTCGCGAACCCCTGTGGGTTGCGGGCTATTTAAAAAAAAAACTAAAATATTACAAACATTTTTGATTATATATTATGCAAACATTTACAGCATGTTATTGTATGTTATATATACATATATATATATATATATATATATATATATATATATATATATATATATATATATATATATATATATATATATATATATATATATATATATATATATATATATATATATATATATATATATATATATATATATATATATATATAGAAATATTTGATAGTTTTGTGTATATATTCTTTTTAGAATTGATCAATAAGATGATTATGAAGTAAATAATTATAAAAGCCACTTACATCGTGACGAAGGATTCCCTTGATCGGATTCGGGAATGCTTTAGGTGTTAACGAGAATGATGAATGCCTCTCACTTGCGGAAAGAGGAGTAGGTTTAAGTTGGGCCCATTTTACAACTAGTAACGCTCACCCTTCATCCAATTATCTCAAAAATTAAGCTACAATCCTTCTTTATACGTAAACTCACTCAATTTCCTATTATTTCAAGGGAAATAACAAGACAAGACGAGCTACTTGACAGATGGAAGAATTTAAAATTTCGAATTTCGTTTTTTTATTTTCTAAAGGTGCGATATAAAGAAGCTGCGATCAATATTCAGCTGAAAACTTAAAACTAAAAGCGTGACATGCCCTCATATCAATGAAAGGAAGCAGTCAGCTCTTTCTCACGATGTAAGTGGCTTTTATAATTATTTACTTTATAATCATCTTATTGATCAATTCTTAAAAGAATATATACACAAAACTATCAAATATTTCAAAATATTGAATTTTTACATATTTTATGTTTCGTTCATTGTAAATAATCCATTTAGGTTAAAGGTAATCTTTCCAACTAATAGGAAAGAGCTGACTGCTTCCTTTCATTGATATGAGGGCATGTCACGCTTTTAGTTTTAAGTTTTCAGCTGAATATTGATCGCAGCTTCTTTATATCGCACCTTTAGAAAATAAAAAAACGAAATTCGAAATTTTAAATTCTTCCATCTGTCAAGTAGCTCGTCTTGTCTTGTTATTTCCCTTGAAATAATAGGAAATTGAGTGAGTTTACGTATAAAGAAGGATTGTAGCTTAATTTTTGAGATAATTGGATGAAGGGTGAGCGTTACTAGTTGTAAAATGGGCCCAACTTAAACCTACTCCTCTTTCCGCAAGTGAGAGGCATTCATCATTCTCGTTAACACCTAAAGCATTCCCGAATCCGATCAAGGGAATCCTTCGTCACGATGTAAGTGGCTTTTATAATTATTTACTTTATAATCATCTTATTGATCAATTCTAAAAAGTATATATGTATATATATATATATATATATATATATATATATATATATATATATATATATATATATATATATATATATATATATATATATATATATATATATATATATATATATATATATATATATATATATATATATATATATATATATATATATATATATATATATATATATATATATATATATATATATATATATTCAAATTGAAATTATGTTTATTACTAAATAAATGAAATGATAAAATAATGAAAGGGCACTTATCTGGTCTGTGGTGACCAGGAGTGACTCCACGCCTTATTCTTCTCTTCCTTCAGCGCTTGCTAGGTGTTTCCTGCTGTGGTATTGGAACCTGATCAAAATGGTAGCGGCAACACAACAATGCGAGACGAGAATGAATGCTGGAAAATAATAGGCGATTAGTGTTTCTTAAATATTAATGATTGTTATAAAATGTATATCAATATTTCGGCTCAGCCGTCGTCAAGATATGTGACATTTCTGATATATAAACATATAAACATAATTTCAATTTGAAAAAATAATAATTTACACATTTACAATCAAATATTAATATATATATATATATATATATATATATATATATATATATATATATATATATATATATATATATATATATATATATATATATATATATATATATATATATATATATATATATATATATATTTTCATCAAAGTGTCATCCTTTAAACGAATTCTTTAAAAAAAGATTTTACAAAAAACCAATCAAATATTAACAATATATATATATATATATATATATATATATATATATATATATATATATATATATATATATATATATATATATATATATATATATATATATATATTAAACGAATATTTCTCATAATATTATATTGTAGGCATGCATTTTCATTTTGTTTTTACAATAATTCAATTAGGAAGATTACAAATTTTCAATTATATACATTTCGTATTTATAGGCGGATTTTTGATTATTCCTTGATTTGAATTTTTTTTCATTATTTTTTATATTATTAGTGAATTATTTTTTATTAATTGTTTTCTACTGTTACATTTTAAATTATATACATTTCGTATTTATAGGCGGAATTTTGTTTATTCCTTGATTTTAATTTTTTATTTATTTTTTATATTATTGGTGAATTATTTTTTCTAATTGTCTTCTATTGTTAGTTCTACTTATCCGGTCTGTTTAGATTTTTTCATGTTAAACCAGTGAAATAATTACATTTTTTAATAAGATATTATAATTAGCAGATAAGTCAATTTAGCAGATAAGTAAATTTGTCAATCTGTTTTAATAACAGGTAATTGTGAGATACATAGTTTTACGCATTATCACCATAAATGTACCACCACAATTTCGGACAACATATATATATATATATATATATATATATATATATATATATATATATATATATATATATATATATATATATATATATATATATATATATATATATATATATATATATATATATATATATATATATATATATATATATATATATATATATATATATATATATATATATATATATATATATATATATATATATATATATATATATATAGTTAATATTTGATTGGTTTTTTGTAAAATCTTTTTTTAAAGAATTCGTTTAAAGGATGACACTTTGATGAAAAAATAAAAATAATAAAAGCCACTTACATAGCTGGAAGGTTTTCCCGGACTGGACTGGAAATGCTTATTGTTTAAACGAGATGTATTCTTGGATGAGTACCACTTTCGACGGTACACTGTAGGTTTAATGGGATCCCTTTATCGCTAGCGAACGATCACCCTTCATCCACATCTCAAAAACAAAGCGTATCCTTTTGCAAACCAAAATAAGATGTCTTTATTAAAGACAAATTTAAGCAAAAACAATGAAAAAAATCACAATCAATCGTCTCTTAAATGCGGAAATCTTTTTGTAAAAAAAGATTTTACAAAAAACCAATCAAATATTAACAATATTATACAATTTTATCTTATGTTTTGAACTCTTGTAAATATCATATAGCCTTAAGTATAAAATTCTCGACCAGAAATTACGATTTATATCTTATTTCATGGGAACGAGCAAATGAAGTATTTTATTTTTATTTTCATTTAATAGCTGGCTGACAGCGAGCCCAGCAATCGTATATCGTCGCTTTAAAGAGTGGATATATTCGAATTTCAAATCGAATTTTCGAAATGTCATTCCGCATTTAAGAGACGATTGATTGTGATTTTTTTCATTGTTTTTGCTTAAATTTGTCTTTAATAAAGACATCTTATTTTGGTTTGCAAAAGGATACGCTTTGTTTTTGAGATGTGGATGAAGGGTGATCGTTCGCTAGCGATAAAGGGATCCCATTAAACCTACAGTGTACCGTCGAAAGTGGTACTCATCCAAGAATACATCTCGTTTAAACAATAAGCATTTCCCAGTCCAGTCCGGGAAAACCTTCCAGCTATGTAAGTGGCTTTTATTATTTTTATTTTTTCATCAAAGTGTCATCCTTTAAACGAATTCTTTAAAAAAAGATTATATATATATATATATATATATATATATATATATATATATATATATATATATATATATATATATATATATATATATATATATATATATATACATATATATATATATATATATATATATACATATACACATATATATATATATATATATATATATATATATATATATATATATATATATATATATATATATATATATATATATATATATATATATATATATATATATATATATATATCTATCTCGGAAGGTGGCTCTTATTGTAGAATTAACTGTTCCATGGGAATCAAATATCCCAAAAGACCACGAGTACAAATTAAATAAATACCATGATCTTGCAAATGCCGTAACCCGGAACGGCTTCACTGTTCACCTTCACGCGGTGGAAGTTGGCGCTCGTGGCCTGCCAGCTAAATCTCTATTTCACCTCTTTAAAGATCTTGGCCTTTCCAGAAAAATAATCAACTCTTTCTTAGAAAAATTATCTAAAACTGCGATTTGCGCATCTCAAATTCTATGGCTTCGAAGGGGGAGTGAATGGGTGGCAAGGTGAACGCTCACATGTGGCAAGACAGCTGTCCTAAACCTACCACAGCCGGTTCGTAAGTCCGGAATCCACTGCTCACCCCCCAGAAGTGTAAAAAATAGTATTATGATGGGCCCGACTCCGGTCGGTGAATTCCATGGCAGCTCCGTTTGTATTTATTTATTTATTTATATATATATATATATATATATATATATATATATATATATATATATATATATATATATATATATATATATATATATATATATATATATATATATATATATATATATATATATATATATATATATATATATATATATATATATATATATATATATATATATATCTATATATATATATATATATATATATATGTATATATATATATATATATATATATATATATATATATATATATATATATATATATATATATATATATATATATATATATATATACATATATATATATATATATATATATATATATATATATATATATATATATATATATATATATATATATATATATATATATATATATATATATATATATATATATATCTATATATATATATATATATATATATATATATATATATATATATATATATATATATATATATATATATATATATATATATATATATATATATATATATATATATATATATATATATATATATATATATATATATATATATATATATATATATATATATATATATATATATATATATATATATTTATATATATATATATATATATATATATATATATATATATATATATATATATATATATATATATATATATATATATATATATATATATATATATATATATATATATATATATATATATATATATATATATATATATATATATATAAATATATATATATACAGTCGAAGGGGGGGTCGCGTAATAGTTTTTTTTTACAAAAGATGGCTCGCGATTTAAAAAAGGTTGAAAGCATTGCACTATATGATCATAAGTAAGTAAACTTGTGATAGCGACACCAAATTGGGTTAATAAATCATACAGAAAATAGACGATGTCGAATAAATTATTACTAATATCTTCGATCCGATGTGAGATCTCATATGCGCTAAAAATGAATTTGCGTTTTTTATTGTTATTGGTATCAAATCACGCATCGGATCGCTCTGTTTATGTTCAAATTGCTTAGTTTTATTTAAATTCCCATTGCAGTGGCATCCCGTAGGCCTGAGTAGATTATTTTATATGATGGAACCTCTTAAGTCATGGTAGTCATTCATCGCAAACAACTAACTCTTTGACAGTTTTAATCGTTAGTGCATTAAATTAATATTTTTTTTGAATTTTGTACTATTTATGCAATTAAAAAACATCCCGAGATCGAAGTTGTTCAGTTTGTCCAGTCCCTCTTTCAATAAATTTGTTTGTGAACGTTTTGTGAATTTGTGAAAAGCTATTGGAATCTGTAAACAAAGGAAAAAATCCCTAATGTCACCGCAAGACTTCCCGTCAATCATTCAACCCCCCCCCCCCCCGTAACCCCCACAACCCACAACCCACACAACCGACACAACCCACACAACCCACACAACCCCCACGCAAACTACACCCCCTCCCCCCAACTTGTGATTGCTTGGTTAGACTGAAAAAAACGACCTAATACATCGGTGGAAAATACATGCAAGTAACGTGAAGTTGGGTTTCGTTGATTCCGTCGTTATTTTTTTACAGTTGATTCCAAGTAAGATATCTTGGTATTTCGGAGTATAGCAGCATCTAGGTGGAAGTCATAATTCTGGCACATTTCAAAATAAAGATCAATATCGAAATAAATAAATTGGAATATAACTAAAACACCTGCATTTTTTGAACAGATCGCAAAACAACACACAAGTATAAAAATGTAATTTTATTTTAACTTTGTCTGGAATGCGTTTTTCCGGATTTTTCTCAAGATCTTCCAATTTTTTTCAATTAAGTACATTCGATTGATATATTTCCATCCGGAGAGCATAGCGATCAAAACTAAAATAGAATCAACCTAATATGTCGTTTCTATTTAAAAAAGAATTACGGATATCCAACGTTTGAATCGTGGGTAGAAAAAAAGCACTTTCAGTTTTTCCCAAATTTTCCAATTTTTCAGGCCATTTTTCCAATTTTCCTTTCCGTTAGGACCTTGTTTGGACTATTACGAACATTTAAAAAAAATAGCCAAATCCGTTCAGCCGTTCAATCTCATATGCGATAACCAACGAACATCATATTATTTTTATTTCTATAGATTACGATGGGATGAAATTCAGGACAGCAATCACCGCTTTTGGAAATGCAGAAGGATGATGGGACTTTCTCCTAGAAAAACAAGACTAGAATACAAACAATGATAGTTTATGGGGTGGTAGTATGGTGACCCAGCTGTGATTTTCGAACAACTTCAATAATTATAAATAGGATGGAAAACGAATTTACCGCGTGAAATTTGTAGCACCCGACGTTTCGATGACGTTGCAGCCGTCGTTGTCCAAGGTAGACTGAAGAGCTGTAAATCTGTTGTTTTGCGGGTACTGACAGAACACATCAAAACTGTTAAAAACGTTCAGCGAGAAAAATCGGCGATCTGCGAACATATGTATATTGGATAGCGGAAGTAACCACTGGATGCAGTTTCAAAATCCCATTGCGCTATCCAAGGAACAATTCTACTTTCCTCGCATGATCCTAGAAGCCATTGAAATAAAGTCCTATTATGTTTTTATTATAAAGATTCAATTATTTAATAAGGTGTTCAATATCTGCATTTGTATAATTTAACAGGTAGGCACTCAAACTATTTTTAAATTTATATGAAATTTTAATGTCTCTAATGTTTGGTGGTAGGCAATTATAAAATTTGGGGGCAAGATAAGAGAAACTGGATTGGCCAAAAGCGGATCTCCTGAGTGGTATTGCAAAATTTGTTTGTTTCGATCTTCTTGTTACACGAGATTGCTGGCTTTTTTCTGTTCTCCTAACTCACCCTGGAATTTAGTGAAAGTTACCAGCACAAACATTTTTCTCACACTCAACACTCTATACTCTCGGAAAAGGTCATCGGATGAAAATGTTTGGGTTTTTTTTTTGATCACCCTCAGTATAGCCTTTTGCGCTTTGTAAAGGGTGGCCAGAAGCGTTTTTGCCGCACAGCCCCAAGTTACGATGCCATATCGAATAACCGACTCGCAGACAGCAAAGTAGACACTTCTTAGCGTATTGAAATCTAAGATGTTCCGCAAACTCCTAAAGTAATAAAAAAGTTTTCTCAGTCTTGCCGCAACCTTCGTTAAATGATCCTCCCAGCGCAGTCTGTTGTCTAACATCACGCCCAAGCATTTAATGGAGGACACCCTGTCGACATTCATACACTGACAATCTTGTGTTCTGATGCACGAGTGAAGCTTAATAGTTGAAGTTGGTTGGTCAGTGTTTGTCTTGCTAGTCATAAAATTCGTTTTACTTATGTTTAAGGTTAATAAGTTTCTATCCAACCATTTCTTCGCGTTTCTCAGTACTAATTCAGTATCGGTAAACGGATCTGCCCAAGTCAAAGACTTGACCGATAAAACGGTGTCGTCGGCAAAACTGACGACCTCTCCTATCGCCGGGAGTTTGCAGAAATCATTCAAATACACCAAAAAGAGAATTGGACCCAGCACGCAATGGAGTAATATATTACATTATATTGTATAATGGGGTAGCCAGAACAAACAAGTTTGAGAAACAATGGCTAAAGACTATCTCAGGTAACGGGGGGATGGGAGGGGGGGGGGGGGTAGCCGACAACTAAAATAATATATTTATTTAACATTTTTTTATTAATTATCATAATAGTACCACAAGATTTTATAAAATGTACACTAATTATTACCTCTTTACTAAATAATCATACATACCTAATCAATTTTATGTGAACCATTATTTAACTATTTTAATATTTTATTTGATTTTTTTCATAATTAATAAATTTTATTAAAACGCATTATTTATCGATTATTTAAAAAGGCGTAGTATCTCGTTAATTTTTTAATTTTATACTTTAAAATTTGTTATTATAATTGGTGTAAATTATAAACGGTATTAATTCTAAGTCGCGATTTCATTATGCATAATTTAATTTGATATATACCTACTCTAATTTATTATTAAAGAAAAATTAAATAAAAATAAAATAAAATAAATAAATATTCCGCTTAAAATGTATAAATGGAAAATCTATTCATTGACTCAGGAAGCGGTTCTTGAAAATTTCTATTTTATAAAAGCCTGAGATCTATGTAGTATGTATGACGGCGCATCTACGTATTTTTTATTATCCATGGATGGCAATCAAAGCGGATAACACGGGGTAAATAGCTACGAGTGTTGTGATAGCAAGTAGACATATAGGCATGACTTTCCAAACGACCTTGGTATTTCCATTTTGTATCGAACATTTCCGAGTTCCTTATGTGCCTTCCTAGGCTATTTTCATAATGGTAAAAGGTGTAAAAAGGCCGTATTCAGTAATGGAAAAGTCGTTTCCAAAAATATTTTTTGATTTGCCAAGTAACAGTATCCAGAGAGATATTTTGTTACGGATGATTGAACTTTCTCCTTCGTAGTACATACGCTTATATCCTGGACTTGAAGTCCCAAATTCAGCACATTTAATTTGGTGAAAATATATGATAAGCAATCCAATTTTTGCAGCCATAGAGATGCAAATGAATTACTAACAAAATTACTTTAGTCAACAGCTTAGCTTACCGCACTTACACCCTAAAGCGACCTCGTGCCCCCCCCCCCCCCCATGGGGTACGTATAACACTCCTTGAGAAACACTGCCATAGAATATTCCGCTCGTCCTTTACTCCCTATCAAGCATTTAAATATGCAATAGCCCGGAAAAACGGCAATATACGAGTAACTTCTAGGCCATTTGGAAACTTGCTTATTATTATCTCTGGTACTCCAAAAAATAGGGTGGGCTGTATCGGGCGTATGGCCATTGTTTTAACGTAAAACATTTACTGAGCAGAGAGTCGCTAAAACGCTTAAGATGACAACCGGTGGGAGTCATCGCTTTCGTATTTTAATGCGGTTATAAAAGATCTAACTTTGAATCTTCAAATCCTTTCTGTGTATTAGATATTTTCTTTCATTTAATATTAAATGTAATTATAATAATTATTAAACTGAATTAATAAGAACTATAATCTGTATTTATCTTGTAAGACGATGTTACTAGAAGATGGCATTCCTTACTTAGACGGAAAAAAATGGTATCTATTTGCTGTACTAAATATTGTTAGGAAATACAATTTATATATTTAGAATAAAAATCCCGTGAAAAAATACAAACATGCATTCTCTAGCATACGCGCGGGAGTCGTGCGAGCGAAATTCCCTTTAAGGCGACATGAATCAAATCAAATCAAATTGTTTATTGTCTTAAAAACTAATACATAGTTGTATAGACAGTAGTATTACATTTGGCCGTGATAACATTGAATTCTTTTTTAATGATCAAATTCTTCTACTACTAATCAAAACGTAAAAGGTTACTCGTAAGAATGAAGAAGGTATTATTGTAGAATAAAATCGAGTCTCACCATTTAGTTTACCAGATTAAAAACACAGAGTAAATTATTCTTTAAAATACCGATAAAAATAAGTTTTTTTAGTATAAAATTAATAAATGTAATGTCAAAAATAACAAAAAAAAGGGACGGTTGTCAAAAAGTAAAATAAAATGTCTTAGTGATTATATTGTAAATAAAAATAGTCAAGGTATAATTAATATGTGCCTACCTAATAATAAAAAATAGTTAATACGTTTTAGTCAAATTGAAAATCGTTTTAAAACCTATTACAGAAAGAGATATAGTCGAGATGCAGACAGTTTTTAGAGATCGTTAATGTCGTACAATTCTCTTTCAATTAGATATAATTTGAGTTTATTTTTAAATTGGAGCATTTTTCCTTCGCGGCATATATTTTTTATACTAGAGGGTAGCTTATTGTAGCATATAATTCCGACGTAGCTCGGATTCCTTTTAAAAAGTTCTAGATTTGGACGAGGAAGAATCAGATTATTTCTCCCCCTGGTAAAGTGTTTATGGGTATCTGAATGTATCGGCAGCTGAGCTAGGTTTTTTGTGATCAATTTAACGCATTCTAAAACGTATAAGAGATGGAAGGGTGAGGATTTTAAGCCTTCTGAAATGACCACGGCATGATTCTACATAACCCAGATTACTTAAAATTCGAATGGCCCGTTTTTGCAATGAAAAAATATGTTGCCTTAGATCGATGGTGCATTGCGCCCAGAAGAGAATACCGTAACGGAGAAAAGACTCAAAATAAGCGAAATAAATCGTTTTCGTGTCCTTAGAATTAATCAGTTTTCGTATTTGGCGCAGCAGAAAACAGGCACTAGAAATCGAAGACTATCGCGGTTGTTTGACATTATAAATAGGATAGAAAACGAAATTACCGCGTGAAATTTGTAGGACCCGACGTTTCGGTGACGTTGCAGCCGCCGTTGTCAAGGGTAAACTGAAGAGCTGTCAGTCCGTTGTTTTGCGGGTAGGCCGCAAACCGCTGCCGCCACTGCGTAGGTTATAACGGTGGTGGGGGGCCGGGCTCGGAGCGCGGGAATTTTTAAAATCCGTCTTGCACACAACACTCACTGTATCCTGTTTTACGTCTTTGCGTTCGGCGTTCGGCGGCGGGAACATTTTAAGAAGAGGGTTCCACGTAGAAGAGAGTTTGTAGCCGTCATCTCTACGTCGGGTCCTACAAATTTCACGCGGTAAATTCGTTTTCTATCCTATTTATAAGGCACTAGAAAGTTTGTCACTTAATTGTTCTCCGTGTGCATTCCATCTCAAGTGATTATCTAAAACTAAACCAAGAAATTTGTGAGAACTGACATCGGCTATGTTGTTTTTCCCAATATGTACCTGTGGAGTATTTTGTATTTTATTTTGCTGAGAGGATATAAACATTGAAACAGTTTTGGACGTGTTAAGGGATAACTTGTTTCTCTCAAACCATGCATTTAGTGAAACCAATTCAGCATTTAAAGTTGTAACAACTTGGTCAATATTAGAATGTGCATAGTTTATGCTGGTGTCATCCGCAAATAATGTTACTTTGGAATGTGTTAAGGCAGTTGGGAGGTCATTTATGTATAAAAGGAAAAGGGTTGGTCCCAGAATACTCCCTTGTGGAACTCCGCACTTTACTTCGCACTCATTGGACATTACATTCTTTAATAATCCGCCTTCGTAGTTACAAAGTTGTACTACTTGTTTCCGATTTGATAGGTAACTGGAGAACCACTTAAGACTGTTCCCTCGGATGCCGTATTTGTCAAGTTTACTAAGCAATATATTGTGATTCACCATGTCGAACGCTTTTGAGAGATCGCAGAAGACCGTGCCTGAATAAAGTTTCGCGTCAACATTACTGTACATTGTTGATAAAATATTATGTAGTGCATCTATTGTTCCTTTATTTTTCCTAAAACCAAATTGAGTTTTTGATATAATATCTTTATTTTCTAGATATTTGACTAACCTGATATTAACTATTTTCTCAAGAATTTTTGAAAAAACCGGCAGTAGAGCTATTGGTCTGTAGTTAGCAATATCAGTTTTCGGGCCGTTTTTATATAATGGAACAATTTTTGCAATTTTAAATTGCTCCGGGAAAACGCCATCTCTCAGAGAAATATTAAATAAGTTAGCTAGTACTTCGGCTATTACAGGCAGTGCAAGTTTCACTGTTTCAATAGTAATATTATCAACCCCAGAAGATTTTGTGATTTTCATTGAGTTGACAATTTTTGTGATCTCAACTGCATCGGTTGGTTGCATAAAGAAAATATACCTGGGAACGACCATATCTGAGGAATTTTAGTTTCATGAGTTCTTTGAGAAATATAAGCATTAATTAAAAAAAGTTTCTAAGTGAATCCCTCAATAAGGAACCAATTAAAAATTTGGACTCAAAAAAGTTGCTCATTGCCTTGGACATTAAGGCTTTAAACTGACTTCGAAAACTTTCAGGCGCGTTTATACGAGTGTGTTTTATTATAATTTAATGATATGACTGGTTAATTTTCTAGGGCAGCACTTAGCCACATTTTTTTATTTAGGCCCTAAATTAATTACAAATTATTTAAAACGTGAGAGCGCTCTGAGAGTTACGCTAAATATGCTTTGTCATTAACACACTTATACCACCACTGCGTAAAGATAGTTATTCTGTGCTAGCGCTGCGATTGACCGTTTAGTATGCGTCTGGTTCCCGGCGCTAGCGGACGTGGAATCTGCGCTTGTCGCTTCGTCAACGCTGGATTTTTATTGGTTCAAAATTGACTCCGCACTACAAAATTGAATCCGCCTATTTTTTCGGGTGTCCGCCCATTTCGGATATTTTTCTGAGATCTCATGTCGCCTTAAATTGACGGTGAATATTTTGAGAAACAATAAATGATTTTCTGACAATTCATTGTATTTTTTCTTATTCATTCTGAAAACTTTCAGTGTGACCGCGTACACCTCTCAATGCACTTTACAATTAAACACACACAAATATAATGTTTATGCAGAAAATTTAGACGACTGAAAGAATAACGGTAGGTGTACCCTCTCGATATTTTTCACGTGTGTACACACATACATTTCTAAATACACATAATACAATATACTCACAAACACACCCTCACCCATTTAGATACTCTTGCACCATTAACCACTTTGAACAGAGGTTCAAATATATTTAATCCTTATTATTTTAATGTTCTATTTCTATACATATACTTAACGTAATATACTTCTTCTAGTGCCGTGTAAACATTATTTTATTATTTATATTTAATTTAAAACCATTTAATTTACGAAAATTTATTGAAACTGAAATTATCCTTATTTTTTTTTTGTTTTGGTTAACTATTCTGTATCACTGTGAATTTTCCAAATACGGGGCGCGCAGACATCCGCCAGCTTAAGGCAACCCTGTGTTATAAAAACTACCCACTTTGCCTTGTTTGCTCCCATATTCCACCTCCTCCTCCTTAACCTCGAAATTACCTCTTGGACCCTAGGGACCTGTTCAGGTTAATGGAAGCGTGCTTACGCGAATATACAGATATTTTAGGAGAGGGGGAATAAAACCAGAATGTTTTACAACATATGCTTTTTATAGGATGTCAAAAAAACAGTAATCTTTGAGTTAAATAATAATTATCGGCAGATCGCCTTTGAATACAATTGTCACCATTTTAACACTACTGCCCAACAAAAAAGGGTAAAATTTGCTCAAGGTTCATTTATATATGTTTTCGTTTCTTTATTCCACCATAACTTATAAACGCTTAAATTGATTTAAAAGTGCACACTTTATTGCTAGAATCTAAACATATCTAAATATATCGTGTATAGTGTCAAATAAAAAGTCTGATTTAGTACATTCACAAAACATATATGTATCTATATGCATAAATACATGTCACCAATATTTTATAAAAACACCGTAAAAAAATAATTATAAAAGCAGTGTTAAAGTTTTGTAACGGCAGTCGTGTTATTTATTCATTTTAATATATTTACTTGTTTGGAAAAGTCCTACTTGAGAGCATCATTTTAACTTTAGGGATTTTTTGTTTATTATAGAAAGCATGATATTTAATAAAGTTGTATTTGTATTGATGATTTTTATTTATTACTGCAAATAGTGTTGTTTTCTGCAAAAAATGTATCTCGGCCATTATGCCATTGTGTGACCTCGCTTGTAACAGTGGAGTGGTATCAACTACAACAGGCAGACCTGTCAATACAAGAAGGTATAACGATATATAATCGTTCTTCCAACCTATGATGAATGTGGAGACTTGGAGACGTAGACATTCCACTATCTGGCTCCGCCAACTAGCCCGCGAGAGTCCAACCCTTACCGCCCGGCTTCGGGTAGTTAATCGAACGGGCTGACCCGGTCCGGATAGATTATGCCCGGATTTCTACGACCTCCCGACTAGTAACGGGTTCGAGTTCGCTTGCGCGTTTCTTTAACTAATGTAAGCGGCGATTCAGCTCGAATCATCGCGGACCGTGACATCTTTTTGTTCGACTCTTCACGAGGGTTCGGGTAGCCGATCGGTCGTTTCAAGAGTGGGTGTTATTAGGTCAACAACTACCTTCGCTCTATAGGAAATAAAGTCATTTCCAAACTGCTCAGATCCCACGTATTGCATTTATTGAACACCAATGCTGTGGAATCAAAAAGGGAAGAAATCCTAATCCTTTAAAGGATTTCAATCCCTTTTTTGTTTCATTGCATTAGTGTTCCATAAATGCCATATATCTGAGCATTTATTTATTTTTTTATTTATTAATATTTCACACACATTTAAAACACTAGGTTAATAAGATTAAAATCTACCTTGCTGGAGTGATGCCTGTACTAAGGTAGACTTTTATGTATTCTTTTTTCCTTTTTTTTAATTTTGCTAATTGTAACAATGTAGCATTGTTTTATGTGGTAGCTCTATATTTACACAGATATGACATATACTTAGTATATTTTAGTAACATAATATGCATAATAATATTAAATAATCATATATATACATACACATATTTTATTTGTTTTATTTTATTTTATTAAGGATAACTTATAGCCAATAATTTTGTAGTGAACAAAAATAGGAAGCTTAGAGCCATTTACAAGTTACCACTGATAATGACAATAATAATAACGTGAATTTAGAACTGATATTAAGCATAAAGAAGATATTAAACAAGAAGATACTAAGTTGTACAGTAGAAAACATGTTGACATAAACAAGCTATAATAAAAGAAGAAAATGCTAAGCCTGGTCATCACAAAATCGCCCTACAACCTGCTTCCTTATAGTATCTATATTCGTGAAAAAGGGGTCAATATCAATGTCAGCATTCAGGGTGTTGAAAGTTTCGCATACCCTTATAAAATAAGAATTACGCCTGTATTTACGGTTTTAAAGCCAGGTACAAGAAGGAGTGCCCTATTTCTAAGTGCCCGGCTAGGAGTGCGGAATAGAAATGCGGAGTTAACAGTTGGAATGCACAGTCGATTGGCTGACGCCGCACGGTGCGCAAACCATCTGTACCCACAGGGTACAGAGTCTACCCAGGCTCGAACTTCTACTTGGAGGATACCGAATGGGTGATAACCCTTGAGTTATGCCACCTATAAACGTAGCGAAGCTGGTCATAATGGCCAAAATGCCCTTGGCCCATTAACACCCTAAGCAATATACCAGCAATATTCCCATGTAACAATATACCACCAACACTCAAAGGTTAAAATATCCTACTTCTTAGCGATCCTCAGTTGCGCAATTAATCATCGGAAATTTTGCCAACACTTTGTAAATCATTTCAAAATCGCCATCGTAACCTGAAAATATATTTCAATTTTTCAGCTCCGGATGACAGGCCGCGTAATTGCCTATAGAGCCTTCAAACACAACAAAAGACTTTTAGAGCCGCGACGGCGACCTAAAAACCTGAAAACGTAATGATTTTCAGGCAATCAGCGCTGAACAGTTGATCGAAACGATGAACGCTTTTCGAGAAGCATTTACGTCACTCCCTCCATTAAGTGAATGTTGGCAATTAGCTAACTCTGCCGTATTTTGCCATACATGATTCAGCGAAAGGTTTGATTTAATTTCGAAAAATCACTGGCTGGCTAGATTCATCAGTCATTGACGCGATCGATACCATGTCTTGGTAAGCACAAATCAATGAAGTGAGTAGACGAATTTATGATGACATTCGTTAAATGGCTGTAAACTCTTCTTCTAGTTAACATTTGTTAAATAAACCATAGTGAAAATTTATTACTCTCGCTATTCGACTAAGCAGATGTCGCTTATTTAGACATCAGTGAAGCACACCTCGATAAGTTACCAGGAACACACCAGAACAGTTACCGCAGAATGGTTGCTTACATTTAGTTTTCAATTTATGCATAACCGTTGATTATATATGGCATTATATATGTATATATATATATATATAGTCGACTGCAAAAGGACCTTTAAACTTACATTGCACCTGTCGAAAGTCGTGCACATCCGTAAGTATATCTCATTCAAACATAAGCATTTCCCAATACAACCTGGGATTTCCTTCGCTACTTTTTAAGTAGCTTTTACTAATTTTATTTTAAATAAAAACATGATCCTATAAACGGATTTCTTTACAAACCTTATCAAATATAACAATATTATACTGTTTTCTACAATGTTTCTTTACAATTTTTTAATATTATACAATTTTATATAGGTTTACCCTATTTTGATAACATTATACAATCTTTTTTATAAACTTCTCTGCCAGAAATAAAGATTTAAGTTTCTTCTTTCATTTCATTGAGCATATGGAGTTTTTTTATTTATTTTTAATTCGATTTAATGGCTCGTTGATAACAAACTCAGCCAATTGTATCATATTTTAAATGTTAGTGGCATTCGAAATTTGAATTATTTCGTAATGTCACTTTCATTTATAAAACGGCCTTGCCGAAATGATCAATAGTTTATTTTTTAATTTTTTCGCTTAATTCGTCTCATTTGAAGGCATTTTGTGTTGCATAAGGATAAGCCCTATTTATGAGATATATGGATGAATAGTGATCGTTAGTCGACTGCAAAAGGACCTTTAAACTTACATTGCACCTGTCGAAAGTCGTGCACATCCGTAAGTATATCTCATTCAAACATAAGCATTTCCCAATACAACCTGGGATTTCCTTCGCTACTTTTTAAGTAGCTTTTACTAATTTTATTTTAAATAAAAACATGATCCTATAAACGGATTTCTTTACAAACCTTATCAAATATAACTATATATATATATATATATATATATATATATATATATATATATATATATATATATATATATATATATATATATATATATATATATATATATATATATATATATATATATATATATATATATATATATATATATATATATATATATATATATATATATATATATATATATATATATATATGGCTCAACTTGATAGTACGACTTGGCATCTTTCTGAAATGGCGAAGTTGAGTTGGTGCTTATAGCATTGATGGTCAAAATATTAGCAAATTTATGTTGATGCAATGTCTCATACAAGCAACACAAACAATTTTAAACTCCGACATATTTAATAAAATACTACGTCATATTGGAAAAATACCATTTTTAGACTACGGAAAATCCTACAAATATTGTGCGAAAATACTACTAAAATACTATGAAAATACTAGTAAATGACTACAAAAATCATAATTACATTAGCGATTTTATCGAACATATTCACTACCTGGTTGAGGGAGGGAGATGGGGTAGAAGCGGGAGCAGGGGCGGGGTGTTGGGTTAGGGAGGGGCGGGGGTCGGGCGGGGGGGGGGGGGTGCGGTTGGCATAGAGCCTACTAGCCGGGAAAGTCTTGTGTTGACCCAACCGATTTTTTAGCCAAACGGTAACCAACTTTATAATAGTTCTCCGAGTTAGTAAGAAAACCGATTACCAGACAGCGGCCTTGCACTAAAGAAATTGGAGACGAGTGTTTTATAATCCGTATTCAGTGAATGTGATTCTCAGCTTTTAGATCGCATAATTGGCAGTCGTTTTCTCCGATCTATCGGACGATCGAAATTATCTGAAATAGCTGACAGTATAGGCGTCTATAAAGAACGGACACATCACATCCTCATTGATGACTTGCATATTATGAAAATCCAGAATCTAAAATTATGAGTATTTCGAAAATCTGGCGAATTTCGATGATAATTACCGGTTCAAATATTACTGGTGAATACCATGCAAATCTGTTACACAAACTACAGGGCTTAACATGTGCGTTAACCTCTGTAGCTGGTTGACACATGCAAATCAACGCAAATGTTAACGCATGCGTTAAGGCTCAAAACCAATTGATTGGTTTATGCGAAAATCAATGAATTACCCTATGATTTGTTGCCCCAATCACCATATTCGTCTGATCTAGCACCGTCATACTACCACCTGTTCCCCAAGCTCAAAACTTTTTTTTGTTGACGGTAATTTGAGAATGACGACGTCACGGGTGCTGAAGAGGAGTGCTTTGCAGACCTTAAGGGAAGTCATTGTATGTAGGGCACAACTGCTTTGGAGCGAGGATGGACCAAATACATATAGCTTAAAGGAGACTATTTTGAAAAAAAAAACAATTTTGGGACGCTAAACTATTACTTTGCTAGGCCAGTTATTATTCATCCCGCCCTTTAACATCGAAATTGCATTACCAATTTTGACTTTTTGGCCTTTACTTGATTGTGATTATTTAGCATCATTAATATTTTAGTTTATTTTTTCGACTGAAATCATATTGCACCTGTTATATGCACTAAGTTACACGTTGCCATTATGATGTTTATTTATGTAAGTACAAATACATTTTAAATTACTAATCATTTCTTCGATGAATCTTTGAAACGTTTAAGCGGAATTTCTTAAGTCAAATGATTTTTTACGAATTCTTAAGTCTGTCTGTCTGCTATGATGAAATATACTGAGATTTACTAGTTCTTTGAATATCTTATATATAAAAATTAATCGACCTGCGTTAGTCTCGCAGGATCTCGAAAATGACTAGACCGATTTGATATTATTTTTTTGTTTTGTTTGCCTTGATTCAGGGGTGGTTTACAAAAAAAAATATTTAGGAAAAATTCAAAGAAACAGCTGAAAATCGAAAAAATCGAAATTGGTTATTTTGGGAAATGGGCCACTTTCAATAGATAGCGTTCGCGGCGATCCTATTGTTTGACAGCTAAAAGTCGGAAAAGTCGAAAAAGTCGAAAAAGTCCGTAAAGTCAAAAAAGTCGAAAAAGCCAAAAAAGTCGAAAAAGTCAAAAAAGTTCGAAAAGTCGAAAAATGCCGAAAAGTTGAAAATGTCGAAAAAGTCGGAAAAGTCGGAAAATTCGAAAAAGCCGAGAAAAAGTCGAAAAAGTCGGAAAAGTCAAAAAAGCATTTATATTTCATCAAATTAAATCAAATCAAAAATCAAAGTAAATTTACATTAATACATTGGATTTATTTTAATTATAAACGACTTTCATTTAATCACCAAACGAAACTCAAACCGCACATGATTCGGCCATATTATAGATTTCAATGAATTGGATTTGGAAGGTTGATTAGGATCAATAAACGCTTATGATGAGTTACAATCAAATCAATTTTAGGTGGTACGAAGTTCACCGGGTCATTTAGCATTCTAATAAGTTTAGTGGCAGTTAATCAAACGATCACTCCTCAAATTACCGCCTCGGAAGCGTGGCTACCGTTTGCAAATTACAGTGTCGCTGAGAAGGCTCGCTCTATATCCACGCCTCGTATAACAAGCAATCAAGGCCTGCGGTTACTGCTACGTGCCCTGTTCTTAGTCATTTCCTTGAGTCGCGCTGCACTCGCTGTAAGTAAACATAATGTTATGGGCCGGTAGCCTTCGTAGGCCGGTAACGGATAAGCTTCATAACGGTAAACATCTCTGGTTTACTTTTATTTTCTATTTGTTTAGCAACCTTTCTTACTATTGGTAAAAAGTAACTATGGTAGCGCGAAAGACTTTTGTTTAGTAAACAGAGTAATTGGCCACATTGTGTTTTTACTCTTTATTGAGAAAAAATCACGATGGGCGGTTTTAATGTCATATTCATATTCATTTTATTAGTATACTGGTATACAAGTCAGATACAGATTAGCAAACATTCATACATATTAGCAAACAAGCCTTTTTTTTTATCTAAAAGAAAAGATAAAATAAACAAAACAAAACGAAGAAAAAAACACAAGAATAATGTAAAAAGAAGAAATACAAGACAAAATGCAAAGAGATCATTAAATACTTTAGCCACCAAATCATTTTAGACTTCACTCGAGTAATATTCCTCCAGTGAGTAAAACGCCTTATCTGTAAGGTATCACTTAAGGGGTCTCTTAAACACGTCAAGAGATTGCGCCTGCCTAATGTGCTCGCTGAGTTTGTTGTTAACCGCTGGGCCGGCGAAATAGATGACTTACCGAACGTAGCATGCTACGGGATCTTGTTGGATAGTGATGATGCACACCATTCACTTCAAAATCGGCTAGATTTCTGCGAACGAACAGCGCTATTTCCATTATATAAATGGACGGCATCATCATGATGCAGATGCAGCGTCATATGACAATCTCGTACAACCAACCCTACTATGAAGTGTTTATATATGTATGTGTGCGTGTAACATATATGTAAGTGTCTGTCTTGTTGTTGCATTTCATGGACAAAGTTAAAAATGCAATTCCGTTAATTTGATCCCAACGGAAAATGGTGACATGGTTTATATTTTGACAATTTAGTAGTTAAATTCTTGACTACCTATGTATGTTAAGTAAGAGTAGTAACGAGACTTTCTACCTAACATACTTATTTTGACACGTCTAGGAGTGATTTTTAGCCGTCAATTGGACACCACGAAAATGTAATATAATATTGTAATGTAAGTCATTTTTTATCGTGCGAAAAAGCTACTAAGAAAACAGTCGAATAATAAAACTTCCACGCTACTAAAACTAAGCATGATTCAGCTACGCATACTCACTGGGCTTCTTACCTTGATTAAGCGTCTATCTACATGGGATAGGACTATATTAGACCGACCTATACAAATATTACCTTGAAAAAGCGAAGACATCGCTGACTTTTCTGTGTGCGATGTGTAGAACCGCTAATGCAATTAAGGAACTGCCACCATGGAAGACAAGTTTTGGATCCATATCAGGTCAAAGAAATCGTTTCCTCATTTATGATGGATTTTGTAGCAATCACGGGACTGGAGAACGAACTGTACTCAAACGCAAAGGTCGCAGTGCAACGCATCTTGTCTAAACAATGCCAAACTATCGAAAGAAATTCGGTCATCTCAAACCAACACTTTTACGGCAAGAAGCCAGGGTCTTATTTCATCTGAATATTTATTTCATAAATAAAGTCGGTGAGAAATTTGTGAAAATTCCTGTTAATATGCGACGCAAAGCAATGAAAATATGAATTTTAAACGCGCGTCATTTCATTTATTTAAAAATTAAGTTGCCAGCGCGGGTCACCGGGAGCCATCAAATTCGAATTTCATACGATCCACGCATTGCAAGTGTCTCCGCTTTTAAGGGCCTTACTATTTAATTAATGTATACTATTTAATTAATGACTTTGTATATTATTTGTGTCGCTTTTATATGATATATTCCAACCGAAATTTCGCAGTATGATTTCGGCCCAACAAGGCTTTGTACTGTGTACCAAATTTCCAATCTTTAAGTCCAATATTTCGAGATTGAACTACGACTAGCGCGCCCCTTGGCGGACCGATTCCAACCACAATCTTGTCAACTCTTGTCATGACCAAATGATGCATGCATGTCAAATTTCAGCTCAATCGGATAAAGCGTTTGGGCGCTATCGTGGAGGAATAAACACATACACAAAGTCAGATTTTAATCTACAAATGGTCCTAATCGTTTCAGGAGAGGGGGGTGGGGGGTCAAAATGGATATTTTCGCCTACATCTCAATAAAAAAATGTGCGCGTTCACAATACTTTCCCTAACCGCTGGTAGGCCAGGAAAGTAAAAAAACAGATTATATGCCGCTATGAGACTTCATTTGATCTCAAAATAACGCTGACAAAGAATAACATTTTGTTCAGCGATTACTTTTACATTCGCCGTTGCGTTAGCTAAAGCGGAGGTCTAAGAAACCGACCCCAGTGGTTGTCGTGTGAACTGTTCTTTCTCAATGTCAGTTCGCCTTGACTGACGGTTATAAAATAAAGTATTTTCTAATATTACATTGTTCAGTCATATTATTACGTGACATTGTAAGTGCATTTCGTGATAAAATTATGCATATAAATGGATAAACTTGTGAGGTTGAAGGTGTCTTTATTTTATTATTCTTTTTAACCCCGCAGCTGTTACTCGGGGGTAGAAAAACCCCCAGTAAAGTATTTGTTATCAACATCAATACACACTTGCTTCTTTAACATTTTATATTCACGAGAATTAATAGTATATAAAACAACCGAAAATTTATCTAAATTGTTTGTTTGTTTATACTATTTATTGTGAAAATGTCACAATGGGCGGGTTTATTGTCATATGACAATCTCTTACAACTAACCCTACTATGACGTGTTATATGTATGTGTGCGTGTAACATGTCTGTAAGTGTGTGTCTTGTTATTGCATTCGATCGACAGAATTGAAAATGCAATTCCGTTAATTTGATCCCAACGGAAAATGGTGACCCCGCCGGGAATCGAACCCGGGACCTTATAATGTAAGATCAGGCGACTTAGCCCCTATGCCACCGGGCCGTGTATCTAAATCACATAATCAGCTTCTACGATAATAAGATTCTACGACCTATTTATTCAAGACTGTTACTTTTACAAGCTTTTATTTACCTTTCAATGTGTGTTAGTTTGTTTAGGTCAAATCTAGCAAGCTCAATTAGAACCACTTCTTCTTATCCTATGAAGTTAAAATTTTAAATGTTGGCTCAGTTCCGATGCCATTGCATTGTTATGGTGAGCATAACCTGATTCTACACCCAGGATTGGCTCCCGACGAGACTACTCTTCCACGGTCACACAGACAAACAATTTTGTATACGCATTCAATTATGATGGCCCGTTTTAAATTTGACCATGAAATGGCTGCTGCACCCAGGGTTGGCTCCCGACGTTGGGACTCTTCGACGGCCAACAGCACAGAAACAAAATTTTGTATACGCATTCAATTATGATAGCCCGTTTTAAATCTTACCCCGACAAAGCTTTTGCACCCAGTGTTGGCTCCCGACGAGTGGACTCCTCAACGGCCAACAGGACAGAAACTAAATATTGTATACGCATTCAATTACGATAGCCCGTTCCAAGTTTCACCGAGGCTGCACCCAGGTTTGGCTTCCAACTCCTCAACGGTCAACAGCGCAGAAACTAAATTGTGTATACGCATTCAATTATGATAGCCTGTTTTAAATTTTACTAATACATGGCTGCTGTATCCAGTGTTGGTTTCCGAAGAGGGGACTCGTCAACAGTCAATAGCACAGAAACTAAATTTTGTATACATTCAATTATGATAGCCCGTTCTAAGTTTCATCGCTACAGGCTGCTGCACCCAGGGCTGGCTTCCAACGAACTCCTCAAAGGCCAACAGCACAAATACGATTTTCTTTATAGCATTCAATTATGATAGCCCGTTCTAAGTTCCATTATGACATGGCTGGCTGCACCCAGGGTTGGCTCGAGCATTTTAATAAAAGCTTGTTTTTTAAAATGTGTTTTTACTATTAAATTATTACATCTGTGATGCTTTAAATTTCCTTTCGCTCGAGCGTTTCACCAAAATTAAAAAGAAGCGCTGTGCTTATAAAAAATATACAATTCCGAGACAGTTTAAAAGTTGCCGAATAAATATGGATTAAGTTGACGGCGTGACTAATGCTCATTTGGGTTTTTGCTATTTTCAGTAAAAACATCATTTAAACAGAAATACGTATTCAATAATTCTAAATAGAAATGATAAAACTGATCATGTATTGTTGTATGTGCCGCGTATTAGTTATTTGATGTATTAATGAACATAAATTGTGATCACGAATTAAAATTAAAAGTAAATAAAAATAATAAATGGAAAATTAGAAGTGGGAATTGAATTATTCCGGTAGGTATAGGCCTGGTAGGCTTTATATTCTTGAGTTTTGTGATGCGATTCTTGTCAACTCCTCATATTCCTCTCTCATTTTATTATAACACGACTGCCCAAGAAGAAGTGTTACGTTTTTAGAATTCATATATGTATGTATTCTGTTTCTTTATTCCGCCATAACTTCTAAAGGCTCGAACCGATTTAAAAGTGTGTGATAATGTTAGAATTGTTATGTCGTCCTGAGTTCCATAGAATACATGACGCGACCCTTTGCACTTATAAAAGGAGAAAGCAGCGTTTTCAATATAAATCGCCGTGTTGCATGGTGCGTGTTGACAGACAGTTTAGTTTTATTTCGTTCTTCCTCTTCGGCCGTCAGGAATAAAAATTAGTATACATCGGTATTTGAGAACGGTTTATATTTTCGCGCTATCCACTATGTTGTAACTTGCCACTAGATGGCGCTGTAGCACGTCAACTTCTATGCCGTTTACCTAACTGGTCGCCAGGAAAATGTTGTAAATGCTAAAGTTGAAGTTGAAAAGGAACAATGAAACGATGCGATTTTTTGAAAATATACAGCTGAAGAAACAGTGAGTAGCATAGGCTACTAGGGAGTGGGAGGTAGAGTGAGAATGGGAGGAGTGGGAGGGGGGGAAGGTAGCGAATACCCGAGTAGCGCCGGTTAACATTACACCAGTATTTATTATAATACAATATATTACACCATATTACGTAATATATTAGTAAATTTATGCAAGTATATTATTTGTTGCTGTTTGCTGAATTTTGTTATGTGTCCGTGACCGACCGAATTCGGCAAAAAGCCATGTATTATTATTTTTTATTCCAAAGAGTGAAATAAACATTTTAAATTTAGCCAAATTATAGAAATTTTTGCACGGATAATTTATTGAGGTCAAAGAATTTGATGTCTTTGAGAGCCGTACCTGTTTTACCTTTTTTTTCTAAGAATGGTGTGGACGGTTTCTTTTTCAAGTGACATAATTGTTTGGTCCTTTTTCGTTTAGGCGACTTACATAAAAAAAAAAATTACAAAGGCATTCATCTCTCAAGAATTGCATATATTTTTATCACTAATTAATTATATTTTTTTAAATTTCTATCCTTTCGTAAAATTTTTAATTTCCCTTTCGCTCTCTGAATTGAATAATTTTGTCTTTTTATACTACAAATATAATAGTTTTTTTGACTTAACTGCTATTTTTAAACATAAAACTCTCTAATCATGTCTTAAGCCACACTATTCATGAAGCCTCGTAGTTTTTCTATTTGATTTAGTATGTTAGAATTAGTAATTTCTGTGTAAAGGTTTTTTGAAATAAAAAAATGCAGAATCCCATTGTAACCCATAAATTGTCCCCTTAATCCCGAAAGCTCAGCACCCAGAAGTAGTTGACACGGTTTTCCTTTGTGAAACTTTGTACATCCATCGTCATTATGGCGACGATGGAGCAATGATGGCATAATTTATGAGGGTCCACATTTTATAGCGAACATGCAACACTCGATTTCTTCGACCTTAAGTGGAGGGAAAGCTTTCGCCGGATATACTTTGGCTACTGATTGCTTTTTGATCATATTGAATAAATTCGATAGTAGATAAGCACAGAGCACACTTTCCCAGTATAAGCAGAGTTCGCCAACTTTTAGGACAACTAAATATAATTCTTTTACCGAAATCAACTTGTTGTTAATATCGCAATATTAAAGTGTTATTCCTTTCGATTGCATGAAAAAAAAACGATATTTTCAACATATCATTCATATAATACGGGCACATATAGCCCACATGGGTAAAGATTGGGGATCTGAGGATCACGTCGCACGACTGCATGTCATGCGACGTTACGCAACTCTGCGTAGAATCACAATGACGCAATATCGCAAGAATTTGCAGAAATCCGATCTATGGAGATCGCATCGTATGCGAAATTAATAGTCTTTGCAGTAGCTCTCTAAAATAATAAATGGGAAAGGCAGGTGAAGGGTCGCTGTTTTTTCTGTTATAAAGACGCAGCGTCAGTGTCTCAAGAAAGAGGGGTGGTCGCATATAAGATGAAAGGTAGTACTTGGTTTAACTCATCGGCCACTCAAGAAGTGCCTTCATGTGCACTCGAGAAGTGCCTTCAGGCAAATTTCTATCACAAGTAGTCCGACGGGAAGTAGTTTCTACCTTAATAAGTTTTCAAATTAGTGCGGCCATGTTCCGGAATACCGAGTAATGGCTTAGATGCCCTACACAATCCTACTTACCAAACCTACCTCAACGAGGCTTTGCCGGGTTAGGAAGTTATGGTCTCCCACTTCGTTTAAGTCAGAATAATACTCTACGTATCCCAAATCATAAAATTCTATGTTTATCCTACTCCTTCTCCGTACATGCAGCTCTACTATGGAATCAGATTCCTCCAGCTATTAGAGGCACTAGCTCGCTTCGATCTT
Source organism: Micropterix aruncella (assembly GCA_944548615.1). NCBI lineage: Eukaryota > Metazoa > Arthropoda > Insecta > Lepidoptera > Micropterigidae > Micropterix > Micropterix aruncella. The sequence continues at coordinate 25,037,600 of OX155960.1, read as the reverse complement.
TAAGCAATACAATACAATTCAATACAATACAATACAATACAATTAGTTCTGTTCCAGTAGGTAGGCTTTCCTACACTTGGATGCGTCTTTGTCTCTAAAATTTTAAATAATGTAATTAATTAAAGAATATTAACTATCATGATATAGTTGTGGCAATATAAATTGATTTTAGTAAATTATAATTGGTTTGAAAACCACTGATAAATAGAAAATAATCTTATAATCAAAATTGCTGATCAAAAAAAGAGATCAATGTCTGTAGTCATAATTATCAAGGCTATCATAATATGATGGTCATGAAAATAGATAAGCGTATACTAAAAATATCTAAATTTAAATTAAACGTCAAATCAAGCAATATAGCCGTCGTCGATAAAAATAAAAATAAAAATTACGCTCTTTGGCAAAGTTGATTATCATGAATTTTACCGTTATTTTACATTAGGATGCTCTTGGAATAATAATCCAGCATTATCCAAATCTCTTAAGTCACTGGATTCTTGACTAGGCCATTAAATAGGATTTTTTTGAATTGGTTTCAAGGATATTTTTTTTTAATTGAAAAAGCACTCCAATGAATATAAAAGACATTTTTTCAACCCTACCCTTATCCCTTCCCTTTCCTTAACTTATATTATAAAGATATTTTATTTATGCATTGCATATAATTTAAAATTTCATTTGATATTTTTATTGTATCTTATAGTAGGTACTCAAATTTTGCCTACTGCTTTTATGACGTCAATATATCGATCGCCTGGAAGATATTGTTAACTAGCAATAAGTCCGTTCATTCAAAAAAAATTCATTTCATTAGCAAAAACAAGCTTTCCGAAACTAGATCCTTAGGTTTTTTCGCTACCGTGCTACAAAGTAAAGGTAGCAAGAGCGAGGGGAAAATTTCGCCAGAATTAGGATATCTCGCACCGTTTCCGATTTATAAGCGATTTCTATATTATTTCTTCGATTTCACCCTTTCCGCTCTCTTTAACTTTTATTCCTTCTACCTTTTGCCTCCAGTGGGTCTCAATAATACAGAATATCATTCCGGAGACAAGGAAGGTGCCAAAAGATAAACGTGAAAGAGCGAGAGTACATTTAGCGAAACAAGTTTAGAGATAGTAGCGTCCGTAGCCTCGACGACATCGGTTCTCCTCGTTGTTACCGAAGTTAAGCAGCGGCGGGCGCGTGCGCCTGAGTGTTTGACTGCGTGATGCTACGAATGCCCACCTAGAAGATGGTGCCATTAGGCGACAAGGCGGGTTTCACGAAAAGGCATATGTATTGAAGGTAAACAAAAAAAAAGTGCGTAATTGTTTTATTATTGGGGTTAAATACAAGAAGTTTTCTAAATCCATGTGTCGCACAGCTCTGCATCGATTTCATCAAAGTATTTGATGTAACGGCACGCGGCAAAGCGTCATGTTCTATACCCCAAGAAAGGCCTGCGCCGTCTGAATGCCGCTGCTGCAAGCATCTACGCCACCAAAGTCCGCTCCCATACAATCGATAAAACGGCACTGCATACGCTACGCCGAGCGGCACTACTGCGTGATCTCCTGACCACAACAACGCAGCGGCATCAGTCACAGCGACGCGGACGGACATCCGCCCTATCCACAACCCGCGCTTAATACATGTAGTTGACAAAAGCGACATCTCCCCAATAGACCGCTCCAGTACATTCACGTACTCGTACAACGAATTAAAAGGGCAGAGCTGACGCTCTGTGGTTACATCCTAAGGTACCTCAGATCATAGGATCTGAGTATCGTAAACGAACTATTTTATAAATCATTCATATGGCTCCTTAGGTCCATTAGCTCCCCCTTGGGGAGCTAATGGACCAGCATGGGCCTATTAGCTCCCCAAGGGGGAGCTAATGGGCCCATGCTGAGTTGGCCACGAAGACCCATTCTGTTCAAAGTTGGTCACACTCACGGGTCAACACCCATCCGGCGGCCTCAACGCATGAAGTGCGAGCCCAGGCAAGAGCAGTAAGACTCTGGCCTTAGGGCTAGTTACCCCTAGGAATCAACCTTCTGGCGCTCCTGGACGGTCTGCGCACCGTGCAGCGTAAGCCAATCGATTGTGGGGGGGAACAGTCGGGGGAGTCTGGAAGTAGTACTGTTTCCTATAGAGCGGGGGTGGTTGAGGACCGTTTCACCGCTTCGTAAGGGAGAGGACCGCGCAAGCGATCTAGAACTGGTAACCAATCAAGAGACTGGAGTAATCTGGTAGCAATTGGAAGTAAGGGCGTAAGTGTAAGCCCGCTGGGTAACACTCCTGGCTATCTCGCGGTTAAGGCGTTGGCCTCTTACGGGCATGTGGCGGAGCTTGACGGTGGACTGTTTTGTCCAAGTCTTCAGGGAGATAGAACGACTAATCGTTAAAACTTCCTGAGGTGACGGGTTCGCCCGTTGTAGTTGACAACTCTAGTTGGCCCGTTAGGTCACTGGTATTTTTTTTATTTATCAATTATTCTGAGTATATATTATAATTTCTGAAAAAATATGATTAGAACGAATTTACCGCGTAAAGTTTGTAGCGCCCGACGTGTCGGCAATGTTGCAACCGCCGTTGTCCAGGGTAGACTGAGGTGCTGTGAACCGGCATCCGTTGTTCTGCGGGTAGGTGGCAAACTGCTGCTGATTGCCGCCTACCCGCAGAACAACGAACGATGATGACGACAGACAGGAGATAATAATAAAGAAACTCTACCAAGATATTGGACGTTCGTCTTGTATAAGAGTCTAGGAATCAATTAATATAAAATTTTCAATGTTGAAATTACCATGGAAGATTTTGTCAAAGCGATACATCTACTGAAAAATAATCGCTTTGTAAAGAAGGTGCTGTCAAGCGTCATCAGTTGTTTTGCAGGAAGATGGCAAACTGCCGCTGTTTACGGCCTACCCGGGGAACAACGGAGGACGACCGACAGACTTTCAGTCTACCCTGGACAACGGCGATTGCAACATTGCCGAAACGTCGTATACTGCAAACTACACTCAGTAAATTTATCTATCTTATATATTATGTGAAACAACAGCGATATTCTTCGATTTCGCTAGACAAACTAAGTCTATAACGAACCTATAGACTTAGTTTGTATAGCGATAGTCGCTAGACAAACTAAGTCTATAGGTTCTTAAACCTAAAATACGAGTATAACGACATTGACAACTATGTAGTAAAATAATAGAAGGTTTGAAATTTTCATGCAATAAAACAGCCGAAACGACGCGGAAAGGGAAAGAGACCGAGGGAAACTAATACATATTTCATGAATCGTTGTCGCAGCCACATTTGTATCATTCTTTTTTACAAGTCTAAAAATAAGGAAACGACTGCTTTTGGCATCATTCTTGCTTATGAATGGAAAATACTATTCAATGATACAACTTCTTCGACGTGTACGATGAAAGAAGTATAGCTAGAAAGAAATATTCTCTGGCGCGCGGAGTCTGGAATAAATGGAACAAATAAATGTCTGGAATAAATGTCACGACGAAATCTTATAAGAATTCGGCGATTGCACGGAAAATCATAATAATATAGTGTTGGAGAATAATTACAAAAATACACACATAAAAATTCATAAAATGAGTAAATATATTAAAAAGAATAAAAAACACGACTGCCGTTCCAGAAAGTGAACATTTGTATTTATAATTATATTTATAACAGTTTTTTTATAAAACATTTGTGGTTTATGTATTTATTTATATATATATATATATATATACCTATATATATATATATATATATATATATATATATATATATATATATATATATATATATATATATATATATATATATATATATATATATATATATATATATATATATATATATATATATATATATATATATATATATATATATATATATATATATATATATATATATATATATATATATATATATATATATATATATATGTATATTACCAGAAGTATCTAATCAGACCTTTCATTTGACACTAAACACGACATATATAGAAGTACCCGAGTTTCTCGTTTGTTTCACATGCCCAGTGCAATACAAGCCACTTCAGCAACTCTACTATGATACGGTTACTCAGCTCTTTTTATAACAGGTTTAATGACCTTGACATTTTTTCTCTGGACAGGAAGCCTTTTCTTCACGCAGTCGAAGAAAAGCTCAGGAACGATAATAAATTTAAATATTTATAAAATACGCACTACTTATTACTTTATTATATACAATGTATTTTTGTGTGTATGTATGTTTATATGTCAATAGTATACGTATTAGTATACGTTTATATGTATATATACGTATTAGTATACGTGTATATGTTTATTAGTCTTAAATTCTTCCACTTGTCTGTATATTATGTAATAATCTTTATTTTCACAATGCGCGCATGTACCACTATGTTTAGGTTAGCTGTAAGACATGCCATGTGGCAATAAGCTCGCCTTTTTTGTATACTTATTAAGTGCAAATAAAGAGTTTATTATTATTATTATATATCAATAGTATACGTTTATATGTCAATAGTATAAGTATGTATGGCCATTTATGAACGTTATTTGCTAATTTGAAATGTATTAATAGCTATATTAATATTAATTTATAAAATGTTCTCTTATAAAATGAATATGCTGAAAAATGTAAATAAATATTTATGTTAATTTATTGATATTTGGACATTTGTACATTTAGACAACTACTTACTTGATATTTAGAAAGTTAAGGTGCGCTATGATACTCGGGATGATATAACGGTTCTAACAATACTAATCACTTCTAAATCGGTCCATGCTTTTAGACGTGAGGGTGGATAAAGAAACGAAAAATATACATAGATTAATCCTTAACACATTTGACTCCCTTTTTGTTGGGCATACTTCAATCTCGAAATATTGCACTTAGAGAGTTCAATACGGTATACAAATGCCTTTTTAGACCGAAATTACGTTTGGTTGGAATATATGGCGGCGCAAATATTATTACAATTTCTCTATATTTAACAAAATACTACATAATTTTTGGAAAATATCACTTTAATACCACGAAAAATACTACAAATACAATACGAATTATGTTAATAAGTATCATATTACGATTTATTACGAATACTCAAATAAGTTCCGCTGTCACTTCTCATATTTATTATATTACTAACTAATAAAAACAAATTTAGTAATATATTTTATCAGTAGAATATTGATTGATTTAAAAATGATTGAGAATGAACAAAATCATTAATAAACGTGATTTTTATTTAAGAGGGTGCTGCACGAAATTTCTCAAATTAGGGTCTAGCGTTTTAGTTATTCCGCTAAAACTACGCTAATAAAAGCAGTGACAAAAAACACTCGTTTTTATCAATAAGTCATTTATAAGGTTGGCAATAGTTTGCGTAGTTTTTTATAAAAACACCCGAGAAAATATACAAAAATGGGAGCGGGGTTTTAGTCCTCACTGGGAAAATAATAACTAATTTGAATTATTATAAAAGACAGTTAAATGACATATCTTCACTATAAACTATTTAAATTTCAATTATTGTAATAGGATTTTATACAATAAACCAAGAAAATCAGGTATCAGATTCTCCATACATTTTTTGTATTGGCTAGCCGCGTTAATAAACACACAGGCGCGCTATGAAATAGATTCACTTCCCTGCTGCTATTGGAAGCGAGAGCACGTCTTTTTCGGTTAGCTCTTATCAGCTCCCGCTCACGTAATATTTTATTCTTCTACACCGTAGTACCGCGTCGTCACGCATCGTCACGAAAAAGCAAACAGCAGTAAGTATTTTATTTTTTATATTTGTTTTTTTTTTTAATGGATGTTTATGGCATCTTTGTTATAACTTATTATAATACTCTACATGTATTTTAGTTAATGGGGAAGCGCAAGAAAACATATTTCGTTTTTTGAGAAACGCCATAGATTCAGCGTGAAATTTCAGTCTAAAGACATGAGAAAGCGATTTTGTTTTCAGTCCGAGATATATGAAAATGAGATAGTTTCAAACGCAAAGATTCGATCGGCGCTCATTATATAAAAAATAGATCGACTCCAATAAGCGTAAAACAATTGAAAATATTTTCTGAAGGGACCACTATTCGAAACTTGTAATCTCGAATAGTTTAGTTAATTTGCGTGAAAAATCTGAAATTCAATAAAAAAATACTGAAAGACGCATAAAACATGTACAGGTAGAATATTGATTTTGAAAAGCAGTTTCGGCATGCAGATGTAACATTTTCGTAAGTTGAAAATAAGTGGTTGGCTGTAAGATATTTAGCTTACAAAGAGCATTGACAGGATATGCATTGATTTAAGGTTGCGACACGTCATTTAAACCAGAAAAAGCACGGGAATTTTAAAATCAAATAGTCTTTGAAAATATTCAAAACTATAGAATACTTATAAATATTTTGAAACTATAGAAAAATAATATAATTTGAAAATCATTTTAAAATTAAATAGTCTTTAGAAATATTCAAAACTATAGAATACTTAGAAATATTTTGAAACCATAGAAAATTAAAATAATTTGAAAATCATTTTAAAATCTAATAGTTTTTGAAAATACTCAAAACTATAGAATACTTTGAAATATTTTGAAACCATAGAAAAATAAAATAATTTGAAAATCATTTTAAAATCAAATAGTCTTTGAAAATTTTCAAAACATTAGAATAGGTAGGTACTTATAAATATTTTGAAACTATAGAAAAATATATTTTTTTTTAAAACCAATTTTAAAATCAAATAGTCTTTGAAAATATTCAAAACTATAGAATATTTAGAAATATTTTGAAACCATAAAAAAATTAAAATAATTTGAAAATCATTTTAAAATCTAATAGTTTTTGAAAATATTCAAACTATACAATACTTTGAAATATTTTGAAACCATAGAAAAATAAAATAATTTGAAAATCATTTTAAAATCAAATAGTCTTTGAAAATATTAAAAACTACAGAATACTTAGAAATATTTTAAAACCATAGAAAAATAAAATCCTTTAAAAAACATTTTAAAATCAAATAGGCTTTGAAAATGTTCAATATCATAGATATTCAATAGTATAGAGAGAGTTTAAAAAAAAATGAAACTTGAGATTTTTTATTTTTCTTTTATTTTAACTTCATCTCATACATACACCTTGATCGATCAGTAGAAAATTTACATCTCATCATTGCGTCACATCACAAAAATAACAATTTTCAATCAAATTAATTTTCAATCGCTACGTTACATTATTTAAAATATTAAATTTAAAATTATCGCAGAGTTCGGAAGACCACAACGGGGCCGCGAAACCACCGCAGGGTTTCTTCCGCCCTACTACGGCATCACACGACACACAAGTCCTCTGCGGTACTACTAGAAGGCGATGGAAAGGCCTCAAGATTCTCGCAGAGGACTTCACCAAACCGGTCCTAGTTAATGTCGCCGGTTCGGTATCGCCACTCGGATTGTGGCGTGGGGGGAACGCGACGGCCGATGCCAAATGTCACCAGTCTGCGGTCCGAAGAAGAAAGGTGCTCGTGAACTTTCCAATTGTTCATCCAACGGGCGAATCCCGGGGAGCACAGAGTGAAATCCACAAAACTCCTCTTCGAGACTGTTTAAAAGTGGCATTCATTAATTTATTTCTTTATTAATTGTAATTACATATTTGAAGTTGTTCAAAAATATATAATCACATATATAGCCGCGAAATCTATCTGTACCTTCTTTCCGTCGGAAGTAGTTTATTTATAAAGGTAACTGCTTTTTGAAATAATAAAAAATTTGGTGTAGCTATTTTTACCTATAATAATTACTGTTTTTTTATCCTTCTCGATATACATTTAATCCTCGTACTGATGAGAATAACAATGTTATAATTGTTTTATGCATTATCCATTTTTATTTCTTTACTCAGAATCTTAAAGTATCTGCTATCCTGATAGTGGAAGCGGTTCGTCTCTAATTTTGAAAGAATACTGTAATTTGTGATAAAAGCAAATCCTTTTGCACACGTGTGTTCATTAGACCAAAATAGTCGATTTGACCAAAAAGGCCAAAAAGGCCCGAAAAGGCTCATGGGTCATTAAAATCAGCATGAGAAAAATCATTTTGGTTTATTAGCGACCATCTTGAAAAACGGCCGCTACTTTGAGTCCGCTGGGCCAAATATGTCGGAACGGTGGGTCAAATCGACTATTTTAGTCTAATAAATACGTGTGCAAAAGGATTTGCTTTTATCACAATTTGCAGTTTTTGTTATTTGCAATTTGCTATGAGCAATAAAATGATAAAATACAGGTTACTTCGCTTTGGCGGGCGACCGTCTGTTCAGCGTTATCAATGTATGCGATTTACTCATACATACGTGCGTGGCCGCTGCCGGCAAGCGTAAATTACCTACATTTGTGTAACGGCATAGGCTCAGGACCCTCTTAAGAATATTTCGTTTCGATAAAAACAGTCTTTATTACTTACCCGGCAGAGGAAAGCATTGTGAACGCACTTTTGTGTCTGTGTGTCTGTGGGTATTCCTCGACGATAGCGACCAAACACTTCATCCGATTGAACTGAAATTTGGCATGCAGGCATCATTCGGTCATGGCAGGAGTTGAAAACCTTGTAGTTGAAATGGGTTCACCATGTGCGCGCTAGTCATACTTCAATCTCGAAATATTGTATTTTGCGAAATATTGCAGAATTGCAATTCGGTAGTTACAACTTGTTGGACCGAATTCACGTTGTAAAATTTTGTTTCGAATATCTCCTATACAAGCGACGCAAAAAAAAATACATACCGCCGTATTCAACTAAATATGGATATTTAACAAAATTTCGAAAAATACTATTTTAATACTATAAAATACAAAAACTACTTCTTTTGCTATCATAGACACAATCACTATCGGGTGGAGATGGGTTGTCGGGGGAGGGGGGGGGGGGGGTAAGGGGGGAGGGGGGGGGGTAAAGGGGTTGTCTGCTAGCCGTGAAAGTCGATTTTTTTTAAAGTGGCTACACACGCGCAGCGAATAAAGTTATTTGTTTTTCATCGGCTAAAAGAAATATTATACTTCTATGAATGAAATACAAACGGAGCCATGGAATTCACCGACCAAAAATCGGGCCCATCATATTAATTATTATACTTCTGGGAGGTGAAGGGTGTATTTCGGACTAACGACCGGCGGTGGTAGGTTTAGGACAGCTGTCTTGCCACATGTGAGCTTTCACCTTACCACCCATTCACTCCCCCTTCGAAGCCATAGAATTTGAGATGCAGAAATCGCGGTTTTAGATATTTTTTCTAGAACGGAATTGATTATTTTCCTGGAGAGACCAAGATCTTTAAAAAGGTGAAACAAAGATTTAGCTGGCAGGCCACGAGCGCCTACTTCCACCGCGTGAAGGTGAACAGTGAAGCCGTTCCGGGTGACGGCATTTGCGAGGTCATGGTATTTATTTAATTTGTACTCGTGGTCTTTTGGGATATTTGATTCCCATGGAACAGTTAATTCTACGATAAGGACCATCTTCCGAGATAGAGAGTAAAGAGTTATATCTGGACGCAGGGCTGTGCATCCGAGACTTTCAGGGAATTTATACTGCTTAGAGACCGAATCGACCTCCGTAATCCAATCTGAAGCTTTCTCGATTATTGAGAAAGGTTTTGCAGTGAGATGTTTTTTACCTTTAGAGCCAACCCGCACAAACTGTATTGGGGGTTTGGAGGATACTGTGGAACCCTTGTTGGCACGAGCCACTGAGAGGCTAAGTATGTACCTCGCGAATAACAGCAAGGACTTTGACGCGGCGGTAAGTGTACCGTCCTTGATCCAAGGTCACCTTGTAGAATATGTCTAGCTGTGCAAGGGGTGTTGCTACAAACTAGTTTAAAATCCTGGCTGTCCTTAGCCAAACCAGCTGACCCCTCGACTCTCTTCAGGTCCAAACAAAATTTTGGGCTAGCGCTTAAACTGCCCTCTCTGCTCTACGCCAACTCCAGAATAACCAAAAATTCGATTCTGTGCAATTCCAAAGATCCGGCAATATCGAAGCACGTAATAAGTGGCCGTAGTGATTCAAATGATCTACAAGCCCGCGTAGACTTCCACAAAAAGTTCCTTACTGGAATCAGCCAGAATGGCACTGGTCTGGGGTATGGCAGTACAACCACGAGCGACGTGGACTTGAAGAAGTCTCTTTTGCGGGGAGATTACGACAGCAAGAGTATGGCTCATGCTATTGGCCTTCAATGCCAGAATGATTGGACAACAATTGGGGACTTTTGCATTCCGCCTCCAATGCACTGGAAGGTAATGCTCTATGACTGGACGCCAGAGATGCTGAAATTTTATTTGAATGCCTTTCAGCATACACTTCCAGACCCCAGTAACCTCGCTCGTTGGAGCTTTGCCGAGGATAGTTCTTGTCCCCTCTGTAGCAATACCCCTTGCACAGCTAGACACATTCTAGCTGGCTGCAAGGTGGCCTTAGATCAAGGACGGTACACTTACCGCCATGACAAAGTTCTCGCTGTTATTCGCGAGGTAATTAGTCTCTCAGTGGCTCGTGCCAACAAGGGTTTGACAGGATCCTCCAAACCCCCAATACAGTTTGTGCGGGATGGCTCTAAAGGCAAAAAACATTTAACTACAAAACCTTTCTCAATAATCGAGAAAGCTACAGATTGGATTCTGGAGGTTGATTCGGCCTCTAAGCAGTATAAATTCCCTGAAAGTCTCGGATGCACAGCCCTCCGTCCAGATATAACTCTTTACTCTCTATCTCGGAAGGTGGCTCTTATTGTAGAATTAACTGTTCCATGGGAATCAAATATCCCAAAAGACCACGAGTACAAATTAAATAAATACCATGATCTCGCAAATGCCGTAACCCGGAACGGCTTCACTGTTCACCTTCACGCGGTGGAAGTTGGCGCTCGTGGCCTGCCAGCTAAATCTCTATTTCACCTCTTTAAAGATCTTGGCCTTTCCAGAAAAATAATCAACTCTTTCTTAGAAAAATTATCTAAAACTGCGATTTGCGCATCTCAAATTCTATGGCTTCGAAGGGGGAGTGAATGGGTGGCAAGGTGCACGCTCACATGTGGCAAGACAGCTGTCCTAAACCTACCACAGCCGGTTCGTAAGTCCGGAATCCACTGCTCACCCCCCAGAAGTGTAAAAAATTGTATTATGATGGGCCCGACTCCGGTCGGTGAATTCCATGGCAGCTCCGTTTGTATTTATTTATTTATATACGTTATCATAACGCAGTCGGCAATTGTCTTGCTACTAAAAGCGAAATTTTGTTCTGGTTTTTTGAAGTAATGCTAATGATTTAGTCCCTTTAAATATTAAAGATGGTTGAGAGACTACATCCATTTCGTACCCCTTTATTAAAAGCTTTTATTTACATTGCAATGTTTGTTAGTATATATGTTAGTATGTAGGTATGTTAATTTATTTAAAATATTGCAACCTGAATTAGAACCACTTCGTCTTATCCTATGAAGTTGAAATTTTACCCCTTTTTGGTTAAGCTCCGATGACAATGCATTTTTATTCTACACCCAGGATCGGATCCCGACGAGGCTACTCTTCCACAACAGCCATAACATGGCTGCTGCACCCAGGGTTGGCTCCCGACGAGGGGACTTTTCAACGGTCAACAGCACAGAAACGAAATTTTGTATAAGCATTCAATTATGATAGTTCTGTCTAAGTTCCACTATGACATGACTGCTGCGCCCAGGTTTGGCTCGGAACAGAGAACTTTAATAAAAGCTTGTTTTAAAAATGTGTTTTTACTATTAACTTGTTTTTAGAATACCTTAAACACTCACTGTCAACATTTACATAGAATTGGTTTATTCAAGTTCGTATTATCACTGTTACAATAGCTTCAATAGTACAATTGTTAAAACGGCAACGTTACAAATTGGACCCATCATCGTAGAAATTGTCATCCCCCCGCGATATTCCAACACAAAAGCCATTTATCAGGGAATACGCAAATTTCCGTGTTTGTATATTCATTCAGCGAATACTAAAATGGATTTTAGTTTGAATAATTGCCCCGCTCTCTGCATACATTTAATGCTATCCCGACGACATATATCATTCGAGATGGTAATTGCTGGATGACAGAGTTAATTATTGAGTACGTTGGTTAGTTTAATGATTTGTACTTGATCGATTAATTTAATATTTATATGTTTCAATGCAATGTCCTTTGCAGTGGTTTGTGTAGCCAGGGACAATTTATTATGGAAAATCTAATGCGTAAAATCTGGTAAAACATATATTAATTTAGAGTGTATATGAAAGTACGTTGAAGTTAAATTGAAATTTCCTTTGATAAATCAGGTGAGGGTTCCCGATTCACTTGTTTTTTCTTTAATAATAACACCTTTAACCATGATAATTGGAGGTATTACAGTTTGTTAAAGTGTGACAATCGAGCGTTTTGCGATATTTTCAATTCGTAATTACGTGTGCGATAAAGTCAGCGACAGCATATGTCTAACTTTTATATTTAAGTCACAAAAAGTAGTTTTTCAAATTAAAAAAATAATTTAAATCAATTAAATCTTTTTAATTTGAATTAAATCAATAATTCAAATTAAAAAAATGCATTGTCATCATGTTTATTGGTCATATTATCAACAATTATGAATTCGTATCAAAATAAGTAAATTTATCGTCTCAAGTGTTTAAAACAAAAGACTTTTCCCTATTACTGCATATAATTTCACTTTTACTGCATAAATGGTTAAAGAGATAAGACACTCACAAATAAGACACTCACAAGAAGACAACCAAACCAAACCAACCTAACCAAACCACACTCATAATTTCATCACAGGTAAAAAGTTTTACCGCCCAACGAAGTGGGCACGGGTCAGCTAGTATTTTATAAAATAGAGTTTCATAATATTAATGTATTTTGACCGAAAGATATCTTTTTATCCATAACGATATAGTGAAATAATTTTATCCGGGTCAGCGAGTATTTGAGAAGTGGGCACGGGTCAGCTAGTATTTTATAAAATAGAGTTTCATAATAATAATGTATTTTGACCGAAATATATCTTTTTATCCGTAACGATATAGTGAAATAATTTTATTCGGGTCAGCGAGTATTTGAGAAGTGGGCACGGGTCAGCTAGTATTTTATAAAATAGAGTTTCATAATAATAATGTATTTTGACCGAAAGATATCTTTTTATCCATAACGATATAGTGAAATAATTTTATCCGGGTCAGCGAGTATTTGAGAAGTGGGCACGGGTCAGCTAGTATTTTATAAAATAGAGTTTCATAATAATAATGTATTTTGACCGAAATATATCTTTTTATCCGTAACGATATAGTGAAATAATTTTATCCGGGTCAGCGAGTATTTGAGAAGTGGGCACGGGTCAGCTAGTATTTTATAAAATAGAGTTTCATAATAATAATGTATTTTGACCGAAAGATATCTTTTTATCCGTAACGATATAGTGAAATAATTTTATCCGGGTCAGCGAGTATTTGAGAAGTGGGCACGGGTCAGCTAGTATTTTATAAAATAGAGTTTCATAATAATAATGTATTTTGACCGAAAGATATCTTTTTATCCATAACGATATAGTGAAATAATTTTATCCGGGTCAGCGAGTATTTGAGAAGTGGGCACGGGTCAGCTAGTATTTTATAAAATAGAGTTTCATAATAATAATGTATTTTGACCGAAATATATCTTTTTATCCGTAACGATATAGTGAAATAATTTTATCCGGGTCAGCGAGTATTTGAGAAGTGGGCACGGGTCAGCTAGTATTTTATAAAATAGAGTTTCATAATAATAATGTATTTTGACCGAAAGATACCTTTTTATCCATAACGATATAGTGAAATAATTTTATCCGGGTCAGCGAGTATTTGAGAAGTGGGCACGGGTCAGCTAGTATTTTATAAAATAGAGTTTCATAATAATAATGTATTTTGACCGAAATATATCTTTTTATCCGTAACGATATAGTGAAATAATTTTATCCGGGTCAGCGAGTATTTGAGAAGTGGGCACGGGTCAGCTAGTATTTTATAAAATAGAGTTTCATAATAATAATGTATTTTGACCGAAAGATATCTTTTTATCCATAACGATATAGTGAAATAATTTTATCCGGGTCAGCGAGTATTTGAGAAGTGGGCACGGGTCAGCTAGTATTTTATAAAATAGAGTTTCATAATAATAATGTATTTTGACCGAAATATATCTTTTTATCCGTAACGATATAGTGAAATAATTTTATCCGGGTCAGCGAGTATTTGAGAAGTGGGCACGGGTCAGCTAGTATTTTATAAAATAGAGTTTCATAATAATAATGTATTTTGACCGAAAGATATCTTTTTATCCATAACGATATAGTGAAATAATTTTATCCGGGTCAGCGAGTATTTGAGAAGTGGGCACGGGTCAGCTAGTATTTTATAAAATAGAGTTTCATAATAATAATGTATTTTGACCGAAATATATCTTTTTATCCGTAACGATATAGTGAAATAATTTTATCGATACCATGATTAGGTGGGCATTCTGTACCCCATGGATTACTGGCGAAATAATATATTCATTTTATATTTTATATCCCACCTACTTGACAGAAAGGATAAGTTTTACAGAAAGGATAAGAAAGGTTAAGCTACAACAGCATACGCTTTGAAGATGCCAAAATAGAAAATGTATCAAAAAGGTTAAACTGGGAGTTGGATGTGTTTAATACCTGATTCCAGAAAAGTAATCTGTCTCTTAACACATCCAAGGCATTATCTATCTACCTTTCTAGTCGCAAAAATAAGGTAAAAAAGTAACACTCAAAATTTAATAATCGATATAAATAAAGGAGCCAAATCCATAAATTTATATGTTTAGTTTTAATTAAATGGAAACCCAAGATGGAATGCTCACGGAGAGAAAATAAGTGGCAGGCTTTCCAGTGCTAAACATACTAAAACAAATATACTGTGCCTATTTAAATTCGATTCTACGTTACGGGATTCCCTACCGCAGTTTTAAGGCTACATCTCTGTCCAAAAACAAGCCATAAGAATTTTGAGTAATCTTGATCGTGCTGAATCATGCCGTGTTCATTTCAGAACTCACAGTATACCCACTTTATCATTTGTACATATTTTTTAAAGCATAAAGTTTATATAAAAAAATATAGCAAAGTCGAAGACTCAAAAAGAAATTTGCTCTCATTTTACCACAGGTAGGCATAATTTAATACTACCCTGTCCGCCTTTGGAAATATTTAACAGGAATCCAAACTACGTTGGAATGGTATAATAAGTGACGCCTTTAATAATTTAGAACAAAAGTCAACTCCGCAATTATCGAATCGGATGACTGGTTTAAAGCTGAAAAATGTCCTTAAACATAAATAAAACAGTAAATTATAAACTTCTCTAATAAAAAAGACAAAAATTCACTGATAACTCAATAAGGCTTTAAAATAGCCACTTGTACTGAATTCTTAGGGATTCACATTGATCAGAAAATGTCTTGGAGAATCTATAATGATCATCTGATATCGATGCAATCGTCAGCTTGTTACGCGATTTGCAAACTAAGGCAGATTATTGATGAAAACGAAGTATTAAATGCATATTACTCGCGGAGTCTCACCTGCGCTATGGCATACTTCTATGGGCCAATCAGTGTAAACGATTGCAAAAACGGGCAGTGAAAGCCATTAGGGGTTTAAATCAGCGAAAATCTTGCAAACCTTTATTTATAGAACTACGAATTTCCACGATATATGACATTTTTGTTCATGAATGTATATGTGAATTCTATAAGTAAAGGCAAACATGTTTAACGCAATCTATACACGCACGATACAAGAAATAAGTCACTTTATATCCATTCATCGCAGGCTGGAACTTCAGAGTTCCAAAGCACATCGAAGTAAAGAAGCGTAAATTTTTATAACAAGCTGCCACATAACTTGAAAAATAATAATAATTATGTTGAGTTTAGAAAACGAACGAAACAATATTTGTTATCTAAATGTTTGTACAATTTAAGTGAGTTTTATCATAGGGATTTATGTTATTTTATTTTACTTCATTGATATATTTGAATTGTTTATTTTATGTCAGTATTTTCTACACCCTAAACAGGTTTTTTGAAAATAAATGTGATTTGATTTGATTCAATTTATGTCACAATAAACTACATGAAAATATTAAAATTATATGAAGAATCGGGAATATATCCCATTTGAGAATGATACAGAATTATATCAAAAAATACTAATTAGGTACCAATTTCAAATTTCCATTTTGAGTTTTTCATTTAGCTTGATATTTTAACATTTTATTGACTATTATATTTCTATGATTTCATTTTCTGTTCGATAATCCATTATATTTTGTATGTCTAGGACTGTATTGTTTTTCTTTATTTTATGACATCTTGATTGATAATTCTTTCGAAAAAAGTTGTTATGTAAGTTAGTATTGTAATACCTTTTTATTATATAATGTTGAATAATTATCTGATTGACTTTATAGTTTTAGATAGGTACCTAATTGACACTTATCAGAAATCTTTACTATCAATTTTTAAAGTTACTTTAATCTGAAGCGGCTATCTACTGAAACATTATATCGATTCCGTAATCATTGGTTCGGTTCTTTGTATTATAATCAAATTATGTAATATCATGTATCGAAAGTATTGTGTAATAATGTCTAAACTATGTATAAGGCTTTGAAGAGAATAAACTTGATTTGATTTGATGAGGAGCCATGCCATCAATCCATCAATAACCAATTTTCAAGCTGAATGTTTCATCAAAAAAATAATATATGAAAGTACTCTAAATCTGAATCAAATACCGAATACAGAAAATGCTTTCTTTGTTTTTTTATCGCATTTTAGTTTGAAAGTGTATCAGTATATTTTTTTTTAATTGAGTGAAGTTTAAAAGAGAAACATTAAAATAAATACAAATCAGGCATGAAACGTTTTCAAACAATAACATTATTATAAAATGTTTAATAATAATTTGGATTAGAACTATTGTTTTATCAACGAAAACTCTTGTAATAGAAGGAAATTCACAAGAAAATATTAAGCATAAAATATATTATACTTATAGCAATATCTAACCAGAGGTGGGTATTTAAAATGTCTCATGTCGCTCCACTTAGCTACGCTTGTGCTAGAGCGGACATTACACTGCATTATATATTTAATATATTAAAAATAATAAATGTTGTATAATATATATTAGGTATAGGATAAATACTGGATATTTATAAAAATTTAAATACATAAATATATGGATATAAACATACACGTATAATACTATACACATGAAATATAATAAAATATATCAATGCAAGATCTAGCATACACGTGAGATAAAGAATAGTCTAGATTAATAAAAATTTATATAAAAAAGTCAACATTAAATAAAAGAAGATAGTCGTGATTGAAATAGTCTTGTTTAAAAATAGTCTTGATTAAAAATAGTCGAAATTGCCTATAATCAATTACACTATAAAAATATAAATCAATTGCACCTACCTTCATAAAGCACTCCTCGCACGAGCTCATGAGCATCAAACACCGGATGGAAGATCGTAAAGTTCACTGGACTATCAGCCTCCTCTACAGTCACCACTCCATCATCAGAATCATCTTCGTGGTCGCATAAATCAGCATTGAAGAGATGACCTGGTCTGGTTATTAATTCATCGGGTGGGACTGTGACGTCATCGTCGGCGTTGAGTACCACGGTATCTCTCTCCTCGTTGAAGTAGGGTCCGGGGGGTCCTGGCGATCGACCTGGGGCTGGATCACCGTCGGGGACCGACTCTCGCGCCAGGCTCAGCGCCGAGCATACCTGGAACGAGGCCAGGATAGCCAGAGATACCAGAAAGAACAGGTCATTGAGGCTGAATCCCTTGGAAGCCCGCTCGTCGATGAAGAGACTCCTTAGCCAGCCGCGCTTGGTTGTCTTAGCGCTGTACATTTTGTCCTCAGATACAATTCACATTTTTGCAATTTATGAATCGATCTTTAACTCGTGTTGTCATTAGAATTTAATAATTTATTTACACTTATTTTACACATCGTTATAACTAATGAGTTAATGGAAGATTCTGGATAAAAAAAAGAAAATATATTTTTTTAAACCACGAAATTCGTATGGGTTTTGTAAAGACGGAAATAAAACATGGTTGCTTGATAAGGATACCTAATATGTACTCTTTGAATATTCACATTCATAACATAGAATGTTTCATATATACATTTTTTTACACGACTGCCCAACAAGAAAAAGAAGTGTAATGTGTTCAGGGTTCATCTATATATGTTTTCCGTTCCTTATTCCACCATGGCTTCTAAACCCTCCAACCGATTTAGAAGTATGTAGTATCGTTAGAATTGTTGTCATCCCGAGTGACACAGGGTACCTAAATTCTCCAAATATCAAGTTAATAGTAGACTGAATGTTCAAAACTACAAATGTCAATAAATTAACATAAATATATCTTGTTGCATGTCAAACGAAAGGTCTGATTGAGTACATTCTGAAAATATATGTTTCTATATAAATAAATACGTAAACCGTAATTATTTCATTAAAAAACTGTTATAATAATAATGCTTAATACACTTTTTGTGACGGCAGTCGAGTTTATTATTCCTTTTAATATATCTACTAGTGGAAATTACTGATGAAGCAACAATGCATAAATATGTATTTCAATAAAATGTAACAAAATAATCCAGTCAAACTTAGCACAATAGATGAAAGCAGTCAGTGGAATATCCATAAAAAGGATCTAATCCGTAGCGTACATATCCACATACCGAGACGGAACAACAACGGCGTTGTAATAGTAATATATTCAGAGGCCACAAGAGAAAATCCCTTCATAGTGCGGGCGGTCACGGTCTCCGAAACCGAAGCGATATTGCCAATTGCATAAATTGAATGAACGGCGATCTCTCCTTCGGCAAATCTCATCTATTAGATCAATATCGCCACAGATGAGAAGATGAGAACGGCCGAGATGAGAGAGGTTGATCTAGCTGTGCACGTCGCACTGTGTCGTACAAAATCCCTGGCTAAACTATTCCAATAATGTGATCGGTGAAAACTTACGGAATCTGATCTGGGGGGACTTTGGTTCTTATTCGAAATAACAGACAAAGTCTCGCTGCGAAGGCATAAGTTACGAACCAGATCGTTTTTTTTTTTTTTAGTCGGTCAATGCAGAGGTCATTTGTTATGGTGGTACTAAGTAAAAAACATTCTATTACAAAACATTTGTCTATAATCAAGAAAGCTACAGATTGGATTCGAGGTCGATTTGATCTATAAACAGTATCAGTTCCCCCAAGAGTCTCGGATACAAAGCCCTACGTCCATATGTATCTCTTTGATCCCTATCTCGGAAGATTGGCCCCCATTGTAGAATTAACTGTTTCATGGGAATAACATATCCCAAAATATCACGAGTACAAATTAAATTAATCATTTACAAATTAAAACAGCTTCACTGTTCACCTTCACGCGGTGGAAGTTGGCGCTCGTGGCCTGCCAGCCAAATCTCTTTTTCGTCTTTTTGAAGATAGGAAAATTCTCACGAGGACAATTAATTGTCATCTCCTTCCTAGAAAAAGTATCTAAACTCCCAATTTCCGCAACTCAAATTCTATGGCTTCGAAGGGGGACTGAATAGTTGGTAAGGTAAATGTTCACATGTGGCAAGACAGCTATCCTAAACCTACCACAGCCGGTCGTTAGTCCACCACTCACCCCCCAAAAATGAAATAATTGTATTATGATGGGCCCGACTCCGGTCGGGAAATTCCATGGCAGGTCCATTTGTATTGATGTATTGTAAAAGACACACTGTACGCGGCTAAGTCGTGTCGAAAACCGGTAATGGCGTTTTTCCGCGCTCCCGCGACGAAAGTAATCAAAGGGAAGAAAACATTTTCGGGAAGGCAATTTTCGAGAGGAAAATTTACATTTTAAATAAAAGCCCGCTTTTACAGTGAATGTTTTCAGGTTTTCAGGTAGGTTAAAAGATTTCGTTGAAGCGGGAACGGGTAATCGAAACGACCAATGGTTTGAAGGAAGCAAATATTTATCATCGTATTCTGAATTAGCCTATCTACCAAACCTCTTACGTGTCGAAGATAGTGGTATTCAGAGAACCAGGCTGCTTTAACTCGAGGATGATTCAAGGACTCGATAGCAACTTGTCTAGCTCGATTTTACTATTACCTGGATAATAAGATCGGCAATCCGTATTTGTGGAACGGTGTCCTGTAATCTCTGTTCTTGACATTCAGTGTTCCGAAAATCAAAACCAACCAGAACAAAAACTCCATTTGAACTTATTTTTTGCATCTCATATATGAACATCGATATTTTTCTGTCAAAAAATACCGACTTTGTAAGAGCAGTGAATATTACATCACAAAATAGCATTTAATGTAATGGTATAATAACTAACATTACATTATTTTGTAAACACCGACTAATAATGATATTTCTTTTGGATAATTTTCTATGGGCGATTAGCATCTTTCAGGTATATTTGTCTCTTTAAAAAAGATGTTGAAATGTCAACCATGTCATTGTAATCGCCAAAATCATCGAACAAACTTACTAATAAATCAAAAGAAATAGTGACTCCTCTTCCCCGTCAATTGGAATAGCTATTTTGAATAGCGATTGTCAATACACGGACGCCAGACGGAGCACACAAAGTACCCGCCATGCTTAAATATCAAAGTTCACTCAATACATGTACTTTGGCAGAACGAGTAATATATTATGCCTATGTGTTGATAAATGTGTACGATATAATCACCACAAACACGCAGAACGTTACAAAGCAAATATTGTAAATTCTAAACTTCTATTGGATAAAGGGGGAGGCTTGTATTAAATAGCGTGGATTATTTTATATGAGGTAGATATTTTATCTGTGGAAACGAAGCCGCATTATTTAAATTTGTACTCATTTACACACTGGGCGAATTTCAGCGAGTCGTCGCTAATACACTGAGCTGGTAGTAAGAACTTTATGTTATTTTATGACAATAATATTATATTAAAAGAGGAATTGACATAATATAAAAGGTATATCCACATATAGGTAACAAATTGTACCCGCGGCTCCGCCCGCGGATGCGGAAGTCACGAATAGCACAGCAGTTAAAAAGTAAAAATTTACTATTTCACTGGTATTCATATAAATGACCGCTTATCGAATAGCTTCTTCGTAAACTAGAATTTCGTTCGCGGTAGCAAGTGAACAATGTAAATATTTGTACAGGAACTGACACGTGAACATGCTACATATAGCTTGAATCATCATTTTTATCCCCACAATGTGAGAACTGCCGAATATATATTTTTGAAATATACATCAATCTGTAGACCTATTTCAATACTATTTTATGTGCATCTCTCCTTCTACAAGGAGGTCTGCCGACGAATTCAACTCGGGTGGGCAGCGTTCTGGAATCTACGCCATTTCTTTTCGTCACAAATACCGCAGAGCCTCAAGACAAAAGTCTATAATCATTGCGTGTTGCCAGTGATGGCATACGGCACTGTAGTCGTTAACTATTGGCCTCATACACAAGCTCAAAGTCACGCAACGAGCTATGGAGAGCTATGCTTGGAGTTTCACTGCGTGATAGGATTCTAAATAAGGAAATCGCAGTAAAATCAAGTTAACTGATATAGCTCGTAAAATTACCAACTTGAAATGGCAATGGGCAGGCCGTATAGCTAGGAAAAAAGTTTCTCGAATGTCGACCACGAACCGGCAGACGCTGCGCGGGACGCTTCCTCCCCCCCCCCCCCCCTCCCCCCCCCCCCCCCCACAAGATGGTCCGATGACATAGCCAAGGTCTCAGGAAGTAGGTGGATGGAGGCAGTTCAAGACAACTCGTCATGGCATTCGATGGGGGAGGCCTATGTCCAACAGTGGACGTCTACCGGCTGATGATGATGATAATGTGCATCTCTAACGAGAAAATTAGCCATAGCAGTTTCATTTACAGTTGCTACATATTTTTCCCTATGTAACTAAGTTTCTTGCTTATAAGTCGAGAACCAATTGAATGTATTGACAAACAATTGATGTATTTACCAATAGATTCCCTATTATCGAATTCTCGGTTAAAAAAATATATATCATCGCCTTATTACTCGATTTGATCTCACTAACCTTTATGTAAATTTAAAAACCACGTAAAATTAAATCAAATGCCTTATTTCGTGCAACAAGAATAACAGCGTACAACCAGTTACCGACCGTTTAGGTCTAGTTGGTTGTGCGATTTCGTCTCTTCTTGGGAATGCCAAAATAAATATAAGGATAGAGCTATATTTCTCACTTATTGATATTTGTTTGTCACTATTATTATCAATTTGTAATTATTATCAAAAATTTGATTTGTCAGTTCTTTTCTGTAAAATAGTTTATGATCGATGGGAATAGGCAAGCAATATATACGACAAACCAAAATCATTCGATTAGTTCTCGAGTTATTAAAACACATATAGACATGTGTGTCTATATGTGTTTGATACATTTTAGAATATGTAAGGAAGCAATCATAAATTGGTAGTTATTTTATAAATACCTGAGTTATATACTTAAATTGAAATTTTGGAAATAAAGTTTTTAAAAATACAACCCTCTGTGAATTTTAATGCAACTCACGAAAATTTATCAGAAGATAAAAAAATACATTTAAAAAATACATTATTAAATAAATCAAATCAAAATTCGAACGTAATAAAGCAGACCGCTTCATTATTAGGCGATAGAATTACTTTTTTGACTTTTGCGTATAGTTTAAAAACGGTATGACAAAAAATATCTAGGTTGATTTTTGAAAAATATAACTTTTTAGTTGTGGTATTTATTTGTAATCATCTCAGATTGTAAAAATATCAATCCATATCCAGGTCCAATCTCGAAAACCTCTTTGTGCTCCTGACCCAAAAAACAGTGTTGTTAACGGGAGTGTTCGTTTACCTTTGGCGTAATGTAGACTTCTTGAGTTCAAATCGAATGTCATTGTAAAAACAACCAATATAAATTAATTAGGATTACTCATTTAAATGTTATTACATTCAGTTTGTTTTTTGTATATTTACCAGGTGAATATTTTATCAGTACCTTGATATCGGTAATACAAATTCTTTCAGTAGATTGATATCGATGGTACAAATTATTTCAGTCGATATTAAACCTTAGAAAGCCAGCCATGGGAATGAAACTCACGACGGCATGTTTTTACCCCTCGAAAATTTGATTGTAGGGGGGTATTAGTGCACATATACTGATATATAATGGTGGCTAATTCAATGAAGGTGACTTTTACTGCATATAATTACATAATTGCATAAATACGGAGATCGGTCGCCCGCGAATTGCCACTAAAGCAAAACCACCGATTGGTGGTATTGGCATCTTAGCGGTGAACGTACGGTAGGGTTGCAATATGACTCGCATTCTGTGGGAAAATTTCGCTAAATTGAGGACGAAACTGAAGACTGGGATGGATTGAGACTTGTTAAGGCGCTTTTCTATAGCCCCAGTATTACATAATAATATACTTGCCGTTTTTCATACAGTCCACTTTGAACCTGGATAACCACTGGGTGTACTTGTATAACTACTTTCTGAGCTTGTATAACTAAGTATCTACATTAATATTACAAGTTATTACAAGTTATTTGCTCAGATATTTCCGTGTGTGCAATCAGGGAAATATTGTAAACTTGCATTATTTCGAATACAGGGCGCTATGCCGGTGTTATAAATTACGGTATTTTGTAGCCTGGCACAATAATTAACGCGAATATCTACTATCAATAAATGTAAACAAAGACGAGGAAGCTCGAGGAACAACCAAGCCTCGTCAATCGCTCGTCAACACTAAGTCTCTTTTATCGGAAACTGCATTAAGTTTTACAGATGAAAATAAATTAACCCGAAAAGACAATGAAAAAATCTTTCACAGTCTTTATTGATTTTCGTCCACGAGAGAATTCCAGTACCAGCTCTCATTAAAATTGCAACTTCAAAGGTCAAAGGTAAGAGGATATATGTCTAGAGCTACTTCTTCTAGTATTAGGCAAGCTTTCCTAATTACTATAAGATGATTTAGGACCTGTACTTTTCCCTGGTTATTATTATTTTATCTTCTAATTAGACTGTCTTCTTTCATTTATTCCTGCCTATATTTGGCTGATATCAAGACTAGGATAGGTATGATTTTTTTCAAAAAATACATCATGTACTTACGTTACGACACTCTAATAACTGAATCATTCAGTGATTTAGCTTGATTACCATACAATACGTTCATATTAGTGTAGTTATTTTATCCTAAACATGGACAGTTAGCCTGAAGTCCCTAAACACCTCTGACTAAATGCATAACCGCATATCATCAGGGAAGAAAGCTGGGTTAAAACAAGTTAATACAAGTCTTTACATAGTAAATAAATAGCTCAAAAGACTATTGATCTTATATCTATGTTTTTCAGATCAAGCATATAATTCGTTTCGGATATACGCAAATTGTGGACCAAGCCCTGTGCAAAAAGAAATGCAACAAATAGTGGTTATAGATCTGCATTATTACAACATTTTTACATAGATTGAAACTCCCACATACGAAATCGGATCTGAACTTCGTTACAACTAAATTAACGAGATTGCTATAACAGCCAAAGCCTTAAACTCTGCTAGGAATATACTGACAGGTCATAAGGACGACCCTCAATCAATAGCCGCTATAATAAACCATTTACTTGTGTCATTATGACCTCATAAAAGTACCAAATTTATTGGATAGCGATAAATCCACTCTTTATCTTTATGACGTTTCTGTGGAATATATCGATACTATTGCGTATGTTGTATAGTTGTCAGATTGCTTATTTATTAAGGCGGTTGTCGTTATCAAGCGGGTATGCTGTCACGGCCACTATGAATAAGCTCAACTAATCAGCAATATACTATATATTGGACTATTGATTAACAGAATTTAGATTATCAGTTAGGTACTTAATCGAACCAAAAACAAGGATCTGGAAACAAAGGCTTCCTAAATTTAAAAGCACGATCTCATTACACATAT
Source organism: Micropterix aruncella (assembly GCA_944548615.1). Taxonomy (NCBI): domain Eukaryota; kingdom Metazoa; phylum Arthropoda; class Insecta; order Lepidoptera; family Micropterigidae; genus Micropterix; species Micropterix aruncella. Next base: position 25,012,390 of record OX155960.1, on the reverse strand, counting down.
TTTTTAAAAATTGGTGATTTTGTCAACATACTGGATAAACTTTACAAAAAAAAATAAAATAGAGTGTGACAAAGAAAATTGACTTAAAACTTAAGTAAAAGTTAAAAGTAAGAGAAAGATAAAGTTATAATTAAAAAAATAAAAAATCAATTATATTTAATATATGTTAATAAGAAATATAAAATACCTAGTCAAAAAAAAGTACAATTCATTATCAAAACCAAATGAAATAATTTTTGGTAATTAGTTGAATGTTAAAATATAATCAACATATATAATATTTAAAATATAATAATAATGTGTGCACCTAAGTTTTAATAAACTATAATTTCTAACAATTGATGTATGTTTAGTCTATCATGACTCGATAACCATTCCTTTATTTTATTTTTGAATACCCTAAATGTCATATTCATTTTTATTTCCATATTGATCAGATTGTAAAATCTCGGCGTAATGAAAGAGTAAAGTTTTGTTCTGATAAGCTTATTACTCGTAGTAAAAAGCTGTGCTGAATTTATATACACTATTACACAAAAAATATGCTGAACAGTGCAGGATTTAGGTATAAGCTTCACAAGCTATAGCTTAGTGCCCCCACTTTCTTGGGGGCCCCCGAAAATATCCGAGTGAGCAATTGCCATATATACTTAAATATACTGCAGCAATAGCTTAAATAGTTTGGGGTCTTATCAAGTCTAAATACGGCGCTGATGATGAACTATGTTGAATTTTAAAAGTTGGTTAAGTACATAAATTGTCCGTGTTAAAAAATGCCTTATTTCCGCCAAACAATCCCATACGAATTAAAAGAGATTTTTTTAATTTTGTGTGTAGTTAAAATTGTTACGAAACATTAATCCAAAACACTTTATTAATCTAATTAATGCCTTACGAGAAGCGAAAGTCAGCTAAAAGTGCACCGGAAACAAAACGTGGAAGAATATTAGGTCGAAATCGATTTTTTAAAATTTAAACGTGATGCTGCACAGTTCGGGTTGTTCGCGAACTCGCGCGGCACAACTTGTGATTTGGTGTAACTTGTTTTGCGGTTTGGCGAGGAGCGGGCGAGCAGCGTACGCGATTCGCGCCGCACCGTCTCACGTTAACGTGAAGCGCTCACTGACATCGCGACGGCAAGCCAACCCCGCCGCGAACCGTACCCACAGCTCACCCTCGCCGATCGGCCCGACTCGGCGCCGCTCGGAAAACGGAGGGGTGGCGTTTCTTTACGTTACCGTAATACGTACGGGTGCAGCGATGCTGAAAAATCTCGGGCCATAACCAATATTTAATTTCAATAAAGTATATCACCGCTTTTATTATTGGCTGATATTAAGACTAGGATAGATATGATTATTTTTTAAAAATACATCATGTACTTACGTTACGATACTATAATAACTGACCACCGTCTAGCTATGCCAACACGCCTGTCAGAGACCAACGCCTTACCGCGAGACACTAGGAAGAGAAACCAGCGAGTCGACCTCACACCCTGACACCCAGATTTGGTAGGATTCTCCGTCCTGGATACAGTATACGGGTCCGAAGTCGCTTGCGCCGCCTATACCTAATGTTAGCGGAAATTCAGTTTGAATTTATCGCGGACCGTGGCGTTCTTTGCCCGTCTCATCACTCGGAATCTGGAAGCCAATGGATTATTCCAAGTGTGGGTGACATTAGGTCAACATCCACACCCGCTGCTTAGCAAACGTATAAGATGATTTCCAGACTCCTCCAGCTATTCTCACAGACCATTGGCTAACGCCGCACAATGCTCAAACCGCCCAGTAGCGCCCGTAGGCTACCCTTAAGTGGAAGTGCTCAACCTGCCGTGACATGGGAAACAGAGTCCTCTCCATGTTCGATTCTTTTCGAGCAGGATGCTGGATATGAGCTGAACGGTGAGTTGAACCGACTAGAGATAACGAGCAAGTCTTGATGGCCCAACTAGCGGACTAGTAATTCTGCTTGGCCTTTGAGAGTAATGGCATGGACGAAGAAGAATCATCATCTTGCTGAATCATCTTATGATAATAAATATAATAAGCATAAGAATCATTTCGGTTATACGCAAATTGATGTTCGACCGCCAAAACAATTGTACATAACGGAGTTCAGAGGTAACAAACATTAAAACAATACAACCGAAATGATAACCTCCCACTTTTTTTGAATTCGGTTAATAAAACGTCGCGTATGCGGCCTATTTAATTCGGCAAGACTAGCCACCTGACCAACAGTATGTCAGCGTGCGCGACGGAGACGAAATATATTGTTCCCATGCGGAGCGAAAGAGAGAGGGAGTGGCGGCGCGGCGCGACGGTGGGCGTCGCGGCGCCGTCACGCGGACGTCGTGTCGTCGTCGCTTCCCGTCGTGCAGTTTAAAAATGCATACGGCTGACCCATTCCATACTTTGTTCGGCCGCCGAGCGGTCGTCCGACGGACCACTATGCAATTGTTACGGAAACAAACGACCGAGACGCTGCGATGAATAAATCTTGGGTTCGGGTCTATAAATAGCATAGTTAAAATAAGATATTAATACTAGGTATCGTGTTAAATTAAATAAAATATTAAATAATATTAGGTATTAGCAACCAAAAATTAATAATAGGAAAATAAATACTCACCAATTTTCTTCCTGTTGGTTATTGTTAGGTCATTTCCAGCTAGTGTCATAATGAAGAATGAATATATTAAAATAAAGAACGACTGCAGTGGGAAATTTTACAGGATAATGCTAAACAGAAGCTGAGCTATTGTATTTATAATTATTTTCATTGCGGTTTGTAAATGAAATATTTGTGGTTTATGGATTTATCTATATAGTTAGATGCATATTTCTGGAATGTACTCAATCAGACCTTTCATTTGACACTAAACACGATATATTCATGTTAATTTATTTACATTTGGACATTTGAACATTTAGAAACTTACTTTATAAATATGGAGTTAAAAACCTTTTGACATTAGGGATAACATAACGGTTATAACAATACCACACACTTCTAAATGGGTTAAAGCGTTTAGAAGTATGGTGCAATAAAGTAACCGAAACATACTTAGATGAACCCTGGATACATTACGCTTCCTTATCGTTAAGCAGTTAAGAATAGAGCTATTTCGTAAAATGTCGTTAATTTCAGAAATGTTTGATTTTAATTAGGTAATAAAGTTTTAATAATTAATTAGTGATCATTATTGCGCTAATATTTACTGAAAAGTTCGAGGTATTTGTCGATAATGTATCTCTTCCATTGATCACTTAGTTCAGTCTATGTGCCTTTGCCTCTTTCGTTTTGCAGTTTGCCCCTGAGTAACGCTGCAAAAGAAAGAAGGCGGCGGCTAAGAGTCGTTGTTTAAGAAAGCGGGCGAGGCAAAAGAGCGTGAGATAGTTACAAAAGCACTAGCGGAATAGCGCCATCAAATTAAAGATAAAACTTGTAATTAAAGGTGCGGTACTGCGGCTTTCCTGTGTTTGTGTATCGTAACTAGTGTTGAGCTGAGTGTAAAAGTTTTTGTATTATAATAAAATACGTTTTTTTCTTGGTTTGTTGTAGCTATATGTCACAATATAACATGGACATTGGGTTCGATTGCGTTTCCTCGTTAACTAAAATCGGATATCAGTCCATGTGAAGGAGACAGGGTAATACGTTAGAACGGAATGTGAAATGAACGGTTGTCACTTTACCGCATTTAAACTACTCACCGAAGACAAATGTGAAATGTGATCAAATTTATTCGGACGTATCGGAAAAAGACGATCGTTCATTTCATATTCTGTTCTAACGTATTTCTCTGTCTCGTTCGGTTAAACTAACTTCCAATTTAAGCTCATGAAGAAACGCAATCATCAGGCCCATTTTGGTCAAGACACTACTACATACAACATATAGCAGAATTACATTAAAGGTGAGAAAGTAGATTATTTTGTCTCTCCGAATTGCTACGAAGTCTTTAACATTAGGAGACTGAAATAACATGTTTTAAACATTTAAATACAAACTTAGTAATAATAAAAATAAGAGTATAATACTGTATTTAGCAATACTGTATTTATATTCTAGTATAGTATATTCATTTCGACGTGCCCCGAATACAGACTACTTTTGGGCAGAAGCATTAAGTGTACATAGCCCCCAGGATATTCAATATGCTAGACGAATAACTAAACATGTATTTGCCTAAGTTTTCATTCAAAGCTGAAATTGATACCTGGTTGAAACATATTATGACACCTGGCAAAATACCCGCTAATTGATAAATCTAGACAATTTTTAGGATTAAACATTTTCCTTGACTTTCTTATTATAATCCTAGACTATTCTTATGGCCATTTGTCATTATTTAATTTTGGTTGCTATTATTTAATATTTTATTTAAGTTAACCTAAAATTCATATTTTATTTTAATTATTTCCTACCTTCATTATTAGTTATAACTCATTTGTGATGGTTATGCTAAGTGTTTTGAATAACTGGCCGTATATATGTATATACAAAACTAGAGAGCCTGCTTCCATGGTATACAAGTCCTGAAACTTAGCTGTGTGTCAGCAGTACACATTTGATAATGCTCTTATTGGCGGTGGTAATTTATTTCCATTAATATGAATAAATGTATATAAACAAAAAAATATATTGATTTTAGTACTAATATATTATTTGTAAATTTTATTTATTTATTCAAAGAAATGCGCATTTTTTTTAAACTACAGTACATTACATATTATCATTAGAGGCTCCGTTGTAAATAGTAGCAAAAAAGAGAGTACCGCAGCCCAGTCCATCTTTAGATCAACGCTGCCTAACTAGGCCTAGGCCCGTACTAAGGCAAGCGTACCAAGAAAATAGTGGCTTGTGCATACTTACATTACATATTATCATTAGAGGCTCCGTTGTAAATAGTAGCAAAAAAGAGAGTACCGCAGCCCAGTCCATCTTTAGATCAACGCTGCCTAACTAGGCCTAGGCCCGTACTAAGGCAAGCGTACCAAGAAAATAGTGGCTTGTGCATACTTACATTACATATTATCATTAGAGGCTCCGTTGTAAATAGTAGCAAAAAAGAGAGTACCGCAGCCCAGTCCATCTTTAGATCAACGCTGCCTAACTAGGCCTAGGCCCGTACTAAGGCAAGCGTACCAAGAAAATAGTGGCTTGTGCATACTTACATTACATATTATCATTAGAGGCTCCGTTGTAAATAGTAGCAAAAAAGAGAGTACCGCAGCCCAGTCCATCTTTAGATCAACGCTGCCTAACTAGGCCTAGGCCCGTACTAAGGCAAGCGTACCAAGAAAATAGTGGCTTGTGCATACTTACATTACATATTATCATTAGAGGCTCCGTTGTAAATAGTAGCAAAAAAGAGAGTACCGCAGCCCAGTCCATCTTTAGATCAACGCTGCCTAACTAGGCCTAGGCCCGTACTAAGGCAAGCGTACCAAGAAAATAGTGGCTTGTGCATACTTTAAACTACATATGTTAAAAGAGAAAAAATATATAAAAATAGTATATAATAATATTAGGAATTAACTTAAGGCAATAAACAATGTATGTAGAACTTAATCATTACTCTAAAAACTAGGTCATTGATATGTCAATGCGTCTGTCAGTCTGTCAGTCTGCAAATTATATTTGTAAAATACCTATCATAAAACACAATAAAATTAATTTCAATAACACGAAAAAAGGTAAATAATAAATAGGAATTGCAATGAATAGTGAAATAATCAATTTGAAATAATTATAGATGGAAAAAGGAATTATAATAAATAGTCAAAAAATCAAATTGAAATGGTCAGATGATTATCAAATTGAAATAGTCAATTATACATAAAATGTGCATATTACTAGTTATAATACAATTTTGAATGTAATCGAATTAAAATTAATATAAATAATAATAAATACCCATCAACAGCGATAAAAAATAAATAAATAAAATACAATAATAATAAATTAAATAAATCTACATAATAGGGTCAAAAATTTGGTGGCTGACATGCCGACCTTCATTCATGAGCCACCTGTGACATCGTTTTTTGAATTGGCCTTTATCGTGTACGTTCCTTATAGACTCATCCAATTTGTTGTATGCCCTGGGGCCTATACTCAACAGGTGTCTCTGTCCAAAGGTTGTTTTCATTCGGCGGACGTCTATCATATTCGCTATGGATCGCCTTGTTCGGTGTACTTGTTGTGTGGACACTCTGTTATTTTGAAATTGAATGAAAATCATACAACATTTTAAATACACTTGCCTCACTTTAAGTACACCAAACTCTTCAAAAAGTTTTTCCGATGGGTATCTGTAGGTTTTACGGTTGATAATTTTGATTATCAGCTTCTGTGCTACCTCTACTTGATGAATGATTGTTTTGGAGCAACCTCCCCACCCAATGATCCCGTAACTTAGGATGCTTTGACATAGAGCATAATATGTAGTTTTTAATGTTATGGGGTCTAGAATATTCCTTAAATCTTTAAATATAGATATATGACAGACGTCTGATCCTTGATGGCAATAAGTCTATTTGATCAGCCCATCTCAACTTATTATCTACAACTATGCCCAAGTATTTTAGAGATAGCACTTTTTGTAATGGCTCACAATTGCATTGACAGCGGCTCATGCATTGATAGATAGATATAGAGTTTGCATCTGGCGGTTGTCCTCTCTTATCTATGCTGAAAGTTGAATATTTAGTTTTTTCGACATTAAGTGTGAGTAGAGAGTCATCCAGCCATTCTTTGACAATGTCCATTTCGTTATTAGCCTTTGTGAAAACATGCTGCCAGCTATTATTAAAATTATTACGGTATCATCTGCAAAAGATATTGCTTTACTGGGGGTCAGGTTGTAGAGGTCATTTATATACATAATTAATAAAATAGGCCCCAAAACACTACCCTGTGGCACGCCGTATTGCAGAGTTTTTACATCGCTGGAAATATCAGCGATCGAAGTGATTTGCGTCCTTTCAGATATATAGCTTTCAAACTATTTTAAATTTTTATCTTTTACACCTATGGTCAGTAGACGTTTTAAGGGGATATCATGTGATACAGTATCGAACGCCTTGGATAAGTCGAGAAAAATAGCAAGGCATTTATCTCCCTTGTCGACGAGCTCTGTTATGTTTTTTGTTACCTCTGAAATGGCATCAGCCGTACCCATTTCCTGCCTAAAGCCATATTGGTTGGACGATAAAATGCTATTGCTATCCAGATATTCAACTAGCCTATTTAAGTTAATTAAATAGGCTAGTAGAGCTAATTAAATAGGCTAGTAAATAAGTTAATTAAAATAAATAAATACGCATATTAAGAATTTTATATCGTTTAACCCCAAGTATACAATAATTTTTTCAACATATTTTATAATTAGGCTAAAATTTTAATATTCATTTTACTCTGTACATTGTTAAATTGCTTTTAAGTTGTTAAACTCTGATATATTATTAATGCTATTATAATACTTAATTGTCACAGCGACTATTATTGATCATTAATCCATTCAGAATTCATGAGTATATTGTTCGTAGATGGATTATTTTGGATAATTGCAGGCATCCAATAGGGCCACCCTAAATCGCTCCAATCGGTATTTGAAACGTTAATTCAACTATTGCGTTCTATTGCTCTACTCCATAGTATGAATTGGCAAACCTTCTGAAACGGCGAAATGCAAGTGGCGTTAATAAAATAATAAAATTGATAATTAATGTTTTTTTATAGAGGGCTGATTGAATATAAAAACCCAATAATTGAATCCATGATAACTATAATAACTTTTCATTATTAGTGCCATCTATCACATTTTATAAATAGGCTGATTACATCACAGAAATAATACGGAGAGGAATAATGCCATCTATTAGTACATCGGAAAATTAAAATACCCAATTATTACGTATTGAAACCTATATACTAAATTAAAATTCTTATCTTTATATAAATAAAATTAAACTAATAAGAACTATGATTTAAAAATTCGTTTGATATTTTATTATTATTGTAGGTACACCGTATAGGCGTGTTTAGAGCATCATATAAAGCATCGCTATAAGTCGCCATACCTAATAAGATTAAAAGTACAAAAGGATTTTTTAATACAAGCTTTACTTTTCACCAGGGAGTTCCAGTGGCAATCTTCCGGCTCCATCTTCATGTGCAGACCCTCCTCAATATGTGTAATGAAAAGTACTCATGATAACAAAACAAACGAGCCCAAACTCGACTGCCGTAGTAATTTCCATCAGAGAGTTCCCGCGGTAATCTCACGACTCCATCTTCGCTCGTCATCAAGTGCAACGCAATAGAAAGTTCTCAAGACAACAAAACAAAAGAGCCCAAACTCGACTATCTTAACACTTTCCATTAGGGAGTTCCAGTGAGCTCCATCTCTAAGACCCTCTTCATAATGTGTAATGGAAAGTTCTCAACAAAACACACTAGCCCAAATTCGACTGTCCTACCATCAGGAAGTTCCAGTCCATACATCCCGGGTCCATTATCAAATCAGCTCTATGGTACCATAATATTGCATTGTCACCGAACTTTCGTAAGTATGTCAAATTTCAGTTCAATCGGTTACAAGCAAGTGGCTGAAAATGGTTTGCAAATTTTCACTAACTAAACTAAACTAAACTTATAACTAAACTTACATACGAACATAGCAAGTTAATATAAAGCTTGAAATAATAGAAGTTTAATAAATTTTGGGAACTATGAGTGCCATTTACGCGTTGCATTTTGTAGTAAAATCCTAGCTGGCAAATTAAAGTACCACGATGATCAATGTAATACGCTTTACAAATAAAATCCATAATTCTACAAAAACGTTCAAGCAAGTAACGATAGTTGATTTTAACCCCTAGAGCCCCAATTGCAATTAGAATATTCACCCACAACACGATTCAGCGTGACCGAAATCGGCCATAATTCGGAACGCGAAGAACGCTCTCGAAAAACACGTAAACATCGGTATGATTGGCATAGGATTTGATTTTTAACCTACATATGTGCAGCGATACCTATATTACGGTATATTATTTTTCGTGAACGCGCCCGCATTTCAATATTTTTTATGGCCATTTTTTAGTGCTTACATTCGCCTTTCATTTTGTCGGCTGCCTGTGTGTGTGCTCTCTGAACATTTTTGTGTTTTATTGTGTTTATTTGCGGAATTGCCCAGTAAATGTGAGTACGTATTGACTTAAATGATTGATTAATTGATTGATCATGAAATCAAGTTACATTGACTAGTAATTATAGTGATTTTCTAATAAACAGTGGAACACCTTGAGGGTGTTTTTTTTTCGAGGCTATTTTTAAAATATTATTATAAAAAATAATATTTATTCTTTTCTAAAATTAGATTCTAATATTCTAATTGCAAATTTAATCGGGAACAAATTTTTATTTTTTATTTTAATTATGGGTACAGTGGTTTGGCAGTAATTAATATTTTGGTGAGACAGTGTCATAATTCAATTTTTTTACTAATTTTTCCTAAATTTTTTGGGACATCAACTTGTCAATCGGCTGAGGGGCCGAGGCCTGAAGGGTTAAACCGAGATCCGGGTCCGTCTCGTTATACGTATACATATAATTAATAAAATAACAGCTCCCAAAGAACCGCAACGGATTGCCCATTAGCCTCGACGGCTAAAGCCTTCTGCGCCGTTTGCACAATAAAGCCCAAGCCCCTTTAGCCGCGCACGTGTGCGAAAAATCCGCCTCCTCGCGAAATTATCCTAATGCGAAAGAATGCCGGTCGGACTAATCCCCGTATTATTTTGTTATGTGCCAGCCCGCAAAACAGAGGAATGCATTAAAATTCCCCACCCAACCCAAAGCGACCATTTTCACGAAAAATCTTGTATTGTACAACCCATGTATTGTTTGGCTACCGAGGGCGACTAGCCCTCATAAAAAAGGGCAAACCTTCGCGTGCGATGCAGCCATCACTAAAAATTGAAAGTTACCACGATCACTCGATGGATTAAATACGGATGGATTACATTTGACGGAAATATAGGGCATTGGGGTATTTATTTACGTTCATTATAAAATTAGGGCATTGAAACATATATTTTCTACTAAAATGACTCCATGTAATTGATTTATGTATATTCCAAATAAATGGGTTTATTTATATACCTAATACCTATAATCGATCTTGAAATGAAACTAATCTAAATTAATAAATAAAATGAGATTCCTAACTGACGGACTCAATCGTTCACCGACGCCGAGACGACACTACTAGAGCCAGAGACACTTGAAATATTGCAAGAAGTTTCCTAACTTATCCACTGCGGCTTACTCCTAAAATGGCCCATATGTGGTCCTTATAAGAACCAAGTTGAGGGGTTAAGGTTGTGCTAAAAAAGGATTTTTTGAAAGTTGAACCCTAACAAGTTTTAGCCGGTCAAATAGAAATCTCCGTAGTGGATTAGGATACGACTTCGAATTTCAAGGCAATCGCAGCACTCAGTAAACAAAGAAAAACGGTTGTATCACTCCCTCGATAGATAGACCCCCCCTCCCCTCCCCCCCCCCCCCCCTGCACCGACCTTAACTACCCCACCAACGTCGCGTTGCTCAATGTCGTACTACGATTTGCAAGCAGGATTTTTATTCTGGCTCAAAGACCAAACGACGACAATATCGCGCTGGAAACGCTCGCAGGCCACAGCGGTGCCAGTGGACATGTAAAATTTAATATCATCGGCGGACATTAAAAATTGTACGGACACGATTACTTATCAGCCTATACAAAAAATGCGATAGATGGCACTAATATTCGAATGGTATTATTATCATTGATTAATGTATTGGATTTTATAATCAATCAGTCCTTTGTAATGGAAAAAAACATTCTTTACCAGGGTTATTATAGATGGCCAAATAAATTGCTATTAGTTTGGCCTTCAATGCTATCAGCATGCATTCACCGTCTCAGAAGGACTGCCAAATCTTACTACGACATTGAGCAATTTAATACCATATACATATAATCAATGTGTATACATTATTATTTATTATTTCTCTCTCATTTCTCTCTCATCATTATTTAATTCTCTATTTCCAGTTAAAACGAGAGTTGTTACTATTTCTAGTGGAAGGTATTTTATATGACTGCCCAACAAAAAAGGAGTGTAATATTTTTAGGGTTCATCTATGTGTGTTTTCCGTTTCTTTATTCTACTATAACTTTTAAATGCTTCGACCGATTTAGAAGTGTGTGGTATTGTTAGAGGCATTATATCATCCCGATTGTCATAGATTACGTAACATGTCCAAGTGTTAAACAAACAATTATTCAAATGTCCAAATGTCAGTAAATTAATAAATATATGGTTTTTAGTGTCAAATGAAACATCTTTAGTGTCAAGATTTTTAGTGTCAAATGATTTATTTATGTATCTATTTTAAAGAAATTAAAAAGAAGAGGCAAGGATATACAAATAGCAATAACTAATTGATCGATATTCTCTAAAATGCTTTCAAGTATGTAGGATAAAAATGCGTGCTTCCCAAGGACCAGTGATGTTATAAGAAAAGGAAATAACAAAGGGTTAGTACTTATGTGTAGAACTCGAGCAGCGTGATATGACTCATTATATTGTACTCAATATTAGAATTACAATACAATACAATACAATCAACTACTCCAGTAGAGAGGCATTCCTACACATAGATGCGTCACAAAATTAAATGCTTAAAATTTAATTATTAAAACCATAACTATCATGATAGTTGTCATGGCTTTATATTATATTCAATATTACCTACTTACAAATAATCAATATATACTAATGTCATTAAATAGTAAGAGAGAATAATATTAAAATAGAAATGCAAATTCTATGAAGAATAATCAACGTAAAATAAATTTATTGTCAATCCAGCAATATGCCTTCGTATTTTTTAAACATAAATAGATGTATACTAAATTATATGAGAATTAGAATGTCAGCTATCATAATCCCGTTATGTTTAAAATTTTAAAAATTTTGCTAATTATCAACATGGAAAATAAACTCGGAATTTTCAAACTCCCTTATACTATAAATTGGGTCTCTTACCAAATTATTTATAATTGTCTTTTTAAATTGGTCCTCTCCAAGGCTTTTCCTTTTTTCTGGAATCTTATTATAGAAGGACAAATTTTGGTGTATAAAACTGTATCGCACTTTGCTAAGTCGCCGTCGGTTTATGTGGAGATTGAATTTATTCCTCGTTGATTGACACAGCTTATAAAAAAATATTTGTTAACATGTCCCATTGATATATCATAGAAAGTTAGAATTTCTGATATGGAATCTATATTTTAAAAAGGATAAGACTTGCTCGAGAAAGATTCAGAGAAAGTACTGAGTTTTCCCTTTACTAAGATACCCCGAAAACTTACGAGACTAGAGTATGAGGAAAGGCTGAATTTCTTGAAGCCGTCAGAGAACCGGTGATGAAATATATAAAATACCCCATCGCGATATTGATTTTTATAACGGTATTGATGTAGACGAAATATTTAATTACAAACAAAACACTAATACTCTTTGACATCCTTTTAAGGCGACATGATACCTGGTAATGACCATATCTGAGGAATTTTAGTTTCTAAGTGAATCCCTCGATAAGGAATCAATTTAAAATTTGGACTCAAAAAAGTTGCTCATTGCCTTAGACATTAAAAGGCTTTAAACTGACTTCGAAAACTTTCAGGCACGTTTACTCCTACAATGTAAGCGGTGAGTGTGTTTTATTATAATTTCATTATATTGACTGGTTAATTTTCTAGGGCAGCACTTAGCCACATTTTTAATTTAGGCCCTAAATTAATTACAAATTAATTAAAACGTGAGAGCGCTCTGAGAGTTACGTTAAATATGCTTTGCCATTAACACCCTTATACCACCGCTGCGTAAAGATAGTTATTCTGTGCTAACGCTGCGGTTGACTGTTTAGTATGCGTCTGGTTCCCGGCGCTAGCGAACGTCGAATCTGCGCTTGACGCTTCGTCAACGCTGGATTTTTATTGGTCAAACCCTACAAAATTGACTGGCGTATATTTTCGGGTGTCCGCCCATTTTGGATATTTTTCTGAGGTCTCATGTCGGCTTAAACTGACCAAAATCGACTTATCCATCAACCCTAGAAAGCATTTCGTCTATAGTTGCGTGGTCGGCCGATGGCGAATTACGCAATACTTTCAGAGTTGTGTGCGGACGATTTATTGATAGATGCATAAGCTGTAAAGAAACAATAATAATAATATCATATTTTCTTGTTGTTGCTCCTGCACGATAGTTAAAAAATATGACGTATATGTAGAAATATTTTTTCTAGATAGACTTTCCTGGTTCAAACAATCCTTGATGATTTCAGGACCCATCCGCATCAGCGGTCGTCAGCCGTCCTCTGCATACCTACCTTGCTATACATGTATGAATTGCAGCGCAAATAAGTAGAATGATCCCTTTACGACCAGTATCGTTATTATATTGCTGAGTTTGTGTTTTTATTGTTGCTTTCAGACATACTGTAGACACAGACGGCGCGCGATTTTTCCATCGAGAAATCTTTGTATTTACCGAAGCTATAGACATTCAGCCTTTCGGTAAACACTTCACAGGGTATTATTATATACTCACTTTTAGCTCGGGCGGGACAAAGCAACAAATATTTGATTCTTTTTTATATATTTTGGATGATCGAAGAGTCTGATTTTATGAGATTAGTTTGGGGATAGCAATTGGCTTTATTGTACCTGTAATTGTTTGTGTTATTGTATGTTATGTATGTTACGTTATTGTATATGTTTTGATGTATCGTATAATCAGGTTTTATTGTATGATAATAATGATTCAATGCTTTCCCATTTTATATGTATATCGTTAAATATATTCCCATTTTATATTTACTCCCTTTATCGCCGGCGAATCACCCTCCATTCTTTTAAAATAAAAACTAAGCTAAAAGTAGGTACTCCTGGAAAATAAAATCGATTCGTGATAAAATCAAACGAAAAAGAAAGATAAAATAATTAAAAAGCACGTTTTTATATTAGCGAGTGCTTTTTTATTTGATATCATGGCTGACTGACAACCAGCTACCAAATTTAATGATCCTATATTTTAAAAAATGGAAACCTTCCACCATTTTCCGAACTAAATGTCAAACCATTATAATGAAACTGCACTCTTATGTCAGAATGCCATTGTTTAAATATAGGATGTCATTTCGTTTTCAAGTATTTAAAAAAAACATTCTTACTACCTCCATGATTTGTTCTAAAATCTGCTGCTCCAGAATAAACAAGCTCTTTTTTGTAATCATATCACTACTGAATATATACATATATATGTCTGAAATTAAATGCTTTATAAATATCGTTTTATACAAAAGCGAGTATCTTTTCTATACATTTCTTGTTTATACTCATACTTAAACGAATATTAAAATCGGAAAGTAATCTTTTTATTATTTTATCTTATCGAAGACATAGACATTCATTTAAGATACAGATTTTATGGAGATTCAGAATAATCTTCAGTCGTAAGGGTACTTTGAATACGTTTACCAAAATTAAGGAAATATACATCGAATTGAAATATACATTTTCTAAATAAAATTGGGGCACAATGGAGACCCTATTTTTATTTGGGTTGGAAACCCTATTTTTATTTATTTATTTATTAAAGGTAAAGCACATAATATAATTTTCTGCGGCATTACAAAAAAAAATGTATTTGGACCAATAGCGGAAAATAGAGCACACTGAAGCATCTTGGTCACTACGTCAACACCGCCTAACTAGGCCTAGGCCTGTACTAAGGCAGGGGTACCAGGAAATATTTTCCCTGTGCACACAAAAAAAATATCAAAAAAATCCTAATTATGTCTTTGTCATAAACATCCTAAAAAAGTAAATTAAAATATCATCAAAAACTATTTGAAATTATAATCATAAAATTATCGAGTAAATAAAAAAAATCGAAATTATAATAGTAGTAAATAGATATATAGATAACTACTCAGTAAAATAAAAAATAAAAAAATCATGCTAGACAGTCAAATAATGTGTGGCTCTTTTCACGACCTTCATTTATTAGCCAAATATGGCTTTGCTTCTTAACGGAATCTTTAGTCTGAATTGTTTTAATTTCATCTTCTAATATGTTATATGCCCTGGGGCCCAAAACAGTAAAATCATCATTCGGGGAATATCTATTTTGTTGGCAACGGATCGTCGTGTTGTAGGTATTTGTTGCAATATGTTATTTATCGCAATATGTTTTGTTCTGAATCAGGAGAACGCGCATAGCGTAGCTTTTAAACCGCGTCGACTTCTATCAGTCAGACGTTAGCTCCGCGACTTGGCCCCCCTTAAGGAAGGAATCTGGTTTAGAAGAATTTTATAAATATTTTATATCAGTTTGATTAACATTTGAAAATTTTCTTGCAATATTAACATTTCTTGCAATATTAAAAAAAACTCTTTTTGAGTCGTTGAATTGCAAATGTTTTTACCGCTGCACAAATTACGGTATCTGTTTGCGCCGGTAAACGCGAGCGTAATTTTGCCTGAAACAAAAAAGTAAACTAAGATACTAATTTTTACATGTGTATTTTCTAGGTAGATGAACTAAAAAAAAACAAAAGCTTATTATTGTTATAAGTTTTAAAGGATTTAAAGAAATAAAATCGATTTTCGCCACAAAATTTTGTGTTTAACTATTAAAAAGGGATAGAGAATTTAATATTCTTTCTTTTTTTTTTTTGAATACTCGAACTGTCAAGTAGTTTTTTTATCACCTGCGCAGAACAGAAAATATGGTTTTGAGAAAAACGCGTTTAAAGTTTGCTTTAAAGACAGTAGTAAGTTGTTTACACTTACAGCAATCTGCAACTATCAGCGATTCCAGAGGTAAAAGATTCATGAATAGATTTAAACTTTTGTTTAAAAAACAACATGGAACATGTTTTTTTACCCGTCTAAACTGGGCTCTCCCCTTAAGTGTGAAAAAAGTCCTACGACACTGATTATCTTTAAGGGCTTCCTAGATGATCGAAATGGCTTGTCAAGCATTTACTTGCTTGGCAAGCGACGCTTGACGTGGCCTAATGATACATTAGGTATGCTTGTCAAGCATTTATACACTCATTTGGCGGCACAGCGCCTGCGCGTCCCGCGCTGGGAATAATTCGCGTGTTTGTCAAGCAGTTTTGACCGTCTAAAGAGCCGTAAGCATAATAATCAAGGTTTGTTTTTATTTGCCGGCGCATTTTATTTCATTTGCGCATACGTTTCGTGCGCTGGGAGGAGATCGCAAACCGTAGAAAATTCGCAAATATTTTTTTCCATATTTACCAAAAGTGCCAATTTTTGTAGTTTTATATCAGAGTCACGTTAATTAAACGTAATTTAATGTAAGAGACCTTTATAAGTTACGAGGATAGAATGAAATGACACTGAGAATGAATTTTCAAATATACAGGCCATAAGAGTTGAAATTTTAAATTTGAGTACTTTTAATATAAAAAAAAAATACGTGTGGCACTCGGGGACTGCCGCGGTAAAGCTATTGCATAGCATTTTTAATAACTTATGCAATTATAATTATTCATTTATTTTATTTTTTTTATTTTTTCTGATATCAGATAACTGCGGTCTATCGGAAAACGTTGAAATTATTCCGAATCATCTGCGGCTTCGGAATAATTTAAACTTCTTCCGATAGAGTGCCGCGCACGATTTTTTTATTCGGTAAAGCAAAAAAACGGATTATTCAAAAAAATTCGTAGATAAAAAGATAGATAATGAAATTATCTTTAAAATGGTGCAGGTTTCATAATAATACGCCAGATAGTATTTGCGTTGTAGTCGTTTTTGTGTTCGGTTAGACCTAATTTCACAAATTAATTACACTATGTAATATAAACAAAATCTAAAATATTCAAAGCTAAGAATATTAGGAAAATGTTCTTGTTTACCATATATTTTTTTTCAAATCGTAAGCAGTACTCGTTCAGACGTAATTATCAGTTTAAAATCATCAATTTTCGTTTAGAAATTTCTTCATTCGGTCGCCGCGCTGGCCTAGGCCCGCGATAAAAGCTATGCAATAGCTTAAAAATCCTTAGTCTAATCTCAAAATTCCTTGTATTCTCAGAAACGTGGAAAAATCGTTGCAATTTCGGTATTTCGGTAGGCCAGACCCCATATCAGTAGATATACCGAAAAATCGGAAGGTTCGAGACCACTGAATGTGAGTTGCTTGACAAGCATTTCATTAGACGGTCATGCAAGGCATTGCAAAAACATAAATTTTAGTATAAAAAATATAAAATCACGTAGACTGCTTGTCAAGCCATCAAGCTTATTTCTAGACCAGTGTTTCCCAAAGTGGTCTATATGGACCCCCAGGGGTCGATTTCGATTCGCAGGGGGTTCATGTCAGCGAGAAACAAAAATCGGGATGCACGAAATGTAAATGGGGGTCCACGTTAGTGGACTCCATCTAGGCAGGTCACCATAAGCATTCAGGCGATCCGTTAATGTCGTATCACTTCTTAAACAGATTTTGTATACAGCATAGTATTTTAAAATTATAATAATAGCAATAAACAAACGCGCGCTTCACAAGTATCACGGAATCAAATCAACACTCAACTCAAATTGCATCACTAGTCGATTGAAAAGGCCAGCGCACATGACTAACGAGGGAAGGTGTGAATGAGATATGTGAAAAAATTGCGATTCAATGGGTATCCGTGCGAGCGTGTAAGATAAACGAGCCACATGAATGAGCAAGCGAGATAGTGCTACATGTGCACTTATGTGCGGCTTTCCCAAATGATTCGTACTTTAAGGTCGTGGACGCTTAGTAATAAACAAATAAAAATTGTACCTATATATTTTTATTTTTTTTACAATTGGCCACATTACCAAAAACCCTATGTAGGCGATCAGTACTGTTCCAGCTGTAAAGAAACTTTTAATGTTAGTAAGTTCAGGAAAATTCAGGCAGGGGTCTACGGAAAACAGCAAGGGGTCTACGAGTCAAGAAAGTTTGGGTACCTCTGTTCTAGACGGTCAAAATTGCTTGTCAACCATGAAAATTTTAAGTGCATGACAAGCAATTTTACCGTCTAGGGAGCTCTTTAACCCCTCAAATGTGAGGCGTCCCTTAAGGGATGCCTTGGCAAAATGTATACAAAATGTATATAAATTTATATAAATATAAATATAAATGTAAATGTGCGCCGCTTTATAGTAATCCGCTCTATAGTGATGCTATAGCTCTATAGTAAACCCCGCTCTATGTAAATGTAAATGTAAATATAAATTTATATACATTTTGCCGTAGGCAACCCGAGCTAATCGCCATTCATTTGAGGGGTTAACCAAGTAGCCCTGTAACCGAGAAAGCCATGTAACCGAGATAATGTAGCGTCTGCAACATTATGTTTTATTTTAATGGGATGCTGTGAGCGGCTGCAACATTTAAATTTAGCCGTCGATCGGCGCCACGATATTGCAATAGTTCGCCGGCAGACTCCCGCTTCATAAAATTGTCAGAGCACATATAAAACTTGCCCCTGCAACAAAATACAGCGGTGAAGGCGGTTGTAACGGCAGTGTCGCCGTGCAATACCGTGCAACCTTCCACTTCCAACCCCCCCCCCCCCCCCCCCCCTCCCCTCCCTCCCCGTCATCATCCCCTAATAGCGGGTTTCGAAGGTGGAACGACAGGTGGCCCAGCTGACCTATTTTCCCTCGGGCGGTCGTTAACCCATCACGGCACGTTTCGCTAACAAAGGACGTACTTGACAATACAGTGACCACAATATTTGGATTTACCAAACAGATTTATTTGAGCAAGTACAAACAAAACATGACAATCGCAATAGGAGTAAAAATAAATGATCGGATAAATTGCGCCACCAGGAGCGCTGTAGAGACGGTAAACCGAATTATTTAGTTGTATTTATTTAAGACCTTATTAAGGATTACTATAAATCATTTATTTTTCTTCATAAATTTCATTCACTTTTCACATAAATTTAAAAAAAAAAAACCGACTCCAATTTTCAGCCATGTCATGATGAAACTTAGAAAGGGATATCATAATTGACGCGTATACAAAATTTCGTGTCTGTCCTGTTGACCGTTGAGGAGTCCCTTCGTCGGGAGCCAACCCTGGGTACAGCAGCCATATCATAGTAAAACTTAGGACGAGCTATCATAACTGGAGGCGTATACAACATTTCGTGTCTGTGCAGTTGACCGTTGAGGAGTCCCCTCGTCGGAAGCCAACCCTGGGTGTAGAATCAGGTGACGCTTACCTTAAAATGCATTTTCATCGGAACTAAACCAACATGTTAATTTTAAACTTCATTTGGGGGTTCCCTCAATTCCTCATGGATCCAATCATCAGAACAATATTTTGAGTATATGCTTTCAAATAAAAAAAAAAATACGTGTGGCACTCGGGGACTGCCACGGTAAAGCTATTGCATAGCATTTTTAACAACTTATGCAATTATAATTATTTATTTATTTTATTTTTTCTGATATCAGATAACTGCGCTCTATCGGAAAACGTTGAAATTATTCCGAATCATTTGCCTAAAAAGGACAGGGTTCTATAATACAGTAAATTATTTAAAAGCTTTCGTAAAACGCTCATAAAATTAAATTACCTTAAAATGTGGTCCTCAAAAAATACGCAATTCGATTATAAAATCGGCGATTAATGGAACATAATATTTCGTTAAATAGAGTGTGACGTAATATTTCGTTAAATAGAATAGACTTTTGAACTAAAATAAATAGAAAAATAAAGGTTTAAGAAAGGAAAGAAAGAAAAAGTCATGAGACAAAATATAAAAAGTATAAAAAGTGTGAGAAGCCTTTAAGTTGACATAATACCTGGGAACGACCATATCTGAAGAACTTTAGTTTTATGCTTTTTTTGAAAAATATAAGCATTAATTAAAAAAAACTTTTTAAGCGAATCACTTTATAAGGAACCAATTTACCATTTAGACTCAAAAAAGTTGCCCATTGCTTTGGACATTAAGGCTTTATACTGATTTCGAAACTTGCAGGTGCGATTACTCTTATAATGTAAGCGGCTTTTAAAATAAGATGTAGGTACATCCCGAAATGGTTTAGTTACGTGCTTATTTATGGCGAATTATGGGATTCTGGCTTAGCAAAAAAACTGACTTAGTTGGACAGCTAGTTGGAAGTATTTAAATATGAATGAGTTTATTTCTGAATCCATTTAACCCATAAACTATAAACGATAATTTGTGGGTTGGTTGGGTGGTTTATGTATAACTACGTGCAATTTCGACTTAGTTGGGCGGCGATTTGGGTGTATTTGCATATGAATGAGCTTTTTTCCTGAATCTAATAATCCCATAAACGAAAAACGACAATTCGCTGATTGGATGGATTTATGTATAATTTGCTTTGAATGTATTTTTTGTTGGCAGAATTCTTCGATAATTTGCTATTTGTTACATGGCTACGCAACAAAAAAGGGATTTAATTGTAATATGGGTTCATCTGTGTGTTTTCCGTTTCTTTATTCCACCATAACTTCTAAACGCTTGAACCGATTTAGAAGAAAGTGGTACTGTTATAATTGTTATGTAATCCTAAGTGTCATAGGGTATCTTAACTGTCCAAATATCATGAAGGTAGTTGTATACATGTCCAAATATCAATAAATTATCATAAATATATCGTGTTTAGTGCCAAATAAAAGGTGTGATTGTGTACATTCCGGAAATATACATCTATCTTAATGAATAAATGCTTGAACTACAAATATTTCATAAAAAACCGTAATAACTAAAATTATAAATACAATAGTAAGTACCCTTTCTGTAACGGCAGTCGTCTTTTTTTATTCTTTTGATTATATTTACCTGTATTTGAATGTTTTTGAATTAGTACCTTTGTTCTGGTTTGATTCTTTATTTTGACAACGAACCGTGTTTAATAAACGAATTAATAATTTCAACAAAAATCTCAGCATATAACAGTATGGTCGCCCTGCGCTCTTGACGTAGGTCCTAAGCTAAGCATCCGCGGTTCGACTTTCCAAGTGGAAATGATGGACTTATTCTGTTTCGGGAAATTTCGTCTATTTGAAAGGAATACTCGAATAAATTATGAAACGAGATGTTTACTTTGTTTGAAAGGCTTTAGGATTAATAACAGGCATGGATAGCCAACCTTCCAGAGACTTAGGGTTAGCATTTCATAGCTGGCTGCTCGCATCAATAATTATGTAGGTACATTAAGGACGTTCCAAATTACTTCGGTAGAATTGTATTCATTAACATCCGTAGGATGGTACCATGTTTCAGTCGCTTTTTTGACGAGTAGTAGAATGCTTTCTCAACTTGCTGGTTAGTATCTACTCGTATATATGGGTCCGATTACGTTTCTCTTTGAACTAAAATTGGAACTTAGTTCAACCGAACGAGACAGCAATACGTTATTTAACGTAACAAAATATTTCCGTATTCAAACGGAATATGAAATGAACCATCGTTGATTTTCCCGCACCAAAACTACCTATCGAACTTATGGACGCCCGAATAAAGGTACGTTTTCATCTACCGACACAAAGCGTACCAGACAAGTACCGTGGCAGACAAAATAATATTATTTTCTATACAGTGTGTATTAACGTATTTAAATCTATCGTACACGGCCGCGCAGACGCCGACAGACACGGGCCGTGCCCGGCTAGTATTCACGGAAAGAATATTTTTTCTGCGCAGTTCGTGTCTGTACGTGTTTCTGGGTACCTGCCGGGCAGTGTGAATAGAGCAGCAGAACCGTGCAGATGTCTTTTATTTTCTTTTTACGCAAATAAATAACGAAAAACTACTAGAAGTTGTAATATAAATTCCTTTGTAATTTAGGCGATAAAAAATATAGTGATTACATTGCATTTTCAACGAAAATATAAGGTGCTGTTTCTACTAAAGCTATTCAGTAACTGTGGGTCGGTGAGCGGCCGCATCCGACGCCGACGACAGTGTCTGTCGATGTCTGACACGGCACACTTCTGGCACAGTAAATATAAATAAACGGTGTTTGTCGATGTCTGCCACGTTACTTCTAGTACACACTGGGCTCGATTGCATTTCGTCGTGAACTAAAATAGGAAATTAGTTACGAGACAGGGCAATACGCTAGAGCGTAATGTGAAATAAACGGTTGTCACTTGTGCGCATTAAAACTACCCACCAAAGCTAAAGCATCTAAATCTAAAACCGCACGAAATGTGGTCAAATTTATTCGGACGAGTATAAGTTCGACAGGTAGTTTCTATCGATGATCGTTCGTTTCATATTCCGCTCTAACATGCTCTATCTCGTTCGCTGGAACTAATTTCAGTTTTAGTTCACAAAGAAACGCAATCGGACCCACTGTGTCGGTAGATGTAAAACGCAACAATAGTCTATGCAGCTAGTAAACCATGAAGAAAATTAAGTAAAAACGCGAAAAATAGGCTTTTTCAAATAAAATCATTTTGTATAATCGATACAGAACTACAAAATTATTTTTTTTTGTCTCAGAACAGAGTTGAAAAATGCTTTAAATAAATCAGAAGCCACATTCAAGAAAAAATTTTTTTTTATTTTATTTTAATCTGACATCATAAAATTATTTTGGGACACTTTTATACTTAATAAGGGTACGGGGGGGGGGGGCAAAAGGAAGGGCTTAACGTTGACAAAGAAAAGTATAAATATAGTAAGTAATAAAAGAAACTGTTTTTATTGTAAAATACGAACAATCTCTTTAATATTGCATATTTCAACCGAAACATAAATACAAAAGATTAAAATTAAATAAAACAAGTGATTTATTTTAATTTTGTCTTTATACAGATGAGTTTTTATTAACGGCACCATTGATTTTACTATAAAATCAATGACGGCACTCTTCAAGGGGGTGCAACTAACCAACTTTCAATATTTCTTTTTGGATAGAAACAAAAAAGTATATTTTTTATTATTTGAAAATTTGAAGAACTTGACTAAAATAAAAGTTTGAGCCGAGATTGATAATTCTTCCGAAATTGATAAAATCGACTAATTGCCCCCCAAACGATAATACCCAGGGCTAGTGGCTGGGTGTCGATGGAATAATCGAAATGTTTTCCAAATAAATAATATACAAACAGAGCTGCCATGGACATGGTCCGACTGGAATATATTATTACATTTCTGGGGGCGAGCGGTGGATTCTAGACTAACGACCGACCGTGGTAGGTTTAGGACAGCTGTCTTGCAACATATGAGCGTCCACCTTAACACCTATTTGCTCCACCTTCGAGCCATAGAATTTAAGATGCGGAAATCGCAGGTTTAGATCATTTTTCTAGGAAGTTGATTATTTTCCTGGAGAGACCAGTCATACAACATTACCTTCCAGTGCATTGGAGGAGGAATACAAAAGTCCCCAATCGTTGTCCAATCATTCAGGCATTGAAGGCCAATAGTTGCTCTTGTAATCTCCCCGCAAGAGAGACTTCTGGTTGACTGTAAGGTATTGCAATAGCGATAAGTCCGCCATTTGTGCATAAATTGACTTTTTTATAAAACCAGCGTAATATTCATCAAGTTATGTTTTTATAGCACAATAAAGTTATTCTAGTCTGTTCTATTCTATACTTCTTCAAGTCCACATCGCTCATGGTTGTACTGCCATACCTCTCCCCAGACCAGTGGCCATTCGGGCTGATTCTAGCAAGGAACTTTTTGTGGAGGTCAACGCGGGCTTGTAGATCATTTGACTTACTGCGGCTACCTATTACAAGTTTCGATATTGCCGGATCCTTGGAATTGCAAAGAATTTAAATTTTGAAGAAATGAATGAATTAAACACGGTAATTTCTACGTTTTTATTCAGAAGTACAGTATATTAGGTATAATTTCAATTTATTTTATAACTGAAATAAAAAAGGTACATATTTTACAAACTATAACTGGACATCTGAATATAACTAACTCAATGGCATTTACTCGTTGAACTTATCAGTTTGCAATTTTTTTCAGATTTTTTTCAAGAAATTGCCGGGTTACAGCCGTATATAAAAGCAAGCATTGCATTAAATTTCAGACCAAATTACATAAACATGACATTAATAAACTTATGCTTAAATAATTAAGTAGGCATGCCTACAGGGCGTTTGTTACAAGCGATCCTTTACCGATAAATACATGATTCACTCGTCATTACAAATTTTGCGGCTATCGTTAACCCTAAAAAAATATTTATTAAGGCGAACCAGTTTTTATTTCAGAATCACAGATATTTGGCATCAATCTTTTCAAGAATCTAAAAAGGACCGACGGTACAACACCCACTACAAAACAACAACAAAAAACGCAACAAATTACAAAAACTAGTAAAAAAATAATTCTTATCATATAGAAATGCATACATTGTTATCACTTGATTGATAGCTTGATAATCTAAAAAATAATTATAAATCATGAATCTCATTTAGCATTAATCATAACAAATATTAATCCAATCCCCAGAAATATTTTTTTTCTATTATCTCATTGGCACGGTTAATCTTCCTCTAAATCGCATTAAAATTTCAAATTTTAGCTAATTATTACTCTAATAACCTATGAAAGGCGAAGTAGAATGGAAACGCAGTTTGTAAAGCGAAATTCAGATTAAGTAACAATTGTGATCTATCTCAACTAAGCCAATTTTACAAATTCAGGACGGCCCAACAAAATTGTATCAAGAAGAGATGGAGAGATTCTGTAAATGAACCAAGCAAGAAAACCATTTTGTAAATGTAAACGAAACCATTTTTGGAATACGACTGTCAGTCGCTAAATCCGTCTGAATTTAAATTCTGTGAATTGCTAGATTTTTTGCAGTGCGTTGCTGGTTTTTTTTTTCATACTACAGTTATATAATATGCAAGACTTGCGTTAACAACAAATGGCAAAAAAGTCCAAAAATACCACCGCAGTGCTCATACTATATAAATGCGGTTTTTCCCCCGGCGGTGTAAAAAGTGTACTGCACTGAGATTGTTGTATGATAATAAAAACGCCCATTGTGAAATTTCACAATGGGTAGGTTTGATTAAACAAATTAATTGCTACGAGTTTTGCCGAATAATGATATTAGCGCCACCTGCATATCGCCGTTGCAGAAAGGTTGCCAAGACGTATTATGGCATTGAGCAATCTAATTCCCTGTATAATCAATGGTGTAATATAAAAAATGGGTATTCTTTGCAACTGTAGGTCATAGAGGGCGCGCGCAACCATTCTTTAATTTTTTTATTTGTTGAGTGGGGCTTTTTGAAGGTCTTTATGAGCCTTGTAATACTGCGACCTTTGCTGATCTATTGTGTTCTCCACCTACTACAGTTCTGCGCTAAGCCTCGTGTCATTTAAGAACCGCAGCAGGCTTTTAGCGCCAGATTGTTTTACCTCCTCAGGTTGGTGGTAGTGACCACCCAAGTGGGTGTATCTTTTACGCATCAAAGGGCCACACTCGCACATGAGGTGCTGGGGAGTTTCCTCTGCTCCTTAGCAGAACCTGCACATTTTTGTGTCTCTGAGCTTGAGGTTGAACATGTGTTTGTTCAGGTCACAATGCCCCGTGAGCGCCCTCACCAGTATGCGTAGATTGTTCCTATTTAGCGATAAGGCCTCACGGGCCGTCTTACGGTCGTAAGCCTTAATTAGGGCTTTGGAATGATTCAACCCTGGCGTGTTGTTCCAGTGGTTGACGGATTGTTCTAAACACATTTGTTTGAGCATTATGTTTGCAAGGCTTTTTGGTACGCCACAGCAAGGTTCAGGGCCGTATAACGTTCCCTTTGCTTCAATCTTAGCAAGTTCGTCGGCTTTTCCATTTCCCTCGATTCCTGCATGGCGCGCAACGATAGGTCAGAGTGGCGAGAAACTATAAATCTTTTGTAGCGGTCTGGAAAGTGCTACCATGTGTGGCAACTGGCAGAGGTAATTTTTAGTGCTTTGCGGGTGGCATCAGGCTAGTTGGCCGAGACAAATGGGATTTTCATACCTGGTTTAAATATTGAATAATATATATTATTGATATAACTTAAAATACAATATGAATAGGTCAACGTTACAATGCTAATGTAATGTGAGAACTCACTGACCGTCAAACCGATGGAAGCGCTAGGGTGTAGCGTAATGCACTTTGGCAAGAGAAGCCATGCAGCATTGAGGCCAATTAACTCTACAATCTCCTGCTCCCACTTAACACTATTTTTCGGGACATCTGTATAATACAGTTACACTGGAATGGAACAATATCTTCGGTTAAGTTTCAAAATCATAGATTATCTGAATATAATTATTAGAAATGGATCAATCACAAATTGCCTGATGATTTTACTGAAAGCAAATGCTTAATTTTGCATCAGCTCTTGTTATGTTTTGTTCACTTGGTCTAACTGCAGCTTAACATATCGTATTTTAAACAGAGCGAGTGTTCTTCCTAGATTTTAAGCAGTAACCATGTTTCCATACATACACAAATTTGTATACATACTTAATTTTATTTCACAACCTTAAAACTTAACCAGCTTGGATGCTCGCTCCGACGACGGTGGTTCATTCACTTCATATATTACAGTAATAGTCACCCTCTAGCAAGAGAAAGTGGCTGTAATATCCTCGTACTTTGGAAGAAGTTAATGCCATAAGCCCTCTTGTCTACACGCGTTTTTTTTCGCTGTGAAAATCCATGGTTAATGCGCCGTTTCGTCAGTGGGGTATGGATCACTTTGGAAGATTGTCCACGGACACGGCAGAAAAACGGACAGCGCCGCCGCCATGTCGGTGGACAAGCTTCCAAAGTGATTCACACAACACTGACGACTGCGCCTATAGTCGCCGTCATACAAACTGATGACCGGCCCCGTACCTGCCATTGAGCGTAGGGACGGTTGCTTGACGATAAAAGATTTATTTAAAAGTCGATATCATTATTATATTTTGTTTGGTTTATTAGGCATATGTTATAACATTATTTAATTACTAATAGGTTCAAGCACTATAGAAAAGTAGGCAGGTAGACATGCTGTCGGCAAACAAACCACGTCAATTTGTCAATCAAAATAAATTTAAAATGTGGATATATTATATGTCGTTACCTAGTTGGCAGTGTACTACGTGTATACCGGAGCCTGTTTTGAGTATTTTACAACGCTTTTGGCAACGGTATTCAGAGAGTACACATATAATTTTGATGCTATAAAATAATTAATATGGAATTTTGACACGAAATAACTACTGAGTAGTGCAGTTTACAATATTTTATATTTTACAGTATTACAATACAGTTGAAAAAATTAAAGGGTTAAAATTCGTCTTCGCTGTCACTATCGTCTTCTTGAAGGTTGATAATAAGAGGTCGGATATCCATTAAATGTATAATAAACAATATCGACAATATCGATAATATTTTATCGATATTTCTTTATGCGACATGACATGACATGACCTCTACAGATCTGAGTGAGAGAACGTAACGTTATGAAAGTGCGAAAGGGATATCATGATTGTAATGACTTTTGGCCCAGTCATCAGTTTGTATGGCGGCGACTATAGATTCGGCGAATTAACCTTGGATTTTCACGGTGAAAAAAACATGTGCAGACAAGAGGGCTAAGTCATGCGGCTTGAGACTATCTGTGAACGACTTCAGATTATCGTCCTGAATACTGACAAGTTTAGCGAAAATCGCCCATGAACCCATTAAAATTGCAATTTTCGTAACTATAACAGAAATATTGAATAAAATCTAGGAACAGCACTCAATATCTAGCGTATAACCTAAGTCAATAAATACCTTAATCGGATTACAACCAAAATCAACGAAAATAATTAAAAATCAACAATCAACAAAGTGTACAACGGAAACAGAAAAATATGCAGTCATAAAAATAGGAAAACGGTTATTTTTTCTCTCGGTAATATATCTACATCCTTCTAGCTATGTATGTAGCCTCACAAATAGCAGAATCGATTGTTTATTTAAATAATCACAGAAGTTATTGACTTAATGAATCTTTTTGTTTGAAGGCTCCGTTTTGAAAATATAGGAAAATTCAGGCTTCTTCCGCGCGTAGGACAGGAACTCATCTGAAAGGAAATAATGAGAATTATTAGGATTAGGTTACAACGATAGGACAGTCTTTCCCAAAGTGTGCGCCGCGTCATTTCTGTCTTCGCCATCGGATACATCTGATAATAATTTATCGATGTTTTCCCTCACTCCTCATACAGCAGTTCATCTATTCACATCTTTCAGGAACAGTCGCCCTCTAGTGGAAGAAAATAGCTGTGAACATCCTCATACTTCGTAGAAATTAGAACCACAAGTCATGCTGCTTGAAACCACAGCACAAGAGTTAGAAGCGGTAAGCACTCGCTAGCGGCAAGGCGATGCAGGGATAGGGTGCGAGGGAATTGAGCAGAGGGATACGTCTCGGCGAATACCTTTATTTGGCTTTACTCGCGGATGGAGGTTGGCAAATTTCTCAAACGTTTGAATATCTGCATTGGCGGAGTAGCGGCCATATGGCGGCCATATGGCGGCCCTTAGAAGTCTATGATTTCATTTTTTTAAAGAGAATCTACTGTCTGTATACTGTGTCGAGATTACCCATGAACAACTTAGAGATAATGGTAGGACTGCTAACAGGTCACGCTCAACGAATACCTTCACCCTATTTTGAATCAAGCTGTGAAAGACTTTGTCTATCTGGACTCCATGATATGCAACGACGGAAACTGCGAAAAGGAGGCCTCTGGCAGGAGCCAGATGGCAACATCGGCCATGAGCAAGCTAGAAAGGCTGTGGAAGAATCGGGATATAAACAAGCGGACTAAGGTCAGGCTGGTTCGAGCTCTGGTTTTCTCGATCTTTCTCTATGCATTGGAGACATGGACCCTGAAGGCTCGGATACGCATCAAAATCGATGTACTGGAGATGTGGTGTTCGCGTAAAATGCTAGGAATCCCATGGACAGCACGCCGCACCAAAAAATCTGTCCTGGAAGAACTCGGCATCCAAGTGAGGCTCTCCACCGTATGCATGAGAAGGGTCCTGCAGTTCTTCGGTCATGTTGCCAGGAGAAACCCAGAGAATCTGGAGAAAATGCTTTCCGGGGGTCAAGTGGAGGGAAGAAGAAGCAGAGGCAGATCCCCGGTCAGATGGAACGACCTCATCAAAGAAGTTACAAAAGGGTCAATACGATCTGCGACCCGCCATGCAGAAGACAGGTCGAAGTGGAGGAGCCTCGTAGGCAGACTATTGTCTAGTGGCCACGATCCTCAGTAATGAGGGAACGACGGAGAAGAAGAAGAAGATTTTGAATAGTGGAAGATTCCATATGCATGGGCTGTGAAGCGGAAGTGGTGTCTTGCTAGCTGTCTTGCCACATGTGAGCGTACACCTTATCACTCATGTACTCCCTTTCCAAGCTATATAATTTGAGATGCCGAAGTTGCAGGTTTAGATATTTTTTTCTAGGAAGGAGATGATTATTTTACTGGAGAGACTAAGATCTTTAAAGAAGTAAAACAGACATTTGGCTGCCGGGCTACGACCGCCAACTTTCACCGAGTGAAGGTGAACAGTGAAGCCGCTCCAGGTGACGACATTTGCGAGACCATGCTATTTAATTTATACTCGTGGTCTTTTGGATGTTTAATTCTTATGAAACAGTTAATTCTACAATAAGGTCCACCTTCCGAGATAGGGAGTGAAGTCATATCCGGACAAAAGGCTGTGCATATGAGTCCTTCAGGGAATTGATACTGCTTGAGACCAAATCGACCTCCAGAATCTGACCTTAAACTTTCTCGATTATTGAGAAACGTTTTGTAATGGAATGTTTTCTGCCTTTAAAGCCATCCTGCACAACATGAATTGAAGGTTTGAAGGGCACTGTCAAACCCTTGTTGGAACGAGCTACTGAGAGGCTAATTATCTTGCAAATGACAGCAAAGACTTTGACATGGTGGTAAGTGTATCATCCTTGATCTAAAGCCGCCATGCAGCTAGCTAGAATATATCAAGCTATGCAAGGGTATTGCTACAAAGGATAAATGAACTATCCTCTGAAAAGCTACAAGCAGGGTTACTGGGGTCTGAAAGTGTATGCTGAAAAGCATTTAAATAAAATTTCAAAAATAATATGCTGAGCTTAATTATTATACAAATTAAAACAAATATACCGAAAGTGAGGTAGTTATTTTCGTCCAGATCGGCTTGCTGGAAATGAGCATGGGCATCTTCATGACTCGGTACGCCAATACTGTGGCATACGGCTAATGTGAAATCTCTCTGTGATAAGTGACCTCGACCAGAACTGTCAAAAATCTGAAACATACATATAGCTAAGTTAGTTCTAAAAGTTGAAACGGATAGTTACTTTTCAATTAGCAGGCACTATCAGGCACTTTCAATTAGCAGGTCTATTTGTATAGTAACTTTTAAGTAACCCAACTAAAACACACAAAAAGGGGTGCGACAAGGCTGTATATTGTCTCCATTTTTATTTGATAAATAAAATACAAACGGAGCTGCCATGGAATTCACCGACCAAAGTCGGGCTCATCATAATTTTTTTTTTTTTTTTACGCTTCTGAAGGGTGAGCAGAAGAGATTTTATAAATAAAATACAAACGGAGCTACCATAGAATTCACCGACCGGAGTTGGGCCCATCATAACACTATATTTACACTTCTGGGGGTGAGCGGTGGATTCCGGACTAACGACCGGCTGTGGTAGGTTTAGGACAGCTATTTTGCTACACGTGAGCGTTCACCTTACCACCCATTCACTTCCCCTTCGAAACCATAGAATTTGAGATGCGGAAATCGAACCGATAATTATTCTACCAAAGAGTTGATTATTTTTCTGGAAAGACCAAGATCTTTAAAGAGGTGAAACAAAGATTTGGCTGGCAGGCCACGAGCGCCAACTTCCACCGCATGAAGGTGAACAGTGAAGTCATTCCGGGTGATGGCATTTGCAAGATCATGGTATTTATTTAATTTGTACTCATGGTCTTTTGGGATATTTGATTCCCATGGAACAGTTAATTCTACAATAACCTTCTGTAATAGAGAGTAAAGAGTTATATCTGGAAGGAGGGTTGTGTATTCGAGACTTTCAGGGAATTTATACTGCTTAGAGACAGAATCGACTTCCAGAATCCAATCTGAAGCTTTCTCGATTATTGAGAAAGGTTTTGTATTTAAATGTTTTTAGCCTTTAGAGCCATCCCGCACAAACTGTATTGAGGGTTTGGAGGGTAATGTCAAACCCTCTATGGCACGATCCACTGAGAGGCTAATTACCTCGTCAATAACAGTGAGGACTTTGTCATAGCATTAAGTGTACCGTCCTGGATGGTATTAAGTGGCTACCTTGCAGCCAGCTAGAATATGTCTAGCTGTGCAAGGGGTATTGCTACAAAGGGGATATGAACTATCCTCGGCGTAGCTCCAACGACCGAGGTTACTGGGGTCTGGAAGTGTATGCTGAAAGGCATTCAAATAAAATTTTAGCATCTCTGGCGTCCAGTCATAGAGCATTACCTTCCAGTGCATTGGAGGCGGAATGCAAAAGTCCCCAATTGTTGTCCAATCATTCTGGCATTGAAAGCCAATAGCATAAGCTATTGGTCGAGCTATTGGTGAGCATACTGTTGCTGTCGTAATCTCCCCACAAGAGAGACTTCTTCAAGTCCACATCTCTCATGGTTGTACTGCCATACCCCAGACCAGTGCCATTCTGGCTGATTCCAGTAAGGAACTTTTTGTGGAAGTCTACGCGGGTATATGCAGAAGAGATTTTCCGGAAATCGTCAGCTAGCTGTCACACGGGCATTTTTATGAATGATAGGCCTATTAACAAAATAAGGTACGCTGAGGAGATGGTCTATGACAGTTTGGCATCACAACAAGAACCTTGATAATGTTAACGAAGCAAGTAAAGATATGGGCCTGAGTATCAATGTTGCAAAAACTAAGTACTTACTGATCTCTAAGAAGCCGCAACAACATAACTCCAAGTTCTATGTAGGAACAGAATTGGTGGAAAAGGTCAGTAAGTTCAAGTATTTGAGAAGTTAAATGAATGAGAACCGGGACCATGCTCAAGAAATTATTTATTATTATTTATTCCGTAGTCGGCGATTGGGAAGGGGGTCGCTCTCGCAGTCAATACGCTGCTGTCAGTGCCGCTGGATCTCGTACTCCATTCAAGATTCGCTTCCATTCCTGACGATTTTTTGCCACGTCTCGAGCATCGATAGCCGATAATCGTTGATTCAAAAGGTCATCTTTGATGTTTTTTAGCCAGGTTTTCTTCGGTGCCGAACGCTGAATTCTCCATTCTGTCGGACGGTCTCGCCAAAGAAGTTTACTTGGCAAAGCGATTATCGTTGATTCAGCTAAAATGGCCGAACCATCGTAGTCGACGTTTCTATACTTCTTCTTCGATCGTTGTTAGTCGATTGCATTTTTCTCTGATGTCTTCGAATTCGGTCGCGGAGTGAGACACCATGAATCTGCCTCAAGCATCGCATTTGAAAGACTTCGAATTTGTTGTAACGTCCACGTTTCAATCCATAAAGAAGAATGGGAAGAACCATTCAAGAAATAAACGTCCGCATTGAAATGGCTCGCTCAAGTTTTTTTAAAATGAGCAAAGTTTAGTGTGATAGAGATCTAAGTCTCGACCTAAGGCTGCTACATTTTCTCTATTCTGCTATATGGCGTAGAAGCATGGACTCTCACTCAAAACACGAAGAAAAGGTTGGAGGTTTACGAAATGTGGATATACCGTCGTATCTTGAAAATCGCATGGCGTGACAGTCACTAATATTGAAGTATTGAGCCGATTTAAGAAGAAGATGGAACTTCTGAACACCATCAAACACAGGAAGATGGCATACATCGGTCACTTAATGAGGAATAGTTAATACAAATTGCTCCAGATCATTATCCAAGACAAGATCGCTGGGAAGAGAAGCGCCGGCAGGAGGCGGCATTAGTGGTTAAGGAACCTTCGGGACTGCTTTGGCTGCTGCACCACCTCGCTATTCAGAGCAGCAGCCTCTAAAGTGAAGATAGCTATTATGTTGACCAACCTCCGATAAGTAGAAGAAGCATTTTAGTGGAGCAACAGAATAAAATTAGCTGCATTCGAGAATGGATGCAAAGAGTTGTATGGAGAGCCACACATCGCACGCTGTACTCATATTGTGCGTCTGTGGTAATGTATTCATGCATCTTTGATCTACGAGGCGCCAAGTGAACTCTTCCCATAGACAATAGAAACAAATCGCAGGAAGAATTTGTTCGAACCGAAAATAAAAATAATTGCCATTATGGTCACCGCACTGATAAAAATATGATTTCACAGCTGTTCGTTTGTTTGGTAGATCTCCGATCAATCGTAGCAGCGCTGCCCTGGACTGAAAATACCTACCCTAGATACTTTTTTTTCAATACCTGGAATTTTCTCACTTAATATTTTGAATAGAATACTTTTACTCATATGAGTACTCCCCTCCGGATCCGATATTAGCTCATATTACGAGTTCTTATTAATGACATTCTTTTCGGCAAAATTAAAGACAAAGCAATATTTGTGACAGTGTCCAATGCTCGACCTAAGTTTACTTCCAGTACAAAAGGTGAGTAATTTACTTCCACAAATTCCACAATTCCAGTCTGGTTTGGATATTAAGTAGGTAGGTACCTTAAAAGCATAATTCAGTAACTGCGTTACTGGTGAGTCGTGCTGTGACAGGAATACCGCACTCAATAAGTAGTTCTTCCAATTTACCATACCATTTCGTTTCTGTAAAAGGAAATAAAAAATGTTATTATAAATAAAAGCAGTTATTTGACTTGAGGTTAGCATTTGTTAACAGATGTTAACATTTCGTATGGAACAGGGGCAACAAGTAGCCCAAGCGTCAGCAACAACTGGAACTGTCAACTACAAAGGGCAAACTCGTCACCCCAGAAAGTTTTAACGATATTTGATTGTTCCGTTTCCTGTGAGATGAGCGTAGAAGACTTGGGACGAAAAAACACATCCACTGTCTAGTTAAGCTCCTCGCCCGTAAGAAGCCAACACCTTACCGCGAGAAACCGGGTCTTCAACCAGCGGGC
The DNA here is from genome assembly GCA_944548615.1 of Micropterix aruncella. Taxonomy (NCBI): domain Eukaryota; kingdom Metazoa; phylum Arthropoda; class Insecta; order Lepidoptera; family Micropterigidae; genus Micropterix; species Micropterix aruncella. Next base: position 24,978,105 of record OX155960.1, on the reverse strand, counting down.
CGGCACTCGCTCCCTTACTTCCAATTACAGCCAGATTTCTCCGGCCTCTCCACTGGTTACAGGTTTGAGGTCGCTTGCGCTGTCCTCTCCCTTACGAAACGGTGTAAACTGAATCTATCGCGGACCATGGCGTCCTTTGCCCGGCTGTTCACCCAGGGTCGGGTAGCTGATGGTCATTTCAAGAGCAGTCGCCGTAAGGTCTGCAACCACCCCCGCTCTATAGGAAACAGTACTGCTTCCAGACTCCTCCGACTGTTAGTCAGAGTGCACAATCGATTGGCTTACGCCGCACGTTGCGCAGACCGTCCAGGAGCGCCAGAAGATTGATTCCTAGGGGAAACTAGCCCTAAAACCAGAGTCCTGCCCGGGCTCGCATTTCATGCGTGAAGGCCGCCGGATGGGTGTTGATCCGCGAGTGTGACCAACCCTGAACAAAATGGGTCTTCGTGACCACCTCAGCAAGGGCCCATTAGCTCCCAGAGGTAGCAATAGACAGGTGGAACATCTCTTTCGCCAATCATTTCCAGTCGATTCTTCCAATGCTCCGATTGTACTCACTTCAGGTTTAAATAGTTGAAGGTCGAGCTAAAGGCTGGTAGGCATTACCTTGGTCACCGCGCTTCTTCTTTGCAAGTATTCTAGCACCAACTTGTGAGCTAGGTCTCTTAGATCGATCAATCGCGAGAAAAAAAACCCAAACCGCCTATCTACTATAAAAATAATAGTAACGCCGTTTGTCGCAATGGATCTGACAGATCCATCTCATGGTTTTAGTATAAAATAATAAAAATATATTGATACATATCATTTATAACTAACCAGTCGAGAGACCGGAGTAATCTGGTCGAAGTAAGGGCGTGAGTATAAGCCAGCTGGGTAACACACCTGGTTATCTCGCGGTTAAGGAGTTGCCCTCTTACGGGCATGTGGCGGAGCTTGATGGTGGACTGTTTTGTCCAAGTCTTCTGCGTTCACTTCACGGGAGATAGAACGACTAATCATGAAAACTTTCTGAGGTGACAGGTTCATCCGTTGTAGTTGACAACTCTATTGTCTATTGCTACCTACCAAGACAAAAACACTCATTAAGTACCCCTACAGTTTCTGTGGAACCCATCTCTGCCTCGAGCACTCTATAAATATATGCAAGGGGTGCTACTGTCTTAAAAAAATAGGACATTGGTTTCTTACCTATATTTTTTATTGGGTTAGTTTTTTAGTTACATTTTTACATTGATGTGATGTGTTAAAATGTAAGTCTTAGATTGGTCTTAAATACATAGTAAAATGTAAAAATTAAAGAAATATTTCATTCAAATGTGGATCTGTCAGATCCATTGCGACTAAGTTACAAATCATATTGCGACTAACGGAGGATTAATGGAGTTTAGTAAAAATTACACAGTAGAGCCCCGATTATCCACGGAATAGGGTGGCAAGCACAATGCGAATAGCGAAAATCGCCGATAACCCGAAAAAAGACTAAATATGTATATACAGTATAGCATAAACCTTTTCTCTACGTATACATTATTAAATAACAGTAAAGAAAATACTGTACTTTGTTCAGTTCAGAACATTCAGAAAAAATGTTCAGTTATATTTTAAAAAAATCATTCACTCGTTTTTGCTTCTTGCTGCCGACACAAACTCTTTAAAATCATTTTTCGCAGCACTCGCGGATAATCCACACTGCAGTGTGGCTCGCGGATAATCGGGGCTCTTCTGCATATCTTGTTTTATAAATAAATAAAATGTTTATTTTCCAATATGCCTAGATATATTTGATGTGAACATATTATTATACCTAGGAAATAATGAATGTCAGTGTCGCAATCGGTTTCTAAATTTGTATGGAGAATCGGCCATAATGAGCAATCGGCTGTTTAATAGACTTTTGCGATGTACGAATTGACCAAATAATATTCAGATTTCAGATTTAATACTTTATTCATATATTTGTTTGTACATTTAGCCCCATTGTTATCAATGTTATAAGTAACTCGGAAAAATTGAACACCGAAATGCAGCTAATGCTCAGTGCCCACCTAACTAGGACTTAAATGTCCCGTATCTAGGCGGGTCAGAGTAAATAATTGAAATAAGTAAAACAACTTACGTAACAATTAGCCTAATTAAAGTAAAAAAAAACCTTTTTATTTTTATATTCAATGAATGTGCTTAATTAAGATTGAATAATATATCAGAATAAATAAATAACATAGGTAATACAATATGGCAAATACACATATACGTAAATACGATTTTAATAAATAATAGATGCTATATGGTATAAACATATTTATAATTAATTAAAATATATAAATACAATTTTAAAAGCAGTATTTAAAAAAACTTGAAATAACATAAATAAAAATATGATACTATTAATATATGCATAATAATGTATATAAATATACAATATTATTTTTAAATTAACCGTTATACATACGCTTTACAAACCAAGTTTTCAGATTTAGACCTCCCTAATTCAAATAACCATTTATTAATTTTGTCTTTAAACTCTTGATTGTTCTTTATGTGTTTCCATTTTTCCTCTATGTCATTATATAGTTTGGGACCAATGAAAAAAGCTTGTCGTTGTGCAAATGTTGTTTGCACTCGAGGAATAAGGAAATTTTGTTTCCGTGAACTCCGAGTATTGAAGTTTTGCTGACTTTGATCATATCTATCTTTGTGTTTATGAAAAAATATTATCACATATTTAATAAACAATTGCTTGACGTCCAGAACTTTAGACTCTTTGAAAAGACGCTCTGACGGGTAGTCATTAGGTTTCCTATAAATTATCCGTAGCAGCAGTTTTTGCGTCTTTATTAGTGGATCCAGGGCCTGTTTCGTGCAAGCACCCCACCCTACAATTCCATAAATCATAAGACTTTGGCATAGAGACATGTAGGTGATTTTAATTGTTTTCCGAGATAATACATTGCGCAGTTCACAAAAAACATATATTAGTTTCCGTAATCGATCCGAGAGTTGAATTATGTGCTTAGACCAATTCAGCTTAGAATCCACATTTATTCCCAGATATTTTATATTATCTACAACACTTAGTCGTTCACATGAGCATGTGCAGTCTTTAAGGCAATTGTGAGAGTGGATTTTAAAGAAGCTGGAGATATGAACTGATCGTAAGCTAAAGTTCATTACTTTGGTTTTCGACGAATTAATTGTTAAAATATGTTTATTTAGCCACTCACTAACGGTATTCAGAGTATTTTGTAATTTAAGTGCGACTTCTGCCGAATTAGTCGCTTCTGTTAATAAGACCGTATCGTCTGCGAATGAGATGACTTTCGCATTAAGTTGGAGTTCACATAATTCATTAATATATATTAGAAACAGGAGTGGCCCTAGCACACTTCCTTGTGGAACGCCATATCTTATATTTAGTTTCTCACTGATCTGTCCATTTATTGCTGTTACCTGAGATCTGTCATCCAAGTAGCTTCTAAACCATTCCATGGATACCCCTTTAACTCCAAAGCTCTCCAGTTTTTTACAGAGAATCGGGTGAGACACCGTGTCAAATGCTTTCGATAGGTCGAGGAACGCTGCCATAACTTTTCTCCCCTTATCAATATTTACTGGCTATGTTGTAATGACTGTAATGACAATATGTTAATGACTTTCTGACATTGAGCATTATGCAAGTTCATCAGACAATACATTACGGTGTTATGTTCCCAATTTACGTGACACAACTAAAATATGCAAGGAGTTTAAGGTGCAACATAAAGTTAGCTTCTACGCAAAGTATGGACGGTCGATAGTATTTTAACCCGTAACGGTGAAGTAGAGTAAAAAATACCCAATACTTTCATAGGGGGGGAATCCAATTCTTCATCAAAGGGGGGAAATCGACAAATATAAATAGACAACCAAAAAGTGACTTCCAAAGAATAGCACTGAACGAATGTTACTGTACAAAATATCCATTTTACTTGCCCCGCATGACTCGGGAAGAAATAGAAAGAACACCGAACGTCAACCATATATGCAGGTTTCAAACTCTCTATTACGCGGAATGCTCTTCTTGAAATGTTGGACCACGTAATGAAATGAATGAACCATATAATTGAAAGATAGTGAAAAATATTTTAGTATTCCCTTGTTACTCAATTTTTACCTGGGTGATAGATGTTTGCCTTCGATATTTAGGTATTCTGGTATGTTACATACGCTTTATTACTACACTTAGGACATTAATGTTAATGACTCAATTTAACTTATTAAACGGTGCGATTTCAACACTCACACTGGCAAATAAAGTGAAGAGTTTGTGCGCAGCAGGATCTTGCTGATTGATTCCGAGCCTCTTAGCGAAGGTCGGGAACTCCACCCAATCAATTCCATCCAATCGAGTGTTATCAACGGGTCCAAAGGCTCGACCCACCAAGTGACACTCTAAATTTGACGCTTCTAATCTGAAATTAGTACAAATTCGGTTAGAGCAACGATTTTTTAAAAAGTAGAGAGGGTGTACAACTAAAGAGTGCAGTGTCTGGTGACTCGTATATAGGTACTGTAGATGAAACTTACCCAATGATTTCCCTCAACTTTTGGGCTTCGACGATTTTAGTCGCTCCTGGAATATTGAGATTTTTTGCCCTTTTTATGAGAAGACAGTCGTCATAGGTATAATCCGAGACTGGAAGACCGAGAGATCTGGAACAAAGCAAAGTCATAGCAATGTCATTTCAATTGTTACATTTTTATACTTTCCCATGCTGTCCCATACTACCCCATTGTTTAAATTATTATTTTATTATAGATTATTTACTACACAGAATTTAATGCAATTGAGACATTTTTGGGTTGTAATTTATACAATAATAATTCATAATAAGATAGTGTATAGTCTAATAAGTCTGATAAGTCCTTTTAACCTAACATTTAACGACTAGACTCGCCACTGCTAGCTTTCACCACAGCGTCACCTAAGTAGGCTGATAACACTAACAGGATGCCGATCATATTTGTTAATTTTATGGCGATAGATAATGCAATTCTGTTAATCCCAGCCTGGAATCAAACCCGGAACCTTACAATATAAGATCAGGCGACCTAACCACTATGCCAACAGTGTGAGGTGAGCGACGCACCGTTAGGAGTAAGTGAGAATATTGACGATCACTTGGCAGGAGCTTCTTAGGAATACAAATGCTCGTTCGTGCAGAGCATCACTCACTTCACACAATTGCGAGTGAGACTTGCGACACCTACAAAAAGTTTTGCGCACACATCCCCATTGTATGCACATTTGTGGATCGTCTGATTTAATCCGACAAATTTCAGTGTACAACTCGAATTAATGTATTTATCAAGCGTTTCCATCGTTACATAGTTGAAATTAATGCCGTGTGTGTTTGGTGCATTTTGGTTTTAGAGACAGCATTTTGGTTTTTAGAGAAAATGCTCTTGACGTCTTATATTATAACATACTTGGCCATCACATCTCGAACATTCCTTGCAAAAAGTCTAGGATCTTTCTTTTCTTCCTCGTTTGGATAGTATACTGGTAGAAATTCTATCTCGCATGCACTGTGAACTTGAGTGAGGGTAAGCCAGAGTAGCTTCAAGCTGAAATTAAAAAATACATTTATTTACTTAAGCTTTTTCAAAACTTTAGGAACATAAGCTTTAACCACCCTATCTTTGGGTTATTATTTAAAAAGTAGTTAAAAAATCCTTGATTTTTTTTCATTAGATTTCTTGATAACAATAATTGTTTACAATATACCAGTTTTTTTTTACAGAATAGACCTATTTATGTCCTGAATTTGTATTTAGAATTGTAGAATTTGACGAGTCTTATGGGTTTACTGTGATACCGCTTATTACCTCCAAACGATAATATAGCAGACTTATCACAAACGTTCATATTGGTAGGGAAGTTAAAGCTCTTTGTGTATAAAATTGCTACATAATTTTGCTCTTCTTGTTTAACCCTTCGGCTACGTAACGACCAAATTTGTTTGCACATCAGAACACCGTTGACTATGTAACAACCAATATTGGCGGCTTACTCCCGGAGCGCACTTTAATATTATTTTCGAACGCATCCTAAAAGCCATACCAAATATCTCATTATTACCATAGATACATAGACGGCCGCTAGAATAGTTTAGCGCTTCATTTCCCGGATATTTATGGTAAAATTCTATTGTCAAACATCATCATTTTTTTTTCGAGAATCATCAAAATCTTTATTGGTTTTTATGACCTAATATCTAAATATTTTTGTATGTCAGTAAGCAAAACAAAATATTACCTTTGATAGAGAATCTAATAAAGATCACGATAGTATTTACAATTTCTAAATAGGGTTTCGTATTTTTCCGTAAGACATGTACAAGTTAGAAATGCCGAGTTTTTTTCACTTTTTCGACTTTCTCATATTTATTCATAATTATCTAATTGCGATCATTGCACAGTTATTATTATTATGATTGCTATAGTAGTTCTCTAGTTATAGTACTTTTTGTTGAGCGCGGCAATATTGCAAGAAATTCCAATAAATTGCCGCGGTCTGCAATGAAATTATGCCGCTACTCGACGGTAAGTGTATTTTAGCCATTTTCATCTGAGAAAGGTTTTTGTAATTCTTAGAAAATTTATTTTTTAACTATTTATCATTTAGTTTTTTGTGATGCTTAGAATATATATTTCGGAAAATTAGAAAGGAATAATGAAATTGTATAACTTACGCTCCAGGTCCTTCCCAAGTCCACGTGACAGTATCCATTGTGTTTGGATACCTTATCGTTACAGGTTGTATTGGAACTCCAGGGTAAAATCCGCCAGGTTTGAATGTAATGAGACAGGACCTGTTGGTGCAAGTACCTTCAGGAAATATGAGTACCTGGAATATACGAATGCCATTATTAGGAATGTGGTCTATCTGTACAACCTTTCTTGTCCTTCGATAACATTAGCTTTTCAGAAACTGCTGAAAAAATGTACTTCGAAGATTATACATTCATTTCAAATAATATATAATTTTTTTTTATTTAGGTAAAAACAGTCTATACATTTGTGTGAAAATAATACATAATACAAATAGACCTATATTACCATTAATTACTTCAAAACATTATAAATAGTAGCAAAGGGAAAATTACAATCAAAATTACACTAATAACATATAAACTTATAACAATAAACCAAGCAACCAAACAAAAAGTGACTTCAAAAGAAAACAAATTAAACTACATATAAGCTAATCAACAACAAATTGCCTATTTTTTTCCGTCATTCGAAGCCATATTTTAATGTAAACATGACCGTCTGAAAAAGGTATTTTTCGCATAGTTCGTGTGAAAAGAGGGTATATAAAATGTATCTTTTGTTCGAGAAGAGGGAGACCGAGGAATTTTATAAAGAATTTTGCCCAAAAGGGGTGCAGAATTAATATGGTTATTTAAAATTTTATATAGGAAGATATTGTCCAAGAATTGGCCGTCTTGCACACAAAAGTCACATTGTCCAAGTATTGGCCCGTCTTGCATACAAAAACGGTACTTTGTGTTTTGTCGCTCTCTCTGCATAATCCGTAGACATGTTACCTGTCCGAAAGTCCAATGATTTTAAAAATCTCTTTTGCACCCTCTCAATCCTATCTATATGAACAGAATTTTGGGGATTCCAAACTACGCTTCCGAATTCTAGAACGCTATGAACGTATGCATTGTAGAGTACTTTGAAAGTTTTGCTTCTGGTAAAAGGTTTACCTATGCGCAGAATCATTCCAAGTTGTTTGAAAGCCTTAGATACGACCTTATCAATATGAAGATTAAAGTGCAGTTTGGAAGATTAAAGTGCAGATCACGAATATTTGTTATAATTATAGCGCGTTTGTAAAAGATTTTGCAGAAAGAGTGTTTTAATGTTTGAACTCGTTGTGAGTCTCGGGTTAGTCAAGAATCTTCCTCAATTACACCGGTTCTCTGTTTCACAGTAGTTCTCTCCAAGTGCGCCTAGCTGTTTAACCACAGAATCAAGCCATTGCAGTTTTGGGTGTTCAATTTTAAGATGCTCTTCAGGTTATCCGCAAAGAATGTGTTTCAAAAGTTGTTCATTTTCCATCGTTTACACATGCCCTAACCACCTGAGCCTTTCAACTTTAAGGAATATCACAACATGTATATCGTTAAACGGATTATATACTTCTTTTTTATTCGTCTTCTCCACGCGCCATACTCCTGAACGGCACCAAAGATCCTGCGGAGTTTTTTGCGTTTAAAGACATCCAGTGCATATTCATCGACTTTGGTGATAAACCATGTTTCTAAAGACTGGTCTGATAAGTGTCATTTAGAATTTTAGAGGGTTGGTTTTGACCTCCGGGATAGCAGATGGGATTTCATTTGAGACTGGAGTCTGAATTAACATCTACTTGCAGTCATTAAACTTACCTTAACCTCTTAACTGGTGTTGTTATAACTGGTAAATAATGAATCGAGATATATGAATATGTGATATATGTAAACTACAACAAAATGCATAGATAGGTTCAATCTTTTAACAAGGTACCTAACCCATTTATTTGGTTTTATGCTTATTTAAGCTAACACCATTTTTTTGCTCTGTTCAATAATAAAAAAGCTTTTTTGAGCGCTCGCGGAGAGATTGGTAATGGTATGAATATCATCAGCATATGCCAGTAATTGTAATGATTTATTGAAGGTAGTGCCAGTGTTATAAATACCAGAGTTATGTATCGCCATTGATTATACAGAGTGAGTTTTAATTAATCGGCATCCTTAAAGGGGGTTTAATCAGTACGAGAAAATAAGAAACTTTTGATAAAAAAATGTAAAAAAAAACGTATTTTTAATTTTGCTTTTTTGTTTGAATTTTTTTTAATGAAAAGTAGGGGAAAGTCCCCTAACGCTGGACGGCACCTAGCATCAGACACTAATAGTATCTCGACAAGTCGCGGCGCCATCGATACAAAGACGTAGGAAAAGGAAAAGCGTACGCTTCCCCGCACCCTTTCCATCCGTCTTTGTATCGATCGCGCTGCGACTTGTCGAGATGATATTAGTGTCCGACGCTAGGTGTCGTCCTGCGTTGGAGGACTTTCCCCTAGTGCAAAAAAGCGCTGAGCACGATGCACTATCTAGCAGTAGCCGGGGGGGTTTGGAACGGCTATGTTTCCAAACTCCCCCGGCAACTGCTATTGAAACGACCAATCGGCTATCCAATACCGGGTGAACAGCTAGGCAAAGGATGCCGTGGTCCGCGATAGACGTAGCGGTGATTCGCGATAAAACCCGAATCACCGCTACGTAGGTCAGGGAGAGAACCGCGCAAGCGACCTCGAACCCGTAACCAGTCGGGAGGCCGGAGAAATCTGGCTGAAACTGTAATTAAAGGCGCGAGTATCGGCCCACTGGGTGTAAACCCCGTTTTTTTCGCGGTAAGGCGTTGGCTTCTTACGGGCGAGTGGCGTAACTAGACAGTGGACTGTTTTCGTCCTAAGTCTTCTACGCTCACCTCACGGGAGACAGAATGATCCAATATCGTTTAAACTTCCTGAGGTGACGGATTCGCCCGTTACAGTTGACAGCTCTAGGTTTGTACTAGGGAGAAGGACGCGGAAGGGTTGTAAGAGCAAGATTGGATTGGTCGCCAAGAATTTGGTTGCCATATCGTCTCTCCACAGAACGTGTGCTTGACACATGTTTAACGCAGACTCATCTGTAATAAATTATATTACTATTCAACACAACCTAATTCGACTCCACCGCAATATCAATACACCGTTTCTGCACATAGCTGTATGAGGTCACTCGAAATAAAACTTTAAAATATGTACATATCTTAGTTTTCATTATCTAAGCTCACCTCATGGGATACAGAACGATCAAATATCGTTAAAACTTCCTGAGGTGACGGGTCCGCCCGTTGTAAATAACAGCTTGAGTTATGATATTGAGCAATCTAATACCTTATATTATCAATCCACAACTAGGGTTGTCGACTACAGCGGGCGAGCCCGTCACCTCAGGAAGTTTTAACGATTAGTCGTTTTATCTCCCTGGAGTGAGCGCAGAAGACTTGAGGACAAAACAGTCCACCGTCTAGCTACACCACAAGCCCGTAAGAGGATAGCCAGGAGTGTTACCCGGCGGGCCTACACCCACACCCTTACTTCCAATTGTGACCAGATTACTCCAGTCTCTCGATTGGTTACGAGTTCGAGGTCGCTTGCGCGGTCCTCTCCCTTACGAAGCGGTGAAACGGTGTACAAAGAATCTATCGCGGACCGCAGCGCCCTTTGCCCGGCTGTTCACCCAGGATCGGGTAGCCGATGGTCGTTTCAAGAGCAGTCGCCGTAAGGTCCGCAACCACCCCCGCTCTATAGGAAACAGTACTGCTTCCAGACTCCTCCGACTGTTAGTCAGAGTGCACAGTCGATTAGCTTACGCCGCACGGTGCGCAGACCGTCCAGGAGCGCCAGAAGGTTGATTCCCATGGGAAACTAACCATAAGGCCAGAGTCCTACCCAGGCTCGCACTTCATGCGTGGAGGCCGTCGGATAGGTGTTGACCCGTGAGTGTGACCAACCCTGAACAGAATGGGTCTTCATGGCCAACTCAGCAAGGGCCCATTTACTCCCAAAGCTACATACACAATAATACGATTTTATGTATAATTTACCTGAGGCCAATTTTGATCTACGGAGGTTGCTCTTTCGATGATTCTTCTAATTGTATTCTGCCGAGAATTCGGATCATCTCTCCATACATATACAGGCTGGGTGTAGTTGATTAGTTCTGAAATATAACAAAAACTTTGAATTATGATACTGTCATATATTGAGGGTTTGATTTTATTTATCACACAAACGTGGAAAGAACCGGTGATTGTTAAAAGAACATATGTAAGTAACATAATATTTTGTTAAATGAGACAAATAAAACTGTACAGGTTTTCAGAGAGGACATTTATCTAAATTGATTACTTTGAATTATTTTAATAAGGATCTAGCAAGAGTCTATTGATTACTATGTTTTCATGTTATTCAAGAAATAAATGGTTTTAATACTCGACAACTTAAATTTCTACTACTTGTGTTGTTTTTATAGTCATTGTGCCCAGAGTCAACGTTAAGAAAAACAACGTAATGAAATAAAACTGTAAAAAGCAATCTGTCCAATTACTAAATCAAGTCGATTGTGATGACACAAATCAGGACCTATGTAGACCGCAAGTTGCGCTAAATGTACTAAATGTTCATTTAGCAGCAAACGCCTATGTTGGATTTAAATATATCTACAGGTGACCTTTAATTAACCAGGATATTTGAAGTGGATCAACCAGTACGGGCAAATAAGCAACTTTTGATTAAAAAATGTATAAAAACAATAAAATGTTTTTTATATATTACTTTTTTTTCCAGTATAAAAAACATAGAGCACGCTGCGCCATCTAGCGGTAGATATATTGTTTATTCGCGATATTTTACCTACCGCTAAATAACCCAGCGCGCTCAACGGTTGTCAAAGTTTTATTCAAATTTACGAAAAAAAAACGTTTTTTATTGATTTTATTTATTTACATCATTTTTTTTAAATCAAAGATTGTTTATTTGCACGTACTGATTCTGCAACTTCAAGGATGCTGATTATTTTAAACTCACGCTGCATACTGAAGAGTTTCACACTTAGATTTTTTATGCTTAATTGAAATGCTCATAGACAACAAGAAAAATAAAACTGTTATTTCTTTTAACAATCACAGATTCAAGTTATTTGATTATTAAAATATTATTAAAATATATTGTAGTACAAGCCATAAGCAATAAAGGTTTAACTTCATGAAATATCCTGTTAAATGATTACATACCTTATGGACGTTTCCTTATTCCTAATTGATAGGTTTCTTAACATAAAGTGTGAGCAAAAGCTTTGCTAAAGTAAATTAGTAGTAGAAACAAACCGATTAGTTTCGTTTTCTATGTACGTAGTTGATAAAAAGTAACCAACGTAAAACTAGAACTATATTAGATCCTTAAGTCCAGTTTCCAGAAAGAGTATAAAAGAAAAACTGTACCCGCGGCTCCGACGGCTTCAAAGTATGTGTGTTGTTGCAAAGCAAAGCTGAACGGGAGACTGTAGGCGTTTAAATCCGAAAAGAAAGTTGAATGATATAATGGGGCCTTTTGTCCAGTGCCGCAACCAGACAAATAATCGCTACCAATAGTAGTTTTGTAGTTTATCGATCTGCAGACGTGTACCATTGCACGATTAATTGATATTGGACCGCTCTTGTTCATAGGCGATATTATAATTCGTAAGTCCATAATGCAAGAAAGTTACTTGAAATTTTATTACTATTACATTCTGGAATTTTTCGCTCTGGAATTACTTCGGTAAAGGCTTTCTAACAACGGTAAAAGTCTGCAATTTCTGCGAACTCGCATGTTTTCGGTATTATTTTTAAACTGTATAATTTGACAACCGCTGCATATACATATTTCAAAAATGCACTAATCTAATAAAATATAACTTTACATCTGTAATGTCTTCTATACATCCTTAATGGAAAATTTAGCAATAGAAGATTTATTATAATAGCTTCATTTTTGCCCCTATTTGCCTTTCTAATTTAAGATTGCGTTTAAAGATTGACAACCAGTCATACATGGTATAGACTGTAGCGTTTTTTTAGTCGATTCTATGCTACTGTGCATAGAATCGACCTCCATGTATGAATGACCAGATTCAAGGAACTTTTGTTCTATTATGTTTAGATGGTCTATGTGCTGGACCGCCCAAAGCAACATTGCAGCAATGAATTGGTTGCGATTCTGGCCCCCGCATGTATCCGAGAACAAACTCACCTCACTGATGTGTTCTGACAGGCAATGCGCTAGGTAATGGTAGATTACCTAGCGCATTTTAGATAGGTCAATCTTAAACATAATGCGAACACAAATTATAAAAATATGTACCAATCGATTTCCCATTATCGATTTCTATAATATGTAGATCGAAATTCAATAAAATATATGTTAACCTTTGTAATTTTAGAATTCATACTATTTCCTCCGTCATGTCTCACATTTTATATGATATCTCGGAAACTATTAAACCGATTTGATCTCGTGTACCCAAATAACTGAATCCTGAAATGAAGCCAGATCGAAATCAGACCAGTAGTCGAGTTATTAACACACAGACAGGCAGACGTTGAATTTTACAATATGTAGAGATAGATATATGATGATGATGTGATGAGGGTATTGCCGATCATTGGCTGGGCTTCTTGTCACAGTGTTTTATAACCCGGTGGTAGAAGGATCGGCCGGTGAGTTTAGACTCGTCGTTTCCAGGGACGCCCGATTGTTCATGGTCGCTGACTGACTAGACAGTTGAAAATGTGCACAATCTTCGGGGGGCTTCTTCTGTGTCCCATTTTTATTATATTACGATTTTATTAATGAAATTCAAAATTAATGCTGATGCGAGATATATATTCTGTTTTCATGTGATAACTTCGCAAGTGCCTCATGGAATTCTTTAAATTAATTAGTTGGTTATTTTAATACTCCTATATGTACTCATTTAACGCACATTTTTATTTTTTTTGGCATTTTTTTATTTTTGTTATTATGTATGGTTATCTTACTCAATTGTTTAGCAATTATGATTATGTAAATACTATCTATTTGTACATCATTTTTATTTATTATGATTATAGTTTAAACATATATCTTTTCAATTTGACTTTGATTGTACAGCTTATAAGGATTAATAATAACTATTAGTGTATACATTCTTTTAAATTTATTAAGTTCTTTTCTTTACTTAGATTTTATATAGGTTATACACATATTTATACAAATTTAAATGTCCGCCTTAGAACAGGTTAGAGCCAAGTTAAGTGATGTTAAAATAGGATCACTGGCAACAGTTTTTGGTCTATCATGTTATTAGCTACCAGTTGTCTGCATGTAGCTCTTGAGTGCTATACACATCGATTTTCTGACTGTAAATAGGTATATTTATGTCGTTTCCCATTATTTTTTCTTTCTGTTTCTTAATATTATGACATGAGCAAGAAGAACCTTAGAACCACTATCGGTCTCCTCATCGGACACACGACCCTTAGAGCACATCTATTCAACCTTGACTTGACCGAGAGCAAGGACTGCCGAATATGTGGCGAAGAACCTGAAGACAGTATACACATCGTTGGTCGCTGCCCAGGCCTCGCCGCAAAAAGACACAGTTTACTGGGACGAGCTTTTCTCGAACCCAGCGATCTGCCCAACTTGAAGTTCAGTGATCTACTTGGACTGGTAAGAAGTACTGGGCTACTAGCTGACCACAGACCTAACAACAAACAGGGTATTTACAAAAGATCTTATAAATCCAGGTGACATCAAGGGAAGGAAACAAGCCCCCCACTCCGTTTACTACTACTACTATTATTATGCCTAAGGCCCAAACCACGCACAACGGACGTAAGACTGCGCTATGTTCGACAGCGCCAGACTTTGATGTTTTTACAGCGAGCCCGCATCTCTTCAAGGTGTGGGCATTGCGCTACTTGTTTATGGCAGAATAATATAAACTGTTTTCACTCTTATGTACTGTAAGTTTGTAAGTTTTTGTATTCTTAATGCCGGTATTTGTATTTAACGCTTATTTAAACATGTTATGTATGTACTTGTAAGAATTCTATTTATTTTTTTATATATTTATGTGTATATTGCATATCAATGGATTGGTAGAAATTGTAATGTTGATTTGTTATGAAAATAAATAAATAAATAAATAAATAAAGACTTGGACACACGAAAAGAAACGTTTCTTTTCTGTATGTTTTGCGTCGCGTCTTTTCTATTAATTTTATATGAAGGTTCTTTAAACGGACTTCGCGTACGCGACGTGTTCGAGTCTTACGTCCGTTGTGTATGGCTTGGGCCTAAGGTTTCCTAGGCCCAAGCCAACGCCCAAACCACGCACAACGGACGTAAGACTTGGACAAACGAAAAAAAACGTTTCTTTTCTGTATGTTTTGCGTCGCGTCTTTTCTATTAATTTTGTATGAAGGTTCTTTAAACGGACTTCGCGTATGCGACGTGTTCGAGTCTTACGTCCGTTGTGTATGGCTTGGGCCTAAGGTTTCCTATTGGAAATTTGTGGAATTGGGCCCCAGGGATCGTTTTATCTTTAGTCCAAAGAATTGCGAGTGTAACCCCGCACATATCCCTTCATATTTTTTTTGATTTATCCCTCAGGAAAAATAATGAGTAAAAAAAAGAGTTGAGGCAAAGTTGTTTGTCAATACATTCTTGTTTTACTACCTCCTGCAACGATGTTTTAATACTTTTGATCCTTCCTTGTTGTAATCAACGCTTAAAATGTTTCAATTCCGTTTTCAATGCGTGTTTATTATCTTTAACGTCTGCCTGATCGTCGAATAATTATTATTGACGATGCACTTTCTAAAATTCTCAATTAGTTAGTATAAAAGTGAAAATGGCGGGGCTGTAGTATGTTTGGTTGAGTGAAATCTTTTATTGTGGCTATTTGCGAAGCGTACATCATTTACATATGTACTTAAGGTAAACATTACAAAATATCAGTGATTATGACAAGTTATTCAACGCAAATATATCAGTAGGGGGAGATGTGGGAGACAGAAACGGGGGACATTTATAGCATGGCAATAACTCGATCAAACGTGCATTCCTAAATTCAAGTTTTCAGCAAAATATGTCTAAAAATCGTTTGAGTACTACCGTTGTCCTTAAGTTATTCCTGGAAAGTCTCAAGCAGTATGTAGTTGGTCCGGGGGTGAGTTTCCCAATAGCGCACGCCTTGCTTGCCTTAGACATAGTATACCAAGAGAGCAGTAGACGCACTCTCGAGCGACAGAGTATTGCGGGGATAGGTTGCGAGGGAAGTGAGCAGAGGGGTACGTCTCGACAAACCCCTGTGGTTACGCGTAAAGCGCGTGCGAAGGTTGGCGATGTTCTAAAACGTTTGAAAATCTGCGTTGGCGGAGTAGTAGATATGTGATGGCCATATGCGAGCCCTTCGACTCGTGACGTATCTCGCTTCGTTTCAATTTTGTTCTAAGATACGCTACTGTCTGCTATACTGTGTCTTAGATACGCCTTTTTTTCAAAGCAATCTCTGTTATTTATTATACCCCAAGCTGGTATAATAAATAATATGTGATTGTTATTTCAGCCTGGAATGAGCGTAGAAGACTCGGAGAGGTAGACAATTTACTATCTAGCTCCGCCACCTAGCCCGCGAAAATCCAACACCAAATCGCGTGGCGCCAGTTAGAATCCAGGCAGGCAATTGATACGATAGATTGAATCGTATCAATATATCAATATAATCATAATCTATACTCGTATAATCGTATCAATCTACCTCTGATATATTATTGAGGGCTAATTTGAGAAATAAAGTAAAATTACGTTACATATCATGTCAATGACGAGTATGACAAGAATGCAACACCAATTATGTAATAAAGATAACTTCTGAGCACCAAACTGACTTGGCGTGTTTTCAAAATCCTGAAATTCCAACACCTTAAAACCCAGCACCATAGCAGAAGTTGACCACGTCCACCGTGACCGCCACCTCTAGGTACGAACTTCCAATGTAATTGTCCATGCTCTCCCTCCGGACGATAATCGAGGACATCTTGGTGGCGTAGACGATGCAGCTGTCCAGGAATGAGGAGTGCGGAGCCACCACGAGGATAGGAGCCTCGCTCCTCGGAGCCTGTACTCCCTTGATGGTGATGACCATACCGCCAGCCAGGTAGGACCATTTGCCCAGCAGACAGAGGAGAGGTCGAATCAACCTATCGTAGGTTTATGAGAAAAACTTTAAACAGTAAAATGTGTGATTTGCATCGCAATTATTGGTCCTTTTAGTAATGATGAGCCGAATACCGAACGGCAATATTCTACTTATTCGGTATCCGGCGGATATCCGGTTTTTACGAACCGAATATTCGGTTGAGTAAACATCGTATACTCAGTACATATTGAGATCTATCTACTCGATAGATCTACACACCATTTTCAACGCCTTCCAATAATATCCACAGCCACGAACTCTTATTTACAAATCGGCACCTCACTGATTTTCATGGGTGACAAAAAGAAGAGAAAAAAAGACATTTTTAAAGTTGCCTTGAAATTCTTTTAGAATGCCTCTTAACAGCGAACAAAAATAAGCAAATGCAACAAAAACAAAGTTTTTCCAACAAAATTCCTTTTAACAGACGAAGGTGGAGACTACAAAGGCAGCATATTGTCGGCAGAGGATCCATTCCTTATTAGAGAGCGAAGAGCAGCAATTTGGGCAGCAAGAACGCCTGTCTGGATTAGTCTTGTGGAACAAAATGTAACGCTGTAACGTATATACATACATACAGTCGACATTCTTTTGTAATTTGACCAAAGGAAATGAATTTAAATTGTACCTACACAGTTAGGGAGCCAGCGACAAAGAAAGTGCAATAGCT
Source organism: Micropterix aruncella (assembly GCA_944548615.1). Lineage (NCBI taxonomy): Eukaryota > Metazoa > Arthropoda > Insecta > Lepidoptera > Micropterigidae > Micropterix > Micropterix aruncella. Next base: position 24,960,561 of record OX155960.1, on the reverse strand, counting down.
TTGGAAAAGCTGATACTTTCAGATCAGAGAGTATTTCAGGCCATAGAATGTCGGGGTATAGTCAACAGGCCAAATTCCGGGACACCTGGCGCTGGCGTACTAGGAAAGTTGTAATTTTAATTAGTACCCCCAAAGTGTTTTTGGAAAGACTGTAAATTAATCAGTAGACAGTTGAGGCAATAAAAAACTCGAAACATATGGTCAGACTACTTCATAATGTCTCGCATCGGTCTATGATGCATCGGTTGTGCCGCGCAATATAATGGTCGCAATAAGCCAATATAATGGTATGGAGATGCTGACGGCACGCGTTCGATTATAAAGCAGTCTGACCGTATGTTTCGAATTCTTTATTGCATCCACTGTTTACTGATAAATTTTCAGCTTTTCCAAAATACTTTGTGGTACGAATTAAAATTACACCTTTCCTTGTAGGTACGCCAGCGCTAGGGGTTCCAGAATCTGGTCTGCTAACTGTGCCCCGGCATTCTATGCACAAAATACTGTCTGATCTGAAAGTATCACAATTTCCAAAACTCTTGCACTTTTTTGTCGCTGGTTCTTAGACTAAGATTACAGCTGAAGAAGTAAAAGTAAAAGCGACGCAAACATATTTTGTTTAGATTAAAGAATTTAATTAGGTAAAAGAAAGATCTGTTTATTATGCAACATCGACTTATTATCTCATTGAGGAGTTGAAATGTAAATCGGTAACTGACATTCTCGCCAATTATCCGCATAACAGGCCTTTGACATGCGAGTTCCGTATCAAGACTATGGCAGTCATGGCCGGTCGCTTTCTAAAGATTTTCACCTTTCCAAATTATCAAACTATAAAGGCTAAAAAATCGACACCGGTTTTAATAGCGTTAAAAAATCAAGCATCGCGAAACGGCATGATTGATGTATTTGCTCGATTGAGTAATTGATTTTCTGCCGCTGATGCTTGAGGTTCGTGTTATTGGGCTACGTCTAAATATCAAGAATTATGCAACTTTCGTTTCTAACTTACAACTGATGGACAATCCCTTTAACGCATTGTGCGCATTGAGATAATCATAGTATGGAGTTGTGAAGTCTGGAAGCATTCGTAATATTGTATATCCCAAGCAAAAGAGGCCTCGCAGAGTCTACGAAAACTTTCTGATGTTTTTTTCTTCTCTTGATTGATTATCATTATTTTTATTATTAGTTATTGGACAGGCAACCGATGAGAACAAAACTCTGTTTCGCTGACTGTACCTACATATGTTTTCCAAGTCTGTTTTTAAATTGATTCACACTGGTTGAACAAACCACTTCCCTTGGAAAACGGTTTAACCCCTCAAGCCCCGATTGGCCGATATCGGCCACAAAACGATTCAGCGTGACGGCCCCGTTTTAATTTTATTTTAATTTAATTTGTTTGATTTTATTATTTTTTATTATGTTAATATGTTTCATTTTAATTATGGGTACAGTGGTTTGGCAGTAATTAATGTTTTGGTGAGACAGTGTCGTAATTCAATTTTTTTACTAATTTCTACTAAAATTTTTTGGGACAGCAACTTGTCAATCGGCTGAGGGGCCGAGGCCTGAAGGGTAAAAAGGATGCGGTGAGCGTTAGCTTTCATCTGCCTCGTAGATTTTCTGCATCATCATAGTGGCTAGTTAGGATTTTGAATGTTTCGATCCAGTCACCTCTGTCCCGTGGCACTTCAAGATCTCACTCGAATTTCGAGGATTTTTAGCTTACCCTCGTAGCGCAGTCGTTTCTTTTGGATCAGTATACGGGTGGCTCTTCTTTGAACGTCCACCAGGAGATCTACGAGTTTTTAATTAGCGACATCTTTGTAATGGGTCAGGACGACGAAGTAAGCAACTTTTGATTAAAAAAATGGACAAAAGCAAAAAAAAATATGAAAATCTATATTTTTTTCACAATTTTGTAAATTGTATCTATTGAAGAAAAGTTTGGGAAGCGTTGAGCGCGCTGAGCCATCTATCGGTAGGTACAATATCGCTTAGTTTGTCTTACCGATACACCCACTACAAGATGTCACTAATTCAAAACTCATCCTGTATATCTTTGCAGAAAATAAGGTCTCCAAATTTTGTAGCCGTATTAAGCAGCGTTCTCACATACATCTTATATATTTTAGTAGTAAAATGCTTTGCGGATGATGCACAACTGCGAGTTTGCTTTTTTTGCTATTGCCGAATGTTCCCACTTGAGGTCACCCAATATTATTATGCCCAGACCCTGGAGTTTAACCGAACCCAGTGATGTATTTATTTTCTAAATGATAGTTCAAATTTGGGTTACCCTTTCCAACGTAGAGAACTACACATTTATCTTTATTTAAAGTGAGCAGCCATTCTTTCGTCCATTTAGATATATTGTCAAGGTCGATCTGGAGTCGAGAGTTATTTATTCATCAGAGGATCACGGAAGAACTGTGTCATCAGCAAAGAAGCTGACTTGCGATGTAATGGCAGTACAGAGATCGGTGAGAAAGATGTTGAATAATATAGGCCCCATGACTGAACCATGGAGTTCTTCGCTCGCTACATTCCATCGTTCAGATTCGCAGTCGCCAATTCTCACTGAGGTATGTACGATTAAAGTCAATGATTTAGTCGACAATATATGAAGAAGTAGATACGACATAAGGTCGGATACATTCCGAACAGCCGGTGTATACACGTGCTACGATATCGCACCGATATAAGCGATAGTATCTCACGCGATGTTATCCGATTATGTTACATTAAGTAGGTAAGGTATGTGTCTGTCATGTCCAATCCGACTTTGGCTAAATGATAGACGTCAGATGTGACGAACGGCAACGGAAACGTGACATTAAAACGTGAAAGTCGCTTCTCCTAGGAGATCAGAGAGGAAATGAAATGAAAGAACAAAGAGATTACAGTTCTTACAGTTAGATTTATATACATGACGACCCAACTGAGAGGACGAAGAGAGGGGCAACTAAATGTATATTAGTATTCTAAGACACGACAAGGAATAGGTCAGAGGTCGGCAAACTTAAGGGTCGAAACCGAGCAAACCCTCAAAACTCTACTTGGTAGTCACTTACTTGCAGCAATATTACAAATTATAAAGTTTAAATTAAAAACGGATATAAAAATTACGTGGTGAATGACAGTGAGTTTAAAAATGCTTTCGCTAGTTTCGACAAAAACTACACATTTTAATTTCAATATGTCGAAAAGCGTCTCAAAAGAATTAAAGATTTTTCAATTTTACCGATTTTCATTAAAGATCCAATAACATTACATTGTTAATTATTTTCCATTTTTTTTTGCACACCTTTACTATGAGATTAAATAAATCTAAATAATATGAAACCGTAGACCATTGTGGTTGTTTGGCAATATAAATAAGATAAAAACGAAGTGAAGTTTCTAGTCTATCCTGGAAATCGGCAGTTGCAACATCGCCGAAACATCGGATGTTACAAACTTCACGCGGTAAATTCGTTTTTATCTTATTTATGACATATCAGTAATTTTGAACTCTTTTAGAGATTAGATAAACTTATTGATTGGGAATTTGACACAAGGATGTTAATTTGAAAATCGGAACCTAAAAACCGTTAAGCCAAAATGTCTCGATCAACTCCTGTGGATGCAGAAGCTATTAAGTATAGACTGTTTTTCATAAAACGTATCCCGGAGAATTATTTTTAAATCATTTTATTAAATTAATAATGGAGAATTTTGATCGTATTTATTTTTAATTATCTGGTTCAATTTAATTATATTTTTATGACGACCTAGTTATAACGTCGTATTTACCCAACAAATGTATATAATTACATTATGAATGGAATTCGTTTAGTGCCAACCCTTTCTTGTGCCAACAACAGTGCACGATTTACGTATAAGCTACACAAGCTAAAGCTTAAGGCCCCCATAGTCGTCAAAATGTCCGTTGGCCCCCGAGATTTCGACGGCCTATGCCCCCCCCCCTCCTACATGGGTTAATCCGGCACTGACCAACAATAAGTTTGGCCACCTCCGAAGTTGAATCCCGGCTACGTCACTGCCTGCATTATGTCTATGAACGAGGACTTCGAGGGATAATCAATAATAATATCGTCCGACATGATACATTGTTATGCGGCTCCCGATTCATAAATAATTTACTTCAATCGATTGTATGAAAGTTCCGGGGAATAACACGATGCGATAGTGAGAAGTTACGACAACCTGTTCTGGCGCAATTTACAACATGAAACAACTCCTTTAATCTGATCGCGCAATACGTATCAGAAGACACTGACGGTGAAAGTTTATTCAAAAAAGTATGAGCAGCATAAAATAAACTACGTAATCTGTATCTCCTTCATATTGAAACAAGAATTTGACGTAACGGATATTTTAACAAATATTCAAATAAAAGTGAATGGCTGAATAACGCATATTCTATTATATCAATTAAAACTTGAAATAATAGACCAAATAATAATTACATAAGAAAGGCGAATCATTAACATTTATAAATAGAGTGGTCATTGGAATCAATGATTTTAGACAAAAAAAATAATGCGAAACAAAACGTGTCCTGCGCCGAAACGACAAGCAAACGTGATGAATTTCTAACGATCTAATAAAAACCGCTAAACAGCAATCAAGCGAAAGTGAAACAAGCTCTATTAGTAGATATAAAAAAACGAAAACCGACATAACATCTACAATAAAATTAAATAAGAAATGATTAATTTAATTACGTCACAGCTATGTAATTTTATTATTTCTACAAAAAAAAGAAACCATGCGTTGCGTATCATATCAGGAGCGCGTTCATTTTAGCTGGGGTTTCCAATTCGACCGCAGATAAAAATAGGGGAAACAATCAGATAGGCCCTAAAAACTTCAAAAGCGATGTATTTCTCCGATACGCGTACCGGAAAACGAAGAAAATGTCGGAAAATATTTTTTTCCACGTACCAAAAAGTCGAACTTACGCACAATTTAACCGCAGATATAATCAAGCATTTCCTAACTTTTATGTCACTCCTTGCGATGACTAGAGCATTTCAACATCATTTTTTATTCGCACTATTAACTATGCATACACATACTTGTATGCACATGCTTTTGTATACACATACGATGTATACACATACTTTTAAAAAGTATGAAATCGACAGTTTGACGTCCGCCTAATGCATGCTCTACGTTTTGGCCGGTATATGTCTCTCACTCTTTCCCATACATTTTTCACACGTCACAGTGGTGCCGACTCGCTTCCACCTTATTCCCGCTCTACACGCTAGCCAACATACCTACTTGCCATTGTCTATGTCTCTCTCCCTCTTTCTTTTACATTTTTCGCATGTCACAGTGGTGCTGACTCGATTCCACCTTAACGATGTGGTCTAACATTGACCAACAGCGGGCATTAGCGATGCGGCCAAGCATTGGCCAACGTGTAGAGCGGGCATGACAAAGCTACCATGTTTTGCAGCGCGTGCACAGCTCTGTAAATATAGTGTGTAGCAGATTTTTTTAAATTATCGTAGGTGCGATTGTCTTGATTTTATAAATAGGTAAATATGAGATTAACATTTTTTTCATTTTTTTATTTTAGGCGTCGTGCAAGGGCGGCGATGGCAGCCCCACGCGCGTGCGCGGGGGAGCTTTTTATAAAATCAAGACATATCGCACCTACGATAATAATTAAAAATCCTAGGACGAGTTCTGACACAATGGCCTAGTTCATTGCTTTCTGTATCTCCTAGTTCCATCCTCGGTTTCATCGGAGACTTTAGTAGCCAATGACAGGATGTTTAGGGTGACTATAAACGCCGCCCTAAGAGAAGCCCATTGTTACTCTGTTCAATTTTATTTTATAAATAAATGAGACGGATATCATTTTCAATTTATACCGACTCCTAAAAGTACGGCTGTGTACCGTCGCAACAATACATAGTTGCTGGGGTGTTTTAGAACTTTCCGATTTTTTTAGCTAATTTTAGCTGTGGCCGAATTGGAAATCCCATCTTTTTATTTTCATTGCATGTTAAAAATTTTTTTATTTTATTTTTTTTATTTTACTACACGAAACTAAAATGAATGATCAGGTCAGGAGACAAGGAAACTAGGAAGTGTTTTGGGATCTGATCGGTGCGCGCTCGTATAAGCTCGGCCCGTGTAAGCTCGTCATGTCTACACAGATAGACGCCATGTCTACACAGATCGTCACGTCTACATAGCGCGTCCAACAGAACGCATACATTCGCGGACTAGTGAGTAAACTAGTTTAAAACAAACGATACTACCTACATAAACCAACGACATATTTAGGACACTCACAAAAACTACGACATTTAGCTAACTAAGAGTACCTATAGATATTTTTTTTGTGGAGTCTACGGTTAAATGTATTGGTTTCGTAAGTACTTACACGAGCCCGGTCGTGTGCAGTCATTTTTAGAGGATGTTATATTGAAAACTGAAAAGGATTGTTGCTTTTGGGAGAAATTAAACACACTTCTTCTTTCTCCTCTTTAGAGGAAGGGACGAAACTGGGCTGCTGTTTCATGTATTTTTTAAATGTTTTTTTTTTCAGTTTTTAGGATTTGTAATCTTATTCATACTTTAGGCATAGTATTCTAGAACTCACATAAGACAGTATTTTACATTTTGAATTAGTGTGTCTCGTAAATATTTTTATTAAAAGTTTTTTTTCACATTACGTAGTTTTTGGTGAGACAGCATTATGCTACATAAAAAAACTGAGTCGAAAATCATAGACTTTTTTATTAGTCCTTTGTTACTAAGAAAATAATACTAAATATGCAAAAGTTGAACATAAAAGATGCGTTTCCTCAATATCGAAGTCTTAAATCAAAAAACTTTTTAAACATCTTTAACTCAGTTTTAAACGTAAAATAATCCTCTGTAAAAAAAAAAAAATATATATCAATAACCAAAACAACAAAAACATTATTTTTTTAGTACAGAAGTACTCACCGAACGGACTCTCACTAATATAAAGTAAACTTGTATTGTGGCTAATTACCAATATAATTTATAGTATATTTTCGTCAAGTGTACCTAGACATTGTTCACCAATATATTCAACCGTTGTGGACTTCAGAAAATAATGTATCTGATGTACAAGCTGCATGCAGAAAGGGTTTGACGCACGTCCGAAGAAGGGCAGCCGCGCCGTATCCGCCTTGGCGACCACGCTCGGCGCGCCCAGCCAGACGAGCGCGATCGCGTCGAAGAACGAGGAGTGCGGCGCGACGCAGAGCACGGGCGCGACGCGCGGAGGCGCGCGCCGCTGCTCGCCGAGCACGCGCACGCCGTGCCACCCGCACACCACGAACATCGCGCGCACCATCCGGCACACGAATCGCCGCAGCGAACTGCACCATCACACAACACGTCACATTATCGATGAAAAACCCCGTCCACCTCCAACCATAACAAAGGTTTGGTTCACGGATGAGGGGAGTTTATTATCTTCTAAGCCTAACGTACCTACTTGTAAGTCATAAACGTCTAATATTACAAACTCATTTTTTGACGTACATAGTTCCCTCGGACTGTGATATTTATGCAATGCACTTAGTACTTCGATTCGGTGTTGCCACCAAGGTGTCTTCAAAATATGTTGTAAGCTGGTATAAAAAAAAATGCTAAAAATATGCTAAATCCTGCAAAATATGCAAAAAAAATATGCTAAGTTACTTCAGTGACATACTTAACAGTAAGTGACCCGATCCGGCTTAGCTCGTGTACACAAATAAATAATAAAAGAGCTCAAAACAATCTTTTGCCTAAAACAATCACTGTAGTTCGAATATAAGAGTCATAAACACGGTGAACTAAGCTTTTGGCGAAGGATGGAGTTATCGATATCAACTTTTGTTAGAAGAAAGACGCTAAAAGCTAAAAAGATATGCTAAACAAGAACAAAATATGCCAAATTTAGCATATAATATGCTAAATTGGCAACACTGCTTCGATTAGTGAAGCGCCGAATTCCATCAAAAAAGAATGTTTTCTCACACCCATATACGGATTGAATATATAGACAATATTTTCACAAAATATCATCAAAATCGTTAACACCGTTTTAGAGGCATTTTTTATTATGGGTTCTGTGGTAGGTAGTCTCAATCTTGTGTCTAAAATTATAGTTATAAATGGAACAGACACCTAAAAGAACACCACATACCCAATTATAGAGTTTCGTCTCGGTACTACCAAGTGACCTAAGCGACAGACAGCAGACATCAAGAAACGGGCGACGGACAGACATTATCTAAAAAGCCTCTTTTTGGGTTCCTGGGATCTCAGAACGTGAAGATCTGCTAAAATCTCAAATTAAAATTTTATCAGAACCACGCAAGTGTTTCTTCAGTTGCTGAAACAAGAAAAAGTGTCCACCCACCCTACCTGGCACCGAGTGACTCCTGTTCTAATAACTGAAGAAACACTTGTGTGGTTCGCATTACGATGACGACGATAAAGTCAAGAATTTCGTTCAGGCGTGGTTTGATCGGTGTGACAAAACCTTTTTCTCTGATGGAATCAGACGCCTCACCAATCGATGTACTAAGTGCATTGCAGTCCAGGGAAACTACTTTAAAAATGAGTGTGTAATATTAAACGTTTACGACCTAAAAGTACGTTAGGCTTAAAACTTAATGAACTCCCATCGTGGATCAACCCTGCTATGGCGTACCAGAAATCTAATGAAAAAAACCCAAAGATTTTTTACCTACTTTTTGAACAATAATCCAAAAGTAGGGCAGTTAAAATAAAGTTATTCTATACCTGATAAATTAATTATGTTTTAAATTATTTTAATCTTTTTATTAAAAAGAGATTATAGATGGTGTATTAACTATGGTGTATTAACTATATATTAATAAAATAGAATCAAATATTAAAATATTACATATATCATTAATTGATAATAATTATAATGTATCTATAAATATACTAACAATAAAAAACGAAAATGTGATTATAAATAATGATATTAATATAGATTCGATAATGTATTTTTTTAAATTAATTTTATTGGTAAAGACACTAAAGACGCGGTCATCAGACGACCAAATCTAGTAATTCATCTTCTGTTTTAAGTGACCTAACTCCAAGTGCCAGTCTTTTATATGTGTTTTAAATGTACCGATATTAATTATAGTTTTCATTTTTCATTTTATCTAAACCAGTGTTTTTCAACTAGTTCCCTGGGGGGTTAGCGAAGAGATTCCGAGGGGGTCGCAGGCTATCTAAAAATAAAAATCTTTATTATATAATATGCAAATATTTACAGCTTCGGAAGAGAAACATATTTAATACGTATTTTTTGCAATTTCTTTTACAAAACTTTATGTTGATCTTAAATGGAAACATGTAAGTACATCTCCAAAGTGCTTTCGCCATTGTTTTAACATAAAAAAAATATTGAATGCTGTTACAGCCGTGGAAAACACTAAGGGGGTAGCGTAAGTTTTATTATTTTTTACCAAAAAAGGGGGTCGCGATCTAAAAAAGGTTGAAAAACACTGATCTAAACGATTTTTGGGAGCTAACGGGCCCATGATGAGGTGGCCACGATGACCCATGTGTTCAGGGTCGGTCACACTCACGGGTCAACACCCATCCGATGGCCTCCACGCATGGGGTGCGAACCTGGGTAGGACACTGGGTCAACCAGTCTCCCCTGGGAATCAAACTTCTGGCGCTCCTGGACGGTCTGCGCACCGAGCGGCGCAAACCAATCGATTGTGCTCTCCGACTAACAGTCGGGGGAGGCTGGGAACTGTATTGTTTCCTATAGAGCGGGGGTGGTTGCCTACCTTACGGCGACTGCTCTTGAAATGACTATTGGCCATCCGATCCCGGTTCAGAGTCGGGCAAAGGACGCCTTGGTCCGCGATAGATTCGGTGCACACCGTTTCACCGCTTCGTAAGGGAGAGGACCGCGCAAGCGACCTCGAACTCGGAACCAATCGAGAGACCGAAGAAATCTGGTCACAATTGGAAGCAAGGGCGCGAGTGTCGGCCCGCCAGGTAACATACTGGCTATCTCGCGGTAAAGGCGTTGGCTTCTTGCGGGTTGTGGCGTAGCTAGACGTCGGATTTGTTATGTCCAAAATCTTCTACGCTCACTGCACGGTCGATAGAACGAAGAATCGTTAAAACGTCCTGCGGTGACGGGTTCGCCCGTTGTGGTTGACATCTCAATATGATCTAAACGATTGTGGATTCTAAATTAACACTGCCGCTGAGCAAGGGCTGTGTTTGCTCGTTGGAGTTGGAAAGTACTATTATGCGCTAGTCCGATTGGTGGCTCTATTTTGTTGGCTTCATGGTTGTTTTGTATTGAGTGAACTATGAAAAGTGACCAGCGACTGTTTGACAAGAAGTTGTGTATGTCAGGTAGTACCATATATTCTCGAAAGAGCTGAATTGGGTATTTTTCAGGTAATTGCCCTAAGAAATAGCTTTCTAACAACAACAACAATCGTCTTTATAGTTTTAAACTGTCTTAAACGCCCATCTTTTCGATGTTCTAACATATCGTTTGAAAACAATCCTAAGTGCCTGAAAAGTCTATTTGTAATGCTATTCATCATAACAAATAGTTCTACGTTTGTAGCGACCCAAACATTGGTTCTAAACCACCCCAAGCGCCTTGGGACAGGTTTAAATTAATATATTCTTCAAATAGTTACAATACTGTATGGTCCTATGCGTTTATGCGTAACGCAAAATGTTTAAAAATTGTTTACTATTTTGATCTGCCTGATAATATCCTTTCCTTATTTACTAAAACAGTACACACCTAATAAAAAGTATGAGCAAGAGCAAAGGGTATTGGATATTAGGAACTGTTTAGTTTAATTCTGAAGAACTGGAAAGAAATCCTTTGTAAATTTCTACATTATAATATGCGGTATAAAAAAGAAATAGTTTTATTGATATTCTTCGTAACAATAGAAAAAAAAATGCGTATAGGAAGTTTTGGACCGCCACTGCTCTACAGAAGGGACATAATTTGTGTGCAAAACTATCATATATACATAGCACTGTTTAGAAATTAGATATTAGTCTATAAGCCATATTTTATTTATTTACCTAAATATTTATAAATTTCACAAAATACACCATTTCTAGATGCCCAACAATAATATAATGAAAAAAATACCTTGTTACACTGAGAAAAGAATTACCGATTTAATATACGAGGAAACACGCATATTTCAACAAGTATTACGTATGTAACTCGGATTGTGGTCCATACGTATAAAATAATATTACACGTAACGGTGTTGGCGTAACGGTAGCTACCGTGCCATAATGTTATTTCATCAAGTCGCGACCTTGGGACCTCGCTTTTAACATGGCAGCATGTAGTAGTATACGTACGGTTAGAGTTGGACACATGAATCATGTTGAAACTACAGAATACTGTTCTTTTCGTAATAACCGTACGGAAAATGAGACATATAATTGAGTAATGGAGTTTTAACTAAATTCCATGTAATTCGATAAAATTACGATTTAAACATCGTTATTTTGTAAAAAACCGTAATAACAAAATGGTAATGTAATATCGAAAATTATGCAAACCTTTTAAAGTCTATTTCGTCTGTTTGGCATTTAGAATTGTTTAAAATTAGTTAGATGAAATACTTTTGTAGAAAAAAGAAAATAACATTCGTTTTCGACTTTAAATCTAACTAAAATCTTCATAAATTCAATGACAAAATGAGAAACAAATGAGGTCGGCGATGTTAATTTCTATGTTCACGCGTCTTTAAGCAGTCAAGTTGATTAAATGTTCTTAACACTAGCATGTGCCAAAGAAAGCCGCTTGACACAATACGGTAAAACGAGGGTCACGTACGGATTACAACTCGAATTATTCTTCACGCGTGTTTTGCAGCTCCTACTGTGAAAGTGAAATCCCCGAATGTGGACAGAATAAATAAAATTTATTTTGAATGTGGTTGGAAGACTAAGTAGTGGCGTCACAGAAATCATATAATACAATGGGAGAAACTTGATTACCTAACATGAAATGTGTTACTGGATTTCAAAATGGGTGTATCAAAAGTTTTTTACATAGCATTTAAAAATGCATGTTGTGCTAGGGACGAGAAGGGTGTGGAAGGGATGTTGTTACCACAAGATTGGATTGGTCGCCAAGAATTTGGTTGCCAAATCGTCTCCACAGAACATGCATTTTGTGTGCTTTTGACACGTGTTTAATGCAGACTCGTCTGTAATAAATTATATCATTATTAAACACAGCATAATTCGACTTCACCGCAATATCAATACACCGATTATGCATATAGCTGGATGAGGTTACTCGATATAAAACTTTAAAATATGTATTAATACACCGGAATTATGGATTCACATGTGTTTCGCAGTTCCTACTGTGATAGTGAAATCACCGAATGTGATCAGAATAAATAAAATATATTTCGAATGTGGTTGGAAGACTAAGTAGTGGCGTGAGAAGTCACAGAAATCACGTAATACAATAGGAGAAACTTGATTACATATCATGAAATGTGTTACTGGATTTTATAAAGGGTATATCAAACGTCTTTTACATAGCATTTGAAAAGCACGTTGTGCTAGGGATGAGAAGGGTGCGGAAGAGATATTGCTACCACAAGATTGGATTGGTCGCCGAGAATTCGGTTGCCATATCGTCTCTTCGCAGAACCGAGGGACACTTCATAAATAATGCACACTAATGTTTTTTACTTACACGTTTATTTATTTTTTTTCAATATCTGTTTACAGTCCTTCAATATCGTCTCCCTGATTCTCTATGACTGAATGCCAACGTCTCGGAAGCGTTATTATTCCATCCAGGACACCGATGCTGTTCATCTGTCGAATGGCTTGGGTAACGGTGGTAGAAAGCTCTTCCAGAGAAGAATAACGACGTCCACGCACAGGTTTCTGCAACTTCGTGAACAGGCCAAAGTCTAGTGGACTCATGACCGGGATGTAGGTAGGATGCGGCAACACTTTCCATCCGTATTCGCCAGTTTTTGGACTACAATATTGCCGATATACGGGCGAGCATTATCGTCGAGAATGAGTGGCCCAGCCTCAAGCAACTGAGGTCGGGTTTTGTATTATTTTCTGTGCAGGTTTTGCATAAAGTTACGATAATACACTGCTGTGATATATGTTCCATATAGGACTCTATCTGTCTGCCGCGTAAAGTTTCGATCTTGATGTACGACCCCTGGTCTTCAACAGTCACAGTACCCGAGACCCCTGCAGGGTCCTTTTCTACCTCTCGCCAATTTTATGTTAGATTACACAGCGAAAAAACAAAAACAGGAGCTGCTTCCTCAAGCTCCCAACTACATATGACGTAATTTTCATTGTTGTTGCATCATCCAATCCACAGTAATACCGACCTTTGCATTATTTATGAAATGTCCCTTGTAGGTTTTTATTACCTTTAGTTTCTTCAGCTTTATTCATTTTGTTCATTTCCATATTAATTGTCACTTTTATATTGTTTCGATTCTTTGTACCGCTTCGATGTTTTACAATTATTATTACGCATTATTAAATTATAAATTCAATTTCTATTTTATGATTATTATAATGAAAAAATAAATAATAAATAAATAAAGGAGTAAAAAATCCTATTTCCTTATACATCCCCGCTTCCAAAATTAGCTTTAGATTATTTAATACCGGTGGATTACTCTCCTAATCCCACTTTTCATGAATCAGGTGTTTGTATTAATTACATTATTACATTGTTTGTATTGTTTTTTTCACATTGGTAGCGTGAACTCAACTTGAAAACGTATGCCTCCATACCTTACACAACAGCTTCAAGACGAACGCCTCTACGTTCTTGAAAACGTCCTCACCAAGAAAAAACAATACAAATAATGTAATTATCTATACAGGTTGATCGTGGCGTTGTATGTGCAGATGACGCCCGCGGTATTTTATTCGGAGCTGTGAGAAAGCCCGAATCCCTTTCACTAACACCGGATGCACTCGTGCTTCACATTAAAAGGTGCCACTAAAAGTAAATTGGCCTGGGACACATCACAATAAAAACACAAAAGACTATCAAAATGTTTTTTAATCTTTTTTTAATTGACAGGTATGTGTTTGGGAAAATGACCACCTTCGCAAGCCATCTCTTCCATTGCTTGAAGACTACGACTGGACCATTGACGGAGAGCAAGCTGTTCCATGTTTCCTAACGCTAAGTCCTATTCTTAATCTGTGCCCATAAGTGGTCTTTTTTAGTTTCTATAAGTTGTTGTTGCCAAAAAGTAGCTTGGTTGTTCCATTTTCGAAAATATTGGAATTAAAGATTAGCTTAACGTTGTTTTAAAGTATTTTTTTGAAATCCTCATGTTTAAAAACATATATCGAGACGCGTCGCGCTCGTTTTTACGACAAAATAGGGCAATATGAAGCTGGCGCCATCTTGATTTCTGTTTTTAGCGCCATATTGGCAACCACCTTGGATATCTCACTTCCGGTCGGTATTTCGCTTGGGCAACCGGCATTTTCGGATTCAGCAGGGTCAAAATATGGAGAAATGACCTGTTACCCAAAAGTTACATGATTTGCTTCTAAAAGTAAAAAGGAGAGCTCTTTTCCGATATTTTGACTAGACTAGTAGTCTGTAAACAGTCAAATAATGTTTTTCTTCAAAATGCCCGTATAGTAAGTACCTAGTCTCCATTCTTACGTACTCGTTATTAGAAGTCCGTTATCTAAATATTTCTCTGCAGTAGCGGAAATCCTGACGTGCGTCAAAAGACGATGTAACCTCGGCCTATGCTTGACCGACTGCCAAGACTCTTCGTGACTTTCGCTCGGGCAATGTCAAGGACAGAGTTGACCAGGTGGTTTAGAATGGCTCGAAAATAGTTGATCACGCTACAGTTGCCAAGAAGAATGATATGGAGTCTGATCTCGTTGATGTAATCTAAATCGTCATCGAATCGATATTTCATTTCTGAACTAGAAGAAACAGATGTAAGATCACCTGTGACGTGTGGCAACTAGTGGTTGAGAGTACGAGTAAGAGAGCCAAGCTGCTTTCGGGCAGAATCAGGAAGAATCTGACCCCTGGAGTTGCTTGTCTAGTCTTCGGTCAAGAATTGAGAAGGAGAAAAAGTATTCTATAATCTGGCCGAATTTGAGGATCATGACATTTTAAATATTGTGCCCATTTAAATGACTGAAAAAAGTAAAGCCTGATTGTCTGCTTATTTTATTTGATATTATATTTGTACTTTTTGTTTTGAAATGCATGACGTGGCTTCAATTTGATTATTTCACATTTTACTGATAATTTAAATATTACGATGAATAACTTTTACTACAACTATACAAATTATTGACGATTTCAATTAGTAGGCTTCTATTTTGATTATTTATAGTTATATTTTAACAATCTAGTAGTAAAATTCTTGGCTACCTACGTATGTTTAGTAAAGAGTAGTAACGAGACTTACTACCTAACACAATTACATGTTGACACGTCCAAAAGCGGTTTTTAGCCGTCAATTGGTTACGACGAAATATAACGTAATTTAACGTAGAGATAGATATACTATCGCTACACGAAAACTACAAATTCTTCAATGCCGAATAAAATTAAAAGGCTATGGATAGAAGAAGAATAGCTCACATTGCTAAGAAGGCAAAAACACCAAATGAATAGTCATAATAGCAAGAAAGAAAGAGACAAATATGTATATGCTGTACATACAATACTCATTAATTATAATAATAAAACACTCGTACCTAACGTTACTTTCTATAAAATCAAGAACTCGAGTGTCAAACGTCAATGAATGAATTAAATTGCTTGTTCTTTTGATTAAGGCCCCTCGGCGTTCGATGTTTTCTATCTCTCTCTGTCTCCGATCCGAAAATTCATCTTAATAATACCTATATGTTTATTTTAAATTATTTTATACTGTACTATGAGAGTGGGAGCTAACGGGCCTATGATGAGGTGGCCACGATGACCCATGTGTTCAGGGTCGGTCACACTCACGGGTCAACACCCATCCGACGGCCTCCACGCACGGGGTGCGAACCTGGGTAGGACACTGGGTCAACCAGTCTCCCCTGGGAATCAAACCTCTGGCGCTCCTGGACGGTCTGCGCACCGTCCGGCGCAAGCCAATCGATTGTGATCCCCGACTAACAGTCGGGGGAGTCTGGGAACTGTATTGTTTCCTATAGAGCGGGGGTGGTTGCGTACCTTACGGCGACTGCTCTTGAAATGACCATTGGCCATCCGATCCCGGTTCGGAGCCGGGCAAAGGACGCCTTGGTCCGCGATAGATTCGGTGTACTCCGTTTCACCGCTTCGTAAGGGAGAGGACTTAAACTTAAAGTTAAAACTTCCTGTGGTGACGGGCTCGCCCGTTGTAGTCGACACCTCAAGATGTACTATGAGAGTTTTGGGAGCTAATGGGGCCATGCTGGGTTGGCCACGAAGACCTATTCTGTTCAGGGTCGGTCACACTCACGGGTCAACACCTATCCGACGGCCTCCACGCACGAGGTGCGAACCTGGGTAGGACTCTGGCCTTGGTCAGTTTCCCCTTGGAATCAAACGTCTGGCGCTCCTGGACGGTCTGCGCACCGTGCGGCGCAAGCCAATCAATTGTACACTCTGACTAACAGTCGGGGGAGTCTGGAAGCTGTACTGTTTCCTATATATAGAGCGGGGGTGGTTGCGGACCTTACGGCGACTGCTCTTGAAATGACCATCGGCCATCCGATCCTGGGTGAAGAGCCGGACAAAGGACGCCGTGGTCCGCGATAGATTCGGTATACACCGTTTCACCGCTTCGTAAGGGAGAGGACCGCGCAAGCGACCTCGAACTCGGAACCAATCGAGAGACCGGAGAAATCTGGTCACAATTGGAAGTAAGGGCGCGAGGGTTTGCCCGCCAGGTAACATTACTGGCTATCTCGCGGTTAAGGCGTTGGTCTCTTACGGTTTGCGTCGTACCTAGATGGTGGACTGTTTTGTCCCAAGTCTTCTACGCTCACTGCAGGGCGATAGAATGACTAATCGTTAAAACTTCCTGTGGTGACGGGCTCGCCCGCTGTAGTCGACAACCCAAGTTGTACTATGAAAGCTCATCCCACGGCTGAAAGAACGATCTATATCGTAATATCAGCCTGGGGTGACGGGTTCGTCTGTTGTAGTCAACACCGCCCTCCTGTACTATGAGAGCTAATGGGAGCTTTGGGAGCTAATGGACCCTTGCTGAGTTGGCTACAAACACCCATTTGTTCAGGGTTGGTGACACTCACGGGTCAATACCCATCCGGCGGCCTCCACGCATGAAGTGCGAGCCCGGGTAGGACTCTGGCCTTGGGCTAGTTTCCCCTAGGTGTCAATCTTCTGGTGCTCCTGAACGGTCTGCGCACCGTGCGGCGTAAGCCAATCGATTGTGTAATCTGACTAACAGCCGGGGGAGTCTGGAAGCAGTACTGTTTCCTATGGAGCGGGAATGGTTGCTGACCTTAGAGCGACTGCTCTTGAAACAACCATCGGCTACCCGATCCCGGGTGAACAGCCGGGCAAAGGACGCCGCCGCGCCGTGGATCGCGATAGATTCGGTTTACACCGTTTCACCGCTTCGTAAGGGGGACCGCGCAAGCGACCTCGAACTCGTAACCAGTCGAGAAATCGGAGTAATCTGGTCGCAATTGGAAGTAAGGGCGTGAGCGTAAGCCCGGTGGATAACATACCTCGCGAATAAGACGTTGGCCTCTTACGGGCATGTGGCAGAGCTTGACGGTGGACTGTTTTGTCCAAGTCTTCTACGTTCACTTCACGACCAATAGTTAAAACTTCCTGAGGTTACGGGTTCGCCCGTTGTAGTTGACAGCGCTATTTGTACTATCAGAAAATATTGAAAAACTATCTCGGTAAGTAACTTGGCAAGGGTTTGAAGATTCAAATTCAATTACCGCAATATCAAACCGATACTGAACGGTACTGACTCTCAAAACCGTAAAAACGGTGGCCCACACCGGTGGCATCGAGTCGAGACGAGATAATAATATGTTTTTCTTGTTTTTACCTAAGGAATAGGTCTATAACGTTTCGCTTTCTTATTGTTGACCTATATAATATAATCACAGAAATTCATATTTATGTTTTTTTTCCAATTTTTAAAGTCTGTCCTTCGTCTATTTTCATTGCACTTGTACGTCTTATGATTCTCCTTGAAATTAATATACGAATGATCCCCTGATGAATAATACAGGGTGTTGGCAGATAAACCGACACACATTTTTGGGGATTGGGGGGATCATTTGATAGCTTTTACCCAACGACCCAATTTCATAAAAACCGCGGTATTTTATTATGTTTTCATCGCACTTGTACGTCAATATGATTGTCAGATGTTCGATGTTTGGCAGATAAACCGACACATTTCTTTGGGGATTAGGGGATTATTTGCTAGCTTTTACCCATAGACCCTATGTCCCAAAAAGCACGGTATATATATATATATATATATATATTTTGTTATTTTATCACCCGATATTTTACGTTTGTTATAACTTTTTTGATTGTGGTAGTAATAGCACGAAATACACTTTTGCTGTATTCTCCAATGCATTGTTAATGCATGCGTTGACTGTATTTTTTAAAACCGGTTTAATTATTAGGGGCTCTGTAGACGGTCAAGCATCGCGGGAAGGGATCGTAAACCGCAGGAAATATGCAAATATATATTTTTTTATATTTACCAAAAATGCCTAATTTTGTAGTTTATACCAGGGAGTCACGTCATTCATCAATCAATTACGTCTAATTAATGTTAATCCCTGGTATAAAAATCCATGGTATGTTAATCTTTGGTAAATACTTTTAAAAAATATTTGCTTTTTTTCTTGCGGTTTACGATCCCCTCCCAGCCCGCGACGCGATGCTTGTCAAGCATGCTTGTTCGTCTAGAGAGCCCCTTAGAGTGGGTGTTTAGCCCTGACAAACTAGTAACTCTTATTTTGACCAGTTACTGAATACTTTCTCTTACATGTAGCATACGATTGGAACGGGTATAAACTAGAAAACTTTTTTAAATAAAGCTAAGTTCAAAATATTTTAGTTTTTTAATACTGAATTTAAAAAATGGTCACTTTTCATACAACTACACATTTTTGAGATTTTGGAATCTCATACGTGATTTTCTTGAAGCTATTTGTATCAAATAATAATTTATTTAAAATAAAAATAGATTTCAGAATACAAGTTATCGTGCTATTACTACCATAAACATAAAAGTTATGATGACTTTACCGCAAAATTTCGGGTAGAAAAAACCTTGCCAACTAGGACATAGGGTCAATGGGCGAAGGCCAGCAAATCACCTCCCCAATCTCTCAAAAAAATATATCGGTATATCTTCCAAACAACCTGTATATATGTAAGTCTCCTTGAAATTATTAAGTGTGCCCTTGTCTTTGGCGACGTTCGTTGTCCAATTTAAGCCTGCGGAATTCAACGAATAGTTATGTTTTTAAGGAATATATGCCATATGTACAAGAAATATTACCTATTGTAAATAACAAAAATAAATACGTTTAAAGTCATAATTTCGACGATCGTATTATTAATTGAATCATTACATTATAAACGTCATACAAAAAAAAACTTTTCAGCTATTGTATTTACTGTTCACGTGAAATTTAAAGTCGTTAAAGGTTACGTATTTGTTACCTTCTCCATCCAGTCATCGGTTTTGTGAGTAGGGTTTCTTCGGAGAGTCCATGTAGACCGATGCAAGCGAGGAACCAAGCTGCCACGAGGACTGCCGTGATGACTATCACCCTGAACGGAAGTAGAACTACGGTGAATACGGCGGTCTGCGAAGTGAAGAAAAAGAAGTGTTATCGTCAGGTGACATCGAATAAGTACTATCGCGGTTTTTTGACCTTATAAATAGGTTTAAAAATGAATTTACTAGACAGACTGGCAGTCTACGCTCGCAGTCTACCTGGATAACGGCGGCTGCAACATCGCCGAAACGTCGGGTGCTACAAAATTCACGCATTAAATTCGTTTTCAAACCTATTTATAAGTATCATCAGGTGGTAAGACGACATGATAACTGGGAACGACCATATCTGAGGAATTTTAGTTTTATGAGTTTTTCTTTACATATAAACATTAATTTAAAAAAGTTTCTAAGTTAATACCTCGATAAGAAACCATTTTAAAATTTGGACTCAAAAAAGTTGCTCATTGCCTTGGACATTAAGGCTTTAAACTGACTTCGAAAACTTTCAGGCGCGTTTAATCCTACAAAATAAGAGGTGAGTGTGTTTTATTATAATTTCATTATATTGACTGGTTAATTTTCTAGGGCAGCACTTAGCCACATTTTTTATTTAGGCCCTAAATTCATTACAATTATTTAAAACGTGAGAGCGCTCTGAGAGTTACCCTAAATATGCTTTGCCATTAACACCCTTATACCACCACTGCGTAAAGATAGTTATTCTGTGCTAGCGCTGCGATTGACCGTTTAGTATGCGTCTGGTTCCCGGCGCTAGCGCACGTGAAATCTGCGCTTGGCGCTTAGTCAACGCTGGATTTTTATTGGTCAAACCTTACAAAATTGACTCTGCCTATTTTTTCGGGTGTCCGCCTATTTCGGATATTTTTCTGAGGTCTCATGTCGCCTTAAGGTAGGATTGCGCACTCCGGGAAGTAGCGGCTAGCGGCTTTCGTCGATCACCGTGCCAGTACTTGAGTAACCTATGTAGATGCCCTTAGGCCGTCGAAATCAAAGAGACCCCCATTGCAATGTTCAGGGCCCCTTTGGGCTGTCAAACATTCTGACGAATGTTAGAATAGTCTAGAATAGACGTCTAGAATAGACGTGTATACAATGTCTAGAATAGACGTGTCTAGAATAGACGTGTCTAGAATAGACGTGTAAACACGTCTAGAATAGACGTGTATATAATCAAAAACGATCGCACCGGCGAAGTGGGCCAGTAAACATTTCTCAAAACTCTTATGTCGCGTAGCAAAGGCATGCGCGCCTTTGCTAATACGATCGTACAGGGTGGCAGCGGCCAACTGTCGATAGTTTATAACAATTATACTATTAGTCGGATCAAAAACTTTACTAAACCTTAGAATTTCAATTCTTTATTCTTTTCAAACTCTAGAATTTTATTTCTATTTAGAATTTTTAATTAAATGTTTTTTTTCTCTCTACGTAATAAAAACAATTTTAAAAATATATGATTCAATGATCGCGGGGCCAATAGGCCGGTGCCTAATTGGCCTTTTGGATAATACGGCACTGCACTGTGCAATTGCCGCATGGCGGCGCATCGGTGACTTTTGACCTATGCGTCAAGGACAGGTTTTCCTGCACATGCGAAAGAAAGCTTGTTTTGTCCTTGAAATGTTAAAGTAACACCGCGCTATATTTTTTCAGTGAAGAGTGACAGCCTGGTAATTAAATACGTGTTTTCGATTCCCGGCGAATTGTATTGATTCTACGGGTATTTTATTTTAATGTCTATTTATTTTACGGGCATTACCCAAACTATTGCAAATTCCACACGTTAATCCTCGCAGCTATAAAAAAGTATCCGTTAGAAATCTCCTTTCTTTATTATCTATATTATTTTCTCTGTATTTAACCTTCTTGTGCGGTCAAGGAAAAAAGGAAAATTGTTGTCGTTTAACTTATACAAATCTGAATCAAACCAATATGATGACATTCGCCGGCGGAGTTTTGCGTTGTCATTTGTGCATCTATAGCCACCAAATACAAAGTCTGGAAAGATGTGCGTTTTGTTCCCATACTTTATACATACATACGCAATTTATGTTATACATAATTTATATTATATAGTAAAGTTTTGTTCAAGAAATGTATGTTTTTTTATAACAATCATACGAAAACATATTTTTTTGCAATCACTGCCACTTGGGTCTGTTTCTACGTCTTCTTCTTCCAAACCACTCAACGGATTTTGATGCGGTTTTCACTATTAGAAAGAGAAAAATAACGAGGAAGGTTTATGTATAGGTATAATTTGTAAATTATAATGGTGTTTTCAAAAAACCATTAAAATGAACGCCATCTGTCAAGCGCAATTGTAACGTTTTGAAATTAAAATAAACTCTATCTGTGTAACGACATTGTAAATATTGTTATGAAATAATTTAAAAAGCTTATATTTAGGTAAGAAAAAAGTACGAATTCGAATATATAAGCCGTGGTCAAATTTCGATCTAGTTTCCACGATAAAATTGGGACTCAAAGTAATTTTTACATTATTCATATTTGTCAGTTGTGGTATACTTAAAAACTTATAAATAAATAAACGTTATAAAATAAATATACTTCTTAATTCCTTGCTAAGCGCACTCCTCATTTTATTTATTAACTAGATGACCCGGTGAACTTCGTACCACCTAAAATTGATTTGTTTGTAACTCTTCATAAGCGTTTATTGATTATATCAACCTTCCAAATCCAATTCATTGAAATCTGTAATATGGCCGAATCGTGTACGGTTTGAGTTTCGTTCGGTGATTAAATGAAAAGCGTTTTATAATGAAAATAAATTCAATGTATTTAATTTACATGATAAAATAATAATGCTTCTTCGACTTTTCCGACTTTTCCGACTTTTTTGCATTTTTCGACTTTCTTGTCTTTTTCGACTTTTTTGACTTTTTGGACTTTTCCGACTTTTCGACTTTTCGACTTTTCCGATTTTTTCGACTTTTTCTACGTTTTCGACTTTTTCAAGTTTTTGGACTTTTTTGACTTTTTCGACTCTTGACTTTTTCGACTTTTTCGACTTTTCGACTTTTTGAAATTTTACACAATCGCACGCAATGAATAACATTTATGGATGGCGCAGCTGTCAAACAATAGGATCGCCGCGAACGCCATCTATTGAAAGGGGCTTATTTCCCAAAAAGACCAATTTCGATATTTTCGATTTTCAGTTGTTTCTTTTAATTTTTCCTAAATGTTTTTTTTGTAAACCACCCCTGAATCAAGGCAAACAAAACAAAAGAATAATCATTCAAATCGGTCGAGTCATTTTCGAGATCTTGCGACACCAACGCACGGCGATTCATTTTTATATATAAGATATAAGAAGATAGATAGAATAAAACATTATGGAAAAAAGACCGTAGGTGATATACATGAAACTGCTGAAAGGAAACGCGAAAAAAGTGTAAAGGACAGTAAGCGAAAAAATCAGGTCATGGAAGGAATTAAAAGTAGGTGGTACCACTTGTATAACATGCCTTGAACACAACTGGTATGACGACGACGTTTAGCCCCTCATATTTGTTCTTCGGAGGAGAAGTCTTAATCGATGGACGATTCCATGTTTACGGTGAAAACGGATTAAGTATAGCGTGGGTGGTACGGTATAGCTACGACCATATTTCATATCAAAGAAAGCGTATTTTTTCTCAAGAAAATTAGCCCCTAGATCTTTGTAATGCAAAGTTGCAGGTAATAAACAAAATGTTAACAAAAATAACCGAGTTATTTTTTTTAATAAGTGCAGCAGCCATGTCATGGTGAAACGTAGAACAGGCTATCATAATTAAATGCGTATACAAAATTTCGTGTCTGTGCTGTTGACCGTTGAGGAGTTCCCTCGTTGGAAGCCATCCCTGGGCGCCGCAGTCCTGTCTTGATGAAACTTAGATCGGGCTGTCATAATCGAATGCATATACACAATTTCGTGACTGTGCTGTTGACCGCTGATGAGTCCCCTCGTCGGGAGCTAATCCTGGGTATAGAATCAGGGCATGCTTCCTATATAAAATGCATTGTCATCGGAGCTGAACCAACATGTAAATTTTCAACTTCATATGTTAATATTTGAGGAGTTCCTTCAATTCCTCATGGATCACATCATCAGAACAAAATTTTGATAAAGATGTGACGAATCTGGAAGTACATCCTTTCAAATAAAAAGAATTTTCCAAAGCAATTCATAAATGACGGATTTCTGAGGTAACAAACATTTAAAGAAAAATACGATCGAATTTATAACCTTCTCTTTTTTTTAAGTCGGTTAAAAATAAATCGGCTGTGGTCTACGATCTATAGGACCTGACAGGAAAACGAAAAGAGCTTTATCATTTGAAGGGCATGTTCACAGCAGACTAAGATGTTAAAATTTCAAATCCACACCATAGCAAAGAAGAGGAAGAAATCAAGAATCACACGCATGAAAGCAAAAATGAGAAATGTTGTAAAACGGACTAACACGGTTATCATAGCATATTGCAAAGGATAAATAGGTCAATAATTTATCAAAAGAAATACAAACAAAATCAAATAATTTAAAATGTGTGTATAAGGTAAACTTAGTAATATAAATCCACAACATGACAACTCTACAGTTGTGGCAGAAAATTCCCACGCCCACACAACTTCTAACCTCTGCCTTAGAGCCGTCTGTAAATATGATGTCCAAGCCAGGGGACCGGGACGATATAAGGTCAGAATATACTACATTGTTTAGGGTGGGGACTGCCTACTGGTTTATTCATCAAAACTGTTTGAGGGATGACGTACGAAGTAGTAAGTCTGTCGGAGAAGGGAAGGTGAAAGTCTTGCTACTGATCTCTCCGCACCGTAATCGATTTCCGGATCGTAATGGAATGCCGCTTGTTCCAGGTTGACAGGAACACTGCGACGGCGCAATCGGTCATGTTGATTTTGTCGTGATTGCTGGCGTTGTGTATGTTGTGCACGAAATTGTTGCATTCTCAATGTATTCGCTTGTCGTTCATTTTCAGTCGCTCTCAAACATAATTCCGACAATGCCAATACGACTATTTTCATTATCCGTCGCTCGCTGGTCATCAGTGCGGCTTGCAAGTGAAGTAGATCGCCGCGCATTTGACTGACTTCGACGACCTATGTTACCTATTCTCCTCGGCATCATAATGAACACTGTAAAAAGACACGGAATTGTTTTCAGTCACTCAAATCTGTCGAACATTCCTTGAGAACTTAACAATATTGAAATCCTCAGACTAAGGCCAAATGTGTAGTTATGTATAAGCCTGCAAAGTCTATTTACCTTTATATAATGGCTGATCAAAGTGAATAAATCTATTCTCCAATCCCACTACCTTTTTTAAAAGAAAAAAACGACGTTAAATGTAATAACAATTTCACACAGTCGCGCGGAATGAATTATGAATGGCGTAGCTGTCAAACAATAGAATCTATTGTTAGAAAATATAGAGAGCGCCATCTATTGACAGAAATACGAAGTGGCCATCCCTAGAAGTACTAATTTCGATATTTTCGATTTTTTAGCTGTTCCTTTGGGTTTTTTCTAAATATTTTTTTTTGTAAACCACCCCTGAATCAAGCCAAACAATATAAAAGAAATATAATTCAAATCGGTCGTGTCGTTTCCGAGATCCTGCGAGACTAACGCACGGCGATTCATTTTTATATATAAGATAAATTGCACCCGTGCGAAGCCGGGGCGCGGGTCACTAGTACAATATAAATTGCTCCGGCATGGTCAGACCGTTAGAGCGACAGTGTAGTTGGAAAAGTCGAGCGGATAAAGTAAGAGCTCAAAGGAAAGGATTTTGGTCAATAACCGCGTATGTAAACCGCTATATATTTTGTCTGGTATATTTTTAAAAAAGTATTGTTATTGAGAAATCTAATGAAAAAAAAACAAGGATTTACCTACTTTTTGAATAATATCCCAAAATGATTTACAACAAAGTTTTTAGTTAGGATTCCAAAACACTTTTTTTCCTTTTAACAATAATAATAACGGAGTTATGAAGTAGATTTTTTAAGATAATAGCATTTTTATTCAAGACTCGCCGAAGATATCGAAAAGTGAAGTAAGTAAGAGCTGTAGGCAATGCTCTCAGAATTTTAGGTTACATTTTTCTCCTAGGACTAGTACTAACGGATTTGTGATATTTTGTAAAGGCAGCAATTTTGAAACAAAATAGCGGATATCTAATAGCAGCTTTTCACATCTCGACATTAGGATGAAATATTTTTGTACATTTGTGTATTATACGGAATTTAGTCTTAAATGGTCTTGTAATTTTTGAGATAGAGTGTATACAGACATACAGACACACGCACAGAGAGAATTTTCCATGGTTTTTTGTACATGGCGGTCATGCGCGCAAGTATTGTTCAGAGTCGCGCTAGTCCATACATTATTTCGCCAATTTGCAATGGCGTGAGTGACTTGTTCACACTGAATAAACAATAGAATTGCGCTAGAAAAAATAAAAACATTACAAAAAGAAGATTACACTGTTTTAAATAAACAATGAATGCACAAATGGCGGACTTATCACTACAGCGATGTCTTTTTTTATTTTTTCATTATTTGTTGTTTGTGGCTTTTCTAAGGTCTTTATGAGCCTTGTAACACTGCGACCACTGCAATGTCTTACAGTTAACTATTTGGTAAACTAATTTTTAATTGTCATTGTAAAGTACACATATAAATAAGAAATTTAAAATAAACTAATACAAATATATGTCAATAAGTTATGCTCGGGTTACAAAACAACCATTTAAAAAAAATGCTAACGGAACGATAAAGGAGAGAATGATGTGAAGATATTTAGTTAGTGGCTTAGTGAAAGCATCTTCAACAACTTTTTGAAAGTGAGCAGCGAAGGTGCATGCGACTGTGGAAGTTGGTTCTATAAACAAGCAGAAAAAACTGCAAAGCCCGTCGATTTAATTGTAATATTTCGAAAGCATCTCTGCGTCTGACTTAAGATGTTTCATACCAGGGCATGAATATTAATTTGAGACTATCTCAATATTGTAAGTCATCCATTTCGTTTTTAGACGAATGATTCGAAACCGACAGAATATTCCGGTTTACTTCAAAAAAGTAAGCATGTCATTGACAAAGTTGTTTCCTGTACATCAGTTTCTCGTTAGAAGCGACATGCAAAATGTCTTTAAAAAGGGAAAGTTGGGCGATGCGTCGTATGACGAGGAGAAAGTTTTATTTCAAATTCAGTATCGTTAGAACTAAAATCAATTTAGTTATGACGAGTAGTAAATGTTGAGGCCCAGTAAAAATGTTATTGTGCGAAGTGGATGATGATTTTGTCAATTTTAAAGCCGATACCTATGTAAGTCGCAGAATATATCCAAGTATTTGGAAGTTCTTCAGCCAGAGTTGTTTTAACGTGTAAGGCTAATGTAGTACTAGTATGTATCTTACAACTAGAGTTGTCAACTACGGGCGAACCCATCACCTCCAGAGAATTTTAAAAATATTGGACATTGAAATCTTACCTGGACATTTGAATATTTTGAATCTTACATAATATGTTATATTATATTATTATCCTATACGTTTTTGTTTTATAAGAGATAATTTGATTTGGTTTTAATATTATTTTATCTTAGTTATAAGTAAAATGCAGTACTATTTTATTTAAATTATTATTGTAATTTTATTTTAAATATTTTTTTTATTCTGATTTGAATTTATTTGCTGACAATTTATTTTTTTACTCCTAATTTTAAGGGGATCTCTAGACGATCAAGCGTGCTTAACAAGCTTCTTGTCGCGGGCAGGGAGGGGATCGTAAACCGCAGGAAATATTCAAATATTTTTTTGTAATATTTACCAAAAATGCCTCATTTTGTAGTTTATACCAGGGAGTCACGTTAATTAGACGTAATTGATTGATTAATGACGTGATTCTCTGGTATAAAACTACAAACCTATGCATTTTTCGTAAATGTTTTAAAAAAATATTTGCATATTTCCTGCGGTTTACGATCCCCTCCCAGTCCACGACGCGATGCTTGACAAGCATGCTTGATCGTCTAGAGAGCCCTTAAGTATTTAGTCATTTTAATAAATTTTTGGAATTTTATTATTTTGTGCATACATGATCCATTTATATATTTAATAATATAATATTTATAACATATTATATTATAAATTAAATATATTATTATATTTACTTAATAATATAATCATATAACAAATATTTTTTCTATTTATTAATAATAAATTCATTGACGAAAAGATATAATAATATGCCATTTTTTGAACACGGTATTGTTGCAAGAACATACAAAATTGATGTTTACCTTAGAATAGGTCCTGGCTTAGTTAGGTGACGTTGCCAATAGACTTGGATATGTATTCATTTTCTGTTTTTGATTCAATTTAATTTTTTTGTGCATAATTCCTAAGCTGAAATTGTTTACTTATTTTATATTTGCTTTACCAAATAAATAAATTTATTAATAAAAAAAACCTAACACAACTGAGCATTGAATTTTTATTTGAGTTATATCTAGGCATTATTTTTGGCATTATAGGCATTACTTTTGACAAAAGATAAAATGTACAAATAGTTTTTAAGCCACATAGCTAAACATAGAAAATGAAAAAGATTCCCGCCAATTTTTTTATATGAAATTTTTCATGGAGTTTAGATAGAAGCTCTGCGCTTGCTCTGCTCTGCTCTATCTCTTAGATAGAGATATTTATATCCTTTTGCTACTTAAAATAGTTTATAAAATTAGGCTGTTTTATGTAAAAATGTACTGCAAAAATAGAAAGATAACCCATTTTCCGTCTTCCATACCGATTTGTGCAATAAACAATAATAAAAATACTAAAGTTATGCGGATGGATAAGGTATCGAAGTCCTCTTAAAACTAGAGGAGGGAGAAGACTGAAAAGAAAAGTATGAGCAAGGACTCAAGTGTAAAATCGGTCGTGGTCAAGTGAACATCGTAAACCACTTGCAATGTAAATGGAGCGATGAAATAAGCGCGCGCGAATAAGGTACGATCGAGTTGATATATAGTCTTTTTTTTTTGCACGTGATCAAACTCTGTCAGCATAAACTACGTCGAAATTCATCGAAAAAAAACCATTTTACTGCGGGTCGAACGTCTTTCTTATTAAACTTAAAAGGTTTTGATATGTATTATGAAAATTAAACTGTCTTGTTAGTTTTTACACCGCCACGTCAATTTTCAGCAATAAATAAAAATAAAATACAAACGGAGCTGCCATGGCATTCACCGACCGAAATCGGGCCCATCATAAAGTATTATTACACTTCTGGGGGGTGAGCAGTGGATTCCGGACTAACGACCGTCTATGGTAGGTTTTGGACAGCTGTCTTGCCACATGTGAGCGTTCACCTTACCACCCATTCACTCCCCCTTCGAAGCCATAGAATTTGAGATGCGGAAATCGCGGTTTTAGATAATTTTTCTAAGAAGGAGTTGATTATTTTCCTGGAGAGACCAAGATCTTTAAAAAGGTGAAACAGAGATTTAGCTGGCAGGCCACGAGCGCCAATTTCCACCGCGTGAAGGTGAATAGTGAAGCCGTTCCGGGTGACGGCATTTAAGGGATCATGGTATTTATATAATTTGTACTCGTGGTCTTTTGGGATATTTGATTCCCATGGAACAGTTAATTCCTCGATGAGAGCCATCTTCCGAGATAGAGAGTAAAGAGTTATATCTGGACGCAGGGCTGTACATCCGAGACTTTCAGGGAATTTATACTGCTTAGAGACCGAATCGACCTCCAGAATCCGATCTGAAGCTTTCTCTATTATTGAGAAAGGTTTTGTAGTGAAATGTTTTTTGCCTTTAGAGCCATCCCACACACACTGTGTTGGGGGTTTGGAGGGTACTGTCAAACCCTTGTTGGCACGAGCCACTGAGAGGCTAATTACCTCGCGAATAACAGCAAGGACGTTGTCGTGGCGGTAAGTGTACCGTCACATTTACCAAACTACTATGACTGTAAAGATGAAATTCTTCTCTACATTCTTGTGCTAAAACATTTTAATACAGTGATCGAATTGTGCAAACAAAAGCTACAAAAACGAAAAATTTAAAAATTTAAAAAACATGTTTTTCCTATAAATAGTAACTAGTAATAACTAGCAGTTTTAAAAGATTACTATGGCCGTACCTCGCATTAATCTCTTCTCAGAGTCAATACTGGTGTAAAACAAGGATCTATGTAAGGTCCTGTATTATTTGCACTGTATACCACGCATATAGCGTCAAATTTGGAGTATTGCTCATATTGTTTGTACGCTGATGATACACAAATCTTGCACCCCATAGACCCAGTATGACCAAGTTGAACGGTAAACAAAATTAATGCTGATCTCGAAAGGCTAACCACTTTGTCGAGTCATCATGGTTTGAAAATAAATCCTTCGAAGACTTGTTATATCATAATTGGTTCAAAACGGGCTTGAGAGAAAATTACAAATAATAACTATCTATGACATGATATCATCATCATATTAAGTTATTACAAATAATAACTTAATATGATGATGGGCTACTCTCCGATTTCATTAGTATATGCAAGAAATTCGGGTGTAGTTTTCGATTAAAATCTTCGTTGTGAAATGCATATCAACAAAAGTTGGATGGGGTTTTGTACAGCTCACGGCCTTATACAGATCAAAGTCCGTATCTTAGTCGTCAATGCTATGATTTTTTCGGTCTTGAACTATGGAGACTATGTGTACGAACCGTGATTGTATAAAAAGACTAAGCGGAGGCTGCAATGAATGCAAAATGCTCGTGGGAGGTTTTGCTATTACAATCCTCCCCGTCATCATGTAGAAAATGTATTATTTCTTTGCTTAATATCTGCTTATTTTTAGTACATTTCGATATGACTATGTTAGGGGCCATCCACTTATTACGTAATCACCTTGGGGGAGGGGGGGGGTTGGGGCAGAGTTTACGTTTGATTACGTGGGAGGGGGAGGAGGGGGTGCCCGTCCTGATTTGGTCACCGCATTGCAATTTTGGTCGGGGGTGCCCGTCCATCATCAATTTTGGTCCCCGCATTTCTTTTTTTTTGGTCTAAACCTGCAAGGAAATACCGCAGTGCCACGCCGAAGATAACCCCCCCCCCCCCCACCCCGCACGCACGATTGCGCTCGTCTGCGATTGAGTCGGCCGGTCCTGTTCCTGGAAGCGCTGCGGTATGAAAATTGGGATTTGTAAAATAAACCAAAGAGTTTGAGATTTTGTAATTACTTTAAATTAATAAAGTATTTTTTTAAAAGCATTCTAAAATGTTTTTTTCCCACTTACCGTCTTCAAACACTTTACAAACGCTGGATTCACGATTCTTCACATTTGCCGCAAATTCGGTTGATTACGTAATATTGGGGGCGGAGGGGGCGGGGCGCTGATTACGTCTGTTGACATGGGGGAGGGGGGGTCCGAAAATCCCAAAAACGTGATTACGTAATATGTGGATGGCCCCTTACAGCTTTTTAGGTACTAAATTTAACAAAGAAAACTTTTTTCTAAAATTACTGCAATGTTATTAAATATTATTGTTTTCAAAATGGCAGGCTTAAATCAAATAAATCTGCACGTTTCAGTAAGTTTCATAGACCTTGGCGGTTTGAAAGCTCCTGTATATTCAAACTTGTTTGTCGATTCGTATCATTATCGATTGCATAAAGCGTCAATATCGATGATTATGTAAGTAACATATGTACTGTCTGGACTATCCGTAGCAATTCAATGTATGAGAAGCACGTATGATACAAGTCTTTTCTAAACTACTGATGACGATTCCAACATCTCGCCCTGCAGTTGCATCATTAATACTGGCGTTTCTACATTACAATACATTGGGATTCAGTGCAATGCTGTTACGTCTAATCGAAAATTCTAATCGAAATTACATCTGTAATGGCGTTACGTCTAATCGAAAATTTGAAGATACGTGGCTTTCCTACGAAAACATAGCGTACTATAAAGATCTAAGAGTGCAACATAATTAGTCTAGCAATTTCCGATTCAACATTACGACTGATAAAATTATTTTACTCCAGCAGCGGTTTAACCGCAATACCTTTGGGTTATTATTCAAAGAGTAGGTAAAACATCTTTGGGTTTTATCATTAGATTTATTATTAACAATACTTGTTTACAATATACCAGAAAACTTTCTTACAAAATAGACCCATTCATGACCCGTATTTGTGTTCAAAATCGTAAGAACAATTTGACGTATTGCGTATGCTTTGTGGGTTTCGGGTTGTTTTTTAATTGAACGTACGGGATACGTTTTGTTGCGTACTGGCGATAATGTAGCGGGTGTATCATGTACGTTAGTATAGGTAAGGGGGTTAATCGGGATCGAACGTCAGTCAGACAAGTCAGTCAGATAAGCAATCCGTTTTGTTTTAATTATTTCAACGAGTGAAAAGTGCAATCTACTCACGAATATGAACTCCAAAAACAATTCTAAAGCACTATGGCAAGTCGTGAATGAAAAACTGGGAAAAAGGGAACAGACTCATTCTAATATCACACTCAGTGTAAATAATCACACAGTCGATAATCAATGCGAGGTAGCTAATATGTTTAATAGTTATTTTTCCCAAATCGGGCAAGTCAACAATTCTAACACGACACCCAGTCAGGTAGGCGGACACAATATTTGTTACAGCCGCCATATTTTCTTTATGCAACCAACCGATGCAGTTGAGATCACAAAAATTGTCAACTCAATGAAAATCACAAAATCTTCTGGGGTTGATGATATTACTATTGAAACAGTGAAACTTGCACTGCCTGTAATAGCCGAAGTACTAGCTAACTTATTTAATATTTCTCTGAGAGATGGCGTTTTCCCGGAGCAATTTAAAATTGCAAAAATTGTTCCATTATATAAAAACGGCCCGAAAACTGATATTGCTAACTACAGACCAATAGCTCTACTGCCGGTTTTTTCAAAAATTCTTGAGAAAATAGTTAATATCAGGTTAGTCAAATATCTAGAAAATAAAGATATTATATCAAAAACTCAATTTGGTTTTAGGAAAAATAAAGGAACAATAGATGCACTACATAATATTTTATCAACAATGTACAGTAATGTTGACGCGAAACTTTATTCAGGCACGGTCTTCTGCGATCTCTCAAAAGCGTTCGACATGGTGAATCACAATATATTGCTTAGTAAACTTGACAAATACGGCATCCGAGGGTACAGTCTTAAGTGGTTCTCCAGTTACCTATCAAATCGGAAACAAGTAGTACAACTTTGTAACTACGAAGGCGGATTATTAAAGAATGTAATGTCCAATGAGTGCGAAGTAAAGTGCGGAGTTCCACAAGGGAGTATTCTGGGACCAACCCTTTTCCTTTTATACATAAATGACCTCCCAACTGCCTTAACACATTCCAAAGCAACATTATTTGCGGATGACACCAGCATAAACTATGCACATTCTAATATTGACCAAGTTGTTACAACTTTAAATGCTGAATTGGTTTCACTAAATGCATGGTTTGAGAGAAACAAGTTATCCCTTAACACGTCCAAAACTGTTTCAATGTTTATATCCTCTCAGCAAAATAAAATACAAAATACTCCACAGGTACATATTGGGAAAAACAACATAGCCGATGTCAGTTCTCACAAATTTCTTGGTTTAGTTTTAGATAATCACTTGAGATGGAATGCACACGGAGAACAATTAAGTGACAAACTTTCTAGTGCCTGTTTTCTGCTGCGCCAAATACGAAAACTGATTAATTCTAAGGACACGAAAACGATTTATTTCGCTTATTTTGAGTCTTTTCTCCGTTACGGTATTCTCTTCTGGGCGCAATGCACCATCGATCTAAGGCAACATATTTTTTCATTGCAAAAACGGGCCATTCGAATTTTAAGTAATCTGGGTTATGTAGAATCATGCCGTGGTCATTTCAGAAGGCTTAAAATCCTCACCCTTCCATCTCTATACGTTTTAGAATGCGTTAAATTGATCACAAAAAACCTAGCTCAGCTGCCGATACATTCAGATACCCATAAACACTTTACCAGGGGGAGAAATAATCTGATTCTTCCTCGTCCAAATCTAGAACTTTTTAAAAGGAATCCGAGCTACGTCGGAATTATATGCTACAATAAGCTACCCTCTAGTATAAAAAATATATGCCGCGAAGGAAAAATGCTCCAATTTAAAAATAAACTCAAATTATATCTAATTGAAAGAGAATTGTACGACATTAACGATCTCTAAAAACTGTCTGCATCTCGACTATATCTCTTTCTGTAATAGGTTTTAAAACGATTTTCAATTTGACTAAAACGTATTAACTATTTTTTATTATTAGGTAGGCACATATTAATTATACCTTGACTATTTTTATTTACAATATAATCACTAAGACATTTTATTTTACTTTTTGACAACCGTCACTTTTTTAATTTACAATATAATCACTAAGACATTTTATTTTACTTTTTGACAACCGTCACTTTTTTTTGTTATTTTTGACATTACATTTATTAATTTTATACTAAAAAAACTTATTTTTATCGGTATTTTAAAGAATAATTTACTCTGTGTTTTTAATCTGGTAAACTAAATGGTGAGACTCGATTTTATTCTACAATAATACCTTCTTCATTCTTACGAGTAACCTTTTACGTTTTGATTAGTAGTAGAAGAATTTGATCATTAAAAAAGAATTCAATGTTATCACGGCCAAATGTAATACTACTGTCTATACAACTATGTATTAGTTTTTAAGACAATAAACAATTTGATTGATTGATTGATTGAATCACATTGTATGTCACTGCAGTCTTATTGTATTGTTTTGTATGTCTTATATATCCTCACATCCTCGGCATACTTAATAGGAATTTCATAGTTGGATACAGAATCAGCAGTATAATCATGGACATCAACATGACCGCCAATCATATTTTAACGGGTTTAGGCCGGGTTTATTATTGCGCCATGGGCTTTGATACAGTTGACCAATAAGTAAGAAAACCATTTATTGAATTAATTCTCTTACTAATCTAATTTTTGCAGTCGTCTGGCTTCTGGCTATCGACCTGTGCCGGTCGCCAGGACGGAAGTACATGAAAGGTTATTAAATAATTATAGAAAAAATGCGGTCGACTAGAAACAAAGAGAGCGTACTTTCACAAAACGTGTCATTTATTTAGACGTATAGCTGGCAAGATAATCGTAGCAGACGTAGGTTATAGTAATTACTAATAACGTCAAGCCTGAGTTGGGGTAATAGGCGAAACTGCATGAGCTATTAGTTTTATGTGTGGCAAACTCGCCTGATTGCGTTGATGGCAGATGCTCAGATGGCAGATGGCAGATGTAGTGATGATCTCCAAGCGTGACTCATCGATTCCGGCCAACGGTAGTCAGATACACAAGTCAATCAAAAGAGCTGAATGACCTGGGACTTAATTTTTAAATCGATAGAGAAATGTCACACTTGTATGACATGTTTTGACAAAATGACTGTTTTTAGCAGCCGGGAGCTAATGGTCCCAGTGCAGTTTGGCGACTATGATCCATGTGTTAGGGTCGGCCCAACTCACAGGTCACCCATTCGGTAGCCTCCACGCAGAAGTGCGAGCCCGGGTAGGACTCTATGCCTGCGGGCCAGTTCCCCGGAAATCGTACTTCGGGCGCTCCTGGACGGTGTGCGGCGTCAGCCAATCGAGTGTGCATTCCGACAGGGGCGTCTGGAAACGGATTTGTTTATTATAAAGAGAAGGTGGTTGTCAATCTTATGGCAACCGCTCTTAAAACGACCAATCGGCTACCCGATAACGGGTGAAGAACCGGGCAAACGACGCCGTGGTCCGCGATAGATTCATTAGACACCGAATCACCGCTACACAAAGGAGAGGACCGCGCAAGCGACCTCGAACCCGCAATCAGTCGAGAGGCCGGAAAAATCTGTCTTAAAACTGGAAGTCAGGGCGCAAGTGTCGGCCTGCTGGTTGCACACCCGGTTTTTTTATAGTAAGGCGATGTTCTTTTACGGGTGAGGTGGCGTAATTAGACAGTGGACTATTTTCGTCCCAAGTCTTCTACGTTAACCTCTCGGGAGTCAGAACGATCAAATATCGTTAGAACTTCCTGAGATGACGGGTTCTTACGTTGTATTTGACATCTGCATGTGATTTAGTAGCCGCGTCATTTATGACAGATCTGAGCTATGCATACATGTATATATTTTTTCATCATCTCCCCCCTCCCCTGTCCCCCTTCAACCCCCCGTTAATTCGTTGTATGTTGTATGTTGGTATAACTGTTTGTGCTTGTGTATTTGTATTATGCAATAATGAATGTTTTGAACTTTATACCAATAATAATTATATAACCGAACGTCATACATGTCAGCTCGCAATATGCTAAGTCAAATATCAGCATCCCTAGATAGAGCGTTCTTGCTCAGTTAGGTATGCGATGAGCCAACGGCTATGGGTTCAAATTGTTTTTGCTGCACGTTTTATTGTAATGTATACCGAATATCATAGCCCTTATATTGTACTGTATACCGAATATCATTACCATTCCTCTGTAAATAAAAAAAAAAGTATTGTCCGGTTTTTTTAAAACCTATCTGGCATCTGAAAACACATCAAACGAAAGTGTTGATTGTTTACTATTTGCCGTATACAAAATTACAATTACAGACAGAATAATAACATAATTATAAATACTGAAAAACCACGTCTGAATGTATCCGCATCACAAAATAGCTAAGCATAAAATCGACGAAACAACGGCCTCGCCAAAATCAATAATATTGCGACCAAGCAGGCAACTGCATCTGATTATAAAGCATGTACTTTAGGGAATCGTGCTTTTTAAGTTTTAAAAGTTGCACTGTGGCGTGAGTTTTTTTGAATACCACCATGGTAAGTTTTGGTACCAATTTAAATGATGCAAAATAATATGGTGTTAAGCCATCATAACAATATATGTCAAAATGAAAAGAAATGAGTGAAATGCAAAATCTATTGGATAATACAATACAATACAATACAATACAATCAACTACTCTAGTAGATAGGCATTCCTACACTTGGATGCGTCACAAAATCAAATGCTTAAAATTTAATTATTAAAAACATAACTATCATTATAGTTGTCCTGGTTGTCATATTATATTCAATATTACCTACTTACAATTAATCAAAATATACTAATGTCATTAAAGGTAAGAGAGAATGATATATTAAAATAGAAATGCAAATTATATGTAGAATAATCAACGTAAAATAATTGTATTGTCAATCCAGCAATATGCCTTCGTATTTTTTAAACATAAATAGATGTATACTAAATTATATGAGAATTAGAATGTCAGCTATCATAATACCGTTATGTTAAAAATTTTACAAATTTTGCTAATTATCAACATGGAAAATAAACTCGGAATTTTTAAACTCCCTTATACCATAAATTGGGTTTCTTACCAAATTATTTATAATTATCTTTTTTAATTGGTCATCTCCAAGACTTTTCATTTGCTCTGGAAATCTTATTATAGAAGGACAAATTTTGGTGAATAAACCGTATGGCACTTTGCTAAGTCGCTGTCCGTTTATGTGGAGATTGGATTTGTTCCTCGTATCGTGATGATGAAAATCACTATTTACCGGAACTTCTGCTAGGCGTCTACGAGCGTACATAATATTTTGGTAGATGTAGGAAGAAAATAGAGTCATGAATCCTGATTCTACGAACAGCGGCTTACAAGAACTTCTTGGAGAGACTCTATATAAACTCTATATGTAAAATAAAACATTTAACAATAGAACGTGCAATGGCAGACGTAATACTAGTTAAACAATATGTTTCAGTCGACCGACATGTTGATGTGATAAGAAGAGTAGGCAAAATTAGAGCACGATAAGATACGATAAAATTTTGAATTATAACGAATGTTATGCATTTTATACGTATCAGTAGCATCAAGTAAATAAATTTATTATTATTAGAATACGACATAAATACATATACAGTGGGTGATAGCAGCAAGGGAATTTCTTGTAGTGGGTAAAGCGGTACGATAAAGTGGAAAATGTAAAACATGGAAATATGGAAAATGTAAAACAAAATAAAAAATATATTTTTAAATTTTATTTATTAAAGAAAAGTTTCAGAAACGTTGAGCGCGCTGTGCCATCTAGCGGTAGGTAATATATCGCAAATAAACAATATTTTTGAAAAAAAATAAGTTTGTTCTTCATTATTTTTTTGTTTAAAAAAATGCTTTTTTCGACGTACTGTAAGTAATCCCCCACTACATGAAATGCCCGTGCAATAATCACACCCTGTATACAAGCATACAATTAATATATTATGTACGTAAGTTTTAACAAATAAACTGCCAAAAAAAAAAAGGAAAGGAAAGGTACAGGGGAAAGGTTAGAATTTGTGTTTTACATTTATTGTAAAAACAATCTCATTTACCTAACGATTGCTTAAAGGTGGAAAGCGAGCGAACGGCTCTAATAATGGAAGAAAGCTGATTCCATAGTCGACCTGCAATTACGGAGAAAGAGTAGGGCACAAATGTGGTTTTGTGATTTTGGATACGTAGAGTATTATTCTGACTTAAAACCCTTCCTATGTGAGCTAACCATTTTTGGTTAGACGCTTTCCGCGCTGTGCTAACTGTAATATTTATTCATTATTATCTTAATTGTTTTATGAGATAATGTTTTAACGTTATAATATTTCAAATTTCAATGTGATCATTTTGCAGTTATTCTTTTTACGATCCGTATAGTAGTTTAAAAGTTATGCGCAAAACTATCCCGGGCAGAAATTTTACCCCGCCATAGGAGGGGTTAAGCGAAGTGTAAGACCATGACTTCCTAACCCGGTAAAAGCCTCGTTGAGGTAGGAGGGAGATGTAGGTAACGATAATATTTATTCTAAGGTTGCTCTTAAAGAGGGAAAACACCCTAAACATTACATTGCATAATCATAATAAAAGATATAATTACACATGTTTTAACCAAAATTTTTATACGAATAGTTAGATAAAGTTTCATGTGACTTGAATTTTATTTTATAATGTTTTATGTCTTACGACAATTACGTAAAGCAATATCGGTAAAAAAGAGCTAAAATTACTAAAATAATTTTCAGATTCCGATTTTTAAATTACCACATCTCAGTATCAATTTATAAGTCAAAAAACCGGTTTATTATCTAAAAGGGGTGGGAAATCCTAAAAAACATATTAGATTTTCAGTAAAATTCAGCAAAAGCCCGACACACGTGAAGCCCTGCTCGATGAGCTTTGGACAAGGCCCGTCAACTGACTCACAGAATGCGCAATCATCTGTAAGCACTGAAGGTTTATAGAGAAAACACGCGACAACGGGGACGTAGCGAAGATTCCGTAAATTGAATTTTGTTTCAACGAATATTATTTATTTATTTATTTAAGGAAAACCAAACAGCCATGTAAAATATTAATTAACAATCAGAATACTAACTGATAGCCAATAACAGGTTCTCGCAAGTAGAAATAATTTAGAAAACATGGGATGCCAGCAGAAACGCACGTCAGGGTCAAGCACTATAGATTAGTGTATTACGTGATTTACATTACGTACATGGAAAAGAGGCAAAAACACAAAACAGGATTAAGAAATTGAATACAAAGCAATAATAACATTAAACAGGAGAAAAAGAGGATTAAAACAAGTTATTACTGAGGATACGTCTCGCGATCATCGCGTCGCGGGCTGGGAAGAGATCGTAAACCGCAGGAAAAATGCAAATATATTTTTAAAATATTTACCAAAAATGCCTAATTTTGTAGTTTATACCAGGGATTGACATTAATTAGACGTAATTGATCGATGGATGACTTGACTCCCTGGTATAAACTACAAAATTAGGCATTTTTGGTACATATTCTTCAAAAATATTTGCATTTTTCCTGCGGTTTACGACCCCCTCCCAGCCCGCGACGCGATGCTTGTCAAGCATGCTTGATCGTCTAGGGAGCCCTTTACAACGTTAGTGCTAAATAGATCAATATCACAGTCGTCGCAAATCAGTTTATTGGGGTTATTACTCGCACGCCACATAAAGGTGTTTTGCATGTAATTAGATGATGCCACAGGTAGCCGAATTGGTTTGTTGTGTCTTAGGGACTTAACGGGGACATTGAAATAGAGATTTGATAGCAGTTCGGGACAATCCAACGAACGTTGGATTGTCATTGTTCATTGTTTCAAAGAAAAACTTTATTCTCTAATAAACGTGCTTTTTATCGCAAACAAATTGATTTTATAATTATAAATAGGTAGGTAGTTCACTTTTTGCATCGGCAGTCGTGTTTTTTTATTCTTTAAATTATTATTCTTGTTAAAATGGAATTTCCATAAAAAAATAAAAGTTGAAATTAATAAATCTTTCCCGTAATCCGTCATATATAATTTATAGCAGAATCACACGTAAGGCTGCTAGTATCACTCTCTAGAGAAACGCCTTTCGCCTGTCACGTGGTCTTAAAACTTGTCCCAAATTTACTGTTTCACTAGTTACTGTGTTAGGTATCTACTCTGTTAAACATTCTGTCAATAATGTTGAACTCCGTCTTCATGGACCATGGCTTAAGAGTGGTGACTTGGGATGGCGATCAAAAGTTACGAATTTGCCCAGGATTCAGAGTCAAAATTGAAATAATTTTTATAAAGTATCAAAAAATGTAATAGCTTTACGAGTTCTGACACATCAAAAGTAGAATAAAACCGATGCACTCTCTTTAACGCCCACGTACTCTGCATGTTGTTCGTTCGGCATCATTACCATGTTGTTCTCATTACCAAACAAGTTCTAATGGTATTTTCGTAGCCATTGCCGCTAATGGACAAAGTAATACATCAAGCTGTTTTGATACCCTGGTGGCATTTTTGTGTCATCAAACGAAATGTCACACGTGGTTCATATTTCATACAAACTTGATTGCTTGACTGGTGGTCAATTTTTAAATCTCTACTAGGTATGTCATTGAAGGTGACAATTACCTGTGTCAGCGCTGTAATTTGTAATACGGTTGAGTTTACTATTTTTTTTTTAAATCTGGTAGGTAATAAAAAAGTGGTATTAGTTGAATTCATGAATATATCCTAAATCTTAAATAAATTAATAGTTTAAAAAGACACTAAAAACACGCATTTATAAATGCACGTAAAAACCAAAAAAAATATTCTATTTACACTCTCCATGTACAGGTATATATACATTTTATACATGCACCTAGGTCAATATATACACTATTTGC
The DNA here is from genome assembly GCA_944548615.1 of Micropterix aruncella. NCBI lineage: Eukaryota > Metazoa > Arthropoda > Insecta > Lepidoptera > Micropterigidae > Micropterix > Micropterix aruncella. Next base: position 24,919,348 of record OX155960.1, on the reverse strand, counting down.
ACTCAATATTTACAAGTCAATATTATAATAGGTTTGTTATAACCTTGAAACCTGATCGTATTCAAAGTCCATTACGTGACCTTTCTCACAAGTGCAAACACGACTATGATACGATATTCCATCATGAAATGCCAATTCCTGTCTTCCGGCTTCATCATCAGACCTTGAAACTTAATCGTGGTCAAAGTTCATTACAAGACCTTTTTCCAACAAGTCCAAACACGGCTATGATACGATATTTCATCATGTAATGCCAGTGCCTATCTTCCGGCTTCATCATCAGACCTTGAAACCTAACGTGGTCAAAGTTCATTCTAAGACTTTTCTAACAAGCCCAAACACAGCTATGATACGATGTTCCATCATGAAGTTCCAGTTCATATCTTCCGACTCCATCATCAGATCAGTTCGACAGTACCATATTATTGTATTGTCATCAGAACTACATACAGCTGCCAATTTTCATGATGCTACGATCCTTGGAAGATGGTTAAATTAGTTACCTTAGATTCCATTACATAGTTACATACAAGTCGACCTAATAAAAGCGTGACAATAAAAACGTGTTAATAATAAATTAATAGTTTTTTTTAAACCACTAAAAACACGCTTTTGGGCTATGATTCGATATTCACATACACACGACTATGATACGATATTCCATCATGGAATGCCAGTGCCTATCTTCCGGCTTCATCATCAGACTTGAAACCTAATCGTGGTCAAAGTTCATTCCAAGACTTTTCTAACAAGTCCAAACACAGCTATGATACGATGTTCCATCATGAAGTTCCAGTTCATATCTTCCGACTCCATCATCAGATCAGTTCGACAGTACCATATTATTGTATTGTCATCAGAACTACATACAGCTGCCAATTTTCATGATGCTACGATCCTTGGAAGATGGTTAAATTAGTTACCTTAGATTCCATTACATAGTTACATACAAGTCGACCTAATAAAAGCGTGACAATAAAAGCGTGTTAATAATAAATTAATAGTTTTTTTTTAAACCACTAAAAACACGCTTTTGGGCTATGATTCGATATTCACATACACACGGCTATGATACGATATTCCATCATGGAATGCCAGTGCCTATCTTCCGGCTTCATCATCAGACTTGAAATCTAATCGTGGTCAAAGTTCATTCCAAGACTTTTCTAACAAGTCCAAACACAGCTATGATACGATGTTCCATCATGAAGTTCCAGTTCATATCTTCCGACTCCATCATCAGATCAGTTCGACAGTACCATATTATTGTATTGCCATCAGAACTACATACAGCTGCCAATTTTCATGATGCTACGATCCTTGGAAGATGGTTAAATTAGTTACCTTGCAGATTCCATTACATAGTTACATACAGGTCGACCTAATAAAAGCGTGTTAATAAAAGCGTGTTAATAATAAATTAATAGTTTTAAAAAAAACACTAAAAACACGCTTTTGGGCTATGATTCGATATTCACATACACACGGCTATGATACGATATTCCATCATGGAATGCCAGTGCCTATCTTCCGGCTTCATCATCAGACTTGAAACCTAATCGTGGTCAAAGTTCATTCCAAGACTTTTCTAACAAGTCCAAACACAGCTATGATACGATGTTCCATCAAGAAGTTCCAGTTCATATCTTCCGACTCCCATCATCAGATCAGTTCGACAGTAATATATTATTGTATTGTCGTCAGAACTACATACAGCTGCCAATTTTCATGACGCTACGATCCTTGTAAGATGGTTAAATTAGTTACCTTAGATTTCATTACATACAGGTCGACCTAATAAAAGCGTGGTAAAAATGACAGTCCCTAATCCATCCACCAAATAGAAAATAAGGTATCTGCATGCTCAATTCACTGTTATTTGTAAGTGGGAGCTAATGGGCCCATGATGGGTTGGCCACGAAGACCCATGTGTTCAGGGTCGGTCACACTCACGGGTCAACACGCATCCAACGGCCTCCAAGCACGGGGTGCGAACCTGGGTAGGACTCTGGCCTTGGTCAGTTTCCCTTGGTAATCAAACCTCTGGCGCTCCTGGACGGTCTGCGCACCGAGCGGCGCAAGCCAATCGATTGTGCACTCTGACTAACAGTCGGGGGAGTCTGGAAGCTGTATTGTTTCCTATAGAGCGGGGGTGGTTGCGTACCTTACGGCGACTGCTCTCGAAATCACCATTGGCCATCCGATCCTGGGTAAGAGCCGTTTGACCGCTTCGTAAGGGAGAGGACCGCGCAAGCGACCTCGAACTCGGAACCAATCGAGAGACCGGAGAAATCTGGTCACAATTGGAAGTAAGGGCGCGAGTGTCGGGCCCGCCAGGTAATCATTACTGGCTAAGTATCTCGTGGTAAGGCGTTGGTCTCTTACGGGTTGTGGCGTAGCTAGACGGCGGATTGTTTTGTCCAAAGTCTTCTACGCTCACTCCAGGGAGATAGAACGACTAATCGTTAAAACTCCCTGTGGTGAAGGGCTCGCCCGTTTTAGTCGACAACCCAGGTTGTTATTTGTAAGTTGAGCCATCATAGAAAGAAACTTTCGCGAAAGAAACTTTCAATGTGGCCTTCGATCCGCTACAAATCAATGAGTGTCTTTGCTTGCATAAATGAACATTCATTACCTGGTCACATTTTCAATTTCAATTATGTAATACTACCTAAACCCGGCCACGTGTCGCTGTGGTTTAGTCTGATAGGAAATGAATGGGAAACGCACCGATGTCGAAACGCACCGAAGACTTCACCGGCGTGGGAAGACTTTTGTCGCGCGTGTTCGAATGCAACGATGTGTCAAAATTTCATTCGCTATAAAACACACGCGTATTTGAATGCAACGTTAGGTCAAAATTTGAAGTCTATCGACCGACTACATTTCGAGTTTTGCGAGCACAAACATGAGCAAGTTGAATTTGTATATAAATAGATATAGTAAACAAATGAAGGGTTAAGGGGAAGAACGATCAGTCAATTTTATTTTTTAGGATATTTTTTTATGAGGTATAAATTAAAGTAAAATGTTTTTTGGAATCTCAATTATATTCGATTTACATACACAATATATTTTTACTCACTCAACCAAACCCTGGTTAAAAGTTCTATTTTAAGTTAGATTTTTTAAAAAATAGAATTGCAAACAAATATAAAAAGCTGACATCGATCATTCTTCCCCCCCCCCCCCCCCCCCAACCCACCAAATGAATCAGGCGGTGTTTCGATTTAGTTTAATCAGCTGGAAACAATATTTTTATCATGAAATCGTTTCAAAGAAAGAGCGCGATACGAGAATTCGAGATGCATATTTGTCTTATTGCCCACGACCTCACTGTGCCATCTCAACGCCCCCTAATTTTCTCTGGGTCTTCTACTGCCCCCTTGAAAGTCTCAAACTCCTACAAGGGGGCGTTATCGCCCACGTGGTCTACTACATGGGTCGGCAACATTTTGTTGTAAGAGGGACGAATATTTTACATTGTGATTAGTGTGGGTCGCACTTGGGCCATATGTCAGTACGCCTACAATATTTGTGTATATGGGACGTTTTTCTTTTCTATAGACAATTTGACCGATTAATTTTTAGATTTGTTAATAAGAAAATAAATAACAAACTAGCTGATTTCAGGTTTGTAACCATTCATTGCAACGCCTGGTTTCCGGTCTTTCCCG